>OX387611.1:12460349-13083817 GCA_947568835.1 Protonemura montana
AAGGTATAAATAAATTATCTTCTAAAGGCATAAAAATCGTTTAAAACGTTTTAAAGTTTTAGAAATTTGAGAGAATTAGAAAACGTGTGTCACAATTAATTGCTGCAGTGGCGCTGCAACGGTGAACGTTTGAACTGCAAATAAGAGGAGCTAAAATTCTTGTTGAATTAAGGATAATTGATGGGTAAGGCAGGTAAAGCTAAGGAAAAGTGACTTAATTGACAGTTATTTTAAAGAATGTTTAGATCTCCACCGATAGGAACTTTCAGCATAAAATTTTGGCAAATCTGAATAACAGAAAATCTGTTTGTTGATCCAAAAAACGTCAGATATTATCGCTGATTTCTCTTCAGCTGTCAGTCAAAAATTCGTCTCTCTCTCCTTCTCCAGTAACTTTCTGATGACGGTTTTCTTTATTCCAATGAAAAAGACACAACTCAACTCAAACGAAGCACAAAGCAAACTACTTTTTACCTCCACTTGAGTTGAAACTCGATTGCTGGCAATCCCAAATATGTGCTTACAATACGTCAATTCTCTTCGAATTGCTGATTACATGTGATTGTTTGGTAACTAGTAACTAGTACTAGTAGTAACTTTTTTCATTGATTTAATTGGGTTTAGAGCTGTTTCAAACATCAAACTTTGTCATGCAGCTCTGATCAATAACAAATGTCTAAAGTTCTTTTGTTTGAAACCCTGAATTAAATTAACTGCCATGTATTAATTCTCTAGTTCACTATATTTTAAAGCTTTGTTTATAACACGACTACTTTTTCGAATATACCCGGAAAATGTATAATTTAAAATACATCAAATCAAAGTATAGGAACACAAAAGAAGTTTTTCTTGAGTGAGTTAATTGCGAGAAAAACGCGTCGTTTTCCTTGATTGTGACGTGGTTTTTTTTAAGAGCTGTGGTATGATGATATTATATGATATTTGAAACTGAAAATTTAAAACTTGGTTTTCAATGCTAAGTGAAGGACAACTAAATTTCCCAACGTTTTGTAACTTGTACCTGTTACTTTATCAAGGGTAAGAGCAGTCCTGACAATTTTCAGATAACAAAAGAACCACACAAATCATTTACCTACATCTTAGGGTGGTCCTCTTCTAATGAACTTGTCTCGGTGTTCTTCTTTCTAGACTCTGAGAGAAGAGAACCGCCCTAGGTTGCAGTCAAATTTTTTGTCGTTCTTTTGTTATCGGAAAATTGTCAGGACTGCTCTTACCCTTGATAAAGTAACAGGTACAAGTTACGAAACGTTGGGAAATTCAGTTGTTCTTCACTTAGCATTGAAAACCAAGTTTAAAAAATGATTGTGAAAGACCATCTGTGATTGGCTGATCATCTTTAAACTTCTGGTGATTGAAACTGTGTGATCCACAGAGACGACTGGGGGCACAGTCAGAAGACAGCTCTGACTTGAGACGAACTCTAGCTTGTGAACCAGGTTCTAGTTTTTTGTGATTGATTTCATGACCATCAAGTACGAGTAGGCGGTGTGCATAACCTATAAAAAAAAAAAACAGGCTTTTGTTAAAATTTGTTGTGACTTGATGCGTTAGATGTATATAATTAAGTTTGTAGGTTTGTTCAGAACCTCAGCACTATTGTAAAACTGTAAAACTAGACGTTCTACATCCACGCACGTACCGATGGAAACTTTACAGGCATTTTGAGGATTTTTAGCTTGGTCTTTTCCAGAGAAATTACTGTCTGGTTACTGGTTTACTCTGAAATATTCTTGATTGATGGTCACCCTAACGATTTTATAAGTCGCGATTGTTCAATTGTAAAGATTTGTAAAATCAAAAAAATACGACGGCCGCAAGCGCCATCGGGTGGCACCTACCGTTATCATGTGTTGCCGTCCTGAGTTGCTCAGCAGAACTTTTAGCACGAAAGCTGGGAGTTTGTAGCTTAATTATTAAAGCTAAATTAGGTTAAAAAATTCGCAGTGAACGAACGAAACGATATTTACTATTTTTGCAATGGCTATTTTTCATTGTTGTAATAGAATTCTTGCAACGATTGTGAATTTACACTACTCAGTTGCTAGCAGAAAAAAACTTTGTGAAAAAACATGGATTTTTAGTTTTTCTGGTGATTTCTTTGGGCTCCAGAGCAAAACCTAGGAAGCAAAGTAGGGAAGGAAAAATAGAATGGAAAAATGTTAGCTCAAACCGGGATACGAACCCCAGTGGATCTTTACGAATTGAATAAAAAAAATACGTATGCAATAAATGTGGATTTGGATCATGAAACCACGTAAATAATACTTATTTCATCTTTTTAAAAATAACTCTAGTTAACTTAGAAATTGTAAGTGTAAATTAGGAACATTTTAAAACACACCCACTTACACTATTAAAAGTAACCAATGAGAGCGGCACAAAAGCAGCGACTTTGAATACGATTGGCTGGTTGGTCATTGCAATCATGATCCTCATCGACCGCTTGAAGCTCTCCGATGCGTCGATCCAGTCGCACGCAAACACGGCGTCCTTCAACTGCGAGCTCTGCATGAGAACAATCAGGTTATTGACGAAGAGGATACTTGTACTAAAATGTGTCACACATGGACAGACGACGTTGATTAAAATTAGCCGAGAAGTTTCGCTTGAACCGTAAATTTGTCTTTTTCTTGAACTACAAATGTATAAAAAAAACCTCTGCAAACGTTAATGAGAGGAGCGGAATGTTAATTTATTTTTGAATTCATTAACTGAAACAATTAAAAAAATAATACAATTACCATTAAAAAATAATAATGGCAGAGAAAAGAATCGATAAACAGTTGTTTGAGTGGGACAGAACGATTCGGAAAATTATGCCAAACTATTTCAGTCTGTAGGCAAGGGTCCATTTATGCAAATACCTTTGCGAGGATCTCCTTCTCCTCCTAAGTACCTACCGCAGAATGGTGCTAGCCAAGGGTGGAATATCTGCATGAGATATAATCGAGTCTGTAACCGGCCAGTTTTAAGGGTAATTGTATTTCTAGAAGTAAATTAAAGAAAAATTCCAAAATTGAATTTTTTTATGTCAATGTTTGACCATTTAAATAGCATCAACGAGTTCATTCTTGGTTTTAAATTACTTATAGCTACCATTTCTGAAACCGCATCCGCGAGCCAGGAGAAAACGAACAGCTCGATGACGTATATGCCACACATCTGCAGCATTGCCACGCTGTTTCGGTCCAAATGTGCAATCTGGTATTAAAAATAAATCGATATTGGCACGCCATATTAAACAAATTATGTACACAGAAACAAACTTTAACGAGTTGGAAGGGGAGCTTCACTGGAAAAATGCGCGACCAAACCGGAATACGAACAAGGGACTTCCCAATAACCGGTCGGGTGCTCTACCAACTAGACATATTCCAATTTTTGCGGGTGTGAAATAATAGATTCTCTCAACGGGGTTGAGGCGACTCATACCGAAGGGTTCTTAGCAACTCTAGGATGAGATCATCATTCAACGGCCACAGGACAGAACTTCTGTCTCCAAACCTTGAATCCCGTTCTACAGAAACAAACTTCAACGAAATGTACAATTACTGTTTCAAACAACGACTTACTGTTGTTGCGTAATAAGTTAGCAGTACCGAGGCCAGAAGATTGCAAGTTATCTGTGCCATGAACATATTGTTAGTGAACTCTGTGAAGACACGGGCGAACCTGACGACCAATATTTGGAATTAATACCACTCACCAACAACTCTCTAAAGGATGTTTATTTGTTTGTTTATATTAAAAAAAAAAACCGCCAACCTTAAAAAAGACAAATGATACTCGTAACATTCACGAAACAAAATCTCCATTTCCTCATCTATCCACAATTTCATGATTTCTTCTTCATACAGTTCTTGGCAGTTATTTTCAGATCCAACTGAAGCCGTTTCAGAAGTTAACGCAGAGTTCAGTATCCGTTCAGAAACATTATTTTCAGCAGTTTCTGTTAAAGCAGTCAGTTTTTGCGACAAAATTTTCAATTGGACAAATGCGTGCATTAGCGCTGTAGCTGCTAGTGCGTCGGCCATTACGTTGAGCACGTAGGTGGTCAGAGTGGCCACATTGAACAGAGCGAGGTATCCTTCGTAACAGTAGGGTGCGCTTACGTTAAACGGCAGCCAGATACTGTTAAAAAGTAGAAAAAACAGATCGTAACATATTTGGGTTAAATATTAAGTCACACATATACTAGGCATATGATAATTCTAGTTCTTGTTTAAAGGGACATTTACCCATCAAAATTATTTTTTACTATCGATTTGGAAGATTTATTGATGGCATTTGGAGTTAAAAAAAAAACTCCTGTGTCCACGGCTGTCCGTGCAGAAATTTCCAAAGTCCGCGTTGTTCGGCTTGGGTGCTTAGAAAAAATACTCCCATAAGAAATAACTCGTAGTGCTTTTTCGACCCCTAGCACCTAGACAAACCTCTCATCAGATAAAATTCAAATAATTTAAGTGTAGTCCTCCATTCTTCCTCTGTGTTGAAATAATTTGGCTTTATGATACAATTATTCGTTTATTACAGTAAGCGAATTACCGCAGGTGTGTAATTAGCATGTTGCATATTTTCGTGCAGTGCCGCTCTGAGCGTGCCGCGGCCGAGCCGTAGCGGCAGCGACAGCGCTTGGAATAAAGAATCAGTAGGGAGGGGATAGACTTTTGGCAACTTTGGCCAACGGAGCGGCCGCAGGGAAAGACAACTCTACAAGAGAATCGTACTCAGCTCGCAGATCGCGCAGCGTGAAAAGCCAGAAATCTTAGACAATTAATTGCAAATCCATTTTTTCAGAAAATTCTTTTAAATAGGTAAATTTCAATTCATACTAAAAATACAAATCTTTGGTAAAAAATAATTCTGAAGGGTAAATGCCCCTTTAAGTCGTACCTAAAGTCTCGGCATGAGTGTTAAACCACCCCTAAATAAGTCTAAAAAATGTGACCATACAAAAGCTGGAAGATGGTGGCACTTAACTTATTGAAACCAACATGGCTGACTGTTCACATCTGACAGGTTCATCAGGGAATTTATACAAAATCACAATACAGACGGGATTTTTCATTCTGAAGAAAAGGATAACTCAGCAATACTGTTCTGTGCAATTTTGTAAAAAGTCGTACGTCTTTCAGAATGCAAATTTCATGGAAGCTAAACATTTTTAAACATGGATAGGATACTCGACTGTAAAAATTAGCAACCGAACCGGGTTACGAATTCGGGACCTCCTAATTGCCGGTCAGGTGCTCAACTAACTGAGCTATCCGGACACACATATTCCAGCTTCGTGGGGTGGGATTAGGGATCCCCTCGTAGGGGGAAGAGGCCGAGGTGACTCGTATAGAAGAGTTCTAAGCAACTACAGGATGAGATGATAATTCAATGGCTACAGGACAGAATGGGTTCTCACTTTTTCTCGAATCCCGTGTTATCTCGAAAGATCTACGGTTTTTGCATTTTTGTTTGTTGTTTTTCTGGCACTTCCACTAAGGAGCTGAAACCAGCAAGCGAACAAGTCTGGAAGAAGCAATGAAACTAAAAGATGAGAAAATATCATGGCTGGAAAAATCTATCAA
This sequence comes from Protonemura montana, assembly GCA_947568835.1. NCBI lineage: Eukaryota > Metazoa > Arthropoda > Insecta > Plecoptera > Nemouridae > Protonemura > Protonemura montana. The sequence continues at coordinate 12,465,950 of OX387611.1, forward strand.
GTCACCAGAAGCTGAACTAGCAACCACGTACGCTGCAATCACGAAACCAAAGAAATCGGAGACCGTCTTCATTAAACAAAAAGAAGAAGCTAACAGCAAAAAACTGGATCTCACAGAAATAACCAAGGTAGTAAACCCAACAAGACATCAAATTGGGATCGAGCGTATTACACAAAAGAAAAACGGTGACGTGATAATCAATTGCTCAAATAAACTATCGGCCGCAAATTTAGTGAAAGAAGTCGACAACGTGCTGGGAGACACTTATCAAACCGGAATCGCCCTCAAATTCAAACCCAGGTTGAAAATAGTGAATCTGGAGGTGAACGACATGGACGACATCAAAATCTGCGAAGCCATCACTACGCAAAACAACCTGCGCAAAGATGACCCCAAGTTTGACCTGAAAATCATCACCACCATTAAGAAAACATCAGGCTCATGTGTAATCATCGAAGTGGACCCACAATCGCGGAAAACGCTCATGCAAGAAGGAAAGATAAACATTGGATGGCGCCGGTACAAGATCTATGATCATTTGCATGTTATTCAATGTTTTAACTGCTTAGGCTTCAACCACTTAGCCAAAAATTGTGACAGAAAGAAGAGTTGTAGTAAGTGTGGTGACGAACACAACGAAACGGATTGTAAAAATGATCTCAAGTGCGTGAACTGTGCGCGATCCCAGGACAAAATCCACTCTAAGTGGGACCACGACGCAAGAAGTTGGAAATGCCCGAGTTATAAGAAGAAATTAGAAGCCCTGAAATCAAGAGTTGAGTACGAGACGATTTCGTAGCAACGACAGAACAATGATGATACCGAATATCAACAACAGCCCGCTTCGCATCCAACTATTATACATGGTAATACTCAATGCACTAGTAACAATATAGGCAGGCTAGAAACAGCACCAGTTAAAAAATCCATCTGCTATCGTATATAGGAGCGTACTTAGCTTAATGCACATGAATGTACAGTGTATCAAAAACAAAATTAATATCATAGAAGGTATTTTAGAAAACAGGAAACCTGATTACTTATGTATAACAGAGCACTGGCTCAAGCAGCAAGAAACTGACTTCTGTTGTATAAAAGGCTACTCCATGGCATCAGCTTTTTGCCGTCAAACTTATAAGAATGGCGGCGCAATGATCTTATGCAAAGAGACCATCAAATTTAAAGAGTTACAGAACATAAGCAAACTGAGCCAGGAAAAACATTGTGAACTCGCTGCCCTTGAGGGCAATGAGCCTAATGGTAAACACTTTGTACTGTGTATATATAGGTCACCGGCAGGAGATATAAAAATATTTATTGAAATTTTATCCACAGTGTTAGATTTAATTACTAATAGAACAGGTACCATCACAGTATGTGGGGACTTCAATATCGATTTTAATGCCAAAACATCAAACACAGAGAAAGATGATATTATAAATATATTTGCAACCTTTAACTTAAAACTATGTATAAAAGATTCGACAAGAGTGACCCAAACCACAAGTACATGTATTGACAACATCTTCACTGACAACGACAACATCTTTAGAATAGAAAACATAAACCTGCATGTAGCAGACCACCACACACAAATAGTTTTATGGAATAGCGAGAGGCCACCCGAAGAAGCACCAATTGTAACAAAACGTATATTTAACACAAAAAACAGGGAGCTCTTTAAAGCACTCATAAGGGAGGAAAGTTGGACTACCGTCTACCAACACGAAAAAGTAGATGATATGTTTGAAGAATTTACGGAAATTTTCAACAAGTATTTTAATAAAGCATTCCCACTAGGTCTACACAAAATAAAACCTAAATTGGGAAATGGGCCAAAGAGACCATGGTATACACCAGAACTGCAAACACTAGCAAACAACGTACAATTAACCTTATATAAAAGCCTTAAATTGCGATGTTCAACTTTTTAGTTTGTATCTGACCAGCTGACCAGCTGACCAGCTGGGGTAACATTTTTCTGTACATGTTGATTTAAATTGCGAAATTTGGTTAAAAACGTGTGCAATTGGGTTATAATTGTTCAAAATTAAAATCTCTATCCTATTGTGACACTTTGAGGGTGATTTGAAAGCGTTTTTTTGGTGAAATATTGATAATTGTGTTTGAAATTTCCTGCCTAGGAAAATTGGAGCCATGTCTCACAGTTCGATTTTTATTTCATTCAAAACTTGCCTTTTACTCACCCGCAGCAGTTTGGTAATACTGTTTATGCATGCCTATGAAAGTTATTGAAGAAATTGAGCACAAACGCTGTTATTTACGTTCGTTTTAAGTGAAATAGAAATAATTTTGCAAAAAGTTTGACAGATGCATTCATTTGTTTGGTTTTTTGACCACTGCAGGGTGAACGAATTCTTAAACTTATCTTTGCGGCAGTGCATTCAGGATATTCAAACGTCAATGTCAATGTCAACGTCAATGTCAAATTCTTTTCAAAATCTCTAGAACTGAAGGAAAAACGTGTGAAATTGGCTTATTTTGGTTCTTTATTCAGGATTTAATCCAACTACGTCTTTTTCACGGTGATTTTAAAGAGCATTATTATAGTAAAGTATCAAAAATATTGTTGGTGTCTTGGCTAGCAAGATGAAAAATAGCCACTTGACAAGCCCGTGGCATTCTTGTGGAGGTTATTTACACGTCAAAAAGGTTTGGAAAGTTAAACAATCTATTAACACAACTATTGGAATCTTTTGTAAACATATTTAAAGATATTTATTGTAAATAGTATACGAAAGACAAGAAATTTCTTAAAATACGACGATTTTTCTCCATCCCCAGCCTAGACAAGATCACACAGTTGATTCCAAGCCATCAATGATATTTGTGACAAATATGTAAATCAATAACAATCCTAACTTTCTTTGCAGGTCTTTTACACATTAAATAGGGTTTTTAAACAAACAAAACACACTTGATTAGTTTTTTATTGATAATTTTGCCAAAACTAGATTTAAAGTGACATTGACAGATCAAAGATAAACATTTGACAGATATCTTTCATCGAATCAGGACGCCGTGGATACTTATTTTATTTTCGAGGATGCCGTGATTATTCAACAGGTATTTAAATTCAAAACGTCATTAATGACGGAGTGCAGTTTTATCAAATCTAATCCAAATAAGCAATCTAAGTTTAATACGGTTTTCTATGGAAGTGTTTAATATTGTATAGTACTTTATGGTGTTACATGGTAGTCTATGTTATTCTATGGTATTCTATGGTATTCTATGGAGTTCTATGGTATTCTATGGTATTCTATGGTATTCTATGATATTCTATGGTATTCTATGGTATTCTATGGTATTCTATAGTATTCTATGGTATTCTATGGTAAACTATGGTATTCCAAGGTATTCTATGGTATTCTATGGAGTTCTATGGTATTCTATGATATAGTTTGGTATTCTATGGTATTCTATGGTATTTTATGGTATTCTATGGTATTCTATGGTATTCTATGGTATTCTATGGTATTCTATGGTATTCTATGGTATTCTATGGAGTTCTATGGTATTCTATGATATTGTTTGGTATTCTATGATATTGTATGGTATTCTATGGTATTCTATGGAGTTCCATGGTATTCTATGGTATTCTATGGAGTTCTATGGTATTCTATGATATTTTTTGGTATTCTATGATATTGTATGGTATTCTATGGTATTCTATGGTATTCTATGGTATTCTATGGAGTTCTATTGTATTCTATGGTATTCTATGGTATTCTATGATATTGTTTGATATTCTATGGTATTCTATGGTATTCTATGGTATTCTATCGTGTACTATGGTATTCTATGGAGTTCTATGGTACTCTATTATATTTTTTGGTATTCTATGATATTGTATGGTAATGTATGGTATTGTATGGTATTCTATGGTATTCTATGGTATTCTATGGTATTCTATGGTATTCTATGGCATTGTTTGGTATTTTATGATATTCTATTGAGTTCTATGGTATTCTATGATATTGTTTGGTATTTTATGGTATTCTATGGTATTGTTTGGTGATCTATGGTATTCTATGATATTGTTTGGTATTCTATGGTATTCTATGGTATTCTATTGAGTTCTATGGTACTCTATTATATTTTTTGGTATTCTATGATATTATATGGTATTCTATGGTATTCTATGGTATTCTATGACATTGTTCGGTATTTTATGATATTCTAGTGAGTTCTAGGGTATTCTATGATATTTTTTTTGTATTCTATGATATTGTATGGTATTCTATGGAGTTCTATGGTATTCTTTGGAGTTCTTTGGTATTCTATGATTTTGTTTGGTATTCTTTGGTATTCTATGGAGTTCTATGGTAGTCGATGATATTATTTAGTATTCTATGGTATTCTATGGTATTCTATGGTATTCTATGGTATTCTATGGAGTTCTTTGGTATTCTATGATATTGTTTGGTATTCTATGGTATTCTTTGGAGTTCTATGATATTCTATGAAATTCTATTGAGTTATATGGTATTCTATGGTATTCTATGGAGTTCTATGGTATTCTATGGTATTTTATGGAATTGTATGGTATTTAACAATATTGTTAGGTGTTGTTTGGCACTTTAGGTTGTGGCCCTATTTAAAACTTTTGGAACGGCATCTGACAAATTTCGAAAACTTTTTAAAATATGCTTCAAGTCAAGTAAAATATAAATCAAAATGCCCACTCCCTCAAAATCTTAAGGTGCCGTTAGGCATCGGGTTCTGCTAGTCAGACTATAACTACTCAAAAATAAGTGAGGTAGGTAACAGAAAATATCAAGACTCCAAACGGAAATACAGACAAGCATGTAAGAAAGCAGAAAGAACCCATAATAACAACATAGTAACCAATGCACCGAACAAATGCAAAGCTGCATGGCATATAATAAATTCAAAAATAAATAGCAAGGGCAACGCTAGGAAGGATATCTCGCTAAAGATTAAGGAAACTGAAATAACATCACATCAGGAAATTGCAGAATTATTCAATATCTATTTCGATAAAACCGTAAACGACCTGACAAAAAACTTGACGAAAGAGAAATTACAGGAAGTTAAAGGTAGCAAACGTTGTAATAAAGCAATATTCCTTAAGCCAATTGAAGCAAAAGAATTTCTAGAAATAATCAACAAAATAGGCAAAAAACGATCAACCGGTTATGATGACATACCTGGCAACATCGTCAAAAGCATAGGTACAAACATAATGGGACCGCTCTCACACATTATTAATGCATCATTCACGGAAGGATGCTTCCCAACCAAATTGAAAGAGGCAAAAATCATTCCCATATATAAAAAGGGGGACAATGAGGAAATCGGTAATTATAGGCCAATAGCCTTACTCTCCACTTTTGCTAAAATATTTGAAACTGCGATGTATAAAAGGCTGGAAAATTTTACCACTCAATATGAGCTGCTAAGTAGTAACCAACATGGATTTACAAGAGGAAAATCCACAACGACGGCGGTAGCAGGATTTGTAAATAACATACTAGAAGCACGTGACAACCACAAACCAGCGATTGGAATATTTTATGACTTTAAAAAAGCAGTCGATTTAATCTCCCACAGGCGGCTGCTTTCAAAACTAGAAAGGCTTGGGATAGCTGGGATAGGAAACAAATGGATAGAATCATACTTAAAAAATAGAAAACAATCGGTACATATATACAGTAATGGAAGAACTTACATATCTCAAGAAACTACAACTAACATCGGAATCCCCCAGGGGTCGGTTTTATCGCCTTTGCTGTTCATTTTATTTACAAATGACCTTCCCGAAAGTGTAGAACAGGGAGAACTGACACTCTTCGCGGACGACACCACCCACTTTCTATCTAACCCGGACCAGAGAATCTTAATAGAACAAGCAAACAAGGCAGTAAGCGCTCTAGATAATTGGTGCAACCAAAATGACATCTTCTTGAATAATAATAATAATTGTTTATTCATAGCTCAGAGGCCAATTACATAATTACAATTACACAAAATTATATTCTTCAATCATCATCAAATTATAATCTTAAATCATCAATCATAATAATACTTACTACCATAAACTTACTATAAACTTACTTACTACCATACTCATCACTCATAAATTCAAATCATAAGTAGGTATTCATGTTTAGTTTTGATCCACTCTACGCATCTAGCTTTAAAATCTCCTACACATTTCGAGTTTCTTATATTGAGGGGCAGCTTATCAAACTCTTTCATACCTGCATTAAATACAGAGTTGAACCATTTTTTTCCTCTACATCTTCTCCTGAACCCCAACCCTTCCACAGCCCTCCTCGTATTAATATTATGTATCTTTTTAGTAGATCCTATTTTATCATCTAAATAATCAGGCATAAGGCCTAACTTAATCTTGAAAATAAATACTAACACTAATAATAGAACATTGTCATTGACACTTAGCCAATCAGTCATTCTTAACATTTGAGCAATCGGTGTATCCTTATTACATCTAATTAAACATCTCATCACTTTATTTTGGAGTTTCTGAAGTGTTCCCATGTCATTTTTGTAAGCTTGGTACAGGATTGTCGCACCATATTCGAAAAGAGGTTTAATTAAACTATTATAAATCATTGTTCTAGTCCAGTAAGAGATCTTACCCCCTATCCTCCTAAGATATCCTACTCTTTTCCCAATTTTTTTTACAATGTAATATATGTGGTGTTTAAAATTTATCTTATTATCTATAACTATTCCTAGATATTTAAAGTATTCTACTACCTCTATCACATCTTCTTGCATATTAATACTTATATTTAAATCAGTCCAATTAACGTTACAAAGTTTCCCTACTCCAATAAACATTGCTTTAGATTTATTTACATTCAGTTTTAACTTATTCAATTGTAGCCACTGTTCGATGTTACTCAACTCCTCGTTCATACATTCCGACATTTCTCTAGTATCCACTCCACTTAATGATACTACCATGTCGTCTGCATACATATTTAAGAAACTATTTTTACAACATATATTTACATCATTAATATATATCAGAAATAACAGTGGTCCAAGCACTGATCCTTGTGGTACCCCATTATTACATTCCTTCTTTTCTGACATTTCCGACCCATACTTCACTCTTTGTGTTCTATCACTCAAGAAATCTTTTATCCACATAATTGCTTTTCCACCAATACCATACATATATTCTAATTTTTTTACCAATCTGCTTACATCTACAGTCTCAAAGGCTCTTTTTAGATCTAGGAACACAACCAACGTAGATTTTCTCTCGTCCATGTCTTCTATCCATTTACTTACAACGTTCTGTATTGCCGTCTCACAAGAGTGAGATTTTCTAAATCCTGATTGGTTCTTAGATATTAAATTATTGTCATTCATATACTGATATAACCTATCATGAACTATTATTTCAATAATTTTGTCTAGTATAGACAACATGTTTATCGGTCTAAAATCACATATATTATTAGATCCATTTATTTTACTGACTGGTTGCACTACTGACTCCTTTAATATTTTCGGAAATTCGCCCTTATCAAAGGATGTATTTATTAAATCCAGTAACCTATATTTAATAACTCTATAAGCATCCTTGAAAATTCTATAGTTAATTCCATCAATTGAGCCCTTTTTATTTTTTAACCTATCTACCGCCTTATCCAGCTCTACTCCTGTTAATGGATTAAATTCGTTCAAAATAGGCTTAAAGTTTTCATTTCTTTGATATTTCTCTAGTTCCATAGTCTTTATTATATCTAAATTTTTAACATTACATATATCTATATTTTGGATGCTATTCCTTATCTCTTCTATACTCTCAATAAAATAATCATTGAATTTCGTAGCTATTTCTTTGTCATCTCTATAAGTGTCCCCATTTGTATCTTTAATCTCTAACAACCTTTCTCTCTTCATACCAATATTCGTTACTTCTTTCAGTGTCTTCCAAAGTTTCACTGTATCATGCTTTACCCCATCTATTTTCATTGCATAGTACTCTCGTTCATTTTTCCTGATTAATGCTTTCACTGTATTTCTTCGTCTCTTATAAGCATCCCAGGTAGCCTCTGAATTTAACAATTTTGCTCTTTTATAGCATATATTTCTTATTCTAATTGAGTTTCTAACTTCTTCAGTTATCCATGGTTTTCCCTTATTTTTTAATTGTACTTCTTTCAACTTTACATTCCTTGCCTTGCATTCAAGTATATTATTTATCATATTTTCAATCTTTATATCTACATCATTACTTTCAATTTCCCATACACAACCAGCAAGGTCAGAGGCAAAAGTACCTTTATCATATTGAGCCCAGTCCTCTAATATTCTCGTTTCAATATCTCTTTTTTGGCTAATATTGGGATCGTTATTAATTATTTCGATATTCAAAATCTCATGATCTGTAATTTTATATGTATCTTCAACTTTCACTCTAACCATCTTGCTATTATTTGTTATTACTAGATCTATGATTGTGCTTGAGTTCGCAGTAATTCTTGTAGGTTCACAAACTAATTGTTTGAAACCATTCGAATCTAACATGCTTTTCATTACGTTTGAGTCTCCACTGGCCCAGTTGATATTAAAATCTCCCACATATACTACTAGCCCTGACTTATCTCCAACTTCCTCCATTAAACTGTCTAATATCGCAGTAAAATCACCCCGGTCCCCATTTGTCGATCGATATATAACATTTATATTGCAATATCTGTTATTGATTTTTACATCAACATCCAAGATCCAATAATTACCTTTTTCTGCTATGATACTATTTACCCTATATTCAACTTCTTTATCAATGTACATAGCAACAGTGATGTATTGGTCAATGCACGCGGGTGTACGCAGTCCACCCACTATTAATTTTATTTTTGGCCGTACCCCCACTTTGAACTTTTGAGGGAACGCAGGCGAACGCACGGGAAAGCAGTATTAAATTATGATTATTCGAAATATCCTGCACTTCTTTATTTTCAAGGCGAAAATATCCCAGTTAAGGGTTTTATTCCTAATAATCCACTTACTTGAAAATAAACCTACCAAGAATGCCACTGTATGCGAACATACTAAGAGTAGGTAGGCTGGAACTATGCCGGCGTCGCGACTTGCAACAAAGGGGTTAGTTAGAACCATATTACTGTTATCACTTAGGGAAGTCGGTAGCCGCTTTCGCGGCGTCGCACGGCGGTGCAAGCTCTCAGAAGCAAGCCCGCTTCAAATAATAAGAATTCGCAGGAAAGACAAAAATACAAACAATAACCAAAATGCCACATACGAGCCACACTGGACGAGTTAGTTCAATTCAAGATACAGAAGAGGAAGCAAGTGGATTTGCATTCCCTTTCGGGCCTTGCTCCTCCTAAAAAACCAAAATTTGGTTTGGGAGAAGTTGAAGACACCACCAACGTCGAATGAAGAAGAGCTCAATGAAAAAGAGTCATTGTCGAAACTGATGTAATCTCCTCAACGCGAAAGTACGCGCGTATCTATGGATAGTTTCAACAAAAATTTAAACCAGTATTCGATTAAAATGATAGACTTTCTTTTACCAGATTCCCGAATCCCCACCAAATTTCAAGACTGCAACAATGTGGGAAGGTGTAGACATGAGAGGGCGGCTTTAATTTAATTTTCTCAAAATCATTACGTAATTAAAAATGCAGTTCTGACCATGTCATTCCAAGCCCAATTTCATCGTAAACTCGTAGATTGACTCCAAAAGAAACCTTAGAATAAAAATTCACTTGGAGCTGCGCCCAAAGCCCCCTATTTTCCACTCTTTCGGTGCATTCGCCTTGGGTCTCCTCCTCCTCTCCCCCCCACCCACCCCGCCCGCCGACACAAAAAAATTTGTCATTTTTGCGTACCCCCACTAAAAATTTTACGAATACATCACTGCATAGCAACACCTCCTGTGTGTCTACTATCCGAGTTGCATCGTATCATATTATAACCTTCAATATAAATCTCCTTATCATATATATTTTCAGTGACATGCGTTTCAGAAAGTCCCACCAATATTGGTTTCACCTTTCTCACATAGTTCTCAATTTCACAGAAGTTTTTTATCAGGCTCTGGGCATTTATATGAGTGATATCTATTCTTGTATTCTTCGCTCTTTTGATCTTTGATCTCTCTTTTGATATTACTACACCTCCAGTCTTTAATTGCTAGTCTTTATCTTGAGGTGAATACCTTATCCTACTTTCCATGCGTTCAATCTGTCTCTTGTAGCAGGGACAATCCCAGTTCCATGCACTGTGATTAGTATTAACATTAATTTTAAGCCTATCATTAATATTACGACAGTTGCCACAGTTGATATTAGTATTTTTGCAGTCTTTGCTGTCGTGATCTTCTCCACATCTTCCACACATTCGTTTATTCACGCAGTTTTTCTGAGTGTGACCATATCCAGTGCACTTGTAACATCTTTTAACATGAACATAATCAACCACCTTACCTACACTCCACCCTAGGTACATTCTCCCCTCCTGTATCAGTCTTTCCCTCGTTTCTGGATCAACCTCTAGCACCAATTTATTCCTTGTTTCGTATCTAGCACTCTGCAGGCACACTATTTTCTTGACACTTACTTGTCCATTCCCATTGTTTAGCTTGTTCTGGTCTATGATATCCTGTTCCATTTTAGATGCGTCTTCCTGCATGTCATTCTTGTTCAGATTTATGACCATTATTCTTGGGTTGTATTTCTTCCTCTCTTCCGCTTTGTAGTTCCCTGGCATGTTTCGTTTTACTTCGTCGATCAGTCGCACCCTTGAAGCGGTATTGTTGCATTCTATGACGAGGCCGTTGGCAACTGGTCTAAGACCAGTGATCCCTACGGCGATTTTCGACGGATCCACCTTGCTCTGTATAGCACTTTTTATTTTTAGGTACTCTTCTCCCGGCTCACCTTCAATAAAGACCTCTTCACCCCTCTTTCCTTTGGTGGCTACTGCATATGTTTTTCTATTGTCATTTTTTACTTTCATATTTCCATCAATTAATTCAATCTTCTTCAACATTTGATCCATTTCTAATTGTAGAGCCCCCAGTTTTTTTACGGTGCTACCCACTTCCTTTTTCATAGATTCCATGGTCCCCACCAGTGATGTATTGGTCAATGCACGCGGGTGTACGCAGTCCACCCACTATTAATTTTATTTTTGGCCGTACCCCCACTTTAAACTTTTGAGGGAACGCAGGTGAACGCACGGGAAAGCAGTATTAAATTATGATTATTCGAAATATCCTGCACTTCTTTATTTTCAAGGCGAAAATATCCCAGTTAAGGGTTTCATTCCTAATAATCCACTTACTTAAAAATAAACCTACCAAGAATGTCACTGTTTGCGAACGTACTTAGAGTAGGTAGACTGGAATTATGTCGGCGTCGCGACTTGCAACAAAGGGGTTAGTTAGAACCATATTACTGTTATCACTTAGGGAAGTCGGTAGCCGCTTTCGCGGCGTCGCACGGCGGTGCAAGCTCTCAGAAGCAAGCCCGCTTCAAATAATAAGAATTCGCAGGAAAGACAAAAATACAAACAGTAACCAAAATGCCACATACGAGCCACACTGGACGAGTTAGTTTAATTCAAGATGCAGAAGAGGAAGCAAGTGGATTTGCATTCCCTTTGGGGCCTTGCTCCTCCTAAAAAACCAAAATTTGGTTTGGGGGAAGTTGAAGACACCACCAACGTCGCATCACGCAGCAGCAAGGAGCTTAATGAAAAAGAGTCATTGTGGAAACTGATATAATCTCCTCAACGCGAAAGTACGCGCGTATCTATGGGTAGTTTCAACAAAAATTAAAACCAGTATCCGATTAAAATGATTGACTTTCTTTTACCAAATTCCCGAATCCCCACCAAATTTAAAGACTGCAAGTTGCAACAATGTGGGAAGGTGTAGACATGAGAGGGCGGCATTAATTTAATTTTCTCAAAATCATTACGTAATTAAAAATGCCCCCCCCCCCCACCCACTCCGCCCGCCGACACAAAAAAATGGGTCATTTTTGCGTACCCCCACTAAAAATTTTACGAATACATCACTGGTCCCCACCAACCCCTCACACTCCGCACAGAACCATTTAATATTATCATTAGATTTTATCATATCTGCTTCTTTCTTCGACACATTTGCACATTTAATATGGAACCACAGACCACAGATTTGGTCGCATTTAATACTATTGTCAGTTGAAGATAGTGCCTTGTTGCATGTGGCATTTCCGCAACTGTCCCTGTCTGCCATATTGCGCGGCATTCGCCTCAAGCTGTTGTGAGAAACTGAACACTTCTGACAAAAGGAATTGCTTTGCCACTCACACTAAAACGAAGAACTCTTGGTTAAGTTTCGTACAACACGTATTTTGCCACTATTAACGCATAATTAGCAATATATTCACGAAATTACGTGGACCAACCAAACTGACACTCGCCATCTTTATACGCCATCTTTTTTTTGACGCGAAAACAACTTGCATGAGATACACGGCCAAGGAAAAGACTGACACAAGCCCTTACATTAAACTACACGGGAAAAGTATCGCGCTACAAACGAATACGAAGTTTCTTGGTCTTCACCTCGGTGACGGTACTGACTGGTGCACACACATCGACACAATAAGCAAACAAATTGCGTCAAGTTGTCTATTGCTAAAAAGACTAATGGAGGTGGCCGGACTAGCAGCAAGTAAGCTAGTATACCATGCTTACATACAAGCAAAACTTAGTTACGGAATCATACTCTGGGGCAACCACTCAAAAACCCAAAGACTATTTAAACTGCAAAAAAGAGCTGTTCGGTATATGGCCAAAGCGAGCAGAAATCCAACAGCTGAGGTCTACATAAAAGATTCATGCAAGACTTTATTTCAACGTTTTAACATAATGACTTTAGCATGTATTTATATTTATCAGGTGATAATGTATGTTGTAAAAACAAATGCACACAAGGGGGAATTAACACACTCACATGACACAAGAACAAAACAAAACCCAAAAACAAAGATGCATAGGCATAAGTACTACACAAGGTCGCCACTGTACGCGGGTATAAAATTGTATAGCGCATTGCCCATCAATATTAAAAATAACACAACTAGTTTTAAACAAAACCTTAAATCTTTTCTTTTAGAAAAAAGCTTTTACAAGGTGGATGAATTTTACAAGCTTTGACTGTTGTGTTCAAACTGCACATTGTATTCATTGTATATTGTAAATATATTGCATTGTTTAACTGACGTGTCCAATATCATGTATGTGATCAAAAAGGAAATAAAACAAAATACAAATACAAATACAAATACAAATGATGGAAAGGATGCTAGACTGGCAAAATGTGCACCGGGATACGAACCCGGGGCCTCTCGGGTGGACATGTCGTCCAGCCTAGTTCATGAGTTGCACACCATGATGGTAACACTTAGAAGCGGTCGGTATATGGGGAGACTCTTCTTGTTTCAATTATAAGTAACCTGGGGGACTCTCAAAAAGACCGTGACTCTACGTCGAAGTGAAAGTTCTGGTCAAAGGGACATAAATAATTTTCGGCTTCTGCTTATGTGCTTACTTGGGACTTAGTTTTTACAACGTCTACAACTTACCAACTTGCCGATGCACAAACAAAGGTCAATAAACAAACAAACAAACGAACAAAATTAAAATTACTTCAGGGTTAAGATAATAATAAAGGTATTTTACTTGTCGCACCTAAAGATACGAATCTTCGACTGGTTGCTCTATTTGTTTTCAAGTGTTATTATGATTATAGAATTCTGTGTGAAAATGTTTGAAAAAATTTAAGTGATCACATAACCAAAAATTGATAGAAATAAATGAAAAAAAATGCACAATTATCCAGAGAGTTCCAGGATGTTCCAAAATGAGAAGAAATTTTTTTTTTTATATACAAATTCTATAAATAAAATATACATTGAAAGTTTTTGAGAGGCGAAATTCAAAATTTGTCAACTAAAATTCCAACATTACAATGGCAATTGATCCAAATGGCTGGAAACATACTGGAAACTGTTTCAATCGCCATTTGGTTTTGTTAAAAAATATTATTGCTTGGTGAGCAATGTCACACTGACACGTTTTTTAATTTTAAATCCGCACTTACTTGTCATAAACCGGTTTTCTCGAAGCATAAATTTCCTCGCTTGGAATCAGATTAAGACCAACAACAACCAAATTAAACGCCAGTAATCTGACTGTAAAATTGTAACAAAACCTGCCGCTCTGCGTCAGTATCTTCCTGGAATATCTATCATCAGAAGTGTTGTAACGGAAAGTGTCCCTCAGAGAAGCGACCAGACTCTGAACTCGGTCAGTTTGTAATAGAGCTGTCACTTTGACAAGAATCAGGATGTCGTTGAAGATGTTGGCAAGTCCTTCGCACACGGCCATGTGGTTGTGACGGTTATAGTAGATGTATGATGGACGACCAATGAAGGCACAGTACAAGAGCCAGACAATGGCGAGGCGGACCAGAAAGAAGCCCGTCGTGTGGATACAGTTCAGCAAGCGGTTGGAAGTGGTTTCGATGCTCTTCCATACTCCATGCAAGCGGGATGCTTTTTATAAGCTATGCTAAAAACGCTATCTAGAATTTTTCCAGCAGTTTCCACGCTTTATGGTCGATTCCACGTGCTTATAGTGGTCTTAAATTATTTCCTATGTCGATCCTAGGCCGTGCATTCAGCGGTTTCCGCAACAAAAAAATGAAACATGAGGTGACGGATATAGTTTGACTTTTAAACTGGAATTAATTTGAATTAAGTCCTCTGTTGATGAAATCAGGCAACGGTCACTGTTTTTTATGCCAGTTTCTTTCTGATTTCAGTTTTATGTAAAAATATTCTTCTCACCTGAGTAATAAAACAACCGCATGTTCATTGCTAAAACATTGGAAACAATCGCTGATTTCTCGGTCTCCGATGTTGCTTGATTCAATTCCCTCTCTCTCGCTATCAATTCCTCGAGGACGGACATTTTGGTTTGATGTACAAATCGACAACAGACCACAATACCTCAGTACAATATTCCTGCTGACTATTTTTTTTATCTAGCCAGCTTGCGTAACACAGAAAAGTACTTACATTTTTTATCAATTGAATGTAATACCTATGTAATTTATTCGTTTTTTTGCGTTTTTTTTTTTTAGTAATAGTGCTATTAACAAAAGTCGGAAACAAAATATGGATTTGCAAACTTTGTCGAGCTGTTAAAATCGATATGAAATGTTTAACATTTAATCAACAACAACAAACGTAATAGCACTGTAACCAAGTTTGTTTGGAAGTCAAAATGACCACTTGTTCAAAACACTTTATTTTAGTCTCTTGGTATGCAGCCCCCCCCCCCCCCCCCAAAAAAATGGCGCTGTCTTCTGTCTCGGCTTCTGCATTGTGAGGGCTTAGGGCCGATTCCACCAACGCCCTTTCAAAACGCTCTTAAACGCTGTTTCGGTGCGATTTGAACCTGCGTCGTAATTTTCTTTAAAACAATTATATTTGCATAATTTCAAACCAAGAAACTATGACAACGCAAGAAGTACAAGAATAAAATAGTTTTTAACAATGTGTTTGCTTCGAAACGGAATATTTGGTGACTTGGAAATACAAACAAAATATCAACAATATCAATGTGACTTCTTTCCTTTCAACTCCAAATGACAGTTTAAAAGTTAAACCCCCGTCTTTCCAGGTTCAAATATTAAACGGCGATTAAGACAGAGTGACGGCTTCTAAATAAAATTGATTTTATTTGACAGGACAAAGCCTTCCCGAATCATCACCAAATCATAAGTTAAATGTACATCATTTTTGTGTACATTTATTTTCATACCCTCTTTCAAATCTTTAAAAATGCCGGCTAAACGGGAAAAATCAATTTTTGCCTAAAACCTGCCTTAAATGTAGATTAATCAATGTTTAACGGCGTTGGTGTTGAACATGCCGATAGTTTTAACTCGGCCTCTGTTTTGTCGTGTGAATAGACGATATTGTTCGATTCCCGTACAAAGAACTGGGAGGTTATTAGTGTTTATCAAAATACACCACAAGCGTGAAATGTGTCAAAGTCCACAGCGATACTAAAAAATTCTGTTTTAAATGTAGTTTCTTTAATTAGGATGAAATCTTATTTAAATTGCAAACGCTTGCAATGCGCGGGGTATTTAATTATTATCAACACTATAACCGTCTCAAAATCGATGCCCAAATGGGGACTCGAACCTCGATCTCCACCTATCGCGGGTGTTGCTCTGAACCATTGAGCTACTTGAACACTGGCTTTTTGAGACGATTTTAGTGCATTTGATGAGAATGACAGTTCTCAATGAAGTAGAACCATGAGGCTGTGAATACTCACAGTCACTCTGATTCTAGTGACGCTATATCACGTCACAAACTGTCAAACTCGAATAACTCCAATTTGACAATTTGACAATTTGGTTTTAGTGTTGATTATAATAAAAGTTTATTTGAATCTTTGATTATTGTTTGCAGACGCTAGGCTTCGCTGTGAACTCGCACGATGTCCCATCTTGCACCAAATCGGTGACGATCCACTTCAACGACAAGACCATCAAGTTAAAGCAGCGAGGGGAGGTGCTGGTCGACGGACAGGAGGTCAACAAGTTGCCGTTCAAGGTCGCAGAGGCCTACGTGCATGTGGTCTCCTCTATTTTCGTCATGGGTCAGTGAATTTTGAAGTTTTATAAGAAGGTTTTAGAAAATATGCATACTCATATAAAAAAATACGATTAGAATATCACAATTTGACTAAAATTTGGGAGATCCCAGGTTCGATCATGGTAGCCAGCTATCCTGGTAGTGAGAGCGCCATATCTGCCTTGCACTCAGGAGGTCCCAGGTTTGATCCGGTGGCCCGCTATCCTGGTAGTGAGAGCACCATGTCTTCTTTGCATTCGGGAGGTCTCAGGTTCGATCCTGGTGGTCAGCCTGGCTTTGGTTGTTCGTGTTTTCTTGTACCTACTCCAGATAAATGCCAGAGTTTTTTCTCTTCTAAATATCAACCAATTGTTTCCTAAGTCACCCTGATTTACTGTTGCCCTATCCTGACTTGCCTTAACTAGTAATTAGGACCTTGTGAGGCTTTTGAAAGAAAACATGGCTTGCCCAACGAATCGTGGCGAGCCTATTTATCGTGCCTATTTGCACCTTTTGGCTGAGTAGACATTTCGTTAATGTCAGCCCATTTTTAACAAGTTTGTGGCTAAAAATCCCAATAGTGATGTGAAGTTCATTCCTGGATATTCTGATCTCTGTAGTAATAGTTATGGTAACTTTAATATATGTACATATAGCTATCAAATATAAAATTTTTAATATATAATATAGATTTAATATATGTATATTTAAATATACCACATATATGCATGTATGGCAAAGTATTATTTTCATAAAACTCACCTCCAATGTCTTGTTTCGAGCCGAGTCTTCACGAGTCCCAATCGACAATCAACTCACGAGTAAAATCAAATACAACCGCAATCCAGACCTGGAAATTCTGGATCTGAATTGGTATCCAGGGAAACTTGCAGTATTTTTAGCATATAATGGAACAGTGTCACATGCCTTTTGTTGATGCAGTGGATCTCCCGAACGGAGTCAAGGTCTGGTGGGACGGTATCACGAGGGTCTACGTCGACGCCCCGGCCTCGCTCCAGGGAAAGACTAAGGTATGGATTGGATATCGGCCATACAGGTTGTGAAATTGGTTGCATCGTGGTACCGTTACGATTATCTGTAGATCTGTCGGTATTTTTTGCTGTGACAGTTAAGCATTAGCGCTGGATCTGTCACTAGAAATATAAACCCAATGCGAACGCGATACGGAAACCATTTTGTTGTCTTCACGCTTCCCTTGTCGACCACCAGGGTCTATGCGGCACTTTCAACCTGAACCAAAAGGACGACTTTTTGACTCCAATCGGGGACATCGAGCAATCGGCAGAGGCGTTTGCCAACAAGTGGAAGACCTCAGAGGCGTGTGAGAACCGCCCGTTGGAGGCGTCGTCTCACCCTTGTGACGTGTATCCACACAACAAGGCGCTGGCAGAGAAACGCTGCTCCAAAATTCGGGGAACCCTCTTTAAAGGTAAAATGGTGGCCAATGGTTTACTTGATTTAGATGAAATCTGATTTAAATTACAAACGCTTGCAATGCGCAGGGTATTTCATTATTATGAACACTATAACCGTCTCAAAAATTGATGCCCAAACGGGAACTCTGACCCCGATCGCCACATTTCGCGGGATGTCAATATAAGAACAGTAAGTTAAGGAACGTTTGAGTGTGATAATGCAGCTTTGACTTAGTCCAACTTCACTCGCCTTGCTTATCAACCTCTCGACAGCATGGATTTGTGGAGGAACCGTGTTGTTCGCGTTGTACCGTCTTTCGGAAGGGACGTTAAGCTGGTGGTCACCTTGCTCTTTAAAAGGAGTAGGATACGTGCCGGTACCAGGTATTCTCTTCTTTCTAGGCTAGGTGAGGTTCATCATCATCTTCATAATCATCCAATAATTCACTGACGCCAGTACCGCATGGCTAGTTGTCAACAGAGTGCGTCGTTGAACCCCACTGACCAATCAATCGTTCCCCTGCAGACTGTCACTGGAGCGTGGACCCCGAGGTTTTCTACCAGGACTGCATCTACGATGTGTGCTCGTGTCAGGGCAAGATCGGGGAGTGTCTCTGTCCGATCTTCGCCGCGTACGGCGAGGAGTGCGTCAGACAAGGGGTCAGAGTGGATTGGAGGAACTTGGTCAGAGAATGCGGTAAGTCAGTCTCTAGTACAAGTAATTATTTAAAAATTACAGTCAAATTTAGTGTTATCAATCACGGCAACACGGTATTTAAGCTTTGGATGCCCGTATCAATTACAAATGTTTTCCAACATTGTAAATTTAGTTTCACTAGTGGCCGATTGCACCAGCGCCGAGCTTAACAAGATTTTAACTCGGTTTGGGCTCAAGATTTGGTGTTCTAAAAAAAATCATAGTAAATATAGTTTTTAGCAAATAGTTTAAATGTAAAAAATAAAGTAAAAAAAAATGTTTTGTGATCTACAAATAAGAAGGCACTACGTACTCGAACTCGAACTTAAAGATCGGTTAAGACATAACCGGAGAGTTATTTATTGATTTTGCTTCAATTTCATACTGACACTAGAACAAGGAAAAATAATGAGAGTTACACAATTAATTTTCTTGATGTGACAGGACAGCCCCCGAACAAATTTGTGACAAAGCAAGTAAAACATTTGTAAATCTTTCTTCTTTGGAACGTGGGCCGAATGTTCCAGATTTCCGTGGTACCAACGAAGTCATCTGATTCCCCTAAAAGATCAAATTGGCATGAACGTTTCCTATCTATAGCGGCCATTCCAAACGTTCCACTGCGAGAGAATAAAGGCTCAGCAGTCATTTGGTACCAGTAGGTCATAACCAAACTTTGAAAACACATAAACCTTAATTTGACACCACTCTGAAGTTTTCACTGCCACGAACAAAAGATCCACCAAACACAGCAACAGCTAACAACAGCCAAACATCCTCGTTCTGTCATCCAATCGCAGGCGTGCACTGCAACGGCGGCCAGACCTACCAGGTGTGCGGCGATAGCTGCACTCGATCGTGCTATGGCTTGTCACACGACCCTTCGTGCAGAACGCAGTGCGTCGAGGGGTGCAACTGCCCCGACGGGCACACCCTAAACGAGAACGGACAGTGCATCGCGATCGGACAGTGCCCGTGTCAGCATAACGGCATCGAGTACCTGGCTGGGTATAAGGAGGTCAGGCCGGCCTCCAAGGGACTTCAGCTCTGGTAGGGACACTTCGTCAGGCTTTGATGGTTTAATCAGAGTCACACCGCTATTGTTATACGTCATGCCATTGGGTTTAAAAGTTTAGTCAGAGTCACCTAATGTTAAACGTCATGCCATTGGGCTTACAGGTTTAGTCAGAGCCTGATTAAATCTGATTGAAATTGAAAATATTTGCAAAATACATCGTTAAAAATTAAATACGACTAAAAACTCTATTAATGCGATTTAATTTTGGAACAAAGTTAATTAGTTTTCGCGAAAAACATCAAATGCCTTTTTTTATTGATATTTCTTATCATTTTAGCCGTAATATCCATGTGTTACATGCTATAAATTGTCCACTGTCATAAAAGTTACAGCACAGTCGTCATTTCTCACTAATGTAACATCGAAACTAGTATTTGCTACAAGATGAAATCATTGTCTATGCCTCCAACGTTCACCTATAAAACCAGTGCTACCATATTCTCGCTGTCATGTTGGCAGCACGTGTTCACGTGCTGTTTGGGACTGTCGCGAGGCAACCGACGAAGAGGCAAAACGTTACCCAGAGACGGAGAGCATCAAGTCCGCTTGCGACCAATCACAGCACAGAGAATACACGCAGTGTGAACCTGCCGAACCAATCACCTGTCAGGTAAAGAAAGCCCTCTTTATTGCCACGCCCATCTGTAAAAAACTAATGTCCAAGAAGATCAATGCGGGGAAATAAATCGTATCTTGAACGGTGTTTGTTGTGTCGTTTGTGTCAAAAAGCAGTTTGCCTTGGAAACTGGTCGTTCAACTGACACTATTCTAAGAGTTAGCCAATGGTGCACCTGGTGTCAGCAAATTGAATTTACCATTGAACCTCCTATGCTAGGCCATGATATACCCGTGGTAACATAAGATAGCAGAATTGAGAAGCTCTGTCAAGCGATCTCAGCATCTCCATGGCTACCGAACGTTGAATCTACCATTGAACCTCCTATGCTAGTCCATGATATACCCGTGGTAACATAAGATAGCAGAATTGAGAAGCTCTGTCAGGTGATCTCAGCATCTCCATGGCTACCAAACGTTGAATCTACCATTGAACCTCCTATGCTAGACCATGATATACCCGTGGTAACATAAGATAGCTGAATTGAGAAGCTCTGTCAGGCAATCTCAGCATCTCCATGGCTACCAAACGTTGAATCTACCATTGAACCTCCTATGCTAGGCCATGATATACCCGTGGTAACATAAGATAGCAGAATTGAGAAGCTCTGTCAGGTGATCTCAGCATCTCCATGGCTTCCAAACGTTGAATCTACCATTGAACCTCCTATGCCAGGCCATGATATACCCATGGTAACATAAGATAGCAGAATTAAGAAGCTCTGTCAGGTGATCTCAGCATCTCCATGGCTTCCAAACGTTGAATCTACCATTGAACCTCCTATGCCAGGCCATGATATACCCATGGTAACATAAGATAGCAGAATTAAGAAGCTCTGTCAGGTGATCTCAGCATCTCCATGGCTACCAAACGTTGAATCTACCATTGAACCTCCTACGCTAGGCAATGATATACCCGTAGTAACATAAGATAGCAGAATTAAGAAGTTTTTTCAGTAGATATCAGTATATTCAAAGCTTCAGATCTTCAACAACGAAGATGATGACAACGGAAATGAAAATATCCTGATATAACTGCAGTGGAAGCCAAGTCACTTGAGATTTCCTCTCCTTGCAGAACATGCACAGCCCGCCAGCCAGCACCCCGGCAGTGTGCACCGCAGGATGCGTTTGCCGCAAGGGCTACGTGTTGGACTCTTACACCAAGGCGTGCGTGAAGCCATCAGAGTGTCCGTGTCATCACGGGGCCAGGAGCTACGCTGAGGGCGAGATCATGCAGGAGGAATGCAACACTTGGTCAGTCAATACCTAGGGGGTCAATGCATTTTTTGATAGGTGAAGCGAAATTTTCAATTTCACTTTACACAGAAAAGAAGCATGTCTTTGTGTGTGTGTGTTTTCTTTTCTGTTTGTTTATCTGTTTGTTTGTTTGTTTGTTTGTTTGTTTGTTTGTTTGCGCTCTAGCGGCCAAACGACTGCACTGATTTTAACAACATTTTCAGAGCACATTTAATTGTTTTTGAACTTAGAACTGTCGCGTTTTTTAGAAACATCTGTGAAATGTTTGCGGAACTATTCAAAATTTCCGGTCAATTTTCATGTTTTACACATGCACTACCTGGAGTGTTTAAAGTTCAGACACATTGTAGTTAAAATTTGCAGAAATAGTTTCCAGGGCAAAGAAAATGTTCAGATTTTCTTTATCCTTTTCAATTTCCAGGACAACGTTATTGTAAATTTAAATGGAAATACCGAAAAAAGCAAGCCTTGCCGAAGAGAAATACAAGATCAAAATCAGCTACGCTCATCTACAACGCAACTCAAATTTCTTTCGCGAAACCGTGGCATTAGCTAAAAGCAATTTTTTCGATGGGTTATTTAGTAATTTCAAGTGTCAAAGTTTGTAAAATGTTTTCAGTGACATGGTCTTCTGTTTATTTTCTTTTTACTTTGAGGAATTTTTGCACCCATGGAGCTCAAATATCCAGCATTAACTCATCGGTATATTTTTCTGCGGAAACAACTGGTACAATATTGTATGGAATTGGATGGGGGAAGGCGAGCCTCGATAAATGTGTGGCCGAACTGGGATACGAACACAAGACTTTGCGATTACCGGTGAAGTGAGCCTTTAGCCTGCTGGTTTGACAAGATACAAGATCTCTGGTACCATGGTCCACATTTTGGTACCTCAACGCCATCTACCAATCATCCCTGCAAGCCTCACTTCATTCACCAACAAGTCCTCACCCCTCACTTGCACTCTAATTCAGATAGCCAGCACCCTCGTCCGATCCCACCTGATTCCACCTAACCAGAAGTAGGAATGATATTCCAACTATTCCCCACTCCCACTCATTCTACACACACACAATGCACTTTATCTATGCGCCAACATTTACAACAACCTTCCAATAAAAATAGCAACAGCCTACAAACGTTCAATCTTCGACTCCAGCCTCCGTAACTTCCTTATTCAAAACCCCTTCTACTTCCTAGATGAATACCTATCCTACACGACCAATCCCACATAGAACCACAAATACTAGCACCACTTGCAATGTACAAACAATTTTAATTATTATATCTATATTTTACTTTACCTACCTCATTACTTATATAATTATTCTCTCATTTCCTAACTGTATTCTTAAAATATATGTATCTGCATCTTATGTAGGTAAACATTGCTGTCGTCTATTTACCTGGGCTTGACAACTGATGCAACCTTTACATTTATTATGTAATTGTCCTGTGTTTTTAATAAATACAATACAATACAACCGCGTGTTCGTGTGTTTCCGTGCCAGCTCCTGCATCGCCGGTCGTTGGAAATGCTCGGAGCGCGTCTGCGCGGGAATATGCTCGGCTTGGGGCGACTCCCACTACAAAACATTCGATGGACGGATCTTCGACTTCCACGGCTCGTGCGACTACGTGCTCGTCAAGGGTGAGTTCGTGTTGACTTCTGCTATCTTATGTTACCACGGGTATATCATGGTCTAGCATAGGAGGTTCAATGGTAGATTCAACGTTTGGTAGCCATGGAGATGCTGAGATTGCTTGACAGAGCTTCTCAATTCTGCTATCTTATGTTACCACGGGTATATCATGGCCCAGCATAGGAGGTTCAATGGTAGATTCAACGTTTGGTAGTCATGGAGATGCTGAGATCACCTGACAGAGCTTCTCAATTCTGCTATCTTATGTTACCACGGGTATATCATGGCCTAGCATAGGAGGTTCAATGGTAGATTCAACGTTTGGTAGTCATGGAGATGCTGAGATCACCTGACAGAGCTTCTCAATTCTGCTATCTTATGTTAGCACGGGTATATCATGGCCTAGCATAGGAGGTTCAATGGTAGATTCAATGTTTGGTAGCCATGGAGATGCTGAGATTGCTTGACAGAGCTTCTCAATTCTGTTATCATATGTTACCACGGGTATATCATGGCCTAGCATAGTAGGTTCAATGGTAGATTCAACGTTCGGTAGCCATGGAGATGCTGAGATCGCCTGACAGAGCTTCTCAATTCTGCTATCTTATGTTACCACGGGTATATCGTGGCCTAGCATAGGAGGTTCAATGGTAGATTCAACGTTTGGTAGCCATGGAGATGCTGAGATTGCTTGACAGAGCTTCTCAATTCTGTTATCATATGTTACCACGGGAGTTCAGAATTTCGTACAGACCATTTTTGAGTTGTGGTATAAGATACACGATTGTATTCTGATATTTCGAAGGTTGTAGGAATAAAGCTCGTAATATAAAATAAAATATCCAAGTTTAGTTGTTTATTAGGCTTGTAGTTCCAAATGAAACATCGTCTCAGAGGCGAGGCAAAATTTGAAGTAACCTGTCACCTAATGTATTAGTACAAAGAACATAAAGTTCCCCGTCTTATTTCTACGGAATTAAAATTGCCAGTGCTAAGAAATGATGTCCTGATTGATCCAGTCCAGAAGATCTGTTTCTTGGGGGCCACGCTGTTTTGTAAAACGCCTCCCCCCACGCAGGCCACTTGTCTGAGAGCGACTCGTTCGACGTCTCGACGGTGAACGTCCCGTGCAGTTCTTCAGGCATCGCTTGTTCCAAGGCCGTCACGCTCAAGGTCGGCGTAGGTGTGACAGCCGAGTCAGTCGTGTTTACCGTGGACAAACCGCTGCCGCCGTTTGGAGGACTTGAGAGGTGACCACCGGAGTTTCTTTGCTTATTATTGTTTAGAGACCAACTGTTTTGACAACGGGCCATGTGGAACTGGTCTAAACGCGTCGGTGCATGAGTGAACTTAATATTGCTCTAAAGGGTTCAGAGAAAATCCAGTGCTGACAGCCTTCTGGCAAAGATAACTAACAAGCTTAAAGTCCCTTCCGAAGGACGGTACAACGCGAACAGCAGGATTCCTTCACAAATCCATGCTGTCGAGAGGTTGATAAGCAAGGCGAGTGAAGTTGCTGTACTAACTTTCATCCCTCCAACCTCTCTCCCGAACAGAACTGGTCATGTGTATGATGGTCACCCATCCAATACCTGACCCAGCACAGTGTTGCTTAACTTTCATCCCTCCGACCTCTCTCCCGAACAGAACTGGTCATGTGTATGATGGTCACCCATCCAATAACTGACTCAGCGCAGTGTTGCTTAACTTTCATCCCTCCAACCTCTCTCCCGAACAGAACTGGTCATGTGTATGATGGTCACCCATCCAATAACTGACCCAGCGCAGTGTTGCTTAACTTTCATCCTTCCAACCTCTCTCCCAAACAGAACTGGTCGTGTGTATGATGGTCACCCATCCAATACCTGACTCAGCGCAGTGTTGCTTAACTGTCATCCCTCCAACCTCTCTCCCGAACAGAACTGGTGATGTGTATGATGGTCACCCATCCAATAACTGACCCAGCGCAGTGTTGCTTAACTGTCATCCCTCCAACCTCTCTCCCGAACAGAACTGGTGATGTGTATGATGGTCACCCATCCAATAACTGACCCAGCGCAGTGTTGCTTAACTTTC
The DNA here is from genome assembly GCA_947568835.1 of Protonemura montana. Lineage (NCBI taxonomy): Eukaryota > Metazoa > Arthropoda > Insecta > Plecoptera > Nemouridae > Protonemura > Protonemura montana. The sequence goes on from OX387611.1 coordinate 12,491,464, forward strand.
ATCCCTCCAACCTCTCTCCCGATCAGAACTGGTCATGTGTATGATGGTCACCCATCCAATAACTGACCCAGCGCAGTGTTGCTTAACTTTCATCCCTCCAACCTCTCTCCCGAACAGAACTGGTCATGTGTATGATGGTCACCCATCCAATAACTGACCCAGCGCAGTGTTGCTTAACTTTCATCCCTCCAACCTCTCTCCCGAAAGACCAACCTAACGAGAATATAATTACGCGTAGCTGACATATTATGTATGCACTAGAAAAAAAGATTGGAATGGTGCAACGCAATATAGTTATCCATTTGAAGTCATTTTTACTGCCCAGCGCAGATCCTATTTAATCATAACCCACTAATCAACCAATCAAACCCTAATGGCAAGCCTCGAAGACCGTAACAATGTCTAATAAAACCCCTTTTATTATAAGAAACCAAACTACACTCTCAAAAATCTCACTATAATTGGGTACTTCCCATCGATTTTTGAGACGGTAGTTATAGTGTTTCTAATAATAAAATACCCCGTGCATTGCAAGCGTTTGTAATTTAAATTCTATTTCACATCTTATCAAACCTCTTTAAATCAAATACATCAATATATTTGGTCAATATATTTGACCAGATTCAAAACACTGCGTCGCTAGACATCACTAATCAATCATCAACTTTTCAGAATTGTATTATATATTTTTTTTGCAGGATCTCAGTTCGGGAGGCCGGACTGTTCGTGATTGCCGAGGTGTTTGATCTTGGATTGGTCGTGCAGTGGGATCATGGGACACGAATCTACGTGAAGGTTGACCCCAAATGGAAGGGGAAACTCAAAGGTAGGGGAAATAGGGACAGGAAACAAAAACATATGCTTGCGCGTCAAAATAGGCCTTTCTGCCTGATAAATCCCGTAATATCACTACCTAACGACGACATATTAAATATTTTTACCGTGAGAGAAGATACCAGCGCAAAGACTGTCCCCAGCATTGCTACAGTCTAGCCCGTGAGAGAAGATACCAGCACAAAGACTGTCCCCAGCATTGCTACAGTCTAGCCCGTTAGAGAAGATACCAGCACAAGGACTGTCCCCTGCATTGCTACAGTCTAGCCCGTGAGAGAAGATACCAGCACAAGGACTGTCCCCTGCATTGCTACAGTCTAGCCCGTGAGAGAAGATACCAGCACAAGGACTGCCCCTGCATTGCTACAGTCTAGCCCGTGAGAGAAGATACCAGCACAAGGACTGTCCCCAGCATTGCTACAGTCTAGCCAGTGAGAGAAGATACCAGCACAAGGACTGTCCCCTGCATTGCTACAGTCTAGCCCGTGAGAGAAGATACCAGCACAAAGACTGTCCCCAGCATTGCTACAGTCGAGCCCGTGAGAGGAGATACCAGCACAAGGACTGTCCCCTGCATTGCTACAGTCTAGCCCGTGAGAGAAGATACCAGCACAAGGACTGCCCCTGCATTGCTACAGTCTAGCCCGTGAGAGAAGATACCAGCACAAAGACTGTCCCCAGCATTGCTACAGTCGAGCCCGTGAGAGGAGATACCAGCACAAGGACTGTCTCCTGCATTGCTACAGTCTAGCCCGTGAGAGGAGATACCAGCACAAGGACTGTCCCTAGCATTGCTACAGTCAAGCCCGTGAGAGAAGATACCAGCACTAGAACTGTCCCCTGCATTGCTACAGTCTATCCCGTGAGAGGAGATACCAGCACAAGGACTGTCCCTAGCATTGCTAAAGTCTAGCCCGTGAGAGGAGATACCAGCACAAGGACTGTCTCCTGCATTGCTACAGTCTATCCCGTGAGAGGAGATACCAGCACAAAGATTGTCCCCAGCATTGCTACAGTCTAGCCCGTAAGAGAAGATACCAGCACAAGGACTGTCCCTGCATTTCTACAGTCTAGCCCGTGAGAGAAGATACCAGCACAAGGACTGTCCCCTGCATTGCTACAGTCTAGTCCGTGAGAGAAGATACCAGCACAAGGACTGTCCCCTGCATTTCTACAGTCTAGCCCGTGAGAGAAGATACCAGCACAAGGACTGTCCCCTGCATTGCTACAGTCTAGTCCGTGAGAGAAGATACCAGCATAAGGAATGTCCCCTGCATTGCTACAGTCTAGCCCGTGAGAGAAGATACCAGCACAAGGACTGTCCCCTGCATTGCTACAGTCCAGTCCGTGAGAGAAGATACCAGCACAAGGACTGTCCCCTGCATTGCTACAGTCCAGCCCGTGAGAGAAGATACCAGCACAAGGACTGTCCCCTGCATTGCTGCAGTCTAGCCCGTGAGAGAAGATACCAGCACAAGGACTGTCCCCTGCATTGCTACAGTCTAGCCCATGAGAGAAGATACCAGCACAAGGACTGTCCCCTGCATTGCTACAGTCTAGCCCGTGAGAGAAGATACCAGCACAAGGACTGTCCCTGCATTGCTACAGTCTAGCTCGTGAGAGAAGATACCAGCACAAGGACTGTCCCCTGCATTGCTACAGTCTAGCCCGTGAGAGAAGATACCAGCACAAGGACTGTCCCCTGCATTGCTACAGTCTAGCCCATGAGAGAAGATACCAGCACAAGGACTGTCCCCTGCATTGCTACAGTCTAGCCCGTGAGAGAAGATACCAGCACAAGGACTGTCCCCTGCATTGCTACAGTCTAGCCCATGAGAGAAGATACCAGCACAAGGACTGTCCCCTGCATTGCTACAGTCTAGCCCGTGAGAGTTGAAATCATTGGGTCCAAGTAAAGATCGTGGAAAAATACCTTGACAATTAGCGAACGTTTCGGCCCTACACCTAAGTATCTTATTTAGATGCTTGTCAGCAACAACCAAAAAATGTTTCAAGATTGTAACGATTAGTTAAAATGGCTTCTACCACAGCACGCTTACAACATAAACTAACAACCTCTCACTGGTTTTTACTGAAAAACTACGTTCTTAATAAAAGTATTTATTTGGAACAGATTTATAAACATTTATAAACATCTATAAACATTTGAAATACAACAGCAGAGTTTCTGACCACAACCAAACTGACAGGTTTGTGCGGCAACTACAACAACAACGAGATGGACGACTTCGAGACGCCGTCGGGTGGTCTGTCAGAGGCGTCGGCGTCGCTGTTCGGTGACTCCTGGCGTCTACAGTCGCACTGCGCCGAGAGCGTCGAGGTGACCGACTCGTGCGTCGAACACCCACACAGGAAGATCTGGGCCGTCAAACAGTGCGGCGTACTCAAGACAGACGTAAGCAACATCTGGAACATAAAAAGCATAATATTACAACACGACTTTTTCAATGGTTTCCAAAGTGAAAATACAAGAAATGTGAAGTTGAAACTGCTTATTTTTTAATGATCTTGAAAAGCTTGGTAATGAACTTTCCAAAAGTGGCTGAAAGTCTTGGAAAACTTGCTAAAAATACATTTTCTTTTTGCAGGTGTTCGCTGCTTGCCACTCCGAGGTGCCCGTCGATGCGTACCTGGAGCGTTGCGTGTTGGACGCGTGTGCGTGTGACCTTGGCGGGGACTGCGAGTGCCTCTGTTCGGCGCTGGCTGCATACGCTCACGAGTGCAGCCTGCGCGGGGTACCTGTCAGGTGTGCACATCTTTTTAAAGCATTTGCGAAGGATAAAAAAGGGACATTTTGATAGAAGACGCCACCCAGCAATTATCCTACTCACAATTGACATAGCAATTAGCACAAGCACAAGCTCAAGCACTAAACGAGCAAACTAATTCATGTGTTTCATATACAGATGGCGTTCGCAGCAGCTTTGTCCAATCCAGTGCGACGAGAAGTGTTCGCGTTACAGCGCGTGCGTGGAGACGTGTCCACGCAAGACGTGTGACAACCAGTTCGTGATCAAAGCGCAGACGCAATTGTGCTCGGAGGATTCATGCGTAGAAGGTACAGTCTTACCAATAACCACGGTGCTACCATGGTGCTACATAATACAACCGGTGGTATTATATAACCCCGACCTAGAGCGGTCATTTGACAGTGCTACCATGGTGCTACATAATACGACCGGTGGTATTATATAACCCCGACCTAGAGCGGTCATTTGGCGGTGCTACCATGGTGCTACATAATACGACCGGTGGTATTATATAACCCCGACCTAGAGCGGTTATTTGGCGGTGCTACCATGGTGCTACATAATACAACCGGTGGTATTATATAACCCCGACCTAGAGCGGTCATTTGGCGGTGCTACCATGGTGCTACATAATACGACCGGTGGTATTATATAACCCCGACCTAGAGCGGTTATTTGGCGGTGCTACCATGGTGCTACATAATACAACCGGTGGTATTATATAACCCCGACCTAGAGCGGTTATTTGGCGGTGCTACCATGGTGCTACATAATACGACCGGTGGTATTATATAACCCCGACCTAGAGCGGTCATTTGACGGTGCTACCATGGTGCTACATAATACGACCGGTGGTATTATATAACCCCGACCTAGAGTGGCTCCGAGTCGGGATTTCTGCTTGGTGCTATGGTGGTGCTAGTTAGCACGGTGCTACTGATCCCGATAATAGCCCCACTAGAGCTAACCACCATCTTTATAATCACCTGCTCAATCAAAGACGCAATTAGACCATTGCTACAGACTTTGATGGACTTGTTCTCACGTTCGACTCATGTCTGCTGCAGGGTGCGCCGTGGACCCTTGCCTCGGAGACCAGGTGCATGCCAACAGTACCGATCTAACGTGTGTTCCTGTCGCCTCGTGCAAGACTGTGTGCCTTACCATCGGCGACGTCGTCTACTACGAGGGCGACAAGATGGCTGAAGACGCTTGCCACACTTGGTGAGTTTTGTTGAGATTATTTGGAGTTGTGAAGGATTGTATTTGCATACTTTGAACGATGCGTTCAGAGGTTGTAGACCATCGATTTCAGCTAAACTGGATAGCGATTGTTATGGAGAGACATTGTAGCCAAGACCGCCATCTTGAGAGTCATTTATTTTGAGTTCTCTCAAAGAAACTGTGCTATTCTAAATGTGTTTATCAGTAATGTTCGTTGTTTTCGTAATTTTCACAACTTTAATTATCGAAATTTGGTTTTAAGCGTGTTTTAAAACTCTAAAATTAGCTTTGAAATCGAAAAGAAGACACTTCGGATATTTCTCTGAACACACAATTGTTTCTACCACGCCAGCTTCAAACCATAAAAATAACCCCGTATGATTTATCTAAATTGAGAAAAGATCAGATTTGGCAAAACGTTCAAAATGCATGTGAAATCCGATTTAAACTGCAAACGCTTGCAAAACGTGGAGCATTTTTTATTCGGAATTTTACACTCTACGCTACTATCCTCTCAAAAAATGATCGAAAGGGTAGTAAAGTTCTTAATAATAAAAGTTCAAAACCTATTATTTTAACTGCTAAGATAAGATAGAGAAGACAGTATCTTTTTAACCGATTCTTCGAATGAAAGGAAACACAGCTAGAGCATTGTCCAAGCTGGGTTTAATACAACTCAACGCCGGTATCTTTCTCCAGCTACTGTTCGCGCCACAAGGAGACCTGTTCTGGCACCCCTTGTCCCGTGTCGACGACAACAACGACGGAGGAGCCGGCCACGATGCCAAACAACCCCGAGGCGGCGTCTTGTGCGTCCGGTTGGTCAGGCTGGTTCAACTCGCACCAAGGCAAGGGATACGGTGACCACGAGCCGGTGCCGACGAAAATACAGCTCATGGTACGTGTCAGCCAATCCTTTTTCTAAGCATGCACCACATTGCAGTTCCCATAGGTTTACAAGCTAAAGAATAGGATAGGATAGTTACCCGTGGTAACTTTTCATATCTAGAAGAATTGAGAAGCTCTGTTAGGCGATCTCAGCATCTCCGTGGCTACCAAACGTTGAATCTGCCATTGAACCTCCTGTGCTGGGCCATGATATACCCGTGGTAACATAAGATAGCAGAATTGAGAAGCTCTGTCAGGCGATCTCAGCATCTCCATGGCTACCAAACGTTGAATCTGCCATTGAACCTCCTGTGCTAGGCCATGATATACCCGTGGTAACATAAGATAGCAGAATTGAGAAGCTCTGTCAGGCGATCTCAGCATCTCCATGGCTACCAAACGTTTAATCTGCCATTGAACCTCCTGTGCTAGGCCATGGTATACCCGTGGTAACATAAGATAGCAGAATTGAGTAGTTCTGTCAGGCGACCTCAGCATCTCCATGGCTACCAAACGTTGAATCTGCCATTGAACCTCCTATGCTAGACCATGATATACCCATGGTAACATAAGATAGCAGAATTGAGAAGCTCTGTCAGGTGATCTCAGCATCTCCACGGCTACCAAACGTTGAATCTGCCATTGAACCTCCTTTGCTAGGCCATGCACTCGTTGTTTTTATCTTATTTCCTCGTGGTGGTCATGTTTCTCGATGCAGTAAAACGTACTAGGTGCTAGGAGTCTTCAAATTACTTCAAACAGTTCCATCTAACCCTGTTGCAGCAATCTGGTTCTGGTTCCGGCGAAATGTTGCAGCAATCTGGTTCTGGTTCCGGCGTGTGTGCTCGACAAGAAATGTCCGGAGTGCGATGTCGCACCGTCGACGGTCACCGATCCGCTACCGACGTCGGTCAAGACGTCACCTGCAGCCTCGACGGAGGACTCACGTGCAAGGGAAAGTGTCACGACTTCGAGGTAATGTGGTCCAGAACACGGTTCTCTTGTTAATGATGTTGCTGAAAAGGAGGACAAACTTTACCCAAAACTTCACTCGCCTTGCCTATCAACCTCTCGACAGCATGGATTTGTGGAGGAATCCTGCTGTTCGCGTTGTACCGTCCTTCGGAAGGGACGTTAAGTCGGTGGTTCCCTGGGTCTTCAACAGAAGTAGGCTATGTGCCAGCTCTGGGTTCCTCTCCTATTTTGTATGTTAAGTCTATCATCATCCTCATCACCATCCACTTTTTCACCAATGCTATTAGGACAGTGCCCCATGATCGTTGTCAAAACAGTCCGTCGTTAAACCCCACTAATCAATAAATCCACCTCCAGATCAGCGTCCTTTGTGACTGCTCCGAAGCGCCAGTTGTAACCGAGGAAATCTGCGACGCGAGTCGACCCAACTCTGAGCACCCTCTGGACTGTCACTTGTTTTACCACTGCGCCCACAAGATCGGTGGCGGCGTGGAGAAGGTCGAAAAGACGTGTGGTGAACACATGTTCTTCAACCCGACCACGATGACTTGCGATTGGCCGGCGACGGTGGCTGCGATTCGACCATTCTGCGCTGGTGAGTTAATCCTGCAGTTGGTAGCAGAGTTGAGAGCGTCGTATTTGTGCGACAACTCGAAGTCTGAACGGTAAACTACATAAAAATAGCAAAAAAATAACACAATTCTTAGAAAAAAATGTTCTAATCAAGAACGAAGGCAGATTATACTGGAGCACAATGAATACTTTACCGTATCTAACTTGGACTTACAGAGCAATTCAGCATAATCACTTTTTGCTAGATTATATTATCTCAAAGTGTTTGGTAAATGGATGACTATTGACAATAATCACAAGTACTGCTTGCTGCAAGCTTTGAAACGTTTGGCAAGCCATGTCTTGAGCTGGACAACAACATCGGCTGCAAGCTTTGTTTGGCAAGCCATGTCTTGAGCTGGACAACAGCATGGACTGCAAGCTTTGTTTGGCAAGCCATGTCTTGAGCTGGACAACAGCATGGACTGCAAGCTTTGTTTGGCAAGCCATGTCTTGAGCAGGACAACAGCATGGGCTGCAAGCTTTGTTTGGCAAGCCATGTCTTGAGCTGGACAACAGCATGGACTGCAAGCTTTGTTTGACAAGCCATGTCTTGAGCTGGACAACAGCATGGACTGCAAGCTTTGTTTGGCAAGCCATGTCTTGAGCTGGACAACAGCATGGACTGCAAGCTTTGTTTGGCAAGCCATGCCTTGAGCTGGACAACAGCATGGACTACAAGCTTTGTTTGGCAAGACATGTCTTGAGCTGGACAACAGCATGGTCTGCAAGCTTTGAAACGTGTTCAACCCATGTCTTGAGCTATGTTTACCAAACTCTGACATCCTTCCTCCAGCTTTGCCGGTCGTGAAGCCGACTGAAGGACTTCGCTGCGTTGACGGCTGGTCCGACTGGTTTAACTCTACGAAGACACCTGCCGGCGACTTTGAACTCATCGAGGACTTCGAGGTGGCCGGGGCGTTGCCTTGTGCAAGGTCACAGATCACCGACATCGAGTGCCAATTCATTCGCTTTACAGGTGGGACACTATTGAAAAAAAATTTTTTTTTGCTAGAACGTAATCTCGGTCCTGAACTTAATTAAAATTCAGCATTTTTTTTGAGGTTTTATTTGAGATTTTAGCAATTACGTTAAAAAAAACCTCTAAGCTTTCCTTTGTCCAAAATTATGCCAAAAAAATCAAGAAAATATGTTTACATTCTTCCCAAACTATTAAAAAAAAAGTCTACGGTTTACAAATATTAGCTCGTTTTCAATCGGCGCTCTGTGTTCCGCCCCATCCACAGGCAGCAAGTCGTCAAAGGGGGGTCGCCGTCGAGGCAAACCCGAGTTCGTCGACCACCGCGAGAGTGGCAACGAGGTCACGTGTTCCAAGGACATCGGCTTACGGTGCGAGAATCGTGATCAAACGTGCGAGGATTACACCGTGAGACTGCTCTGCACTTGCCGTGAGTCACATCACTTGGTCAATGTAGAGCTACAGCGTTATATGGAGGGGATCTTCCAGTCCAGGACTTCTTCACTCGGCTCTACAAACTATAGATGACACGGACTAAAACTTAACTTCCCTTTCAATATTGACTCACAGACTTTTATGTGGCAGCTTCACCGAACTGAAGGTCGAACTCGTGAGCATTATCCCCAAGAACTCTTGATCTATTGGCCGGTCACATGTTTCTGTATACAGAAATATATTTTATTGGATATGAAAACATTAATCTTCGGAATGTAACAAAAATTATAATGTTTCTAAGACTTAAGGCGCGGGGCCGCAAACCTCTTCAGAACCAGGACACAACCTTAAAGCACGTCAAAATATCACACCAAGGCTCTACATAACTTTCACCCACATAAGAAGTATATGTTATTTGTAGAGAACTTATCCCACAGAAGCATATATTAAAAATTAATGAGTAACTTATTCTGATTCTAAAACAATAGAGGACTATAAGCTTTTTTAGATGAATATTGCAAGAACGGCTAGAAGTAACTAGTTTTGTTAACCCGAAAATCAAACTATGTTTAAGAATTAAATGTTGTATTATGAGATAGTAAAAATGTGTATTTTAACAAATAATTAATGTCTGATTTCCAGACGAGCCGCCTCCACCTCCCAAGAAGGCAACCCCACCACCTGCCGTCGATACCACTTCAGGTAATCCTCAAGCTACGCTACCAAGTTGGCTTCTGACAATCTTGTTGCCGAGACAGAGATAATAATATGAAATAACAAAAACAACAGCATAGCGGCGATACAAAAGCAAATGCTAAAACTAGTGAAGCAGTGAAAAAAAAACAGTGGCCCATGACGTCACAGGAATTAATCCACTTTTAACGCGTTTTCTTCCTTCAGGATGTCCACCAGGCGAAGCGTTCTCCTCCTGCGCCGTCCCTTGCGCACAAACCTGTTCCTACATGACGTTTGAACTGCGCCGGCGCGGTCAGTGCACCGGCGGTGCCATGTGTGTGTCCGGCTGCGTGGACATGTCGCGACTAGTTTGTCCACCCGGCCACAGATGGCGCGACGAGCGCAGTTGCGTCAGTCAAAAGGACTGCACGTGCAGAGACAACAACGGCAACCCTGTCAAGGTGGGACAACACCGTGTGTCAAAGTGACAAAGCAAAGTAGTGACCGGTCCTTGGTGCTGTTGGACAGGAGCAGCCAACACAGTGTGTCAAAGTGACAAGGCTAAGCGGTGGCCGGTCCTTGGTGCTGTTGGACAGAAGCAGTCAACACAATGTGTCAAAGTGACAAGGCTAAGCGGTGGCCGGTCCTTGGTGCTGTTGGACAGGAGCAGCCAACACAATGTGTCAAAGTGACAAGGCTAAGCGGTGGCCGGTCCTTGGTGCTGTTGGACAGGAGCAGCCAACACAGTGTGTCAAAGTGACAAAGCAAAGTAGTGGCCGGTCCTTGGTGCTGTTGGACAGGAGCAGCCAAAACAGTGTGTCAAAGTGACAAGGCTAAGCGGTGGCCGGTCCTTGGTGCTGTTGGACAGGAGCAGCCAACACAGTGTGTCAAAGTGACAAGGCTAAGCGGTGGCCGGTTCTTGGTGCTGTTGGACAGGAGCAGCTAACACAGTGTGTCAAAGTGACAAGGCTAAGCGGTGACCGGTCCTTGGTGCTGTTGGACAGGAGCAGCCAACACAGTGTGTCAAAGTGACAAGGCTAAGCGATGGCCGGTCCTTGGTGCTGTTGGACAGGAGCAGCCAACACAGTGTGTCAAAGTGACAAGGCTAAGCGGTGGCTGGTCCTTGGTGCTGTTGGACAGGAGCAGCCAACACAGTGTGTCAAAGTGACAAGGCTAAGCGGTGGCCGGTCCTTGGTGCTGTTGGACAGGAGCAGCCAACACAGTGTGTCAAAGTGACAAGGCTAAGCGGTGGCCGGTCCTTGGTGCTGTTGGACAGGAGCAGCCAACACAGTGTGTCAAAGTGACAAGGCTAAGCGGTGGCCGGTCCTTGGTGCTGTTGGACAGGAGCAGCCAACACAGTGTGTCAAAGGGGCAAGACTAAGCGGTGGCTGGTCCTTGGTGCTGTTGGACAGGAGCAGCCAACACAGTGTGTCAAAGTGACAAGGCTAAGCGGTGGCCGGTCCTTGGTGCTGTTGGACAGGAGCAGCCAACACAGTGTGTCAAAGTGACAAGGCTAAGCGGTGGCTGGTCCTTGGTGCTGTTGGACAGGAGCAGCCAACACAGTGTGTTTGTTGGCCTAAAAAGACTTCTAAACAAAACTAATTTTAATACATTTTTAAGATTTTTTTCTAAATATCTCACTGAGTTCCTAACCGCCCCCAAGCCTGGTGCCGTGATCCACGAGTCTGCGTGCGAGGTGTGCCAGTGCGTAGACAACGAGTACATGTGCGACGCAAGTTCGTGCTCCGTACGTTCCTTGGACACGCCGCGCAAGAACGAGTCTTACGCTCCGAGCATAGTGACCTTCCCACCATTCGTAACCTTCACTGCGAGGTAAGTGCTAGGGAAGTGTTTGAGTTTTTCCGTTGGAAAAGGTGGCCTGAAAACGCGACATTACGACACATTCTCCGGCTATAGCGTCCATGCCAAGCCAGTGCTTGTGTATCGATGACGACATCACGACACATTCTCCGGCTATAGCGTCCATGCCAAGCCAGTGCTTGTGTATCGATGACGACATCGCGACACATTCTCCGGCTATAGCGTCCATGCCAAGCCAGTGCTTGTGAATCGATGACGACATCGCGACACATTCTCCGGCTATAGCGTCCATGCCAAGCCAGTGCTTGTGTATCGATGACGACATCGCGACACATTCTCCGGCTATAGCGTCCATGCCAAGCCAGTGCTTGTGTATCGATGACGACATCGCGACACATTCTCCGGCTATAGTGTCCATGCCAAGCCAGTGCTTGTGTATCGATGACGACATCGCGACACATTCTCCGGCTATAGCGTCCATGCCAAGCCAGTGCTTGTGTATCGATGACGACATCGCGACACATTCTCCGGCTATGGCGTCCATGCCAAGCCAGTGCTTGTGTATCGATGACGACATCGCGACACATTCTCCGGCTATAGCGTCCATGCCAAGCCAGTGCTTGTGTATCGATGACGACATCGCGACACATTCTCCGGCTATGGCGTCCATGCCAAGCCAGTGCTTGTGTATCGATGACGACATCGCGACACATTCAACGCACGTTTTGCTTTGATCTGCCTTTACGAAGCTAAGAAGTCAATATTCATTCTTTTAACTTTGCTTGTTTTCTTGAAATAAATTCATGGTAGTGATTATTCTTAATCTAAAACTTTTGTTGTGTAAAATATGTGGAGCAATCCTAAAAAACAGAATTTAAATCATGTTAAGCTTGCTTTTAAAATGTACCTTTTTTTCCATTGCCTGTGATTTGCCTCTTTAGTGAGCACACCACCATACCATCCGGTGAGCTCTTCTTTGAGGAGCCGATGACGACGCCGAGCGTCGACACTCCGGGAATCTTCTACGAAACAACGCGTTTCATAGTCGTCCAGACAACGGCGACTCCACCACAGGAATGCAACCCCGACATGTAAGTTAAGAACTAGTTTGCTAAAACTCAACACAGCACAATTAACATAATACGACCGGTGGTATTATATAACCCCGACCTAGAGCGGTCATTTGGCGGTGCTGCCATGGTGCTACATAATAAGACCTGTGGTATTATATAACCCCGACCTAGAGTGGTCATTTGGCGGTGCTACCATGGTGCTACATAATACGACCGGTGGTATTATATAACCCCGACCTAGAGCGGTCATTTGGCGGTGCTACCATGGTGCTACATAATACGATCGGTGGTATTATATAACCCCGACCTAGAGCGGTCATTTGGCGGTGCTACCATGGTGCTACATAATACGACCGGTGGTATTATATAACCCCGACCTAGAGCGGTCATTTGGCGGTGCTACCATGGTGCTACATAATACGACCGGTGGTATTATATAACCCCGACCTGGAGCAGTCATTTGGCGGTGCTACCATGGTGCTACATAATACGACTGGTGGTATTATATAACCCCGACCTAGAGCGGTCATTTGGCGGTGCTACCATGGTGCTACATAATACGACCTGTTGTAATGTATGGCTCCAACCTAGAGCGGCATTTTTCAACAATGCTAGAGTTTGTTGATTTCAGCACCACTAGCAACCGTATTACGGAGGTGCTACGATGGTATCATTTTCAAGAAGGCATACTGGGTTTCAGTTGATCATCACAGTGCAGTGAGGACAAAGCTACCAATTGCATGAAGCGTTACTGAAGCCAGAGTCACTGCAAATGGTGCTAATTAATACTTCAGCTCTAGTTCGGGGTTACTGCTTGGTGCTATGGTGGTGCTAGTTAGCACGGTGCTACTGACAGTAATACCAGGGTCACTGCTTGGTGCTATGGTGGTGCTAGTTAGCACGGTGCTACTGACAGTAATACCAGGGTCACTGCTTGGTGCTATGGTGGTGCTAGTTAGCACGGTGCTACTGACAGTAATACCAGGGTCACTGCTTGGTGCTATGGTGGTGCTAGTTAGCACGGTGCTACTGACAGTAATACCAGGGTCACTGCTTGGTGCTATGGTGGTGCTAGTTAGCACGGTGCTACTGACAGTAATACCAGGGTTACGAATCATCACTCTAGGTCAGGGTTACTGCTTGGTGCTATGGTGGTGCTAGTTAGCACGGTGCTACTGACAGTAATACCAGGGTCACTGCTTGGTGTTATGGTGGTGCTAGTTAGCATGGTGTTACTGACAGTAATACCAGGGTCACTGCTTGGTGCTATGGTGGTGCTAGTTAGCACGGTGCTACTGACAGTAATACCAGGGTTACGAATCACCGCTCTAGGTCAGGGTTACTGCTTGGTGCTATGGTGGTGCTAGTTAGCACGGTGCTACTGACAGTAATACCAGGGTCACTACTTGGTGCTATGGTGGTGCTAGTTAGCACGGTGCTACTGACAGTAATACCAGGGTCACTGCTTGGTGCTATGGTGGTGCTAGTTAGCACGGTGCTACTGACAGTAATACCAGGGTTACGAATCACCGCTTTAGGTCGGGGTTACTGCTTGGTGCTATGGTGGTGCTAGTTAGCACGGTGCTACTGATAGTAATACCAGGGTTACGAATCACCGCTCTAGGTCAGGGTTACTGCTTGGTGCTATGGTGGTGCTAGTTAGCACGGTGCTACTGATAGTAATACCAGGGTTACGAATTACCGCTCTAGGTCGGGGTTACTGCTTGGTGCTATGGTGGTGCTAGTTAGCACGGTGCTACTGACAGTAATACCAGGGTTGGAAATAACACTCGAACCCCATCAATGATTTTATTTCGTTGTTTAGGTTTGAGTACTTGGTCGAGACTTTGGACCCGTATGCCCTGACGGCAAGCAGCAGCCTGGCACCTCAATATGAACCAAAGAACGCTAAGCTGATCTCCGGTATTTCGCCGACCTCCGGGGGCAGTTGGGTGCCAGCGCAGATGAACAAAGACCAGTTCCTGCAGGTAAGAATAAGATCTGGAACGATATTTAAGACTAGTCGGACTGGGACAACGTTGCATGGGATTTTGTACATCTTTTGACGGATTCGAACACCTTTTAAAGTTTTATTCACACCTAAATGACAAAGAAATTTAGTTTCCTCTTCTGTCCGCTTGGTTGTAGGTTGACCTTGGCCGCGTGGAACCGATCTACGGGGTTGTGGTGCAGGGCAGTCCAATAGCCGACGACTTTGTCACCTCGTACAAGGTGCTCGTGGGTCTCGAACCCGGATCGTTCAGCTACATCACCGACAGATACAATCAACCAGCTGTGAGTAACCTGACCACGCGTCACCTAGGTTACTAATAATTGGTAACCTCAATTTTCTTGTCCTCGAGTTTAAGTAAAGATCTGAACCGGTTCATTTTGGTAATCAAGGTTAGTTTCAAAGTTTATGTAAGCCTTTGTGTAATTGTGTAATAATTTGTGTAAATAAGCTTTACATACGCTGGATCAGGTATTGAATAGGTGATCGTCTTACACATGACCAGTTATGTTCGGGAGAGAGGTTGGAGGGATGAAAGATAGTACCTACAGCAACTTCACTCACCTTGCTTATCAACCTCTCGACAGCATGGATTTGTGGAGGAATCCTATTTTAGCGTGCTTTGGGAGGGACGTTAAGCCAACGGCCACTTTAATGCTCTTCGACAGGGGTAGGCTACTTGCCGGCACCAGGTTTATCCCTTTCTCCTCTAAGCCACGTCATCATTTACCGCCATTTCACCAGCGCTTGAGACCACGATGTAAAAGCATCACACCAACCCATCAACGACCATTGTTCGTTTCTGCCAGGTGTTCCGTGGTCCTATCGAAGCCAACACTCCCATGCGACAGTTGTTCGCGACGCCGACAGAGGCGCGTTACGTCCGATTCAACCCCGAAACGTACCACGGGGCAATAGCAATGAAGGTCGACGTCATTGGGTGCGGTGAGGGAGAAGAAGAAACCACCCAAGCTTCAATCACGACCATCTTGCCCGGTAAGTCTTGGATTGTCAGCCTTATTCACAACTATCACAGATCAGGAGAAGGCCAAAGGCGAGGAGATTGTTCTTCTTCGGTTATTTATTTAGAGGATGTCCATTACTAGAGCCAGCCATTGGTGCTGTTGGAAAAAAAAACTAAAAAGCCTATAGATTCATTTCCGGTATTGTAGGATAAGATTGTCATCCTTAGCAAGGCATTAAACGACAGTCAAAAGACAGGAGCAGCCAACACAGTGTGTCAAAGTGACAAGGCTAAGCGGTGGCCGGTCCTTGGTGCTGTTGGACAGGAGCAGCCAACACAGTGTGTCAAAGTGACAAGGCTAAGCGGTGGCCGGTCCTTGGTGCTGTTGGACAGGAGCAGCCAACACAGTGTGTCAAAGTGACAAGGCTAAGCGGTGGCCGGTCCTTGGTGCTGTTGGACAGGAGCAGCCAACACAGTGTGTCAAAGTGACAAGGCTAAGCGGTGGCTGGTCCTTGGTGCCGTTGGACAGGAGCAGCCAACACAGTGTGTCAAAGTGACAAGGCTAAGCGGTGGCCGGTCCTTGGTACTGTTGGACAGGAGCAGCCAACACAGTGTGTCAAAGTGACAAGACTAAGTGGTGAACGGTCCTTGGTGCTGTTGGACAGGAGCAGCCAACACAGTGTGTCAAAGTGACAAGACTAAGCGGTGGCCGGTCCTTGGTGCTGTTGGACAAAAGCAGCCTACACAGTGTGTCAAAGTGACAAGGCTAAGCGGTGAACGGTCCTTGGTACTGTTGGACAGGAGCAGCCAACACAGTGTGTCAAAGTGACAAGGCTAAGCGGTGGCCGGTCCTTGGTACTGTTGGACAGGAGCAGCCAACACAGTGTGTCAAAGTGACAAGGCTAAGCGGTGAACGGTCCTTGGTACTGTTGGACAGGAGCAGCCAACACAGTGTGTCAAAGTGACAAGGCTAAGCGGTGGCCAGTCCTTGGTACTGTTGGACAGGATCAGGCTACGTGCAGGCATCCAAATAAACTCCATGGCCCTCATAAGTGACTCATAACTCGTCGACGTTGTCTGATTCTTTTAGATACATGTGAGGACGAGATGGGTCTGGAAAACGGGATGATGTCCGACCAGCAGGTATCTGCTTCTTCCGTGCTTAACGGCGATCTGGACAGGTTCGGCCCTGGACAGGTCCGTATGGGCGGCCAAGGTTGGTTGCCGGCAGTTGACACCAACCAGTGGATAATGGTGAGTATTGGGCCCAGCAATTATGTTAACAACTACGATGCAATTAGTGCACCTTTTTAATGAGGTCCTAGTTTAGATCCTTGTGGTAGTCTTATGTTGCTCGACTTACCTAGTTTTGTTTTTGCTTTCTTAGTTCGACTTCCTGGAGCCTCGCAATCTGACGGGCATCGTGACCAAGGGACGCAAGGAGGGCGATCGTTGGGTGGAGGCGTTTAAAGTCAAGTACGCTCATGATCTTGATGGATGGAACCCGATTGTCGACCAAGACTACAGCGAGCGGGCAAGTCTCATCAGTGACTACTAACAATCAATGCTGTGAAATCTGATATAAACTACATAGATTTTTAGTTGGCAAACTATTTTATTACTAGAAACACTAATAACTACTTGAAAATTGGTGCCCTACTAGGGGCTTGAACCTCGATCTCGACTAGTTCAAACAACACCCAAGACAAAAAAAGACCCAGGTCCAAATCCATGTTTGGGTATCAATTTTCGAGGGATGATAAGTATTCCCAAAAAAAGAATCCTCTCTTTCCAGGTTATTTGAGATCAGCTGGCTGGATCCTGTGCTCTATCCAGGTTATTTGAGATCAGCTGGCTGGATCATATGCACTATCCAGGATATTTGAGATCAGCTGGCTGGATCCTATGCTCTATTTAGGTCATTTGAGATCAGCTGGCTGGATCCTATGCTCTATCCAGGTTATTTTAGATCAGCTGGCTGGATCCTATGCTCTATCCAGGTTATTTTAGATCAGCTGGCTGGATCCTATGCTCTATCCACGTTATATGAGATCAGCTGGCTGGATCCTATGCACTATCCAGGTTATTTGAGATCAGCTGGCTGGATCCTGTGCTCTATCCAGGTTATTTGAGACCAGCTGGCTGAATTCTATGCTCTATTTAGGTCATTTGAGATCAACTGGCTGAATTCTATGCTCTATTTAGGTCATTTGAGATCAGCTGGCTGGATCCTATGCTCTATCCAGGTTATTTTAGATCAGCTGGCTGGATCCTATGCTCTATCCAGGTTATTTGAGATCAGCTGGCTAGATCCAATGCTCTATCCAGGTTATTTGAGATCAACTGGCTGGATTCTGTGCTCTATCTAGGTTATTTGAGATCAGCTGGCTGGGTCCTATGTTCTATCCAGGTTATTTGAGATTAGCTGGCTGGATCCAATGCCCAATCCAGGTTATTTGAGATCAGCTGGCTGGGTCCTATGTTCTATCCAGGTTATTTGAGATTAGCTGGCTGGATTCTATGCTCTATGCAGGTTATTTGAGATCAGCTGGCTGGATTCAATGCCCAATCCAGGTTATTTGAGATAAGCTGGCTGGATCCTTGCGTGAGCGTAGACTCACGTCCCGCCCCCCTCCTCACCAGGTGTTTCCGGCCAACTTTGACGACAGCACGCCGTCGACGACGATGTTCGACGTCCCCGTCCAGGCGCGCTTCCTGAAAATAATTCCCGTGAAGTGGCACGAAGGAGTAGCCATGAGATGCGAGATTCTCGGCTGTTATCTGCCCTATCGTAAGTAGATAATCACTGTAATTCTTGAAGAAATTGAAATTAAAATTCACTTATGGTTTTTAGACTCATGTCTAAAGCCTAGTTTACATTTATCAAGACCTTGATCAATTTCTTGAGCTCAATTTTACACATCAATGAAGTATCTCGTGTAAGCGGGTACAATTTAGCAAACAAGTCTTGATCAAGACAGTCGAGCTCAAATTTCCTCAATCAGAACAAATCCTATTTTTTGTTAAATCTTTGATGAAACGAACCAATCAGAAGCTACCTGCGCGAATCAGCATCTCTTTCACACTTGAAAATTGGCAAATTTCTAGAAATTCTAAAAATTGCTTAAAAACGGTTGGAAATGGCTGGAAATGGAAATGGAAGTAATATCTTATGGCGATTTAATTTGGTTTTAATGGATAATTTTATCTAAAATTGACTGGCAAGGTGAGATTATGTCACTTTCCAAACGGGATCGCAGGTATTAATTTGTCAAAACAAAGTATGTCGGTGTCTGTCTCTTGTAAGATTACGTGGGTATTAACAAGGTTTTCAGACTTCTTGGCAGCAATCTTTCTATTTGCATTCAAAACCAAGTTTTAAAAGTTTTCGTTGAAATTAACGCTTTGATTTCTTCGCTCAATAATTAAACTGTAGCTTAGCGAACGCCGTTTATGTCGTATTAAAAAAAACATATAATTTTCTTTCTATTAAAATGTGATCTGTTAATCTCCATTTAACCATAAGCCTCTTATCCCAGCTATTTACCAGTTCTGTTCCTTCACCAAAAACTATTCCAAACACTTTTAAACTTCTTAAGCTCATCAATTCTAACTTAACAATTTGATTGATTTATTATTATTATTATATATATATATTTTTTTCATTTATATTTAGTGAGCATTTTCGTTAATCGTGATTGGTTATAAAACTGTCCACGTGATTGGTCTATGAAAACGCTGGGGCATCGGAAGTTGAGTTCATTTGAGACTCCGTGTTTTACAGCCGAACTGCCCCCGCCCCCGATCACTCCGCCGCCGCCCACTAAGGGGCCATGCAACGTATGTCCCGGCCTCCACGCTCAAGAACTCGACTCGCTGTTCGGCGACACGACGTGTCGGTGCCCGGAAGATCGCTGGTGGGACGGCGAGGAGTGCGTCAACGCCCTCGAGTGTCCCTGCTTCGTCGGGCACCTCGCGTGAGTTGCGAGATGGTGGCAAATCAGTTTTTTAGCCGCTTAACGCGCCTCGTTTTTGCTAAAGGGGCATTTACCCTTCAAAATAAATTTTTACCATAGATTTGTAACTAAAGTATGAATCGAAATTGACCTATTTTAAAGAATTTTCTGAAAAATGGACGTGCAATTAATTATCTAAGATTTGTGGCTTTTCGCGCGGCGCGATGCGCGATCTGAGTACGATTCTCTTGTAGAATGCTGTCTTTCCTTGCGACCGCTCCGTTGACCAACGTCGCCAAAAGTCTATCCCCTCCCTACTGATTCTTTATTCCAAGCGCTGTCGCTGCCGCTACGGCTCGGCCGCGGCACGCTCAGAGCGGCACTGCACGAAAATATGCAGCATGCTAATTACATACCTGCGGTAATTCGCTTACTATAGCTAAACGAATAATCGTATCATAAAGAAAATTATTTAAACACAGAGGAAGGATTGAGGACTATGCTCAAGTTATTTGAATTTTATCTGATCAGAGGCTTGTCTAGGTGCTAGGGGTCGAAAAAGCACTACGGGTTATTTCTTATGGGAGTATTTTTTCTAAGCACCCAAGCCGAAAAACGCGGACTTTGGCAATTTCTGCACGGACAACCGTGGAAACAGGGTTTTTTGTTTGTTTAGAGTCCAAATGCCATCAATAAATCTTACAATTCGATAGTAAAAAATAATTTTGATAGGTAAATGCCCCTTTAAGATATCCCATTCAAGGCTCTCGTGGTAAAATCACAAGTAAACTACGATTTTTACCGCACCCACTGGTTGGTTTAAGTAGTAAATATTTACCAATATTTGGGGTATTTTATATCGAAAGAGTTAAATGTGCTAGTTTTTACAATTATTGACATTGAGTTAAATGGTTTCCGGGTTCATAGACAAGGGCATTTTCATACTTCTGTGTTTATTTTTCTATCAAATAAAAAACTGCTTTCACCCTTGATGAAGTAACAGACATGAGTTACATCTCAACAACCAGCAGCTATCAAGACGGCGGCCTTTGCTTTAAAGTACAGGTTCAAATCCGGGTTATTTGAGATTGATTGGTAAATGGTGTTACCGTTGAGTGTATAGGTTCTAGGTAGAGACAGAACGTCAATGTTACAGTCTCTGCGTGAAAAATGGCCGCCAAATGACTACCTTACCGACAAAAATGCAGAGTACCGGAACATCACGTTAAGTGGAGCCACTGTCGTATGAAATTTAATTTCGATATTTCTCGTAGGTTAACTCGCTTTTGAGACTTTTCATGCTTAAAAAATCTCCATCAATGTTTACCTCAACGATTGATAAACACGTAACGATATTAAAAAGCGAGTTAACCTACGAGAAATATCGAAATTAAATTTCATACGACAGTGGCTCCACTTAACGTGATGTTCCGGTACTCTGCATTTTTGTCGGTAAGGTAGTCATTTGGCGGCCATCTTTCACGCAGAGACTGTAACATTGACGTTGTTTCTCTACCTAGAACCTACACTCAATGGTGTTACTGGCAAAGTCTTCAGAGTGGCCTGCGTTTTCAGGTACGCTGTGGGAAGCATGTTCGAGTCCGAGGACTGCCACCAGTGCTCCTGCACGCTGGGTGGACTTGCCAAGTGCACTGAGAAGGAGTGTCCTTCCTGCGGCAAGGACCGTCAGGTTGTGAAGACGCCGGCGTGTGGCTGCATCTGCAAGCCCTGTCCTACTGGTGAGGAACGTGCCACTCGTATAATTGGACATTTCGATGAGAACTGGAGCCAAATAACTTGATTCTTTGTTTTCCTTAGTTCGTGTTGTATATTAAAGTATCAAAAAGTTGTAACATCAAGCTAGATAAGATAGATACTGTTAGATGAAGTAAAAAATTAAATAAAATAGACATGAGTCTAAAAAAATAAAATATAACAAACGTGTTTTTTCGTTTTTTGCCCGTGATTTTTTTGCATTTTCAACCAAAAACGGAGCGGTTTTTATTGAACAAAATGTGAGGTTTGGTTTTGCCAAAATCTCGCCTATTGCCATGACGACTTCCAATCACATGCAGTGAAATTCATATGTTTCTGTGAGCTAGAGATCCAACTTATAGTTGAACATTTTGTTGAAACTGTTGCCATGACGACTTCCAATCACATGCAGTGAAATTCAGATGTTTCTGTGAGCTAGAGATCCAACTTATAGTTGAACATTTTGTTGAAACTGTTGCCATGACGACTTCCAATCACATGCAGTGAAATTCATATGTTTCTGTGAGCTAGAGATCCAACTTATAGATGAAAATGTTGATAAAACCACCCTTAGTTGCGTTCTTAATTAGCATATTTTCCAATGGCTTTAATTTCCTGATTTTTCTTTGAAAATAATTGTTTTTTTAGGTACTTTCGGATTACTAAATTATTTTTTCAAATTCCCTACAGGCTGCGTTCAGGGGCAATCCCACTCTTCACCAGAACAATGTCTTTTGTAAAATTATCATCGTGGCTCTTTCATTGCAGGCACACGGCTTTGTCCGACCAGCAACATTTGCATCGACTCTGGATTCTGGTGCGATGGCATCCAGCACTGCGTCGACGACGAGGCTGACTGCGTGTCTTCAACCACGTCGACCACCACTCAACGGCCCACTACCACGCCCCTCAAAGAAGGTAAGTGACCAACCAGATCAGACCAGAGACTCTAGTTAGATAATATGTTACATTCCATGAAGATTACTTTGTTAAGATTGTTAAAACACCTGTTCTCCTGAGATCACCGAAGTAATGTTTAGATACGAAATAACAAATCGAAAATATTCATAAAACTTAAAATGTTTCAATGTTTAAACCGTTGCGTGTTATATTTGTAAAATGAAGGAATAACAAAACAAAGACAGTACGAAAAAACAAACTGATGATTGACAGCAAAATACAGTTTAGTGGTTTATTACAAATTTAACAAAATACAGTTGACACAGTAGAAAAACAAATTGATGACTCGTTTGTTTATTAAATTAAAATGTTGTTTGCTGTCTTCTGCTTTTAGTTACCAGCAAGCCGTGCCCGAAATTGACTTGCCCACCGAAGTACCGCGTGATTGAGAGGAAGTTCTCTCCCGTTGAGAGGGAAGAACAGGAAACGTACTCATCTAAAGGCTACGGAAAGGGCGTCAAGGGAGGAAAGAAGGGTTAGTTATGTTAACACCCTGCCCTTAAATAAAGAGCTCTCAAAAAGCTTACTTTCGATGCTGTTGTCCAGCTCAAGGCCATGCTTGCCAAAAGTGTCAAAGCTTGCAGTCCATGCTGTTGTCCAGCTCAAGGCATGGCTTGCCAAAGGTTGCAAAGCTTACAGCCCATGCTGTTGTCCAGCTCAAGACATGACTTGCAGTCCATGCTGTTGTCCAGCTCAAGACATGGCTTGCCAGACAAAGCTTGTAGTCCATGCTGTTGTCCAGCTCAAGACATGGCTTGCCAAACAATGCTTGCAGCCCATGCTGTTGTCCAGCTCAAGACATGGCTTGCCAAAGGTTTCAAAGCTTGCAGCCCATGCTGTTGTCCAGCTCAAGACATGGCTTGCCAAAGGTTTCAAAGCTTACAGCCCATGCTGTTGTCCAGCTCAAGCCATGGCTTGCCAAAGGTTTCAAAGCTTACAGCCCATGCTGTTGTCCAGCTCAAGGCATGGCTTGCCAAAGGTTTCAAAGCTTACAGCCCATGCTGTTGTCCAGCTCAAGGCCATGCTTGCCAAAAGTGTCAAAGCTTGCAGTTCATACTGTTGTCCAGCTCAAGGCATGGCTTGCCAAAGGTTTCAAAGCTTACAGCCTATGCTGTTGTCCAGCTCAAGCCATGGCTTGCCAAAGGTTTCAAAGCTTACAGCCCATGCTGTTTTCCAGCTCAAGACATGGCTTGCCAAAGGTTTCAAAGCTTACAGCCCATGCTGTTGTCCAGCTCAAGGCATGGCTTGCCAAAGGTTTCAAAGCTTACAGCCCATGCTGTTGTCCAGCTCATGGAATGGCTTCACATGGTAGTGACATGGCATGGCAATATTAAAATAAGAATGCAATCTTACGTTTATTGAAGTTGTATGTAAGTAAGCTGACCAATGAACCCGTATTTCACCGACAGGTGCGAAGGGAGTAAAAGGGCGACCAGTGAAGCTTGTGGCTGCTGTTGACGAAGACGAGTGCCCTCAGTTCGAATGTGAACCACTTCCGACCGAACGACGACGCAACGAGACTTTGACTGTCGAAACCTTTGTGCCGCCTCCAGCGTGCAGCGAGCCAACTTGTCCCGAGGGGTACACGTTGACGTTCGTTAAGAGTGCAGTGCCAAACTCACACGAACAGTGTCCACGGTGAGTAGAATAAGGATCACCTAAGTTAAGCAACACTGTGCTGGGTCAGGTATTGGATGGGTGACCATCATACACATGACCAGTTCTGTTTGGGAGAGAGGTTGGAGGGATGAAAGTTAAGCAACACTGCGCTGGGTCAGGTATTGGATGGGTGACCATCATACACATGACCAGTTCTGTTCGGGAGAGAGGTTGGAGGGATGAAAGTTGAGCAACACTGCGCTGGGTCAGGTATTGGATGGGTGACCATCATACACATGACCAGTTCTGTTTGGGAGAGAGGTTGGAGGGATGAAAGTTAAGCAACACTGTGCTGGGTCAGGTATTGGATGGGTGACTATCATACACATGACCAGTTCTGTTCGGGAGAGAGGTTGGAGGGATGAAAGTTGAGCAACACTGCTCTGAGTCAGGTATTGGATGGGTTACCATCATACACATGACCAGTTCTGTTTGGGAGAGAGGTTGGAGGGATAAAAGTTAAGCAACACTGCGCTGGGTCAGGTATTGGATGGGTGACCATCATACACATGACCAGTTCTGTTCGGGAGAGAGGTTGGAGGGATGAAAGTTAAGCAACACTGCGCTGGGTCAGGTATTGGATGGGTGACTATCATACACATGACCAGTTCTGTTCGGGAGAGAGGTTGGAGGGATGAAAGTTTAGCAACACTGCGCTGGGTCAGGTATTGGATGGGTGACCATCATACACATGACCAGTTCTGTTTGGGAGAGAGGTTGGAGGGATGAAAGTTAAGCAACACTGCGCTGGGTCAGGTATTGGATGGGTGACCATCATACACATGACCAGTTCTGTTCGGGAGAGAGGTTGGAGGGATGAAAGTTGAGCAACACTGCGCTGGGTCAGGTATTGGATGGGTGACCATCATACACATGACCAGTTCTGTTTGGGAGAGAGGTTGGAGGGATGAAAGTTAAGCAACACTGTGCTGGGTCAGGTATTGGATGGGTGACTATCATACACATGACCAGTTCTGTTCGGGAGAGAGGTTGGAGGGATGAAAGTTGAGCAACACTGCTCTGAGTCAGGTATTGGATGGGTTACCATCATACACATGACCAGTTCTGTTTGGGAGAGAGGTTGGAGGGATAAAAGTTAAGCAACACTGCGCTGGGTCAGGTATTGGATGGGTGACCATCATACACATGACCAGTTCTGTTCGGGAGAGAGGTTGGAGGGATGAAAGTTAAGCAACACTGCGCTGGGTCAGGTATTGGATGGGTGACTATCATACACATGACCAGTTCTGTTCGGGAGAGAGGTTGGAGGGATGAAAGTTAAGCAACACTGCGCTGAGTCAGTTATTGGATGGGTGACTATCATACACATGACCAGTTCTGTTCGGGAGAGAGGTGGGAGGGATGAAAGTTAAGCAACACTGCACTGGGTCAGGTATTGGATGGGTGACCATTATACACATGACCAGTTCTGTTCGGGAGAGAGGTTGGAGGGATGAAAGTTAGTACAGCAACTTCACTCGCTTTGCTTATCAACCTCTCGACAGCACGAGTTTTTGCAGTAATCCTGCTGTTCGCGTTGTACCATCTTTTGTCAGGGACTTAAAGCCTTGTCGCACTTTGACAAGATTAGCTTACCTATTAAATTGCAAGAATGGTAGAGATTATGCAATAAGGCAACAATGCCTATTACAAAGTCAAATAATTTTGTTCAACAATGTGACAGCCAGCGTCTTGTCTCGGTCTCTGCCAGGTACAAGTGTGAGCCTCCGGTACCTGTCGAGGGTTCCTGTGACGTGCTCGGTCGCAACTTCCGCACGTTCGACGGCGCCGAGTTCAAGCTAGACTTGTGTGACCACACCCTAGCACGGGACCAGGACGCCAAACACGATTGGGAGGTGGCAGGTGCGTTTGGCCAGGGGCACGAATTATGTTACAAGGTTTTTGGTTTTTCTGGTGGTTCTGCAAACATGACCAAACACACGGTTCAAAATGTTCGCATTTCCACATTTAGCACACGATATGGTTTAAACCTTTGACCAGCAGAATGAAACCGTAGATTTGTTTGCCAAAATAACTATTTCCGAACTGTGTTTTTTTGTTTTTATTATGAAAGGTTGCATGTATAAACCTAAATGTTACCAATATATGTGGTTTGGAGGATTAAATTAGACTAGGGACCTTGCCCCTGGGTAAAAACATCTTCTGATTGGCTGATGCCAAAAAAAAAAAAAAAAAAAACAGACTGGACCCCCGTCCAGTCTGTTTTTGGACTGGATACTTGTGCGACCGAACCAGGATACGAACCGAGACCTTCCAATTGCCGGTCGGGAAGCTTCTCCGGATCTATTGCTTGTTTATTTCAGCTCCGTAGTGGAATCACACGAAAAACCAAAAACCCTGCAATTAACAGACTTTTATGTTATTGACAATTCACTGAATCATCTGGTTTTTGAAATGATTTTAAAAACCATAACTCAACTTAACATGACATAAACACTAACATCAAAATAGACATCTAAATCGATATTACATAGGACGCCACTCACTCCTTGCAGAGGAACTAGGCTATGTCATTCAATGAACTTGCCAAAATTATAAAATTGTAAAATTGTAAAACTGTATTGTAACCACCGGACAGTGCAATTCACTTATCGTGTATCTTCCTAAGATGCTGATAAAACCATCATTATTTTTACTTTTAACTTTAACATGAAACATTTTGTATTTTCTTGCCGGGTAGACAAAGCATTAAGTCTACTTCATCAGAGACTACTACCGCTTTACTCACCCATTGTTCCCTTCCTCCAGTGACCAAGAACTGCACCGAGGTGTTCGCGTGCACCAACCAGCTGTTCGTACGCCAGGATGAACACGCGGTCATCCTGCGCCAGGATCTGACAGTCGAGCACCGCGGCTACATTTACACCGTGGACCAAGCCGCCAAAATCGCGGCCTTTGAGTCCGAGATGGATCTGTCTCGCTCGGGGGACGTCGTCTTCCTCAGGTCGAACCGATACGCATTCTGGTTGACCTTCGATAAGCAGGGCAACGTCAAGATTTGGGTGAGCGATGCAGGGGACAGTCTTTGTACTGGTATCTTCTCTCACGGGCTAGACTGTAGCAATGCAGGGGACAGTCCTTGTGCTGGTATCTTCTCTCACGGGCTCGACTGTAGCAATGCAGGGGACAGTCCTTGTGCTGGTATCTTCTCTCACGGGCTGGACTGTAGCAATACAGGGGACAGTCTTTGTGCTGGTATCTTCTCTCACGGGCTAGACTGTAGCAATGCTGGGGACAGTCCTTGTGCTGGTATCTTCTCTCACGGGCTAGACTGTAGCAATGCAGGGGACAGTCCTTGTGCTGGTATCTTCTCTCACGGGCTAGACTGTAGCAATGCAGGGGACAGTCCTTGTGCTGGTATCTTCTCTCACGGGCTAGACTGTAGCAATGCAGGGACAGTCCTTGTGCTGGTATCTTCTCTCACGGGCTAGACTGTAGCAATGCAGGGGACAGTCCTTGTGCTGGTATCTTCTCTCACGGGCTAGACTGTAGCAATGCAGGGGACAGTCCTTGTACTGGTATCTTCTCTCACGGGCTAGACTGTAGCAATGCAGGGGACAGTCCTTGTGCTGGTATCTTCTCTCACGGGCTAGACTGTAGCAATGCAGGGGACAGTCTTTGTGCTGGTATCTTTTCTCACGGGCTAGACTGTAGCAATGCAGGGACAGTCCTTGTACTGGTATCTTCTCTCACGGGCTAGACTGTAGCAATGCAGGGGACAGTCCTTGTGCTTGTATCTTCTCTCACGGGCTAGACTGTAGCAATGCAGGGACAGTCCTTGTACTGGTATCTTCTCTCACGGGCTAGACTGTAGCAATGCAGGGGACAGTCTTTGTGCTGGTATCTTCTCTCACGGGCTAGACTGTAGCAATGCAGGGGACAGTCCTTGTGCTTGTATCTTCTCTCACGGGCTAGACTGTAGCAATGCAGGGGACAGTCCTTGTGCTGGTATCATGTCTCACGGGCTAGACTGTAGCAATGCTAGGGACAGTTCTTGTGCTGGTATCTTCTCTCATGGGCTAGACTGTAGCAATGCAAGGGACAGTCCTTGTGCTGGTATCTTCTCTCACGGGCTAGACTGTAGAAATGCAGGAGACAGTCCTTTTGCTGGTATCTTCTCTCACGGGCTAGACTGTAGCAATGCAAGGGACAGTCCTTGTGCTGGTATCTTCTCTCACGGGCTAGACTGTAGCAATGCAAGGGACAGTCCTTGTGCTGGTATCTTCTCTCACGGGCTAGACTGTAGCAATGCAGGGGACAGTCCTTATGCTGGTATCTTCTCTCACGGGCTTGACTGTGTGTAGAAGTTACCTTCTGGTTATTTGAAATCTTATTTAAATTGCAAACGATGGCAATGTGCGGGGTTTTTTAATATTAGGAACACCACTTACTTCTCAAAAATTGAAGCCCAAACGTTTGGGCTTCTAGTTATGGGAGGGTAGTAGTGTTTCTAATAATAAAATTACTCTGAACCAGTGATCAACGCACGCATAATTTCAGCACGCACTCAGTATATCACTCTTTGCAGGTGGAGGGCAAACTCTCCGGTCATGTCGAGGGCCTGTGCGGCTTCTTCGACCACCGTCTTGAGAACGACAAGCGTAAGCCGGACGGCACGGTGGCGAGAACGACGGTCGACTTCGGTCATTCTTGGAGTCGAGACGTCAACAACGAGACGCTTTGCAGTCCCCTGCGATGTCCGCTGCCCGTGCAGGACCGCGCACTGCAGATGTGCCTGGCTATCAGGTTAATGCCAACTTGCCACACTTTGAATTACATTTATAAGCATAGCCAGAGAGCCAGCGATAATGTTTTTTGCTGAGCAAACAAGGCCGGCAACACGTGGTAACGGTAGGTGCCACCCGATGTCGCTTGCTACCGTCCTTTAGAGCAAACCTCTACAATTAAATAATAACGACTGAAAAAATCGATACATAATAACAAGTAGTTCTTTTTTTATCAGAAAATTGTCAGGACTGCTTTTACACTTGAAAAAGGGTTAAACGTTGGGAAATTTAGTTGTACTTTACTTAGCATTCAAAAACCAATTCAAATAGTTTTTGTTAAAATTAGTCCTAAGGTTACATCAAGTAGACATGAGTCTAAAAACAAATATCTTGATACATGTTTATCAATCGTTGAGGTTAGCATTAATAAAGATTAATTGAGCGTAAACCAGACTCAAATGCGAGTTATCTGCGAGAAATAAGGAAATGACATTTCTCACTAGAAACCCCTTAGCTAAGTGCCAGCTGTTCAGTTCCACATTAATTCACTAACAGACCGTTAAAAAACAACTTTCATCTTCTGATTGGCTATTGGCTCTTTGGCTAGTTAGAGGCTTACTACTGAAAAGCCTGTTCTAATCCAAGAAACTCACTGGTTGTATTGAACGAGTCATCGGATTTTTATCTAGTTTCGACCTGTCAAACCGAGACGGCGCCTAAAGGTTTCCATCTCATTACAGAGACAAACCCTTCTCATTGTGCGCCTCGGCCGTCGCCGCCGAGCGCTTCGTGGCACGCTGCGTCGAGTCCCAGTGCGCATGTCTGGACTCGCCCGACGCTGATCCCGAGGCTTGCCGCTGCGCGGCGCTGCTGTCGTACGTCACGGAGTGTCGAGCGGCTGATGCTTCCATCGACCTTGCCGCGTGGCGAACCGCTCACGATTGCCGTGAGTTTTGAAAAGAAAACATTTCACAACTTGTTTCCCCAACATTTCACAACTTGTGTTAGGTTGTGACGTGATATAGCGTCACTGGAATCAAAGTGACTGTGAGTATTCACAGCCTCTTGGTTCTACTCCTTGGAGATTCATCATTCTTATCAAATACACTAAAATCCTTTCAAAAATTATGAGTTCAAGTAGCTCAATGGGTTAGAACAACGCCCGCGACAGGTGGAGAACGGGGTTCAAGTCCACGTTTGGGCATCAATTTTTGAGAAGTTATTAGTGTTCCTAGAAGAACATGTGACTGAATTTTTGTCTTGATTGCAGCCGGTGCTTGCAATGAAACGTGGATGGACTGCCACCGTCGCCCGTGCGAGCAAAGCTGCGACAACCTGATGATTGACGACGCGTGCCCCGCGATGGACAACGTCTGCTTCCCCGGCTGCTTCTGTCCCGACGGACTCGTCAGGGGTGACAAGGGGATCTGTGTCAAGCCGGCAGAGTGCAGGGACTGTGAGTGGAGAGATCTTTGAGGTGGCAGGATTTCTGGTAAAAGCAGGCGAAGGATGGCAAGGAAGATACACTGGAAAAATGTTTGAGCCAGGACCTCCAATTGGGCTATCACGGCACACAGATTCTAGCTCCACAGAGAAGGATATGGGTTGGTGAAAAAAGTGCATCTTGTCAGGCGTTGTTAAATTCATTCTCGAGGACACATGCCGTTCCTCTGGACCAAGTCACAATCAAAAACACTTTCAAGAACCATAAGTCGGATCTGTAACTCTCAGAAACATCTGAATTTCACTGCATGTGATTGGAAGTCGTCATGGCAATAGTTTCAACAAAATTTTCAACTATAAGTTGGATATCTAGCTCACAGAAACATCTGAATTTCACTGCATGTGATTGGAAGTCGTCATGGCAACAGTTTCAACAAAATGTTCAACTATAAGTTGGACCTCTAGCTCACAGAAACATCTGAATTTCACTGCATGTGATTGGAAGTTGTCATGGCAACAGTTTCAACAAAATGTTCAACTATAAGTTGGACCTCTAGCTCACAGAAACATCTGAATTTCACTGCATGTGATTGGAAGTTGTCATGGCAACAGTTTCAACAAAATGTTCAACTATAAGTTGGACCTCTAGCTCACAGAAACATCTGAATTTCACTGCATGTGATTGGAAGTCGTCATGGCAACAGTTTCAACAAACACTTCAAATAGGAGGCGAGATTTTGGTAAAACCGGACCCAACTGTCGGAAGCCGCATATACTTCTAAAAAAAAAAAAGACAATAAAATGGATTTGTATATTTTATTATTAGGAACACTGCTACCCTCTCAAAAATCGACGCCAAAAAGACAAACAACCGCGACAGGTGGAGATCGGAGTTCGAGTCCTCGTTTGGGCATCGATTTTTGAGATGGCCAGTGATCTGTTTGCGTTGATGGCGGTGCCGTACGCCGTATAAAATACGGTGCCGTATTCAAGTGCTTGCCAAGTACAAATTCGCGCGCTGGCCTTAACTTCAACGCAATCAACAATGTAAGATGTTCATTTGTTTGTCAGGTGTGTGCGACAGTTTTGGCGACCCTCAGTACATCGGGTTCGACCGCAACAACTTCACGTTCAACGGGAACTGCACGTACGTGGCGGCAAGAGACATTTCAGCTAGCAACGACCACGACTTCCAGGTTAGCAACGCAAAATTAGTTTCCATTTTTCAGGTTATCATTTAACAATTGTTACTAAAAATTAGCTCCAATGTAACGGAAAATATTTCCTAAAAGAACAAAATTAAATACTGCGTCCCTTCCGAAAGACGCTACAACTTGAACAACAGGATTCCTCCACAAATCCATGCTGTCGAGAGGTTGATAAACAAGGCGAGTGAAGTTGTTGTACTAACTTTCATCCCTCCAACCTCTCTCCCGAGCATAACTGGTCATGTGTATGATGGTCACCCATCCAATACCTGACCCAGCGCAGTGTTGCTTAACTTTCATCCCTCCAGCCTCTCTCCCGAACAGAACTGGTCGTGTGTATGATGGTCACCCATGCAATACCTGACCCAGTGCAGTGTTGCTTAACTTTCATCCCTCCAACCTCTCTCCCGAACAGAACTGATCATGTGTATGATGGTCACCCATGCAATACCTGACCCAGTGCAGTGTTGCTTAACTTTCATCCCTCCAACCTCTCTCCCGAACAGAACTGGTCATGTGTATGATGGTCACCCATCCAATACCTGACTCAGCGCAGTGTTGCTTAACTTTCATCCCTCCATCCGCTCTCACGAACAGAACTGGTCATGTGTATGATAGTCACCCATCCAATACCTGACCCAGCGCAGTGTTGCTTAACTTTCATCCCTCCAACCTCTCTCCCGAACAGAACTGATCATGTGTATGATAGTCACCCATCCAATACCTGACCCAGCGCAGTGTTGCTTAACTTACATCCCTCCAACCTCTCTCCCGGACAGAACTGGTCATGTGTATGATGATCACCCATCCAATACCTGACCCAGCGCAGTGTTGCTTAACTTTCATCCCTCCAACCTCTCTCCCGGACAGAACTGGTCATGTGTATGATGATCACCCATCCAATACCTGACCCAGCGCATTGTTATTCAACTTCGGTGATCTCACGAACACCGGTGTTTCCAACACGCCGAATCTTTCTGTATCTGCTATAATAAAGGCTCGTGATCCTCGGTACGCCGAGGATCTTGGATTGCACTTCAAATTGCCCGAGTTGGTTCATAGACAGAGACTCATTTCAATGTCCTCCTCCAGGTTCTGGTGACCAACAAGAAGTGTGAGGAGCGACCGGACGCGACATGCACCGAGGCCATTACAGTTCTCTACAAGACGCACTCGGCACACGTGAAGAGAATCCACGAAAGCAAAGAAGTGAGTGTAGATCAGGACGCCAGCAACGTTCCAGACAATGGACTCTTTAATCTGGCGAGGAGCTGATCTATGGTAGCTAGGAAGATGTCCAACAGCACCATTCATTAATTTTCGGTCCCCTTTTGAGTCTTTCAGAAGTGAGAAAAGTTTTGAGCATCTTGGCAATTTTCCGCGCTTTACTGGGACGAATATAAAAATAATGTTTTTCTCTTCAACTTTTGTGACCGTTTACAGGATAAATGTGTAGCTTTTAAATACATTAACAAAGAAAAATACCAAAACTGGTTTTAATATTAAAAGTATCTGAAATCTCTTATTTGGTGCCCCATCTGTTGCAGTTTATTGCCACGGTGGACGGGGAGTTGATAGATTCGTTCCCTTACGCGTGCGAGTGGCTGCTCCTGGAGTCGATCCCGGGCAGGGAGGTGACGATCTTGGTGCCGGACATTCAACTGGAGGTCACCTTCCTCTACCACAACTACGCCTTCGTGGTGCGACTGCCGTCGCACATCTATCGGAACCGCACCGAGGGACTCTGTGGTAAGTGCCATCATAAGATTCCATGGCCGTAATTGAGGCGAAAAATAACGAACGGTTTGGCGTGTTGAAAACACTGATCCTCCTGAGATCACCGAAGTTAACCAACACTGCACTTGGTTAAGTATTGGACCCATCCAATAACTGATCCAGCGCAGTGCTGCTTAATTTTCATCCCTCCAACCTCTCTCCCGAACAGAACTGGTCATGTGTATGATGGTCACCCATCCAATACCTGACCCAGCGCAGTGCTACTTAATTTTCATCCCTCCAACCTCTCTCCCGAACAGAACTGGTCATGTGTATGATGGTCACCCATCCAATAACTGATCCAACGCAGTGCTACTTAATTTTCATCCCTCCAACCTCTCTCCCGAACAGAACTGGTCATGTGTATGATGGTCACCCATCCAATACCTGACCCAGCGCAAAGTTGCTTAACTTTCATCCCTCCAACCTCTCTCCCGAACAGAACTGGTCATGTGTATGATGATCACCCATCCAATACCTGACCCAGCGCAGTGTTGCTTAACTTTCATCCCTCCAACCTCTCTCCCGAACAGAACTGGTCATGTGTATGATGGTCACCCATCCAATACCTGACCCAGCGCAGTGTTGCTTAACTTAGCGACCTCACCGTTCGTACCTATTACCTAACCTAACCTCGTCTGTCTTGTTGTATCCACTATGCAGGTAACTGTAACCGCGATCCATCCGACGACATGAAGACCCGAGGAGATGTTCTGACATCGGATGTCGGTGAGTTTGGTGCCAGCTGGTTGGAGGAGCTGCCGGAAGAGGTCGGGTGTCGCAGTGAGAAGCTCGCAGAGTGCATTCCACCGCCACCTGATCAGGACCCGTGCTTCGCGATCCTGAACGAGGACGCGTTCGCCAAGGTACGACAACGGCACGAGCCGCTGCAAGTCGCTTTTGTTTTTCTATTAAATCCCTAATCTGATCCCTAATCCCTATTTTATGTATTTAATGCTACATGGCCGGTTTTCAAAACAGTACGTTTCGAAAACACGTTTCGAAAACACGTTTTAACAAACACCAGATATTTATCAATTAACCTTTGTAAATTAATCTTAAGAGAAAAGTAATGTTCAACGCATGATGAAATAGTTTATAAAACTTGAAAATCTCTTCCTTTCATGTTGTCTTCTAACAACTGTACTAGTTAGCCACCTTTGCGATATTTATCATAACTTAATTTATTTTTGTATTTATTAACAAAGATGTAAAAAATAAAAAGCATTATTGGGGAAAAGAGCAAATGTGGGTTTGAAATCGGAAAAGAAAGACAGAAATTGTGTATACAAATATTTACAAATAGGCGCCGAAAAATGCCGAGAAAGATTTTAAACACATTTTTAGGAGAAGAGGAAGACCAAGAGAAAGATGGATAAATAATAAATAGAGATCATTTAACACATTTATTTTTAATAATCAGTCAATTTAGTATCTCTAAAGACTGTGATCTTGTGTCAATCGTGTCACATCTTCAACTTGCAGTGCCATCCAGTGGTGGATCCAGTGGCGTACCTGTCGTCGTGCCAGGATGACTTGTGCCGAGCGGTGGACAGCGCTGATATCGCGTGTCGCGACCTGGAAGCTTACGCTCGCGAGTGTCTCCGCCAGGGTATCTGCGTCGACTGGCGCACGCAGGCGCTCTGTCCGATGACGTGAGTAGCAGAACAAACTACTAGGTGGAGTCACCGTCTTCTAAGAGTTTAAATATATTTCATTTCTTTATTTTTTATTTACAGCGAAATTAACACTCAATTTGAGTTCTTAAAAATGTTTTGTCTTCATTGTGTTATTATGAGAAATACTAATCACCTATCAAAAATCCAGGGACTTGAACCCCGATCTCCACCTTTCGCGGGTGTTGCTCTAACCAAATGAGCTACTTGGACCCCGATCTCCACCTGTCACGGGTGTTGCTCTAACCAATTGAGCTACTTGGACCCCGATCTCCACCTGTCGCGGGTGTTGCTCTAACCAATTGAGCTACTTGGACCCCGATCTCCACCTGTCGCGGGTGTTGCTCTAACCAATTGAGCTACTTGGACCCCGATCTCCACCTGTCACGGGTGTTGCTCTAACCAATTGAGCTACTTAGACCCCGATCTCCACCTGTCGCGGGTGTTGCTCTAACCAATTGAGCTACTTAGACCCCGATCTCCACCTGTCACGGGTGTTGCTCTAACCAATTGAGCTACTTGGACCCCGATCTCCACCTGTCGTGGGTGTTGCTCTAACCAATTGAGCTACTTGGACCCCGATCTCCACCTGTTGCGGGTGTTGCTCTAACCAATTGAGCTACTTGGACCCCGATCTCCACCTGTCGCAGGTGTTGCTCTAACCAATTGAGCTACTTGGACCCCGATCTCCACCTGTCACGGGTGTTGCTCTAACCAATTGAGCTACTTAGACCCCGATCTCCACCTGTCGCGGGTGTTGCTCTAACTAATCGAGCTACTTGGACGCATAATTTTTAAGAGGATTTCAGCGTTTTTTATAAGAAAAACAACAAGGCCACAAGACCTAAAACCACAAGGCTGTGTTACTGAAAACAACTGCAAGGATATGAATTTTATAACAAATTTAGCAACGTCATATTTGATTAAGACTCAAAATATCTTGATACATGGTTATCAATCGTTGAGGTTAGCATTAATAAAGATTAATTGAGTGTAAACCAGTTTCAAATGCGAGTAATCTGCGAGAAATAACGAAATTAAAATTCTTAACACTCGAAACGACGGTGACTCCATCTGGCGGCATCCTCCGGCAACCTCCATTTTTGTCGGTAAAGTAGTCACAATTCAACACACGCGTTTTCAGTCGATACACTTAACGGTTAAACTTACGTTTCATTGGTCCAAAAATCTGACCAGTTCTGTATTTGTGAAGGAATCCTGTTGTTCGCGTTGTACCGTCCTTCGGAAGGGACGTTAAGCCGGTGGTCCCCTTGGTCTTCGACAGGAGTAGGCTACGTGCCAGCACCGGGTTTCCCCTCCTCCCTTCTAGGCTAGGTTAGGTTCATCATCATCCACTCATTCACCGACGCCATTAGACCAGTGCCGCATGGCCTATTATCAAAACAGTGCGTCGTTAAACACCACAAATAATAATAATAAATAATTTATTTGAATATTGCTTACACGAACCGGTTTCTGTTTTTGACTATAGCAATGTTGGTTAAAAAGCCATCCTCATTTCCGTAGGTGCCCCGAAGAAATGGAGTACCAAGCTTGCGGCATCGGCTGTCAGAAAACATGCGACAACTTCGAGCGTCTCGACGCCGACCCGACGGCGTGCCCACATAGCGACGTCGCCGACGTCTGTATCTGCCCTCAAGGACAGGTACGTCATCGGGCTCGATTATCGCTCGCTTGTTATTTTTAGAATAAGATTACATGAGATAATGGTTTTTAGACTCATGTCTACTTAATTTATCCTTAGCACTAGTTTTTAGAAAAGTTATTTTAACTGGGTTTCGAATGCTTTTATTGTATCACATAACGTTAGGAAAACCTCGAAAAATTGGCGTTTTTTCCATACACATAATTGGTAAGTTAAAAAACGCCAATGTGTTCGAGAATTTATTTCAGAAAATACATAATACATTAGTTTTTAAGTTATTGACCCTGATTATTTTACTTAGATGCATTTAGGAAGCTTGAACTAGGTAATTGTTATAAATTTATGTGGTTCTTTTGTTATCAGAAAATTGTCAGGACTGCTCTTACCCTTGAAGAAGTAACAGGTACAAGTTACAAAACGTCGGGAAATTAAGTTGTCCTTTACTTAGCATTCAAAACCCATTTCAAATAATTTTTCTTAGATTACATGAGACTTTAAAAGGTTCTTTGAAAACATAAGGGCTGATGCTCCTTAACGTTGGGTTTATTTTAGGATGGTTTTTGTTTGGTTTCGGCTTCAGCGTACACTTATCTAATGTGCATTAAACCTAATTGTCTGCTGCAGACCTTGCTGAACGGCACCTGCGTGACGTCAGAGCGTTGTGTACCATGCGACATCTTCGGCCATCGAGAGGGCGACTCTTGGCATCCCGATGAATGCACCGCGTGTCGCTGTCTTCACGGGAAGGAGTCTTGCGAGAAGACGAGGTGTCCCGAACCCGTTGTCTGCCTGCCGGGCGAGAAGAGGGTCGAAGTTGAAGGGTCTGCAGACACATGCTGTGTTCAACATGTTTGCATCAAGAAACCGAAGGTAACGGAAAGCCGTTACTTTTTGCAGCAAATATTTGGGTTTAGAACCATTTGAAAGTTTATCAAAACCCATCCAATGTCTACTTCATCCGCCTAATCCAAATTATAATCTTCGTAGAAAAAAAGGTAAAAAATACCTGTATTCTTTGGTAGAGGATTCTACACAGCTTTTCCCCAAACGGTAGGATCTGTAAAATACCGCCAAAATTAAACAAAATTTGATGATCACAAGTATCCGATCTGGGATCTCCCGAATGCAACGCAGACAAAGCTCTCTCCCTACTAGGATAGCCGGTGACCAGGATCGAACCTGGGACCTCCCGAATGCAGGACATACATGACGCTCTCACTACCAGGATAGCCGGCCACCAGGATCAAACCTGGGACCTCTCGAATGCACAACAGACATGACGCTCTCACTACCAGGATAGCCGGCCACCAGGATCGAACCTGGGACCTCTCGAATGCACAACAGACATGACGCTCTCACTACCAGGATAGCCGGCTATTAAGATCGAACCTGGCACCTCCCGAATACCGGGTTGTCGGGATCAGGTCACCGATCTTGGCTCCCACTTTGATTGCCCCGAACTGAATCCAATGTCTGGTTGTTCTCCGCAGGGCAAGGCTCCGTGCCCGGAACCCCAACAGCTCGAATGTGGCTTCGGACAGGTGATGAAGCTTGAGACTGCTGCCAACGAATGTCAACAGTTCGTATGCCGTGAGTATGATGACAACATGATCTAGCGCTTACAAGGAAGACATTTTGGAACATCGTTGGATTCTTTAGGATGGTCTTTGTACTAAAAAAACACACAGCATCATCAACAGCCGTTCCCTGCACAATGCCAAGTTCTGAGTGTAAAATAAGATCAAAGTAAATGCAGTCGTAGAGTCTTTAGCTGCCCAAAGATAGCCTTCAATAACAGGTCTCCATTATCCTCTCAGACCAAACAGCCTGGCGTGTTGTGAAACAACACTGCGCTGGGTCAGGTATTGGATAGGTGACCATCATGCACATGACCAGTTCTGTTCGGGAGAGAGGTTGGAGGGATGAAAGTTAGTTCAAAAACTTCACTCGCCTTGTTTATCAACCTCTCGACAGCATACATTTGTGGAGGAATCCTGTTGTTCGAGTTGTACCGTCCTTCGGAAGGGACGTTAAGCCGGTGGTCCCCTTGGTACTCTTCGTCAAAAGTAGGCTACGTGCCGGCACCGGGTTTGCCCTCCTCGCTAAACAGGCTAGGTTTATCACTGTCATCATTCTCAAAAGCTATCAGATCAATACCGCAAAGCACGTTGTTAAAAGATTGCGTCGTTAAACATGATAAATCAATAGAAAACGGATGAGCTACGAAATAATTTATTTAAATATTGCTGCAACGGACCTTTTTCTGTTTTCGCATTTGGCAATATCATTCCCATCCTCCTCTCTAAGCTCTGTGAGGTATATCATCATCATCATCATCCACTCATTCACCGACGCCATTAGAACAGTGCCGCAGGGCCCATTTTTAAAAGAGTGCGTCGTTAAACTCCACTAATCAATCGATCTTTCCCCCTCAGAATGCAAGCCGGCCGAAGACTGTGACTTGCTCGCTGAAAACGAGGTTGAAGGAACGCAGGCTCCGCTCGGACCAGGTTGGGAAAGTCGAGTGAACAGATCTGGTTGTTGTCCACGCATGGAGCTGGTCTGCGACGAGACGCAGTGTCCCCAACCGCCGCAGTGCGACCAACACAAAGTGCTGGTGCACGATC
This sequence comes from Protonemura montana, assembly GCA_947568835.1. Taxonomy (NCBI): domain Eukaryota; kingdom Metazoa; phylum Arthropoda; class Insecta; order Plecoptera; family Nemouridae; genus Protonemura; species Protonemura montana. Next base: position 12,530,200 of record OX387611.1, read on the forward strand.
CGTTGGCTGCCGGCGAATGCTGCTTAGAGTTTCGTTGCGGTCAGTTGGTAGCAATTGTCACGTGCTTCTTTACTTTGATGAACTTTACTTGCTCATGCTTAAATCTACCTTCATTTTCTATCCAGAATATCCTAAAGGCGTTTGCGTCTATGAATTCGAGTACTCGACAGAAGCGCTGGACGTGTCTGGAGGCTCTAGCAAGCGTGTTGAACTCAAGCAGGTGAGAATGACAAATACCTTTACAAATATTCTGATCAAAATACCAGTTGATTTTTTTCCTGTACACGACAAAGGGGGAACAAGTCAATCAGTAAAACTTTTCAAAACTATTACTAAAAAGATCAGAGAGCAAATAAACCGTGCTCGATGTGGGGAACTCGGGCATATGTAGTTGTTTTCATAAAAAGGTTCTCTGGTTCACTGTGTCCTCAGGCTGTGAGCATCATCATCTTCTCAACATTATAGCCCATTACTGAGTCGTCATTCATGGATAAAAGCTTCCATTTAAGGCTTCGTTATCGGATTCTTACTCAGGTCTATTGGAGTGGCAGCTTACTCAGGTCTATTAGAGTGGCAGCTTACTCAGGTCTATTAGAGTGGCAGCTTACTCAGGTCTATTGGAGTGGGAGCTTTCTCAGGTCTTTTAGAGTGGGAGCTTACTCAGGTCTATTGGAGTGGCAGCTTACTCAGGTCTATTAGAGTGGCAGCTTACTCAGGTCTATTGGAGTGGGAGCTTTCTCAGGTCTTTTAGAGTGGGAGCTTACTCAGGTCTATTGGAGTGGGAGCTTACTCAGGTCTATTGGAGTGGGAGCTTACTCAGGTCTATTGGAGTGGCAGCTAACTCAGGTCTATTGGAGTGGCAGCTTACTCAGGTCTATTGGAGTGGGAGCTTACTCAGGTCTATTGGAGTGGGAGCTTACTTACGTCCATTGGAGTGACAGCTTACTCAGGTCTATTGGAGTGGGAGCTTACTCAGGTCTATTGGAGTGGGAGCTTACTCAGGTCTATTGGAGTGGGAGCTTACTCAGGTCTATTGCAGTGGGAGCTTACTCAGGTCTATTGGAGTGGGAGCTTACTCAGGTATATTGGAGTGGGAGCTTACTCAAATATATTGGAGTGAGAGCTTACTCAGGTCTATTGGAGTGGAAGCTTACTCAAGTCTATTGGAGTGGAAGCTTACTCAGGTCTATTGGAGTGGGAGCTTACTCAGGTCTATTGGAGTGGGAGCTTACTCAGGTCTATTGGAGTGGGAGCTTACTCAGGTCTATTGGAGTGGGAGCTTACTCAGGTCTATTGGAGTGGGAGCTTACTCAGGTCTATTGGAGTGGAAACTTACTCAGGTCTATTGGAGTGGGAGCTTACTCAGGTCTATTGGAGTGGAAGCTTACTCAAGTCTATTGGAGTGGGAGCTTACTCAGGTCTATTGGAGTGGAAGCTTACTCAAGTCTATTGGAGTGGGAGCTTACTAAGGTCTATTGGAGTGGGAGCTTACTCAAGTCTATTGGAGTGGAAGCTTACTCAAGTCTATTGGAGTGGGAGCTTACTCAAGTCTATTGGAGTGGGAGCTTACTCAGGTCTATTGGAGTGGAAGCTTACTCAAGTCTATTGGAGTGGAAGCTTACTCAAGTCTATTGGAGTGGGAGCTTACTCAAGTCTATTGGAGTGGGAGCTTACTCAGGTCTATTGGAGTGGGAGCTTACTAAGGTCTATTGGAGTGGGAGCTTACTCAAGTCTATTGGAGTGGAAGCTTACTCAGGTCTATTGGAGTGGGAGCTTACTCAGGTCTATTGGAGTGGGAGCTTACTCAGGTCTATTGGAGTGGGAGCTTACTCAGGTCAATGTCTAGGTTCACAAGATACAATTAATCGGTCAAACCACTTGTCCGATTGCGACGAAACAAAAACTAGGCGACTCATCACACTATTGGCAACAAATTGACGCTTTTTAAAATCAAAATTATTTTGTCTTATAGTTACACCCGTTGTAAAAGAGCCTGTTCATAAATGTGCTCTAAGATTATTTAAGTTTTTAAACAGTTTTTACCAACCTCAATGAAAGAATAAAAGTGAGTGTTTTGTTCCCTGGAAAAGCAAAGATGGAAGCGATGCAGCCCTCTTAATACAAAAAACATCATGTCCAAAATTCATATCTGCTAAAAACCTGATTCAAAATGTTATTGAATTTTAATTGGTCTAACGAATTCACCATGTTTAATCATACCATTACAGATCCTCCAAATCCAAAATCGAACTCTTGTTAACAATATTTTCTTGAACCATTGCTCATGTCAATTCTCCAAATACCAATGTACGTCTGCTCCAGCCCGGCGACTCGTGGTCCGACGGCCCTTGTCGCAAGTGCACCTGCACCGAGTTGAGCGGCAACACAGCGTGGTCTTGCGAAACTGAGTCCTGTCCAGTGGCGAGCGGACATCCTGACGCAGGCGCGTACGAGCTGAAGGAGACGCCGGAGGATGGTCGCTGCTGTCCACTGGTCGTCAGGACAGCGTGCAAGGTTGACGGGGAGGTCGTGCAGGTGAGACCGATCTTGATCAGGTCATGCACTCTTTAATGTAAGATAGCAGAATTGAGAAGCTCTGTCAGGCGATCTCAGCATCTCCATGGCTACCAAACGTTGAATCTACCATTGAACCTCCTATGCTAGGCCATGATATACCCGTGGGAACATGAGATAGCAGAATTTAAAAGCTCTGTCAGGCGATCTCAGCATCTCCATGACTACCAAACGTTGAATCTACCATTGAACCTCCTATGCTAGGCCATGATATACCCGTGGTAACATAAGATAGCAGAATTGAGAAGCTCTGTCAGGCGATCTCAGCATCTCCATGGCTACCAAACGTTGAATCTACCATTGAACCTCCTATGCTAGGCCATGATATACCCGTGGGAACATGAGATAGCAGAATTTAAAAGCTCTGTCAGGCGATCTCAGCATCTCCATGGCTACTAAACTGTAAATCTTCTGTTGATATTCAAATGCTTGATTTTTTTTGTGAGTTAGCAACCATTTTTTTTTTTTCATTTCAAAAATAACTACTACAGATGCTTGCAAGAACATTTTAAAAGGGAGCAGCTTGAGGGCCCTGGGATCACTGCTGTCACCCAGCTCTTCTTGCCCTAACGCATGGCCTTGCTCGGGTCGTGGGCTAAAATGCTTAAACCCAACTTAGAAAAATGGGCTGGCGTTTTCATACAATGATACTTATAGTTCTAGTCGAAAGCTAAGGACTCAGTAGTGAACAGAAATTGAGGGATGCAATTTGGCAAGAATCCATAAACTATCCATAAACTATTTATTTATATATTGACAATCGATACACCGATCTGCCCTCGTTTAAAATACAACTTGAACTGCGTGCGCCAAGCTGAAGTAGATAGCTTAACAATTTGACTGTATTCCCGTCTAATTAAATGCTTTGGGCAAAGAAAAGTAAACGCCAACCCGTTGCTCTTTGATCCAGGTTGGCGACAAAAAGGAAGGCGGCCGTTGCGAGACTCTCCTATGTGTCGACGGCGTCAACGGGGTCACGTTGCAAACAAACGTCGAGACCTGCGCTACCGACTGTCCAATGGTGGGTAAAACATGAATACAGAGCACGTCCAGCTGCATTTTAGACGTGATGCAACCCATTAATTACTTTGCATGATTAATTTCAACCCTCTCCTCAACCATTTCGTAACAGAAAGATTTTTCGAGATCAAGTTGGCATGAAATCCGATATCGGTGAAAGTGTCAATGACTCAAAGCAATTGGTAGCTTTGTCTTCAATGCACTGTGATGATCAACTGAAACCTAGTATGCCTTCTTGATAATGTTACCATCGTAGCACCTCCGTAATATGGTTGCTAGTGGTGTTGAAATCAACAAACTTTAGCATTGTTGAAAAGTGCCCCTCTAGGTCGGGGTTATATAATACCACCGGTCGTATTATGTAGCACCATGGTAGCACCGCCAAATGACCGCTCTAGGTCGGGGTTATATAATACCACCGGTCGTATTATGTAGCACCATGGTAGCACCGCCAAATGACCGCTCTAGGTCGGGGTTATATAATACCACCGGTCGTATTATGTAGCACCATGGTAGCACCGCCAAATTACCGCTCTAGGTTGGGGTTATATAATACCACCGGTCGTATTATGCAGCACCATGGTAGCACCGCCAAATGACCGCTCTAGGTCGGGGTTATATAATACCACCGGTCGTATTATGTAGCACCATGTTAGCACCGCCAAATGACCGCTCTAGGTCGGGGTTATATAATACCACCGGTCGTATTATGTAGCACCATGTTAGCACCGCCAAATGACCGCTCTAGGTCGGGGTCATATAATACCACCGGTCGTATTATGTAGCACCATGTTAGCACCGCCAAATTACCGCTCATATGTAAGGTTCGAGAGCAAGAACGTACAAAACGCCACCAAATCCACTTTGTTTTACGAGCTCAAGACCAGCATCGAATCCCGATACGTCTCTTACTTCAACTACATAACCTAACTTCCCATTGCTTTTCACAGGGATGGTCATACACTGATCCAGCGTCCGACTCCTCCACATGCTGTGGCCGCTGCGAGCAGACGGCGTGCGTGATCGAGGGTCGAACCCGAGCCGCCGGCGAGAGCTGGACCCACGACAACTGCACTACGTTCGCGTGCACCGAGGCCGGTGGCATGGTGAGAAACTCATCGAAATCGTCCGACTCTAACCTCAAAATCCCGCTTAAAAACAGCGAGTTTTGCTGTGTGTTTTCTTGATAAGCTAGCAGCTAAAATGACCTACCATCCAGTCTTCTGTCAAAGTTATTCAATTAATTAGGGAAGGAAACGAGAGGGAAGCAGGGCTCAAATATGCTATCTAGAAAAACCTTCACCCAAATTAATTTCAAATATATCTTGACCCCTTCCTAGTGCCTACGCCCAAGCGCTTTCACCAACCACCACCTACCGGACACCTTCCAGTGGGTTGGTTAAAAGTCTTGCTCGTGCTTTAAGTTATTTCGAAATTATATTTTTCCATGTGGTTCTTTTGTTTTCGGAGAAATATCAGGACTGCTTTTACCCTTGATAAAGTAACAGGTACAAGTTACGAAACATTGGGAAATTTTGTTGTTCTTCACTTAGCATTCAAAACCCAGTTTAAAAAAAAATTGTCAAAACTAGTGCCACGATTAGATCAATTAGACGTATGTATAAAAACATAAGGAGTTAAGAGTGTTTTATTTTTATTTTCACACGACTCTATGTGACATTCTTGTGTAATTCATTTGGTAATTGTACTTGGCATGTGAAACCGATTAAATACATTGGGATAAAGTTGATAAGAACTTTGTTGCTGGCTGGGACGATGCTTCAATCACTCGTCGAGTTCAACTTTTTAGGATAAATGCATGCTCCCCAGAGAATTATTCTGTGACATATTTGTCCAGGCTGGCATTTTATGAAGTTACAATCCACGCGCTGAAACAAACAAATACCAAAACATTAAACATCAATACAAACAATGTCAATAGATATTGACAGTGACATCTTTGAATTTAAAAATATATCAATCCTGTGTAAAATGTTTAAACGCATAAAAAAAGCCGAGATTTCTTAACACAATTGTTGAAAAAATCACTTAAATTACAAAAATTATAGTTTTTTTTGTGAAAGTCGGTGACGGCCAATTCAAGAAACAAATTGCTAAAAAAAAATCTTTGGCAACAAATCCAATATGGCGGTCAAATCTTTGTGTTCAATCCAAGCTGCTGTCGAAACTCAGCCGAGCTAGATCCATGTACCGCAGGTTTTTAAGAGGTATTTTTAAAGTACAATAAATACGTACTTTTTCAGTACGAACCACCAGCTGGCACATTACGGTCATCACCAGCGCCAAGCAAAGCAAAAATTTCATCGATGCCATTGTCTCTGCAACAAAAAGACATACTAATTTTGAGATATATTTTGAAGTTTGATGCCCTTTTGTATCTGAATTTTATTCGGAGGGTCCCAGGGTGGTATTTAGTGGCTAACGGTTGGTCTGTCCTTAACTCGTGAGCTTTCAGGGTCGTTCCTGGAGGTTCTAATTATGAAAACTAATAGACAGTCGTGTTAGCCTTACCTTACCACCACCTGGTCGACACTGTCTACACATTGCCAACTTTAGAATGCAAAATAAAGTCAGTCTTCACCGGGGAGTTTTTTTTTTAAATTAACCAGGAAATTATGAAGGAACAATAAATCTCGCATTTAAATTCTTTGGTAATCGATCAGTTTAATAAAGTGAAACTAAATCTATTAAAAAATAAGAACTTACATACAAAGCGAAAAGTCCTAGTGACTTCTGCTAAATTACATTAGCAGATTCTAGCAATGGCTGCCAAAGAGCGGTTTGCAAGCTTGAGTGCATGCCAAACCTGATAAAAGTTAAAAGTAACCCAAAATAAAATAATTTTAAATTTTGTTGATTAATATTTATTATTTTCCATTTAATTTTTTTTGAAATTATTGGTTATTACCTGCACTGGTTATTACCAACTCGTTGGCTACGTCTGCTTCTTTTGAATACAAGTTCGCTGTTTATATGCGACCTGACTTCATTAGATAGCACACAGGGCAACCTGCCCTTGGAAATAATTGCATTAAAATGCCAAGAAATGAAGATAACTTGTCACCATAATTCACCTGGTTCGAAGTAGGTAATCAATGAAAAAATATTACACTGCTGATTATGAAGTACTGCCGCATTATCAGACGGCAAAGAAGTTATAACGCCATAAATTATAAACTCATCAATTATACTTTGATTTGATTTAGGTAATATTAGTTCGTGTAATAAAAGTTCCCCTATGAATAGATTGTAACTGTATCATGATTTATTGAAGTATTGTTGAAAAAAGAGTGCTTGGAAAATAGTTATTAAAATCTACAATTGTGTTGATTGTATTTAAATATGCTAGAGAAGTGCGACCCCAAGAAAGAAGGCCGTATCTAATGTGAGATTAAATTAGAGCAAAATAAACTGTTTTAATGGTATTGACGATAGCGCAACTTAAAAAAAAGCGCATGCTTTAAAGCGAAGAACGTCATTGACCACACAACCCATCAATGTATTTGTCTCATTCAAAGTGACTGTCACTTAAAAGTCCAAGATATATAAATGTGGAAATGTAATTTCAATTTTAATATTGCAGTAACATTTTAATATAGGTACGTAGTGAAGGCAGGGCGCTCGAATTCAAATGGAGACATGAAAAGTTATGATAAATGATATCAGCCGTTTTTTTTTCGAATTTGAATGGTCATTGAAGTTTCATCACTTAATAAAAAAACCGTTGTCATGCGACCATTTTATGTTGATGTCGATATTTCTATTGAAGTCATTTTGGATCATTTCGTTCGCAGAATTAACTTTTTTGTGACTGGCCAGAAGTGTAGTAATAATAATAATAATAATCGGTTTTTATTGTTCTGTTGATCATTACGTGATATGAACTCGTAACTAGTTACAAATTTGTAATGAAATACATATTAAGTTAACATTAAATTCATAATAATTATATTCCTGCACACGTTAACTTAAGCAGTGTTAGGGACAGAGAGAAATTATTTAACAAAATAAAAACATTGCTCCAATAGGCATTGCTTTAAGAAGTATTTAAAATTCCTCTTGTTTGTTTTCATGGCCTCCGGTAAGGAGTTATGCAATTTTATACCAGCATAAGCTGAAACATGTACTTACATGTTTTACATGTACTTACATGTTTTACATGTTTCATAGGTTAAGGCACTTTCTTATTTCTAGTGTCATACTTATGGTAAGACGTAGCAATGTGCAAGTTATAAACGAATACATAAAGAATAACATAGAAAATATATAATAAGGGCAGAGTCAAAATTTTAAAGTTCGTGTGGCTTCGCTCGCTTCGTTCGCTACGCTGATAAATAACCTCACCAGACAGTTAAAAATCTGTAGCACCATGATTGATCACAAGTATTCACAAGTTGGTACTTACTGAAAATTAGTCGAGTACGAGACGAAAAAAGATTGAGGAAGGTTTCTTCACTTTCAGTTCCAGGTGACCGTGATGCAGCCCACATGTCCAAATCTTGATCATTGCGACGCTGATGACGTCTTCGTCGACGATGGATGCTGTAAATCATGTGGCCCCATCAAGGCGCCAGCTCAAGGTAGAACCACAGATAAAGCTTGCACAGATACTCCATCCTTATGAGGCAAAGACTAACACAGATAAAGCTTGCACAGATATTCCATCCTTATGGGGCAAAGACTAGCACAGATAAATCTTGCACAGATATTACATCCTTATGAGGCAAGGACTAACACAGATAAAGCTTGCACAGATATTCCATCCTTATGAGGCAAAGACTAACACAGATAAAGCTTGCACAGATACTCCATCCTTATGAGGCAAAGACTAGCACAGATGAAGCTTGCACAGATACTCCATCCTTATGAGGCAAAGACTATCACAGATAAAGCTTGCACAGATACTCCATCCTTATGAAGCAAAGACTAGCACAGATAAAGCTTGCACAGATATTCCATCCTTATGAGGCAAAGACTAGCACAGATAAAGCTTGCACAGATATTCCATCCTTATGAGGCAAAGACTAGCACAGATGAAGCTTGCACAGATATTCCATCCTTATGAGGCAAAGACTACCACAGATAAAGCTTGCACAGATATTCCATCCTTATGAGGCACCGACTAGCACAGATGAAGCTTGCACAGATATTCCATCCTTCCTTATGAGGCAAAGACTAACACAGATAAAGCTTGCACAGATATTCCATCCTTATGAGGCAAAGACTAGCACAGATGAAGCTTGCACAGATATTCCATCCTTATGAGGCAAAGACTAGCACAGATAAAGCTTGCACAGATATTCCATCCTTATGAGGCAAAGACTAGCACAGATAAAGCTTGCACAGATATTCCATCCTTATGAGGCAAAGACTAGCACAGATGAAGCTTGCACAGATATTCCATCCTTCCTTATGAGGCAAAGACTAACACAGATAAAGCTTGCACAGATATTCCATCCTTATGAGGCAAAGACTAGCACAGATAAAGCTTGCACATATATTCCATCCTTATGGAGCAAAGACTACCACAGATTAAACTTGCACTGATATTTCCATATGGAGCAAATAATACCACAGATAAATCTTGCACAGATATTCCATCCTTATGAGGCAAAGACTAGCACAGATAAAGCTTGCACAGATATTCCATCCTTATGAGGCAAAGACTACCACAGATAAAGCTTGCACAGATACTCCATCCATATGAGGCAAAGACTAGCACAGATAAAGCTTGCACATATATTCCATCCATATGGAGCAAAGACTACCACAGATTAAACTTGCACTGATATTTCCATATGGAGCAAATAATACCACAGATAAATCTTGCACAGATATTCCATCCTTATGAGGCAAAGACTAGCACACATAAAGCTTGCACAGATATTCCATCCTTATGAGGCAAAGACTAGCACAGATAAAGCTGGCACAGATATTCCATCCTTATGAGGCAAAGACTAGCACAGATAAAGCTTGCACAGATATTCCATCCTTATGAGGCAAAGACTAGCACAGATAAAGCTTGCACAGATATTCCATCCTTATGGGGCAAAGACTAGCACAGATAAAGCTGGCACAGATATTCCATCCTTATGAGGCAAAGACTAGGACAGATAAAGCTTGCACAGATATTCCATCCTTCCTTATGAGGCAAAGACTAACACAGATAAAGCTTGCACAGATATTCCATCCTTATGAGGCAAAGACTAGCACAGATAAAGCTTGCACAGATATTCCATCCTTATGGGGAAAAGACTAGCACAGATAAAGCTTGCACAGATATTCCATCCTTATGAGGCAAAGACTAGCACAGATAAAGCTTGCACAGATATTCCATCCTTATGAGGCAAAGACTAGCACAGATAAAGCTTGCACATATATTCCATCCTTATGGAGCAAAGACTACCACAGATTAAACTTGCACTGATATTTCCATATGGAGCAAATAATACCACAGATAAATCTTGCACAGATATTCCATCCTTATGAGGCAAAGACTAGCACAGATAAAGCTTGCACAGATATTCCATCCTTATGAGGCAAAGACTACCACAGATAAAGCTTGCACAGATATTCCATCCTTATGAGGCAAAGACTAGCACAGATAAAGCTTGCACAGATACTCCATCCATATGAGGCAAAGACTAGCACAGATAAAGCTTGCACAGATATTCCATCCTTATGAGGCAAAGACTACCACAGATAAAGCTTGCACATATATTCCATCCATATGGAGCAAAGACTACCGCAGATAAATCTTGCACAGATATTCCATCCTTATGAGGCAAAGACTAGCACAGATAAAGCTTGCACAGATATTCCATCCTTATGAGGCAAAGACTAGCACAGATAAAGCTGGCACAGATATTCCATCCTTATGAGGCAAAGACTAGCACAGATAAAGCTTGCACAGATATTCCATCCTTATGAGGTAAAGACTACCACAGATAAAGCTTGCACAGATATTCCATCCTTATGAGGCAAAGACTAGCACAGATAAAGCTGGCACAGATATTCCATCCTTATGGGGCAAAGACTAACACAGATAGAGGTTACACGTGGCTCTCCTTTATTTGGTTACTATCAAACACTGCAGCATTTTTAGGCATAGAACCTTGACATTGATATTATTTTCCCCATTGGGTAAAGGCTAGCACAGAAAAATCGTACACAGCTGTTTTGTTAACTATTAAAACATTTCTTATGAGAGTAAGATGGCTTTTTCACAGAGATATGTTTTGACTGAGTGCTACAAGATTTAATTACAAATGTCTCCTTCTATTTGTAGAATTTCAAACTATTTAATCAAGTAGGCGACGGAGATGCCGCTCAACACCGTGGGGCTCTCCTAACCCAAGGTTAAAAGTTTTTGAAAAGTTTTCGCTGTGGGAGACAGGAAAAGTAGAACGGTGGAAAGTAAAATGAATCCATGTATCCATGTTTTATATGTTCCCGTGTATCCTGTGACAGTGAACTGCGCCCCGACGGAATTGAACATGCTGATGACCGTCGACCTCGTGCAGGAGACTAAGTCAGCGCACGGCAAGTGTGCCAACCTCCGGCCGATCACAGGCTTCAAGGTCTGCCGAGGAACTTGCGAATCCTCGACGTACTACGACAACGGTGATTATAACATCGAACGTTGTTATTATTGAAGACAGAGCTAAGAATGGCGTCGAAGAGGAGCGAATTGCTTGATTTTTCTGTGCTCACGTCTTGCGGGCTGTTTTTTTTTTGCGGGCTGTTTGCGGACTACACTGTTTGCAACTTTAACTGAAAAATGCAAAGAATGGTTAAAAGTTTAAAATTTTATTCTGAAAAAGCGCACCTCTCAAGTCTGGAAACACACCATGCTAAAGTATCTGTGTCTTTGGCCTTTGGAAGTTACAATAATTCTAGCAGAAAAACTACCATTTTGTGTTTAAGCTCAATGAATGTTTGTGTTCAAATATGATTGTGTGTCTCGTCTCCATCCAGTGTTCACGTCGCAAGAGAGCTCGTGCCGTTGTTGCCAAGCGACGACAACGCACCTGTTGCCGGTCGAGATGACCTGTGAAGATGGCTCCACCTACGAGAAGCTGGTGCCGGTGCCGAAGGAATGCTCGTGCGAGTCGTGCGATGCACGCAAAGGGCCGGAGCACGTCATGAAGATACCGCCGCCCTCCAAGGGGTCGTCCACAAAGACAGGCGTTAAAGGGAGGAAGTACTAGGCAAGGTGCGGTCGTCTGCTTTGATATTTTAAAAACTGAACTATTCTTGACCAAACCCAACTTCATGGATCAATTTATGATTTGATTTCAGGCATCGGAGAAAAAGAAAACTGAAGTCAACACTGAATTGATGTTTTGTGTGGCACAAAGAAACAAAGATTCCCGTAGTTTATCATTATTTATCACATTTTGTTACAACTATTTAAAAATATGTATATCTTCACCAGATTGTTGAAGACACGTGCACCCAGGCTGTAAGTGTGAATCGAGAATGAAAACTACAATGTTTTAAAGCGGCTACTTTAAGAATCAAATGTAATTAGAGGAAATGAGAAGTGGTAAGAAAAAATAAAACCTTGTGCACTTGTGGATTGTCTATTTTATGATTAGCCATCGTAACTTCAGCGACCTCTTAAATGGGCATTTACCCTTCAAAATTATTTTTTAATATCGATTTGGAAGATTAAATAATGGCATTTAGACTATAAAAAAAACTCCTGTGTCCACGGCTGTCCGTGCAGAAATTGCCAAAGTCCGCGTTGTTCGGCTTGGGTGCTTAGAAAAAAAACTCCCATAAGAAATAACCCGTAGTGCTTTTTCGACCCCTAGCACCTAGACAAACCTCACATCAGATAAAATTCAAATAATTTGAGCAAAGTCCTCCATTCTTCCTCAGTGTTTAAATAATTTGGCTTCATGATACAAACATTCGTTTAGCTATAGTAATCGAATTACCGCAGGTATGTAATTAGCATGTTGCATATTTTCGTGCAGTACCGCTCTGAGCGTGCCGCGGCCGAGCCGTAGCGGCAGCGACAGCGTTTGGAATAAAGAATCAGTAGGGAGGGGATAGACTTTTGGCGACTTGAGCCAACGGAGCGGCCGCAGGGAAAGACAGTATTCTACAAGAGAATCGTACTCAGCTCGCGCATCGCGCCGCGCGAAAAGCCACAAATCTTAGATAATTAATTGCAGATCCATTTTTTCAGAGAATTCTTATAAATAGGTAAATTTCAATTCATACTAAAGTTACAAATCTATGGTAAAATATAATTTCGAAGGGTAAATGCCCCTTTAAGCACTTGCTACACGAGACCACTGTTGAGTTGCAGGGTTTTTAAGGTTTTGAAAGTACCTTCCTGCATATATACAATTAAAAATATTGTTTATTTAACAAATATCTTGTCATTTTCTCACGGCTGAGTAACCAGGGAACTAAATGGTAATCGTTTGGCATATCGTGACAATTTTGAACAATAAGAGAACCTGAGAATTTGATCATAAACATTTCTTTGTTTAAATTGCTCGATGCAATTTAGTTCGCCTGTCTTCTGTCTGCGTAGCGAGCTGAAGAAAAGTCTGCATTTGAAGATCAGTTTTGACGGCACCCGAAGTAAATGCACCGGAGCAGGAAGTTAAATATTTTAATTTTAATTTTTAATCTTTTATAAAGTTGTCAACTCCTCAACATTTACACGCACATGTGTGGGATACGCGGTCGATACTTGATCGGTAATGAATCTTGAATCTCTTCACAGCGTGCTGACCTCGTTTCACCACACGACAACACAAGCCAAGCAGTGATGTATTCGTAAAATTTTTAGTGGGGGTACGCAAAAATGACAAATTTTTTTGTGTCGGCGGGCGGGGTGGGTGGGGGGGAGAGGAGGAGGAGACCCAAGGCGAATGCACCGAAAGAGTGGAAAATAGGGGGCTTTGGGCGCAGCTCCAAGTGAATTTTTATTCTAAGGTTTCTTTTGGAGTCAATCTACGAGTTTACGATGAAATTGGGCTTGGAATGACATGGTCAGAACTGCATTTTTAATTACGTAATGATTTTGAGAAAATTAAATTAAAGCCGCCCTCTCATGTCTACACCTTCCCACATTGTTGCAGTCTTGAAATTTGGTGGGGATTCGGGAATCTGGTAAAAGAAAGTCTATCATTTTAATCGAATACTGGTTTAAATTTTTGTTGAAACTATCCATAGATACGCGCGTACTTTCGCGTTGAGGAGATTACATCAGTTTCGACAATGACTCTTTTTCATTGAGCTCTTCTTCATTCGACGTTGGTGGTGTCTTCAACTTCTCCCAAACCAAATTTTGGTTTTTTAGGAGGAGCAAGGCCCGAAAGGGAATGCAAATCCACTTGCTTCCTCTTCTGTATCTTGAATTGAACTAACTCGTCCAGTGTGGCTCGTATGTGGCATTTTGGTTATTGTTTGTATTTTTGTCTTTCCTGCGAATTCTTATTATTTGAAGCGGGCTTGCTTCTGAGAGCTTGCACCGCCGTGCGACGCCGCGAAAGCGGCTACCGACTTCCCTAAGTGATAACAGTAATATGGTTCTAACTAACCCCTTTGTTGCAAGTCGCGACGCCGGCATAGTTCCAGCCTACCTACTCTTAGTATGTTCGCATACAGTGGCATTCTTGGTAGGTTTATTTTCAAGTAAGTGGATTATTAGGAATAAAACCCTTAACTGGGATATTTTCGCCTTGAAAATAAAGAAGTGCAGGATATTTCGAATAATCATAATTTAATACTGCTTTCCCGTGCGTTCGCCTGCGTTCCCTCAAAAGTTCAAAGTGGGGGTACGGCCAAAAATAAAATTAATAGTGGGTGGACTGCGTACACCCGCGTGCATTGACCAATACATCACTGAAGCCAAGACTATCATCGTTACGCCTTGCAACAAACTTCAAATCATTTCCCAGTTTCAGTACTGATTTATGATATTATCGACGCTAGACTCAATGTGTCGATTGTCTTATGTCCACATCAGATTTTAATATTCAGTTCCAATGCTTAAAATCCAACATTAATAAGACGGACACTTACCATATTAAATGTGTAAAGCATGTCAGTTCCCCGTAAGCTGGCAGACAACGAAACCTATCATAACGCCTGGCAAAGATTGTATAGCAACGTTCCGTGTTCTTCGGTGTTGTCTTCACCTTATTGCATTTTACGTCAATTCCCTACTTATTGGCTGTCGGCGGTTTAAAACGTTGTATGGCTAGTGTTTGTCGCCCGATGTCTTGTTTACATATTTTAGTTGAATAGTATGAACATCGGTGAGTTGAAGCAATTTGTTAATCTCTCACTTTTTCATCCATGGAATCAAATAATAATAATAATAATAATAATAATTTTTATTGCTCCAAATTGAATTACACTGTAATATTGGGTGAGTCATTAAAATATACAATTACAATTACAATTAAAATACAATATACAATTATTCATTAACTGATGTTAACTTATAGTTTAAAAATTCCTTTAAACTGTAAAAACAATTACTTATAAGGAAATTGAACAGTTTGTCCTTAAAGTTTTGGTCGTTCAATGTCGACTTCAGGACAGCGGGTAGTTTATTGAAGAGGCAAACCCCCACATAGAGCGGGCCTTTGTCAGCGCAATTCGTCGCAATTAGGTTTATTTCCATGTTGCCTCTCAATATATGCCCATGGGTTTCCACAATGTTTGACACCTTTTTGCTCTTTACAATATATACAATTATACAATAAATGTATAAACATGGTAGTGGTAGAATTTTAAATGTTTTAAACCAGGGTCTGCACGAGTCTTTGTAAAAGAAACCCGGTGTGGTGGGATCGTAGCTTGCCTCGGCCAGGTACTTTATTGCCCTCTTTTGAAGGATGAACAATTTCAGGGCGTGTGCTGATTGCCCCCATAGAATAATGCCATAACTTAGTTTGGAGTGTACATAGGCGAAGTACACAGATTTGGCAGAGTGTAGGTCACATGTTCTCATTATTCTTTTTACCAGGAAGCAGCCAGATGCCACTGATAGAGCAGTTCTATTGATGTGTGATTTCCAATTTAATTTGTTATCAATTATCAGGCCAAGGAACCTTGTTTCGTCCAGAACCCTAATGCTTTTCCCGTGGAGGTATAAAAGGGGGGTTATTGCATTGCCCTGTTTAATCTTTGAGGTGAAATTAATTATCACTGTCTTATCGCGATTGAGCTTCAGTCCATTTAAAAGACTCCAGGTAGCTAATTGAGATATGGCATCTTTGCACATTCGGTTAATAGATTCTGTATTTGCGCTGATAAGGTGGGTAGTGTCATCTGCATAGGTCGTAAGACTTCCCTCATTGACGGAATTTGCGAGATCATTCGTGAAAATGATAAATAGTAACGGGGAAATTGTCGCTCCTTGTGGGACTCCAGATGTCAACTTCACTTCCTTCGAGAGGTGATTACGAGATGAGTTGGAGATTTTGACATATTGGTAACGATTATTGAGGAATGATTTGATCCAATCATTTGCCCTTCCCCGTATACCATACTGTTGTAGCTTATGGAGGAGCAGGTCGTGTTGAATCCGGTCAAAGGCTTTGGAGTAATCGTAAAAAACCCCATAAGCATCAATCTTTTTGTCCCTTACCGAGGAAAGCTGGTTTACAAAGTCGGTTATCGCGGTTACGGTCGATCGATTTTTTCTAAATCCATGTTGGCCATCGTTTAGGAGCTCAAATTTATCGAGATAACTGAGTAATCTGGCGCAGAACGCGTTCTCAAATAATTTCGAGAAAACGGATAAGTTAGATATTGGCCTGTAATTAACTACGCATTCTTTGTCCCCACCTTGTCACAGTTCAAATCTAGCGGCCGAACTGGTCCCGAAAGTCTCTGTTAGATGGCGCCTCCCTGCGGTCGATCTCGACAAAAGTTATCGACCCAGCCCCGTCACGATCTGCTGTCAACCGTCAAGACGAGACAAAGAGAAACGAAGAGAAGCACTCGTCACTTCTTTCCGAGCAACCGACACGACAGGTCCTGCCGACTCAACGAGCCGCCGACGCACAGCTGTACTTAGTTATCAGGTTTACTTTTCACTCTTTATGAGGATTTGGCTTTTACTATGGATTCCGTCCAATAGTTTTGCATTAAAGTAAATCTTAACGTCGCAACCGATCTGTCGGGGTGCGGATGATCGAACGAGTACGCTCGCGGGCACGTTGTGGGACCCAAGTCTCCGTTGTTCCGAAAGAAGGCCTCGGTATAGTAAACTATGTATCTAACTGTATCTCGCTAATCCTAGATTGTTTTGCTGTTTTTTCCTTTTCTAAACCTACCGAGTATGCTAAGGCTTTAGTTTGTAAAACCCGTGCTCGATTAGCGAACACGTTTCAACTTTTACGCGTTTGGACTATCCTTCGCCATTAATATTATGTACTATATTTTTCTGTGACTGTTTCTTTGTAAGCGACAGCGCTTATGCTTAAACTTTACGCGCTGCGCATATCGCTCGCTATTAAATCGCACGTGTTGGGTCACCTGCGACCGAAACGTTTGAATTGTAACAAAACGGCTAATGGTGGTCATTAAAACCAATCGCTGCCAACGAGCGTTACGATCCTGTGGTCACTGTGCTGACCCTTGAACGTCTTCCCCCTGCCACAGCTATCCCACGACCCCACCACCTTCTCCGAACGAGGAACTACCACCGGCCAGGAGGCCGGTAAGGCAGAAAGAGAGGTGACAACGAAGACGAAGACGAAGACGAAGCAAGGACGAAGACGAAGACGAAGACGAAGACGAAGACGAAGACGACGACGAAGACGAGGACGAGGACGAAGACGAAGACGAAGACGAAGACGAAGACGAAGACGAGGACGAGGACGAAGACGAAGCAAGGACGAAGACGAAGACGAAGACGAAGACGAAGACGAAGACGAGGACGAAGATGAAGACGAAGACGAAGACGAAGACGAAGACGAAGACGAAGACGAGGACGGAGACGGAGACGAAGACGAAGACGAAGACGAAGACGAAGACGAAGACGGAGACGAAGACGAAGACGAAGACGAAGACGAGGACGAAGACGAAGACGAGGACGAGGACGGAGACGAAGACGAAGACAAGGACGAAGACGAGGACGAAGACGAAGACGAAGACGAAGACGAAGACGAGGACGAAGACGATGACGAGGACGGAGACGAAGACGAAGCAAGGACGAAGACGAAGACGAAGACGAAGACGAAGACAAGGCCGAGGACGAAGACGAAGCAAGGACGAAGACGAAGACGAAGACGAAGACGAAGCAAGGACGAAGACGAAGACGAAGACGAAGACGAAGACGAGGACGAGGACGAAGACGAAGCAAGGACGAAGACGAAGACGAAGACGAAGACGAGGACGAGGACGAAGACGAAGACGAAGACGAAGCAAGGACGAAGACGAAGACGAAGACGAAGACGAGGACGAGGACGAAACCGAAGACGAAGACGAAGACGAAGACGAGGACGAAGACGAAGCAAGGACGAAGACGAAGACGAAGACGAAGACGAGGACGAGGACGAAGACGAAGCAAGGACGAAGACGAAGACGAAGACGAAGACGAGGACGAGGACGAAACCGAAGACGAAGACGAAGACGAAGACGAAGACGAGGACGAGGACGAAGACGAAGACGAAGACGAAGACGAGGACGAGGACGAGGACGAGACGAAGACGAAGACGAAGCAAGGACGAAGACGGAGACGGAGACGGAGACGGAGACGGAGACGTGGAAGAAGACGAAGACGAAGACGAAGACGAAGACGAGGACGAGGACGATGACGAAGACGAAGACGAAGACGAGGACGAGGACGAAGACGAAGACGAAGACGAAGACGAAGACGAAGACGAGGACGAAGACGAAGCAAGGACGAAGACGAAGACGAAGACGAAGACGAGGACGAGGACGAAGACGAAGACGAAGACGAAGACGAAGACGAAGCAAGGACGAAGACGAAGACGAAGACGAAGACGAAGACGAGGACGAGGACGAAGACGAAGACGAAGACGAAGACGAGGACGAGGACGAGGACGAGACGAAGACGAAGACGAAGACGAAGCAAGGACGAAGACGAAGACGAAGACAAAGACGGAGACGAGGACGAGGACGAAGACGAAGCAAGGACGAAGACGAAGACGAAGACGAAGACGAAGCAAGGACGAAGACGAAGACGAAGACGAAGACGAAGACGAAGCAAGGACGAAGACGAAGACGAAGCTGAGGACGAGGACGAAGACGAAGACGAAGACGAAGACGAAGATGAAGACGAAGACGAGGACGAAGACGAAGACGTAGACGAGGACGAGGACGAAGACGAAGACGAGGACGAAGACGAGGACAAGGACGGAGACGAAGACGAAGACGGAGACGAAGACGAGGACGAAGACGAAGACGGAGACGGAGACGAAGACGAAGACAAAGCAAGGACGAAGATGAAGACGGAGACGGAGACGCAGACGAAGACGAAGACGAAGACGAAGACGAAGACGAAGACGAAGACGAGGACGAAGACGAAGCAAGGACGAAGACGAAGACGAAGAGGAGGACGAGGACGAAGACGAAGCAAGGACGAAGACGAAGACGAAGACGAAGCAAGGACGAAGACGAAGACGAAGACGAAGACGAAGACGAGGACGAAGAGGAAGACGAAGACGAAGACGAAGACGAAGACGAAGACGAGGACGGAGACGAAGACGAAGACGAAGACGAGGACGAAGACGAAGACGAAGACGAAGACGAGGACGAGGACGGAGACGAAGACGAAGACGAAGACGAGGACGAAGACGAGGACGAAGACGAAGACGAGGACGAAGACGATGACGAGGACGGAGACGAAGACGAAGCAAGGACGAAGACGAAGACGAGGACGAGGACGAAGACGAAGCAAGGACGAAGACGAAGATGAAGACGAAGACGAAGACGAAGACGAAGCAAGGACGAAGACGAAGACGAAGACGAAGACGAGGACGAGGACGAAGACAAAGCAAGGACGAAGACGAAGACGAAGACGAAGACGAAGACGAAGACGAAGACGAAGACGAAGACAAAGACGAAGACGAGGACGAAGACGAAGCAAGGACGAAGACGAAGACGAAGACGAAGCTGAGGACGAGGACGAAGACGAAGACGAAGACGAAGACGAAGCAAGGACGAAGACGAAGACGAAGACGAAGACGAAGACGAGGACGAGGACGAAGACGAAGACGAAGACGAGGACGAGGACGAAGACGAAGCAAGGACGAAGACGAAGACGAAGACGAAGACGAAGCAAGGACGAAGACGAAGACGAAGACGAAGACGGAGCCGAAGACGAAGCAAGGACGAAGACGAAGACGAAGACGAAAACGAAAACGAAGACGAAGACGAAGACGGAGACGGAGACGAAGACGAAGACGAGGACGGAGACGAAGAC
This sequence comes from Protonemura montana, assembly GCA_947568835.1. NCBI lineage: Eukaryota > Metazoa > Arthropoda > Insecta > Plecoptera > Nemouridae > Protonemura > Protonemura montana. Next base: position 12,550,250 of record OX387611.1, read on the forward strand.
GAAGACGAAGACGAAGATGAGGACGAGGACGAAGACGAAGACGGAGACGAAGACCAGGACGAAGACGAAGACGAAGACGAGGACGACGACGAAGACGGAGACGAAGACGAAGACGAAGACGAAGACGAAGACGAGGACGAGGACGAAGACGAAGACGAAGACGAGGACGAGACGAAGACGAAGACGAAGACGAAGACGAAGACGAAGACGAAGACGAAGACGAAGACGAAAACGAAGACGAGGACGGAGACGAAGACGAAGACGAAGACGAGGACGAAGACGAAGACGAGGACGAAGACGAAGACGAAGACGAAGACGAAGACAAAGACGAAGACGAGGACGGAGACGAAGACGAAGCAAGGACGAAGACGAAGACGAAGACGAAGACGAGGACGAAGACGAAGACGAAGACGAGGACGAAGACGAGGACGAAGACAAGGACGAGGACGGAGACGAAGACGAAGACGAAGACGAGGACGAAGACGAAGACGAAGACGAGGACGAAGACGCAGCCGGAGACGAAGACGAAGACGAAGACGAAGACGAAGACGAAGACGAGGACGAAGACGAAGACAAAGACGAGGACGATGACGGAGACGAAGACAAAGACGAAGACGGAGACGGAGACGAAGACGGAGACGAAGACGAAGACGAAGACGAGGACGGAGACGAAGACGAGGACGAAGACGAAGACGAGGACGAAGACGGAGACGAAGACGAAGACGAAGACGAAGACGAAGACGAGGACGAGGACGAAGACGAAGCAAGGACGAAGACGAAGACGAAGACGAAGCAAGGACGAAGACGAAGACGAAGACGAAGACGAAGACGAAGACGAAGACGAGGACGAGGACGAAGACGAAGCAAGGACGAAGACGAGGACGAAGACGAAGACGAAGACGGAGACGAAGACGAAGACGAAGCAAGGACGAAGACGAAGACGAAGACGAAGCAAGGACGAAGACGAAGACGAAGACGAAGTCGAAGAGGAAGCAAGGACGAAGACGAAGACGAAGACGAAGACGAGGACGAGGACGAAGACGAAGCAAGGACGAAGACGAGGACGAGGACGGAGACGAAGACGAAGCAAGGACGAAGACGAAGACGAAGACGAGGACGAGGACGGAGACGAAGACGAAGCAAGGACGAAGACGAAGACGAAGACGAAGAAGAAGACGAGGACGAAGACGAAGACGAAGACGAAGACGAGGACGAAGACGAAGACGAAGACGAGGACGAGGACGAAGACGAAGACCAAGACGGAGACGAAGACGAAGACGAAGACGAAGACGAAGACGAAGACGAAGACGAGGACGAAGACGAGGACGAAGACGGAGACGAAGACGAAGACGAAGAGGAGGACGAAGACGGAGATGAAGACGGAGACGAAGACGAAGACGGAGACGAAGACGAAGACGAAGACGAAGACGAGGACGGAGACGAAGACGAAGACGAAGACGAGGACGAAGATGAAGACGAAGACGAAGAGGAGGACGAAGACGGAGATGAAGACGAAGACGAAGACGAAGACGGAGACGAGGACGAAGACGGAGACGAAGACGCGGACGAAGACGGAGACGAAGACCAAGACGAAGACGAGGACGAAGACGAAGACGAAGACGAAGACGAGGACGAAGACGGAGACGAAGACCAAGACCAAGACGAAGACGGAGACGGAGACGAAGACGAAGACGAAGACGAAGACGAAGACGAAGCAAGGACGAAGACGAAGACGAAGACGAAGCTGAGGACGAGGACGAAGACGAAGACGAAGACGAAGACGAAGCAAGGACGAAGACGAAGACGAAGACGAAGACGAAGACGAGGACGAGGACGAAGACGAAGACGAAGACGAAGACGAGGACGAGGACGAAGACGAAGCAAGGACGAAGACGAAGACGAAGACGAAGCAAGGACGAAGACGAAGACGAAGACGAAGACGGAGCCGAAGACGAAGCAAGGACGAAGACGAAGACGAAGACGAAAACGAAGACGAAGACGAAGACGGAGACGGAGACGAAGACGAAGACGAGGACGGAGACGAAGACGAAGACGAAGACGAAGATGAGGACGAGGACGAAGACGAAGACGGAGACGAAGACCAGGACGAAGACGAAGACGAAGACGAGGACGACGACGAAGACGGAGACGAAGACGAAGACGAAGACGAAGACGAAGACGAGGACGAGGACGAAGACGAAGACGAAGACGAGGACGAGACGAAGACGAAGACGAAGACGAAGACGAAGACGAAGACGAAGACGAAAACGAAGACGAGGACGGAGACGAAGACGAAGACGAAGACGAGGACGAAGACGAAGACGAGGACGAAGACGAAGACGAAGACGAGGACGAAGACGCAGCCGGAGACGAAGACGAAGACGAAGACGAAGACGAAGACGAGGACGAAGACGAAGACGAAGACAAAGACGAGGACGATGACGGAGACGAAGACAAAGACGAAGACGGAGACGGAGACGAAGACGGAGACGAAGACGAAGACGAGGACGGAGACGAAGACGAGGACGAAGACGAAGACGAGGACGAAGACGGAGACGAAGACGAAGACGAAGACGAAGACGAAGACGAGGACGAGGACGAAGACGAAGCAAGGACGAAGACGAAGACGAAGACGAAGCAAGGACGAAGACGAAGACGAAGACGAAGACGAAGACGAAGACGAAGACGAGGACGAGGACGAAGACGAAGCAAGGACGAAGACGAGGACGAAGACGAAGACGAAGACGGAGACGAAGACGAAGACGAAGCAAGGACGAAGACGAAGACGAAGACGAAGCAAGGACGAAGACGAAGACGAAGACGAAGTCGAAGAGGAAGCAAGGACGAAGACGAAGACGAAGACGAAGACGAGGACGAGGACGAAGACGAAGCAAGGACGAAGACGAGGACGAGGACGGAGACGAAGACGAAGCAAGGACGAAGACGAAGACGAAGACGAGGACGAGGACGGAGACGAAGACGAAGCAAGGACGAAGACGAAGACGAAGACGAAGACGAAGAAGAAGACGAGGACGAAGACGAAGACGAAGACGAAGACGAAGACGAAGACGAGGACGAGGACGAAGACGAAGACCAAGACGGAGACGAAGACGAAGACGAAGACGAAGACGAAGACGAAGACGAAGACGAGGACGAAGACGAGGACGAAGACGGAGACGAAGACGAAGACGAAGAGGAGGACGAAGACGGAGATGAAGACGGAGACGAAGACGAAGACGGAGACGAAGACGAAGACGAAGACGAAGACGAAGACGAGGACGGAGACGAAGACGAAGACGAAGACGAGGACGAAGATGAAGACGAAGACGAAGAGGAGGACGAAGACGGAGATGAAGACGAAGACGAAGACGAAGACGGAGACGAGGACGAAGACGGAGACGAAGACGCGGACGAAGACGGAGACGAAGACCAAGACGAAGACGAGGACGAAGACGAAGACGAAGACGAAGACGAGGACGAAGACGGAGACGAAGACCAAGACCAAGACGAAGACGGAGACGGAGACGAAGACGAAGACGAAGACGAAGACGAAGACGAGGACGAAGACGAAGACGAAGACGAAGACGAGGACGAGGACGGAGACGAAGAAGAAGACGAAGACGAGGACGAAGACGAAGACGAGGACGAAGACGATGACGAAGACGATGACGAGGACGGAGACGAAGACGAAGCAAGGACGAAGACGAAGACGAAGACGAAGACGAAGACGAAGACGAAGATGAAGACGAGGACGAAGACGAAGACGAAGACGTAGACGAGGACGAGGACGAAGACGAGGACGAAGACGAGGACGAAGACGGAGACGAAGACCAAGACCAAGACGAACACGGAGACGGAGACGAAGACGAAGACAAAGCAAGGACGAAGATGAAGACGAAGACGAAGACGAAGACGAAGACGAAGACGAGACGAAGACGAAGACGGAGACGAAGACGAGGACGAAGACGAAGACGGAGACGGAGACGAAGACGAAGACAAAGCAAGGACGAAGATGAAGACGGAGACGGAGACGCAGACGGAGACGAAGACGAAGACGAAGACGAAGACGAAGACGAGGACGAAGATGAAGACGAAGACGAAGACGAAGACGAGGACGAAGATGAAGACGAAGACGAAGACGAAGACGAGGACGAAGACGAAGACGAAGACGAGGACGAGGACGAAGATGAAGACGAAGACGAAGACGAGGACGAAGATGAAGACGAAGACGAAGACGAAGACGAGGACGAAGATGAAGACGAAGACGAAGACGAGGACGAAGACGAAGACGAAGACAAAGACGAAGACGAGGACGAGGACGAAGATGAAGACGAAGACGAAGACGAGGACGAAGACGAGGACGAAGACGAAGACGAGGACGAAGACGAAGACAGAGACGAAGACGAAGACGAAGACGAAGACGAAGACGAAGACGAGGACGAAGACGAGGACGAAGACGGAGACGAAGACGAAGACGAAGAGGAGGACGAAGACGGAGATGAAGACGGAGACGAAGACGAAGACGGAGACGAAGACGAAGACGAAGACGAGGACGGAGACGAAGACGAAGACGAAGACGAGGACGAAGATGAAGACGAAGACGAAGAGGAGGACGAAGACGGAGATGAAGACGAAGACGAAGACGAAGACGGAGACGAGGACGAAGACGGAGACGAAGACGCGGACGAAGACAGAGACGAAGACCAAGACGAAGACGAGGACGAAGACGAAGACGAAGCAAGGACGAAGACGGAGACGGAGACGGAGACGGAGACGGAGACGTGGAAGAAGACGAAGACGAAGACGAAGACGAGGACGAGGACGATGACGAAGACGAAGACGAAGACGAGGACGAGGACGAAGACGAAGACGAAGACGAAGACGAAGACGAAGACGAGGACGAAGACGAAGCAAGGACGAAGACGAAGACGAAGACGAAGACGAGGACGAGGACGAAGACGAAGACGAAGACGAAGACGAAGCAAGGACGAAGACGAAGACGAAGACGAAGACGAAGACGAGGACGAGGACGAAGACGAAGACGAAGACGAAGACGAGGACGAGGACGAGGACGAGACGAAGACGAAGACGAAGACGAAGCAAGGACGAAGACGAAGACGAAGAAAAAGACGGAGACGAGGACGAGGACGAAGACGAAGCAAGGACGAAGACGAAGACGAAGACGAAGACGAAGCAAGGACGAAGATGAAGACGAAGACGAAGACGAAGACGAAGCAAGGACGAAGACGAAGACGAAGCTGAGGACGAGGACGAAGACGAAGACGAAGACGAAGACGAAGATGAAGACGAAGACGAGGACGAAGACGAAGACGTAGACGAGGACGAGGACGAAGACGAAGATGAGGACGAAGACGGAGACGAAGACGAGGACGAAGACGAAGACGGAGACGGAGACGAAGACGAAGACAAAGCAAGGACGAAGATGAAGACGGAGACGGAGACGCAGACGAAGACGAAGACGAAGACGAAGACGAAGACGAAGACGAGGACGAAGACGAAGCAAGGACGAAGACGAAGACGAAGAGGAGGACGAGGACGAAGACGAAGCAAGGACGAAGACGAAGACGAAGACGAAGACGAAGCAAGGACGAAGACGAAGACGAAGACGAAGACGAAGACGAGGACGAAGAGGAAGACGAAGACGAAGACGAAGACGAAGACGAGGACGGAGACGAAGACGAAGACGAAGACGAGGACGAAGACGAAGACGAAGACGAAGACGAGGACGAGGACGGAGACGAAGACGAAGACGAAGACGAGGACGAAGACGAGGACGAAGACGAAGACGAGGACGAAGACGATGACGAGGACGGAGACGAAGACGAAGCAAGGACGAAGACGAAGACGAGGACGAGGACGAAGACGAAGCAAGGACGAAGACGAAGATGAAGACGAAGACGAAGACGAAGACGAAGCAAGGACGAAGACGAAGACGAAGACGAAGACGAGGACGAGGACGAAGACAAAGCAAGGACGAAGACGAAGACGAAGACGAAGACGAAGACGAAGACGAAGACGAAGACGAAGACGAAGACGAGGACGAAGACGAAGCAAGGACGAAGACGAAGACGAAGACGAAGCTGAGGACGAAGACGAAGACGAAGACGAAGACGAAGCAAGGACGAAGACAAAGACGAAGACGAAGACGAAGACGAGGACGAAGACGAAGACGAAGACGAGGACGAGGACGAAGACGAAGCAAGGACGAAGACGAAGACGAAGACGAAGACGAAGACGAAGCAAGGACGAAGACGAAGACGAAGACGAAGACGGAGCCGAAGACGAAGACGAAAACGAAAACGAAGACGAAGACGGAGACGGAGACGAAGACGAAGACGAGGACGGAGACGAAGACGAAGACGAAGACGAAGATGAGGACGAGGACGAAGACGAAGACGGAGACGAAGACCAGGACGAAGACGAAGACGAAGACGAGGACGACGACGAAGACGGAGACGAAGACGAAGACGAAGACGAAGACGAAGACGAGGACGAGGACGAAGACGAAGACGAGGACGAGACGAAGACGAAGACGAAGACGAAGACGAAGACGAAGACGAAGACGAAGACGAAAACGAAGACGAGGACGGAGACGAAGACGAAGACGAAGACGAGGACGAAGACGAGGACGAAGACGGAGACGAAGACGAAGACGAAGAGGAGGACGAAGACGGAGATGAAGACGGAGACGAAGACGAAGACGGAGACGAAGACGAAGACGAAGACGAAGACGAAGACGAGGACGGAGACGAAGACGAAGACGAAGACGAGGACGAAGATGAAGACGAAGACGAAGAGGAGGACGAAGACGGAGATGAAGACGAAGACGAAGACGAAGACGGAGACGAGGACGAAGACGGAGACGAAGACGCGGACGAAGACGGAGACGAAGACCAAGACGAAGACGAGGACGAAGACGAAGACGAAGACGAAGACGAGGACGAAGACGGAGACGAAGACCAAGACCAAGACGAAGACGGAGACGGAGACGAAGACGAAGACGAAGACGAAGACGAGGACGAAGACGAAGACGAAGACGAAGACGAGGACGAGGACGGAGACGAAGAAGAAGACGAAGACGAGGACGAAGACGAGGACGAAGACGATGACGAAGACGATGACGAGGACGGAGACGAAGACGAAGCAAGGACGAAGACGAAGACGAAGACGAAGACGAAGACGAGGACGAAGACGAAGACGAAGACGTAGACGAGGACGAGGACGAAGACGAGGACGAAGACGAGGACGAAGACGGAGACGAAGACCAAGACCAAGACGAAGACGGAGACGGAGACGAAGACGAAGACAAAGCAAGGACGAAGATGAAGACGAAAACGAAGACGAAGACGAAGACGAAGACGAGACGAAGACGAAGACGGAGACGAAGACGAGGACGAAGATGAAGACGAAGACGAAGACGAGGACGAAAACGAGGACGAAGACGAAGACGAGGACGAAGACGAAGACAGAGACGAAGACGAAGACGAAGACGAAGACGAGGACGAAGACGAAGACAAAGCAAGGACGAAGACGAAGACGGAGACGGAGACGAAGACGAAGACAAAGCAAGGACGAAGATGAAGACGGAGACGGAGACGCAGACGGAGACGAAGACGAAGACGAAGACGAAGACGAAGACGAGGACGAAGATGAAGACGAAGACGAAGACGAAGACGAGGACGAAGATGAAGACGAAGACGAAGACGAAGACGAGGACGAAGACGAAGACGAAGACGAAGACAAAGACGAAGACGAGGACGAGGACGAAGATGAAGACGAAGACGAAGACGAGGACGAAGACGAGGACGAAGACGAAGACGAGGACGAAGACGAAGACAGAGACGAAGACGAAGACGAAGACGAAGACGAAGACGAAGACGAGGACGAAGACGAGGACGAAGACGGAGACGAAGACGAAGACGAAGAGGAGGACGAAGACGGAGATGAAGACGGAGACGAAGACGAAGACGGAGACGAAGACGAAGACGAAGACGAAGACGAGGACGGAGACGAAGACGAAGACGAAGACGAGGACGAAGATGAAGACGAAGACGAAGAGGAGGACGAAGACGGAGATGAAGACGAAGACGAAGACGAAGACGGAGACGAGGACGAAGACGGAGACGAAGACGCGGACGAAGACAGAGACGAAGACCAAGACGAAGACGAGGACGAAGACGAAGACGAAGCAAGGACGAAGACGGAGACGGAGACGGAGACGGAGACGGAGACGTGGAAGAAGACGAAGACGAAGACGAAGACGAGGACGAGGACGATGACGAAGACGAAGACGAAGACGAGGACGAGGACGAAGACGAAGACGAAGACGAAGACGAAGACGAAGACGAGGACGAAGACGAAGCAAGGACGAAGACGAAGACGAAGACGAGGACGAGGACGAAGACGAAGACGAAGACGAAGACGAAGCAAGGACGAAGACGAAGACGAAGACGAAGACGAAGACGAGGACGAGGACGAAGACGAAGACGAAGACGAAGACGAGGACGAGGACGAGACGAAGACGAAGACGAAGACGAAGCAAGGACGAAGACGAAGACGAAGAAAAAGACGGAGACGAGGACGAGGACGAAGACGAAGCAAGGACGAAGACGAAGACGAAGACGAAGACGAAGCAAGGACGAAGATGAAGACGAAGACGAAGACGAAGACGAAGACGAGGACGAAGACGAAGACGAAGCTGAGGACGAGGACGAAGACGAAGACGAAGACGAAGACGAAGATGAAGACGAAGACGAGGACGAAGACGAAGACGTAGACGAGGACGAGGACGAAGACGAAGATGAGGACGAAGACGGAGACGAAGACGAGGACGAAGACGAAGACGGAGACGGAGACGAAGACGAAGACAAAGCAAGGACGAAGATGAAGACGGAGACGGAGACGCAGACGAAGACGAAGACGAAGACGAAGACGAAGACGAAGACGAAGACGAGGACGAAGACGAAGCAAGGACGAAGACGAAGACGAAGAGGAGGACGAGGACGATGACGAAGCAAGGACGAAGACGAAGACGAAGACGAAGACGAAGCAAGGACGAAGACGAAGACGAAGACGAAGACGAAGACGAGGACGAAGAGGAAGACGAAGACGAAGACGAAGACGAAGACGAGGACGGAGACGAAGACGAAGACGAAGACGAGGACGAAGACGAAGACGAAGACGAAGACGAGGACGAGGACGGAGACGAAGACGAAGACGAAGACGAGGACGAAGACGAGGACGAAGACGAAGACGAGGACGAAGACGATGACGAGGACGGAGACGAAGACGAAGCAAGGACGATGACGAAGACGAGGACGAGGACGAAGACGAAGCAAGGACGAAGACGAAGATGAAGACGAAGACGAAGACGAAGACGAAGCAAGGACGAAGACGAAGACGAAGACGAAGACGAGGACGAGGACGAAGACAAAGCAAGGACGAAGACGAAGACGAAGACGAAGACGAAGACGAAGACGAAGACAAAGACGAAGACGAGGACGAAGACGAAGCAAGGACGAAGACGAAGACGAAGACGAAGCTGAGGACGAAGACGAAGACGAAGACGAAGACGAAGCAAGGACGAAGACAAAGACGAAGACGAAGACGAAGACGAAGACGAGGACGAAGACGAAGACGAAGACGAAGACGAGGACGAGGACGAAGACGAAGCAAGGACGAAGACGAAGACGAAGACGAAGACGAAGACGAAGCAAGGACGAAGACGAAGACGAAGACGAAGACGGAGCCGAAGACGAAAACGAAAACGAAGACGAAGACGGAGACGGAGACGAAGACGAAGACGAGGACGGAGACGAAGACGAAGACGAAGACGAAGATGAGGACGAGGACGAAGACGAAGACGGAGACGAAGACCAGGACGAAGACGAAGACGAAGACGAGGACGACGACGAAGACGGAGACGAAGACGAAGACGAAGACGAAGACGAAGACGAGGACGAAGACGAAGACGAGGACGAGACGAAGACGAAGCAAGGACGAAGACGAAGACGAAGACGAAGCAAGGACGAAGACGAAGACGAAGACGAAGACGAAGACGAAGACGAGGACGAGGACGAAGACGAAGCAAGGACGAAGACGAGGACGAAGACGAAGACGAAGACGGAGACGAAGACGAAGACGAAGCAAGGACGAAGACGAAGACGAAGACGAAGCAAGGACGAAGACGAAGACGAAGACGAAGTCGAAGAGGAAGCAAGGACGAAGACGAAGACGAAGACGAAGACGAGGACGAGGACGAAGACGAAGCAAGGACGAAGACGAGGACGAGGACGGAGACGAAGACGAAGCAAGGACGAAGACGAAGACGAAGACGAGGACGAGGACGGAGACGAAGACGAAGCAAGGACGAAGACGAAGACGAAGACGAAGACGAAGAAGAAGACGAGGACGAAGACGAAGACGAAGACGAAGACGAGGACGAAGACGAAGACGAAGACGAGGACGAGGACGAAGACGAAGACCAAGACGGAGACGAAGACGAAGACGAAGACGAAGACGAAGACGAAGACGAGGACGAAGACGAGGACGAAGACGGAGACGAAGACGAAGACGAAGAGGAGGACGAAGACGGAGATGAAGACGGAGACGAAGACGAAGACGGAGACGAAGACGAAGACGAAGACGAAGACGAAGACGAGGACGGAGACGAAGACGAAGACGAAGACGAGGACGAAGATGAAGACGAAGACGAAGAGGAGGACGAAGACGGAGATGAAGACGAAGACGAAGACGAAGACGGAGACGAGGACGAAGACGGAGACGAAGACGCGGACGAAGACGGAGACGAAGACCAAGACGAAGACGAGGACGAAGACGAAGACGAAGACGAAGACGAGGACGAAGACGGAGACGAAGACCAAGACCAAGACGAAGACGGAGACGGAGACGAAGACGAAGACGAAGACGAAGACGAAGACGAGGACGAAGACGAAGACGAAGACGAAGACGAGGACGAGGACGGAGACGAAGAAGAAGACGAAGACGAGGACGAAGACGAAGACGAGGACGAAGACGATGACGAAGACGATGACGAGGACGGAGACGAAGACGAAGCAAGGACGAAGACGAAGACGAAGACGAAGACGAAGACGAAGACGAAGACGAAGATGAAGACGAGGACGAAGACGAAGACGAAGACGTAGACGAGGACGAGGACGAAGACGAGGACGAAGACGAGGACGAAGACGGGGACGAAGACCAAGACCAAGACGAAGACGGAGACGGAGACGAAGACGAAGACAAAGCAAGGACGAAGATGAAGACGAAGACGAAGACGAAGACGAAGACGAAGACGAGACGAAGACGAAGACGAAGACGGAGACGAAGACGAGGACGAAGACGAAGACGGAGACGGAGACGGAGACGAAGACGAAGACAAAGCAAGGACGAAGATGAAGACGGAGACGGAGACGCAGACGGAGACGAAGACGAAGACGAAGACGAAGACGAAGACGAGGACGAAGATGAAGACGAAGACGAAGACGAAGACGAGGACGAAGATGAAGACGAAGACGAAGACGAAGACGAAGACGAAGACGAAGACAAAGACGAAGACGAGGACGAGGACGAAGATGAAGACGAAGACGAAGACGAGGACGAAGACGAGGACGAAGACGAAGACGAGGACGAAGACGAAGACAGAGACGAAGACGAAGACGAAGACGAAGACGAGGACGAAGACGAGGACGAAGACGGAGACGAAGACGAAGACGAAGAGGAGGACGAAGACGGAGATGAAGACGGAGACGAAGACGAAGACGGAGACGAAGACGAAGACGAAGACGAAGACGAGGACGGAGACGAAGACGAAGACGAAGACGAGGACGAAGATGAAGACGAAGACGAAGAGGAGGACGAAGACGGAGATGAAGACGAAGACGAAGACGAAGACGGAGACGAGGACGAAGACGGAGACGAAGACGCGGACGAAGACAGAGACGAAGACCAAGACGAAGACGAGGACGAAGACGAAGACGAAGCAAGGACGAAGACGGAGACGGAGACGGAGACGGAGACGTGGAAGAAGACGAAGACGAATACGAAGACGAGGACGAGGACGATGACGAAGACGAAGACGAAGACGAGGACGAGGACGAAGACGAAGACGAAGACGAAGACGAAGACGAAGACGAGGACGAAGACGAAGCAAGGACGAAGACGAAGACGAAGACGAAGACGAGGACGAGGACGAAGACGAAGACGAAGACGAAGACGAAGCAAGGACGAAGACGAAGACGAAGACGAAGACGAAGACGAGGACGAGGACGAAGACGAAGACGAAGACGAGGACGAGGACGAGGACGAGACGAAGACGAAGACGAAGACGAAGCAAGGACGAAGACGAAGACGAAGAAAAAGACGGAGACGAGGACGAGGACGAAGACGAAGCAAGGACGAAGACGAAGACGAAGACGAAGACGAAGCAAGGACGAAGACGAAGACGAAGACGAAGACGAAGACGAAGCAAGGACGAAGACGAAGACGAAGCTGAGGACGAGGACGAAGACGAAGACGAAGACGAAGACGAAGATGAAGACGAAGACGAGGACGAAGACGAAGACGTAGACGAGGACGAGGACGAAGACGAAGATGAGGACGAAGACGGAGACGAAGACGAGGACGAAGACGAAGACGGAGACGGAGACGAAGACGAAGACAAAGCAAGGACGAAGATGAAGACGGAGACGAAGACGAAGACGAAGACGAAGACGAAGACGAAGACGAGGACGAAGACGAAGCAAGGACGAAGACGAAGACGAAGAGGAGGACGAGGACGAAGACGAAGCAAGGACGAAGACGAAGACGAAGACGAAGACGAAGCAAGGACGAAGACGAAGACGAAGACGAAGACGAAGACGAGGACGAAGACGAAGACGAAGACGAAGACGAAGACGAAGACGAAGACGAAGACGAGGACGGAGACGAAGACGAAGACGAAGACGAGGACGAAGACGAAGACGAAGACGAAGACGAAGACGAAGACGAGGACGGAGACGAAGACGAAGACGAAGACGAGGACGAAGACGAAGACGAAGACGAAGACGAGGACGAGGACGGAGACGAAGACGAAGACGAAGACGAGGACGAGGACGAAGACGAGGACGAAGACGAAGACGAAGCAAGGACGAAGACGAAGACGAAGACGAAGACGAAGACGAAGACGAGGACGAGGACGAAGACGAAGCAAGGACGAAGACGAGGACGAAGACGAAGACGAAGACGAAGACGAAGCAAGGACGAAGACGAAGACGAAGACGAAGCAAGGACGAAGACGAAGACGAAGACGAAGTCGAAGAGGAAGCAAGGACGAAGACGAAGACGAAGACGAAGACGAGGACGAGGACGAAGACGAAGCAAGGACGAAGACGAGGACGAGGACGGAGACGAAGACGAAGCAAGGACGAAGACGAAGACGAAGACGAGGACGAGGACGGAGACGAAGACGAAGCAAGGACGAAGACGAAGACGAAGACGAAGACGAAGAAGAAGACGAGGACGAAGACGAAGACGAAGACGAAGACGAGGACGAAGACGAAGACGAAGACGAGGACGAGGACGAAGACGAAGACCAAGACGGAGACGAAGACGAAGACGAAGACGAAGACGAAGACGAAGACGAAGACGAGGACGAAGACGAGGACGAAGACGGAGACGAAGACGAAGACGAAGAGGAGGACGAAGACGGAGATGAAGACGGAGACGAAGACGGAGACGAAGACGAAGACGAAGACGAAGACGAAGACGAGGACGGAGACAAAGACGAAGACGAAGACGAGGACGAAGATGAAGACGAAGACGAAGAGGAGGACGAAGACGGAGATGAAGACGAAGACGAAGACGGAGACGAGGACGAAGACGGAGACGAAGACGCGGACGAAGACGGAGACGAAGACCAAGACGAAGACGAGGACGAAGACGAAGACGAAGACGAAGACGAGGACGAAGACGAAGACGAAGACGAAGACGAGGACGAGGACGGAGACGAAGAAGAAGACGAAGACGGAGACGAAGACGAGGACGAAGACGAAGACGAGGACGAAGACGATGACGAAGACGATGACGAGGACGGAGACGAAGACGAAGCAAGGACGAAGACGAAGACGAAGACGAAGACGAAGACGAAGACGAAGACGAAGACGAAGACGAAGACGAAGACGAAGATGAAGACGATGACGAAGACGAAGACGAAGACGAAGACGAGGACGGAGACGAAGACGAAGACGAAGACGAGGACGAAGATGAAGACGAAGACGAAGAGGAGGACGAAGACGGAGATGAAGACGAAGACGAAGACGAAGACGGAGACGAGGACGAAGACGGAGACGAAGACGCGGACGAAGACGGAGACGAAGACCAAGACGAAGACGAGGACGAAGACGAAGACGAAGACGAAGACGAGGACGAAGACGGAGACGAAGACCAAGACCAAGACGAAGACGGAGACGGAGACGAAGACGAAGACGAAGACGAAGACGAAGACGAGGACGAAGACGAAGACGAAGACGAAGACGAGGACGAGGACGGAGACGAAGAAGAAGACGAAGACGAGGACGAAGACGAAGACGAGGACGAAGACGATGACGAAGACGATGACGAGGACGGAGACGAAGACGAAGCAAGGACGAAGACGAAGACGAAGACGAAGACGAAGACGAAGACGAAGACGAAGATGAAGACGAGGACGAAGACGAAGACGAAGACGTAGACGAGGACGAGGACGAAGACGAGGACGAAGACGAGGACGAAGACGGGGACGAAGACCAAGACCAAGACGAAGACGGAGACGGAGACGAAGACGAAGACAAAGCAAGGACGAAGATGAAGACGAAGACGAAGACGAAGACGAAGACGAAGACGAGACGAAGACGAAGACGAAGACGGAGACGAAGACGAGGACGAAGACGAAGACGGAGACGGAGACGGAGACGAAGACGAAGACAAAGCAAGGACGAAGATGAAGACGGAGACGGAGACGCAGACGGAGACGAAGACGAAGACGAAGACGAAGACGAAGACGAGGACGAAGATGAAGACGAAGACGAAGACGAAGACGAGGACGAAGATGAAGACGAAGACGAAGACGAAGACGAAGACGAAGACGAAGACGAAGACAAAGACGAAGACGAGGACGAGGACGAAGATGAAGACGAAGACGAAGACGAGGACGAAGACGAGGACGAAGACGAAGACGAGGACGAAGACGAAGACAGAGACGAAGACGAAGACGAAGACGAAGACGAGGACGAAGACGAGGACGAAGACGGAGACGAAGACGAAGACGAAGAGGAGGACGAAGACGGAGATGAAGACGGAGACGAAGACGAAGACGGAGACGAAGACGAAGACGAAGACGAAGACGAGGACGGAGACGAAGACGAAGACGAAGACGAGGACGAAGATGAAGACGAAGACGAAGAGGAGGACGAAGACGGAGATGAAGACGAAGACGAAGACGAAGACGGAGACGAGGACGAAGACGGAGACGAAGACGCGGACGAAGACAGAGACGAAGACCAAGACGAAGACGAGGACGAAGACGAAGACGAAGCAAGGACGAAGACGGAGACGGAGACGGAGACGGAGACGGAGACGTGGAAGAAGACGAAGACGAATACGAAGACGAGGACGAGGACGATGACGAAGACGAAGACGAAGACGAGGACGAGGACGAAGACGAAGACGAAGACGAAGACGAAGACGAGGACGAAGACGAAGCAAGGACGAAGACGAAGACGAAGACGAAGACGAGGACGAGGACGAAGACGAAGACGAAGACGAAGACGAAGCAAGGACGAAGACGAAGACGAAGACGAAGACGAAGACGAGGACGAGGACGAAGACGAAGACGAAGACGAGGACGAGGACGAGGACGAGACGAAGACGAAGACGAAGACGAAGCAAGGACGAAGACGAAGACGAAGAAAAAGACGGAGACGAGGACGAGGACGAAGACGAAGCAAGGACGAAGACGAAGACGAAGACGAAGACGAAGCAAGGACGAAGACGAAGACGAAGACGAAGACGAAGACGAAGCAAGGACGAAGACGAAGACGAAGCTGAG
This sequence comes from Protonemura montana, assembly GCA_947568835.1. Lineage (NCBI taxonomy): Eukaryota > Metazoa > Arthropoda > Insecta > Plecoptera > Nemouridae > Protonemura > Protonemura montana. Next base: position 12,566,355 of record OX387611.1, read on the forward strand.
GACGAGGACGAAGACGAAGACGAAGACGAAGACGAAGATGAAGACGAAGACGAGGACGAAGACGAAGACGTAGACGAGGACGAGGACGAAGACGAAGATGAGGACGAAGACGGAGACGAAGACGAGGACGAAGACGAAGACGGAGACGGAGACGAAGACGAAGACAAAGCAAGGACGAAGATGAAGACGGAGACGAAGACGAAGACGAAGACGAAGACGAAGACGAAGACGAGGACGAAGACGAAGCAAGGACGAAGACGAAGACGAAGAGGAGGACGAGGACGAAGACGAAGCAAGGACGAAGACGAAGACGAAGACGAAGACGAAGCAAGGACGAAGACGAAGACGAAGACGAAGACGAAGACGAGGACGAAGACGAAGACGAAGACGAAGACGAAGACGAAGACGAAGACGAAGACGAGGACGGAGACGAAGACGAAGACGAAGACGAGGACGAAGACGAAGACGAAGACGAAGACGAAGACGAAGACGAGGACGGAGACGAAGACGAAGACGAAGACGAGGACGAAGACGAAGACGAAGACGAAGACGAGGACGAGGACGGAGACGAAGACGAAGACGAAGACGAGGACGAGGACGAAGACGAGGACGAAGACGAAGACGAAGCAAGGACGAAGACGAAGACGAAGACGAAGACGAAGACGAAGACGAGGACGAGGACGAAGACGAAGCAAGGACGAAGACGAGGACGAAGACGAAGACGAAGACGAAGACGAAGCAAGGACGAAGACGAAGACGAAGACGAAGCAAGGACGAAGACGAAGACGAAGACGAAGTCGAAGAGGAAGCAAGGACGAAGACGAAGACGAAGACGAAGACGAGGACGAGGACGAAGACGAAGCAAGGACGAAGACGAGGACGAGGACGGAGACGAAGACGAAGCAAGGACGAAGACGAAGACGAAGACGAGGACGAGGACGGAGACGAAGACGAAGCAAGGACGAAGACGAAGACGAAGACGAAGACGAAGAAGAAGACGAGGACGAAGACGAAGACGAAGACGAAGACGAGGACGAAGACGAAGACGAAGACGAGGACGAGGACGAAGACGAAGACCAAGACGGAGACGAAGACGAAGACGAAGACGAAGACGAAGACGAAGACGAGGACGAAGACGAGGACGAAGACGGAGACGAAGACGAAGACGAAGAGGAGGACGAAGACGGAGATGAAGACGGAGACGAAGACGGAGACGAAGACGAAGACGAAGACGAAGACGAAGACGAGGACGGAGACAAAGACGAAGACGAAGACGAGGACGAAGATGAAGACGAAGACGAAGAGGAGGACGAAGACGGAGATGAAGACGAAGACGAAGACGGAGACGAGGACGAAGACGGAGACGAAGACGCGGACGAAGACGGAGACGAAGACCAAGACGAAGACGAGGACGAAGACGAAGACGAAGACGAAGACGAGGACGAAGACGAAGACGAAGACGAAGACGAGGACGAGGACGGAGACGAAGAAGAAGACGAAGACGGAGACGAAGACGAGGACGAAGACGAAGACGAGGACGAAGACGATGACGAAGACGATGACGAGGACGGAGACGAAGACGAAGCAAGGACGAAGACGAAGACGAAGACGAAGACGAAGACGAAGACGAAGACGAAGACGAAGACGAAGACGAAGACGAAGATGAAGACGATGACGAAGACGAAGACGAAGACGTAGACGAGGACGAGGACGAAGACGAGGACGAAGACGAGGACGAAGACGAAGATGAAGACGAGGACGAAGACGAAGACGAAGACGTAGACGAGGACGAGGACGAAGACGAGGACGAAGACGAGGACGAGGACGGAGACGAAGACGAAGACGGAGACGGAGACGAAGACGAGGACGAAGACGAAGACGGAGACGGAGACGAAGACGAAGACAAAGCAAGGACGAAGATGAAGACGGAGACGGAGACGCAGACGGAGACGAAGACGAAGTCGAAGACGAAGACGAAGACGAAGACGAGGACGAGGACGAGGACGAAGACGAAGCAAGGACGAAGACGAAGACGAAGACGAAGAGGAGGACGAGGACGAAGACGAAGCAAGGACGAAGACGAAGATGAAGACGAAGACGAAGACGAAGCAAGGACGATGACGAAGACGAAGACGAAGACGAAGCAAGGACGAAGACGAAGACGAAGACGAAGACGAAGACGAAGACGAAGACGAAGACGAGGACGAAGACGAAGCAAGGACGAAGACGAAGACGAAGACGAAGCTGAGGACGAGGACGAAGACGAAGACGAAGACCAAGACGAAGACGAAGACGTAGACGAGGACGAGGACGAAGACGAAGACGAGGACGAAGACGAGGACGAGGACGGAGACGAAGACGAAGACGGAGACGGAGATGAAGACGAGGACGAAGACGAAGACGGAGACGGAGACGAAGACGAAGACAAAGCAAGGACGAAGATGAAGACGGAGACGGAGACGCAGACGGAGACGAAGACGAAGACGAAGACGAAGACGAAGACGTAGACGAGGACGAAGACGAGGACGAAGACGGAGACGAAGACGAAGACGAAGACGAAGACGAAGACGAAGACGAAGACGAAGACGGAGACGAAGACGAAGCAAGGACGAAGACGAAGACGAAGACGAAGACGAGGACGAAGAGGAAGACGAAGACGAAGACGAAGACGAGGACGAAGACGAGGACGAAGACGAAGACGGAGACGAAGACGAAGACGAAGACGAAGACGAAGACGAAGACGAGGACGAAGACGGAGACGAAGACGAAGACGAAGACGAAGACGAAGACGAAGACGAAGACGAAGACGGAGACGAAGACGAAGACGAAGACGAGGACGAAGACGAGGACGAAGACGAAGACGAAGACGAGGACGAAGACGATGACGAGGACGGAGACGAAGACGAAGCAAGGACGAAGACGAAGACGAAGACGAATACGAGGACGAGGACGAAGACGAAGCAAGGACGAAGACGAAGATGAAGACGAAGACGAAGACGAAGACGAAGCAAGGACGAAGACGAAGACGAAGACGAAGACGAAGACGAGGACGAGGACGAAGACAAAGCAAGGACGAAGACGAAGACGAAGACGAAGACAAAGACGAAGACGAGGACGAAGACGAAGCAAGGACGAAGACGAAGACGAAGCTGAGGACGAGGACGAAGACGAAGACGAAGACGAAGACGAAGACGAAGACGAAGCAAGGACGAAGACGAAGACGAAGACGAAGACGAAGACGAAGACGAGGACGAGGACGAAGACGAAGACGAAGACGAAGACGAAGACGAAGACGAAGCAAGGACGAAGACGAAGACGAAGACGAAGACGAAGACGAAGACGAGGACGAAGACGAAGACGAAGACGAAGACGAAGACGAGGACGAGGACGAAGACGAAGCAAGGATGAAGACGAAGACGAAGACGAAGCAAGGACGAAGACGAAGACGAAGACGAAGACGGAGCCGAAGACGAAGCAAGGACGAAGACGAAGACGAAAACAAAGACGAAGACGAAGACGGAGACGGAGACGAAGACGAAGACGAGGACGGAGACGAAGACGGAGACGAAGACGAGGACGAAGACGAAGACGAAGACGAAGACGAGGACGAAGACGAAGACGGAGACGAAGACGAAGCAAGGACGAAGACGAAGACGGAGACGAAGACGAAGACGAAGAAGAAGACGAAGACGAGGACGAGGACGAAGACGAAGACGAAGACGAAGACGAGGACGAGGACGAAGACGAAGACGAAGACGAGGACGAAGACGAAGACGAAGACGAGGACGAAGACGAAGACGAAGACGAAGACGAAGACGAGACGAAGACGAAGACGAAGACGAAGACGAAGACGAGGACGAAGACGAAGACGAAGACGAAGACGAAGACGAGGACGAGGACGGAGACGAAGACGAAGACGAAGACGAGGACGAAGACGAGGACGAAGACGAAGCAAGGACGAAGACGAAGACGAAGACGAAGACGAGGACGAAGACGAAGACGAAGACGAGGACGAGGACGAAGACGAAGACGAAGACGAAGACGAAGACGGAGACGAAGACGAAGACGGAGACGAAGACGCAGCCGGAGACGAAGACGAAGACGAAGACGAAGACGAGGACGAAGACGAAGACGAAGACGAAGACGAAGACAAAGACGAGGACGATGACGAAGACGAAGACGGAGACGAAGACGAAGACGAAGACGAGGACGAGGACGAGGACGAAGACGAAGCAAGGACGAAGATGAAGACGAAGACGAAGCAAGGACGAAGACAAAGACGAAGACGAAGACGAAGACGAAGACGAGGACGAGGACGAAGACGAAGCAAGGACGAAGACGAAGACGAAGACGAAGACAAAGACGAAGACGAGGACGAAGACGAAGACGAAGACGGAGACGGAGACGAAGACGAAGACGAAGCAAGGACGAAGACGAAGACGAAGACGAGGACGAAGATGAAGACGAAGACGAAGGCGAAGACGAAGACGAGGACGAAGCAAGGACGAAGACGAAGACGAAGACGAAGCAAGGACGAAGACGAAGACGAAGACGAAGACGAAGAGGAAGCAAGGACGAAGACGAAGACGAAGACGAAGACGAGGACGAGGACGAAGACGAAGCAAGGACGAAGACGAAGACGAAGACGAAGACGGAGACGAAGAGGAGGACAAAGACGGAGACGAAGACGAAGCAAGGACGAAGACGAAGACGAAGACGAGGACGAAGACGAAGACAGAGACGAAGACGAAGACGAAGACGAAGACGAAGACGAAGACGAGGACGAAGACGAGGACGAAGACGGAGACGAAGACGAAGACGAAGAGGAGGACGAAGACGGAGATGAAGACGGAGACGAAGACGAAGACGGAGACGAAGACGAAGACGAAGACGAAGACGAGGACGGAGACGAAGACGAAGACGAAGACGAGGACGAAGATGAAGACGAAGACGAAGAGGAGGACGAAGACGGAGATGAAGACGAAGACGAAGACGAAGACGGAGACGAGGACGAAGACGGAGACGAAGACGCGGACGAAAACGGAGACGAAGACCAAGACGAAGACGAGGACGAAGACGAAGACGAAGACGAAGACGAGGACGAAGACGGAGACGAAGACCAAGACCAAGACGAAGACGGAGACGGAGACGAAGACGAAGACGAAGACGAAGACGAAGACGAGGACGAAGACGAAGACGAAGACGAGGACGAGGACGGAGACGAAGAAGAAGACGAAGACGAGGACGAAGACAGAGACGAGGACGAAGACGATGACGAAGACGATGACGAGGACGGAGACGAAGACGAAGCAAGGACGAAGACGAAGACGAAGACGAAGACGAAGACGAAGATGAAGACGAGGACGAAGACGAAGACGTAGACGAGGACGAGGACGAAGACGAGGACGAAGACGAAGACGTAGACGAGGACGAGGACGAAGACGAGGACGAAGACGAGGACGAGGACGGAGACGAAGACGAAGACGGAGACGGAGACGAAGACGAGGACGAAGACGAAGACGGAGACGGAGACGAAGACGAAGACAAAGCAAGGACGAAGATGAAGACGGAGACGGAGACGCAGACGGAGACGAAGACGAAGTCGAAGACGAAGACGAAGACGAAGCTAGGACGAAGACGAGGACGAAGACGAAGACGAAGACGAAGACGAGGACGAAGACGAAGACGGAGACGAAGACGAAGCAAGGACGAAGACGAAGACGGAGACGAAGACGAAGACGAAGAAGAAGACGAGGACGAGGACGAAGACGAAGACGAAGACGAGGACGAGGACGGAGACGAAGAAGAAGACGAAGACGAGGACGAAGACGAAGACGAGGACGAAGACGATGACGAAGACGATGACGAGGACGGAGACGAAGACGAAGCAAGGACGAAGACGAAGACGAAGACGAAGACGAAGACGAAGACGAAGACGAAGACGAAGATGAAGACGAGGACGAAGACGAAGACGAAGACGTAGACGAGGACGAGGACGAAGACGAGGACGAAGACGAGGACGAGGACGGAGACGAAGACGAAGACGGAGACGGAGACGAAGACGAGGACGAAGACGAAGACGGAGACGGAGACGAAGACGAAGACAAAGCAAGGACGAACATGAAGACGGAGACGGAGACGCAGACGGAGACGAAGACGAAGTCGAAGACGAAGACGAAGACGAAGACGAGGACGAGGACGAGGACGAAGACGAAGCAAGGACGAAGACGAAGACGAAGACGAAGAGGAGGACGAGGACGAAGACGAAGCAAGGACGAAGACGAAGATGAAGACGAAGACGAAGACGAAGCAAGGACGATGACGAAGACGAAGACGAAGACGAAGCAAGGACGAAGACGAAGACGAAGACGAAGACGAAGACGAGGACGAAGAGGAAGACGAAGACGAAGACGAAGACGAGGACGGAGACGAAGACGAAGACGAAGACGAGGACGAAGACGGAGACGAAGACGAAGACGAAGACGAAGACGGAGACGAAGACGAAGACGAAGACGAAGACGAAGACGAAGAGGAAGACGAGGACGAAGACGAAGACGAAGACGAAGACGAGGACGAGGACGGAGACGAAGACGAAGACGAAGACGAGGACGAAGACGAGGACGAAGACGAAGACGAAGACGAGGACGAAGACGATGACGAGGACGGAGACGAAGACGAAGCAAGGACGAAGACGAAGACGAAGACGAAGACGAGGACGAGGACGAAGACGAAGCAAGGACGAAGACGAAGATGAAGACGAAGACGAAGACGAAGCAAGGACGAAGACGAAGACGAAGACGAAGACGAAGACGAAGACGAGGACGAGGACGAAGACAAAGCAAGGACGAAGACGAAGACGAAGACGAAGACGAAGACGAAGACGAGGACGAAGACGAAGCAAGGACGAAGACGAAGACGAAGACGAAGCTGAGGACGAGGACGAAGACGAAGACGAAGACCAAGACGAAGATGAAGACGAAGACGAGGACGAAGACGAAGACGAAGACGTAGACGAGGACGAGGACGAAGACGAAGACGAGGACGAAGACGAGGACGAGGACGAGGACGAAGACGAAGACGGAGACGGAGATAAAGACGAGGACGAAGACGAAGACGGAGACGGAGACGAAGACGAAGACAAAGCAAGGACGAAGATGAAGACGGAGACGCAGACGGAGACGAAGACGAAGACGAAGACGAGGACGAGGACGAAGACGAAGCAAGGACGAAGACGAAGAGGAGGACGAGGACGAAGACGAAGCAAGGACGAAGACGAAGATGAAGACGAAGACGAAGTAAGGACGATGACGAAGACGAAGACGAAGCAAGGACGAAGACGAAGACGAAGACGAAGACGAAGACGAGGACGAAGAGGAAGACGAAGACGAAGACGAAGACGAGGACGGAGACGAAGACGAAGACGAAGACGAGGACGAAGACGGAGACGAAGACGAAGACGAAGACGAAGACGAAGACGAAGACGAGGACAAAGACGAAGACGAGGACGGAGACGAAGACGAAGACGAAGACGAGGACGAAGACGAGGACGAAGACGAAGACGAAGACGAGGACGAAGACGATGACGAGGACGGAGACGAAGACGAAGCAAGGACGAAGACGAAGACGAAGACGAAGACGAGGACGCGGACGAAGACGAAGCAAGGACGAAGACGAAGATGAAGACGAAGACGAAGACGAAGACGAAGCAAGGACGAAGACGAAGACGAAGACGAAGACGAAGACGAAGATGAAGACGAGGACGAAGACGAAGACGTAGACGAGGACGAGGACGAAGACGAGGACGAAGACGAAGACGTAGACGAGGACGAGGACGAAGACGAGGACGAAGACGAGGACGAGGACGGAGACGAAGACGAAGACGGAGACGGAGACGAAGACGAGGACGAAGACGAAGACGGAGACGGAGACGAAGACGAAGACAAAGCAAGGACGAAGATGAAGACGGAGACGGAGACGCAGACGGAGACGAAGACGAAGTCGAAGACGAAGTCGAAGACGAAGACGAAGACGAAGCTAGGACGAAGACGAGGACGAAGACGAAGACGAAGACGAAGACGAGGACGAAGACGAAGACGGAGACGAAGACGAAGCAAGGACGAAGACGAAGACGGAGACGAAGACGAAGACGAAGAAGAAGACGAGGACGAGGACGAAGACGAAGACGAAGACGAGGACGGAGACGAAGAAGAAGACGAAGACGAGGACGAAGACGAAGACGAGGACGAAGACGATGACGAAGACGATGACGAGGACGGAGACGAAGACGAAGCAAGGACGAAGACTAAGACGAAGACGAAGACGAAGACGAAGACGAAGACGAAGATGAAGACGAGGACGAAGACGAAGACGTAGACGAGGACGAGGACGAAGACGAGGACGAAGACGAGGACGAGGACGGAGACGAAGACGAAGACGGAGACGGAGACGAAGACGAGGACGAAGACGAAGACGGAGACGGAGACGAAGACGAAGACAAAGCAAGGACGAAGATGAAGACGGAGACGGAGACGCAGACGGAGACGAAGACGAAGTCGAAGACGAAGACGAGGACGAGGACGAGGACGAAGACGAAGCAAGGACGAAGACGAAGACGAAGACGAAGAGGAGGACGAGGACGAAGACGAAGCAAGGACGAAGACGAAGATGAAGACGAAGACGAAGACGAAGCAAGGACGATGACGAAGACGAAGACGAAGACGAAGCAAGGACGAAGACGAAGACGAAGACGAAGACGAAGACGAGGACGAAGAGGAAGACGAAGACGAAGACGAAGACGAGGACGGAGACGAAGACGAAGACGAAGACGAGGACGAAGACGGAGACGAAGACGAAGACGAAGACGAAGACGGAGACGAAGACGAAGACGAAGACGAAGACGAAGACGAAGAGGAAGACGAGGACGAAGACGAAGACGAAGACGAAGACGAGGACGAGGACGGAGACGAAGACGAAGACGAAGACGAGGACGAAGACGAGGACGAAGACGAAGACGAAGACGAGGACGAAGACGATGACGAGGACGGAGACGAAGACGAAGCAAGGACGAAGACGAAGACGAAGACGAAGACGAGGACGAGGACGAAGACGAAGCAAGGACGAAGACGAAGATGAAGACGAAGACGAAGACGAAGCAAGGACGAAGACGAAGACGAAGACGAAGACGAAGACGAAGACGAGGACGAGGACGAAGACAAAGCAAGGACGAAGACGAAGACGAAGACGAAGACGAAGACGAAGACGAAGACGAGGACGAAGACGAAGCAAGGACGAAGACGAAGACGAAGACGAAGCTGAGGACGAGGACGAAGACGAAGACGAAGACCAAGACGAAGATGAAGACGAAGACGAGGACGAAGACGAAGACGAAGACGTAGACGAGGACGAGGACGAAGACGAAGACGAGGACGAAGACGAGGACGAGGACGAGGACGAAGACGAAGACGGAGACGGAGATAAAGACGAGGACGAAGACGAAGACGGAGACGGAGACGAAGACGAAGACAAAGCAAGGACGAAGATGAAGACGGAGACGGAGACGCAGACGGAGACGAAGACGAAGACGAAGACGAAGACGAGGACGAGGACGAAGACGAAGCAAGGACGAAGACGAAGAGGAGGACGAGGACGAAGACGAAGCAAGGACGAAGACGAAGATGAAGACGAAGACGAAGTAAGGACGATGACGAAGACGAAGACGAAGCAAGGACGAAGACGAAGACGAAGACGAAGACGAAGACGAGGACGAAGAGGAAGACGAAGACGAAGACGAAGACGAGGACGGAGACGAAGACGAAGACGAAGACGAGGACGAAGACGGAGACGAAGACGAAGACGAAGACGAAGACGAAGACGAAGACGAAGACGAGGACAAAGACGAAGACGAGGACGGAGACGAAGACGAAGACGAAGACGAGGACGAAGACGAGGACGAAGACGAAGACGAAGACGAGGACGAAGACGATGACGAGGACGGAGACGAAGACGAAGCAAGGACGAAGACGAAGACGAAGACGAAGACGAGGACGCGGACGAAGACGAAGCAAGGACGAAGACGAAGATGAAGACGAAGACGAAGACGAAGACGAAGCAAGGACGAAGACGAAGACGAAGACGAAGACGAAGACGAGGACGAGGACGAAGACAAAGCAAGGACGAAGACGAAGACGAAGACGAAGACAAAGACAAAGACGAAGACGAGGACGAAGACGAAGCAAGGACGAAGACGAAGACGAAGCTGAGGACGAGGACGAAGACGAAGACGAAGACGAAGACGAAGACGAAGACGAAGCAAGGACGAAGACGAAGACGAAGACGAAGACGAGGACGAAGACGAAGACGAAGACGAAGACGAAGACGAGGACGAGGACGAAGACGAAGCAAGGATGAAGACGAAGACGAAGACGAAGACGAAGCAAGGACGAAGACGAAGACGAAGACGAAGACGGAGCCGAAGACGAAGCAAGGACGAAGACGAAGACGAAAACAAAGACGAAGACGAAGACGAGGACGAGGACGAGGACGAAGACGAAGACGGAGACGGAGATAAAGACGAGGACGAAGACGAAGACGGAGACGGAGACGAAGACGAAGACAAAGCAAGGACGAAGATGAAGACGGAGACGGAGACGCAGACGGAGACGAAGACGAAGACGAAGACGAAGACGAAGACGAGGACGGAGACGAAGACGCAGACGGAGACGAAGACGAAGACGAAGACGAAGATGAAGACGAAGACGAGGACGAAGACGAAGACGAAGACGTAGACGAGGACGAGGACGAAGACGAAGACGAGGACGAAGACGAGGACGAGGACGAGGACGAAGACGAAGACGGAGACGGAGATAAAGACGAGGACGAAGACGAAGACGGAGACGGAGACGAAGACGAAGACAAAGCAAGGACGAAGATGAAGACGGAGACGGAGACGCAGACGGAGACGAAGACGAAGACGAAGACGAAGACGAGGACGAGGACGAAGACGAAGCAAGGACGAAGACGAAGAGGAGGACGAGGACGAAGACGAAGCAAGGACGAAGACGAAGATGAAGACGAAGACGAAGTAAGGACGATGACGAAGACGAAGACGAAGCAAGGACGAAGACGAAGACGAAGACGAAGACGAGGACGAAGAGGAAGACGAAGACGAAGACGAAGACGAGGACGGAGACGAAGACGAAGACGAAGACGAGGACGAAGACGGAGACGAAGACGAAGACGAAGACGAAGACGAAGACGAAGACGAAGACGAGGACAAAGACGAAGACGAGGACGGAGACGAAGACGAAGACGAAGACGAGGACGAAGACGAGGACGAAGACGAAGACGAAGACGAGGACGAAGACGATGACGAGGACGGAGACGAAGACGAAGCAAGGACGAAGACGAAGACGAAGACGAAGACGAGGACGCGGACGAAGACGAAGCAAGGACGAAGACGAAGATGAAGACGAAGACGAAGACGAAGACGAAGCAAGGACGAAGACGAAGACGAAGACGAAGACGAAGACGAAGATGAAGACGAGGACGAAGACGAAGACGTAGACGAGGACGAGGACGAAGACGAGGACGAAGACGAAGACGTAGACGAGGACGAGGACGAAGACGAGGACGAAGACGAGGACGAGGACGGAGACGAAGACGAAGACGGAGACGGAGACGAAGACGAGGACGAAGACGAAGACGGAGACGGAGACGAAGACGAAGACAAAGCAAGGACGAAGATGAAGACGGAGACGGAGACGCAGACGGAGACGAAGACGAAGTCGAAGACGAAGACGAAGACGAAGCTAGGACGAAGACGAGGACGAAGACGAAGACGAAGACGAAGACGAGGACGAAGACGAAGACGGAGACGAAGACGAAGCAAGGACGAAGACGAAGACGGAGACGAAGACGAAGACGAAGAAGAAGACGAGGACGAGGACGAAGACGAAGACGAAGACGAGGACGAGGACGGAGACGAAGAAGAAGACGAAGACGAGGACGAAGACGAAGACGAGGACGAAGACGATGACGAAGACGATGACGAGGACGGAGACGAAGACGAAGCAAGGACGAAGACGAAGACGAAGACGAAGACGAAGACGAAGACGAAGACGAAGATGAAGACGAGGACGAAGACGAAGACGAAGACGTAGACGAGGACGAGGACGAAGACGAGGACGAAGACGAGGACGAGGACGGAGACGAAGACGAAGACGGAGACGGAGACGAAGACGAGGACGAAGACGGAGACGGAGACGAAGACGAAGACAAAGCAAGGACGAAGATGAAGACGGAGACGGAGACGCAGACGGAGACGAAGACGAAGTCGAAGACGAAGACGAAGACGAAGACGAGGACGAGGACGAGGACGAAGACGAAGCAAGGACGAAGACGAAGACGAAGACGAAGAGGAGGACGAGGACGAAGACGAAGCAAGGACGAAGACGAAGATGAAGACGAAGACGAAGACGAAGCAAGGACGATGACGAAGACGAAGACGAAGACGAAGCAAGGACGAAGACGAAGACGAAGACGAAGACGAAGACGAGGACGAAGAGGAAGACGAAGACGAAGACGAAGACGAGGACGGAGACGAAGACGAAGACGAAGACGAGGACGAAGACGGAGACGAAGACGAAGACGAAGACGAAGACGGAGACGAAGACGAAGACGAAGACGAAGACGAAGACGAAGAGGAAGACGAGGACGAAGACGAAGACGAAGACGAAGACGAGGACGAGGACGGAGACGAAGACGAAGACGAAGACGAGGACGAAGATGAGGACGAAGACGAAGACGAAGACGAGGACGAAGACGATGACGAGGACGGAGACGAAGACGAAGCAAGGACGAAGACGAAGACGAAGACGAAGACGAGGACGAAGACGAAGCAAGGACGAAGACGAAGATGAAGACGAAGACGAAGACGAAGCAAGGACGAAGACGAAGACGAAGACGAAGACGAAGACGAAGACGAGGACGAGGACGAAGACAAAGCAAGGACGAAGACGAAGACGAAGACGAAGACGAAGACGAAGACGAAGACGAGGACGAAGACGAAGCAAGGACGAAGACGAAGACGAAGACGAAGCTGAGGACGAGGACGAAGACGAAGACGAAGACCAAGACGAAGATGAAGACGAAGACGAGGACGAAGACGAAGACGAAGACGTAGACGAGGACGAGGACGAAGACGAAGACGAGGACGAAGACGAGGACGAGGACGAGGACGAAGACGAAGACGGAGACGGAGATAAAGACGAGGACGAAGACGAAGACGGAGACGGAGACGAAGACGAAGACAAAGCAAGGACGAAGATGAAGACGGAGACGGAGACGCAGACGGAGACGAAGACGAAGACGAAGACGAAGACGAAGACGAGGACGAGGACGAAGACGAAGCAAGGACGAAGACGAAGAGGAGGACGAGGACGAAGACGAAGCAAGGACGAAGACGAAGATGAAGACGAAGACGAAGTAAGGACGATGACGAAGACGAAGACGAAGCAAGGACGAAGACGAAGACGAAGACGAAGACGAAGACGAGGACGAAGACGAAGCAAGGACGAAGACGAAGACGAAGCTGAGGACGAGGACGAAGACGAAGACGAAGACGAAGACGAAGACGAAGACGAAGCAAGGACGAAGACGAAGACGAAGACGAAGACGAGGACGAAGACGAAGACGAAGACGAAGACGAGGACGAGGACGAAGACGAAGCAAGGATGAAGACGAAGACGAAGACGAAGACGAAGCAAGGACGAAGACGAAGACGAAGACGAAGACGGAGCCGAAGACGAAGCAAGGACGAAGACGAAGACGAAAACAAAGACGAAGACGAAGACGAGGACGAGGACGAGGACGAAGACGAAGACGGAGACGGAGATAAAGACGAGGACGAAGACGAAGACGGAGACGGAGACGAAGACGAAGACAAAGCAAGGACGAAGATGAAGACGGAGACGGAGACGCAGACGGAGACGAAGACGAAGACGAAGACGAAGACGAAGACGAGGACGGAGACGAAGACGCAGACGGAGACGAAGACGAAGACGAAGACGAAGATGAAGACGAAGACGAGGACGAAGACGAAGACGAAGACGTAGACGAGGACGAGGACGAAGACGAAGACGAGGACGAAGACGAGGACGAGGACGAGGACGAAGACGAAGACGGAGACGGAGATAAAGACGAGGACGAAGACGAAGACGGAGACGGAGACGAAGACGAAGACAAAGCAAGGACGAAGATGAAGACGGAGACGGAGACGCAGACGGAGACGAAGACGAAGACGAAGACGAAGACGAGGACGAGGACGAAGACGAAGCAAGGACGAAGACGAAGAGGAGGACGAGGACGAAGACGAAGCAAGGACGAAGACGAAGATGAAGACGAAGACGAAGTAAGGACGATGACGAAGACGAAGACGAAGCAAGGACGAAGACGAAGACGAAGACGAAGACGAAGACGAGGACGAAGAGGAAGACGAAGACGAAGACGAAGACGAGGACGGAGACGAAGACGAAGACGAAGACGAGGACGAAGACGGAGACGAAGACGAAGACGAAGACGAAGACGAAGACGAAGACGAAGACGAGGACAAAGACGAAGACGAGGACGGAGACGAAGACGAAGACGAAGACGAGGACGAAGACGAGGACGAAGACGAAGACGAAGACGAGGACGAAGACGATGACGAGGACGGAGACGAAGACGAAGCAAGGACGAAGACGAAGACGAAGACGAAGACGAGGACGCGGACGAAGACGAAGCAAGGACGAAGACGAAGATGAAGACGAAGACGAAGACGAAGACGAAGCAAGGACGAAGACGAAGACGAAGACGAAGACGAAGACGAAGATGAAGACGAGGACGAAGACGAAGACGTAGACGAGGACGAGGACGAAGACGAGGACGAAGACGAAGACGTAGACGAGGACGAGGACGAAGACGAGGACGAGGACGAGGACGAGGACGGAGACGAAGACGAAGACGGAGACGGAGACGAAGACGAGGACGAAGACGAAGACGGAGACGGAGACGAAGACGAAGACAAAGCAAGGACGAAGATGAAGACGGAGACGGAGACGCAGACGGAGACGAAGACGAAGTCGAAGACGAAGACGAAGACGAAGCTAGGACGAAGACGAGGACGAAGACGAAGACGAAGACGAAGACGAGGACGAAGACGAAGACGGAGACGAAGACGAAGCAAGGACGAAGACGAAGACGGAGACGAAGACGAAGACGAAGAAGAAGACGAGGACGAGGACGAAGACGAAGACGAAGACGAGGACGAGGACGGAGACGAAGAAGAAGACGAAGACGAGGACGAAGACGAAGACGAGGACGAAGACGATGACGAAGACGATGACGAGGACGGAGACGAAGACGAAGCAAGGACGAAGACGAAGACGAAGACGAAGACGAAGACGAAGACGAAGACGAAGACGAAGATGAAGACGAGGACGAAGACGAAGACGAAGACGTAGACGAGGACGAGGACGAAGACGAGGACGAAGACGAGGACGAGGACGGAGACGAAGACGAAGACGGAGACGGAGACGAAGACGAGGACGAAGACGAAGACGGAGACGGAGACGAAGACGAAGACAAAGCAAGGACGAAGATGAAGACGGAGACGGAGACGCAGACGGAGACGAAGACGAAGTCGAAGACGAAGACGAAGACGAAGACGAGGACGAGGACGAGGACGAAGACGAAGCAAGGACGAAGACGAAGACGAAGACGAAGAGGAGGACGAGGACGAAGACGAAGCAAGGACGAAGACGAAGATGAAGACGAAGACGAAGACGAAGCAAGGACGATGACGAAGACGAAGACGAAGACGAAGCAAGGACGAAGACGAAGACGAAGACGAAGACGAAGACGAGGACGAAGAGGAAGACGAAGACGAAGACGAAGACGAGGACGGAGACGAAGACGAAGACGAAGACGAGGACGAAGACGGAGACGAAGACGAAGACGAAGACGAAGACGGAGACGAAGACGAAGACGAAGACGAAGACGAAGACGAAGAGGAAGACGAGGACGAAGACGAAGACGAAGACGAAGACGAGGACGAGGACGGAGACGAAGACGAAGACGAAGACGAGGACGAAGATGAGGACGAAGACGAAGACGAAGACGAGGACGAAGACGATGACGAGGACGGAGACGAAGACGAAGCAAGGACGAAGACGAAGACGAAGACGAAGACGAGGACGAAGACGAAGCAAGGACGAAGACGAAGATGAAGACGAAGACGAAGACGAAGCAAGGACGAAGACGAAGACGAAGACGAAGACGAAGACGAAGACGAGGACGAGGACGAAGACAAAGCAAGGACGAAGACGAAGACGAAGACGAAGACGAAGACGAAGACGAAGACGAGGACGAAGACGAAGCAAGGACGAAGACGAAGACGAAGACGAAGCTGAGGACGAGGACGAAGACGAAGACGAAGACCAAGACGAAGATGAAGACGAAGACGAGGACGAAGACGAAGACGAAGACGTAGACGAGGACGAGGACGAAGACGAAGACGAGGACGAAGACGAGGACGAGGACGAAGACGAAGACGGAGACGGAGATAAAGACGAGGACGAAGACGAAGACGGAGACGGAGACGAAGACGAAGACAAAGCAAGGACGAAGATGAAGACGGAGACGGAGACGCAGACGGAGACGAAGACGAAGACGAAGACGAAGACGAAGACGAGGACGAGGACGAAGACGAAGCAAGGACGAAGACGAAGAGGAGGACGAGGACGAAGACGAAGCAAGGACGAAGACGAAGATGAAGACGAAGACGAAGTAAGGACGATGACGAAGACGAAGACGAAGCAAGGACGAAGACGAAGACGAAGACGAAGACGAAGACGAGGACGAAGAGGAAGACGAAGACGAAGACGAAGACGAGGACGGAGACGAAGACGAAGACGAAGACGAGGACGAAGACGGAGACGAAGACGAAGACGAAGACGAAGACGAAGACGAAGACGAAGACGAGGACAAAGACGAAGACGAGGACGGAGACGAAGACGAAGACGAAGACGAGGACGAAGACGAGGACGAAGACGAAGACGAAGACGAGGACGAAGACGATGACGAGGACGGAGACGAAGACGAAGCAAGGACGAAGACGAAGACGAAGACGAAGACGAGGACGCGGACGAAGACGAAGCAAGGACGAAGACGAAGATGAAGACGAAGACGAAGACGAAGACGAAGCAAGGACGAAGACGAAGACGAAGACGAAGACGAGGACGAGGACGAAGACAAAGCAAGGACGAAGACGAAGACGAAGACGAAGACAAAGACAAAGACGAAGACGAGGACGAAGACGAAGCAAGGACGAAGACGAAGACGAAGCTGAGGACGAGGACGAAGACGAAGACGAAGACGAAGACGAAGACGAAGACGAAGCAAGGACGAAGACGAAGACGAAGACGAAGACGAGGACGAAGACGAAGACGAAGACGAAGACGAAGACGAGGACGAGGACGAAGACGAAGCAAGGATGAAGACGAAGACGAAGACGAAGACGAAGCAAGGACGAAGACGAAGACGAAGACGGAGCCGAAGACGAAGCAAGGACGAAGACGAAGACGAAAACAAAGACGAAGACGAAGACGGAGACGGAGACGAAGACGAAGACGAGGACGGAGACGAAGACGAAGACGAAGACGAAGATGAGGACGAGGACGAAGACGAAGACGGAGACGAAGACGAGGACGAAGACGAAGACGAAGACGAAGACGAGGACGAAGACGAAGACGGAGACGAAGACGAAGCAAGGACGAAGACGAAGACGGAGACGAAGACGAAGACGAAGAAGAAGACGAAGACGAGGACGAGGACGAAGACGAAGACGAAGACGAAGACGAGGACGAGGACGAAGACGAAGACGAAGACGAGGACGAAGACGAAGACGAAGACGAGGACGAAGACGAAGACGAAGACGAAGACGAAGACGAAGACGAGACGAAGACGAAGACGAAGACGAAGACGAGGACGAAGACGAAGACGAACACGAAGACGAAGACGAGGACGAGGACGGAGACGAAGACGAAGACGAAGACGAGGACGAAGACGAGGACGAAGACGAAGCAAGGACGAAGACGAAGACGAAGACGAAGACGAAGACGAAGACGAGGACGAAGACGAAGACGAAGACGAGGACGAGGACGAAGACGAAGACGAAGACGGAGACGAAGACGAAGACGGAGACGAAGACGCAGCCGGAGACGAAGACGAAGACGAGGACGAGGACGAGGACGAAGACGAAGCAAGGACGAAGACGAAGACGAAGACGAAGACGAAGACGAAGACGAGGACGAAGACGAAGACGAAGACGAGGACGAGGACGAAGACGAAGACGAAGACGAAGACGAAGACGGAGACGAAGACGAAGACGGAGACGAAGACGCAGCCGGAGACGAAGACGAAGACGAAGACGAAGACGAAGACGAAGACGAAGACGAGGACGAAGACGAAGACGAAGACGAAGACAAAGACGAGGACGATGACGAAGACGCTGACGGAGACGAAGACGAAGACGAGGACGGAGACGAAGACGAAGACGAGGACGAGGACGAGGACGAAGACGAAGCAAGGACGAAGACGAAGACGAAGACGAAGACGAGGACGAAGACGGAGACGAAGACGAAGACGAAGACGAAGACGAAGACGAGGACGAGGACGAGGACGAAGACGAAGCAAGGACGAAGACGAAGACGAAGACGAAGCAAGGACGAAGACAAAGACGAAGACGAAGACGAAGACGAGGACGAGGACGAAGACGAAGCAAGGACGAAGACGAAGACGAAGACGAAGACAAAGACGAAGACGAGGACGAAGACGAAGACGAAGACGGAGACGGAGACGAAGACGAAGACGAAGCAAGGACGAAGACGAAGACGAAGACGAGGACGAAGATGAAGACGAAGACGAAGGCGAAGACGAAGACGAGGACGAAGCAAGGACGAAGACGAAGACGAAGACGAAGCAAGGACGAAGACGAAGACGAAGACGAAGACGAAGAGGAAGCAAGGACGAAGACGAAGACGAAGACGAAGACGAGGACGAGGACGAAGACGAAGCAAGGACGAAGACGAAGACGAAGACGAAGACGGAGACGAAGACGAGGACGAAGACGATGACGAGGACGGAGACGAAGACGAAGCAAGGACGAAGACGAAGACGAAGACGAGGACGAAGACGAAGACAGAGACGAAGACGAAGACGAAGACGAAGACGAAGACGAAGACGAGGACGAAGACGAGGACGAAGACGAAGACGGAGACGAAGACGAAGACGGAGACGGAGACGAAGACGAAGACGAAGACGAGGACGGAGACGAAGACGAAGACGAAGACGAGGACGAAGATGAAGACGAAGACGAAGAGGAGGACGAAGACGGAGATGAAGACGAAGACGAAGACGAAGACGGAGACGAGGACGAAGACGGAGACGAAGACGCGGACGAAGACGGAGACGAAGACCAAGACGAAGACGAGGACGAAGACGAAGACGAAGACGAAGACGAGGACGAAGACGGAGACGAAGACCAAGACCAAGACGAAGACGGAGACGGAGACGAAGACGAAGACGAAGACGAAGACGAAGACGAGGACGAAGACGAAGACGAAGACGAAGACGAGGACGAGGACGGAGACGAAGAAGAAGACGAAGACGAGGACGAAGACGAAGACGAGGACGAAGACGATGACGAAGACGATGACGAGGACGGAGACGAAGACGAAGCAAGGACGAAGACGAAGACGAAGACGAAGAAGAAGACGAAGATGAAGACGAGGACGAAGACGAAGACGTAGACGAGGACGAGGACGAAGACGAGGACGAAGACGAGGACGAGGACGGAGACGAAGACGAAGACGGAGACGGAGACGAAGACGAGGACGAAGACGAAGACGGAGACGGAGACGAAGACGAAGACAAAGCAAGGACGAAGATGAAGACGGAGACGGAGACGCAGACGGAGACGAAGACGAAGTCGAAGACGAAGACGAAGACGAAGCAAGGACGAAGACGAGGACGAAGACGAAGATGAAGACGAAGACGAGGACGAAGACGAAGACGGAGACGAAGACGAAGCAAGGACGAAGACGAAGACGGAGACGAAGACGAAGACAAAGAAGAAGACGAGGACGAGGACGAAGACGAAGACGAAGACGAGGACGAGGACGGAGACGAAAAAGAAGACGAAGACGAGGACGAAGACGAAGACGAGGACGAAGACGATGACGAAGACGATGACGAGGACGGAGACGAAGACGAAGCAAGGACGAAGACGAAGACGAAGACGAAGACGAAGACGAAGACGAAGACGAAGACGAAGATGAAGACGAAGACGAAGACGAAGACGTAGACGAGGACGAGGACGAAGACGAGGACGAAGACGAGGACGAGGACGGAGACGAAGACGAAGACGGAGACGGAGACGAAGACGAGGACGAAGACGAAGACGGAGACGGAGACGAAGACGAAGACAAAGCAAGGACGGAGACGCAGACGGAGACGGAGACGCAGACGGAGACGAAGACGAAGTCGAAGACGAGGACGAGGACGAGGACGAAGACGAAGCAAGGACGAAGACGAAGACGAAGACGAAGAGGAGGACGAGGACGAAGACGAAGCAAGGACGAAGACGAAGATGAAGACGAAGACGAAGACGAAGCAAGGACGATGACGAAGACGAAGACGAAGACGAAGCAAGGACGAAGACGAAGACGAAGACGAAGACGAGGACGAAGAGGAAGACGAAGACGAAGACGAAGACGAGGACGGAGACGAAGACGAAGACGAAGACGAGGACGAAGACGGAGACGAAGACGAAGACGAAGACGAAGACGGAGACGAAGACGAAGACGAAGACGAAGACGAAGACGAAGACGAAGAGGAAGACGAGGACGAAGACGAAGACGAAGACGAAGACGAGGACGAGGACGGAGACGAAGACGAAGACGAAGACGAAGACGAGGACGAAGACGATGACGAGGACGGAGACGAAGACGAAGCAAGGACGAAGACGAAGACGAAGACGAAGACGAAGACGAGGACGAGGACGAAGACGAAGCAAGGACGAAGACGAAGATGAAGACGAAGACGAAGACGAAGCAAGGACGAAGACGAAGACGAAGACGAAGACGAAGACGAAGACGAGGACGAGGACGAAGACAAAGCAAGGACGAAGACGAAGACGAAGACGAAGACGAAGACGAAGACGAAGACGAAGACGTAGACGAGGACGAGGACGAAGACGAAGACGAGGACGAAGACGAGGACGAAGACGAAGACGAGGACGAGGACGGAGACGAAGACGAAGACGGAGACGGAGATGAAGACGAGGACGAAGACGAAGACGGAGACGGAGACGAAGACGAAGACAAAGCAAGGACGAAGATGAAGACGGAGACGGAGACGCAGACGGAGACGAAGACGAAGACGAAGACGAAGACGAAGACGAAGACGAGGACGAAGACGAAGCAAGGACGAAGACGAAGAGGAGGACGAGGACGAAGACGAAGCAAGGACGAAGACGAAGATGAAGACGAAGACGAAGTAAGGACGATGACGAAGACGAAGACGAAGCAAGGACGAAGACGAAGACGAAGACGAAGACGAGGACGAAGACGAAGACGAGGACGGAGACGAAGACGAAGACGAAGACGAGGACGAAGACGAGGACGAAGACGAAGACGAAGACGAGGACGAAGACGATGACGAGGACGGAGACGAAGACGAAGCAAGGACGAAGACGAAGACGAAGACGAAGACGAGGACGAGGACGAAGACGAAGCAAGGACGAAGACGAAGATGAAGACGAAGACGAAGACGAAGACGAAGCAAGGACGAAGACGAAGACGAAGACGAAGACGAAGACGAGGACGAGGACGAAGACAAAGCAAGGACGAAGACGAAGACGAAGACGAAGACAAAGACAAAGACGAAGACGAGGACGAAGACGAAGCAAGGACGAAGACGAAGACGAAGCTGAGGACGAGGACGAAGACGAAGACGAAGACGAAGACGAAGACGAAGACGAAGCAAGGACGAAGACGAAGACGAAGACGAAGACGAAGACGAAGACGAGGACGAAGACGAAGACGAAGACGAAGACGAGGACGAGGACGAAGACGAAGCAAGGATGAAGACGAAGACGAAGACGAAGACGAAGCAAGGACGAAGACGAAGACGAAGACGAAGACGGAGCCGAAGACGAAGCAAGGACGAAGACGAAGACGAAAACAAAGACGAAGACGAAGACGGAGACGGAGACGAAGACGAAGACGAGGACGGAGACGAAGACGAAGACGAAGACGAAGATGAGGACGAGGACGAAGACGAAGACGGAGACGAAGACGAGGACGAAGACGAAGACGAAGACGAGGACGAAGACGAAGACGGAGACGAAGACGAAGCAAGGACGAAGACGAAGACGGTGACGAAGACGAAGACGAAGAAGAAGACGAAGACGAGGACGAGGACGAAGACGAAGACGAAGACGAAGACGAGGACGAGGACGAAGACGAAGACGAAGACGAGGACGAAGACGAAGACGAAGACGAGGACGAAGACGAAGACGAAGACGAAGACGAAGACGAGACGAAGACGAAGACGAAGACGAAGACGAGGACGAAGACGAAGACGAAGACGAAGACGAAGACGAGGACGAGGACGGAGACGAAGACGAAGACGAGGACGAAGACGAGGACGAAGACGAAGCAAGGACGAAGACGAAGACGAAGACGAAGACGAAGACGAGGACGAAGACGAAGACGAAGACGAGGACGAAGACGAAGACGAAGACGGAGACGAAGACGGAGACGAAGACGCAGCCGGAGACGAAGACGAAGACGAAGACGAAGACGAAGACGAAGACGAGGACGAAGACGAAGACGAAGACAAAGACGAGGACGATGACGAAGACGAAGACGGAGACGAAGACGAAGACGAGGACGGAGACGAAGACGAGGACGAGGACGAGGACGGAGACGAAGACGAAGCAAGGACGAAGACGAAGACGAAGACGAGGACAAGGACGGAGACGAAGACGAAGACGAAGACGAGGACGAAGACGAAGACGAAGACGAAGACGAGGACGAAGACGAAGACGAAGACGAGGACGAGGACGAAGACGAAGACGAAGACGAAGACGAAGACGGAGACGAAGACGAAGACGGAGACGCAGCCGGAGACGAAGACGAAGACGAAGACGAAGACGAAGACGAAGACGAGGACGAAGACGAAGACGAAGACAAAGACGAGGACGATGACGAAGACGAAGACGGAGACGAAGACGAAGACGAAGACGAGGACGGAGACGAAGACGAGGACGAAGACGAAGACGAGGACGAAGACGGAGACGAAGACGAAGACGAAGACGAAGACGAAGACGAAGAAGAAGACGAAGACGAGGACGAGGACGAAGACGAAGACGAAGACAAAGACGAAGACGAGGACGAAGACGAAGACGAAGACGAGGACGAGGACGGAGACGAAGACGAAGCAAGGACGAAGACGAAGACGAAGACGAGGACGAGGACGGAGACGAAGACGAAGACGAAGACGAAGCAAGGACGAAGACGAAGACGAAGACGAAGACGAAGACGAAGACGAAGACGAGGACGAAGACGAAGACGGAGACGAAGACGGAGACGAAGACGAAGACGGAGACGAAGACGCAGCCGGAGACGAAGACGAAGACGAAGACGAAGACGAGGACGAAGACGAAGACGAAGACGAAGACAAAGACGAGGACGATGACGAAGACGAAGACGGAGACGAAGACGAAGACGAGGACGGAGACGAAGACGAGGACGAAGACGAAGACGAGGACGAAGACGGAGACGAAGACGAAGACGAAGACGAAGACGAAGACGAGGACGAGGACGAGGACGAAGACGAAGCAAGGACGAAGACGAAGACGAAGACGAAGCAAGGACGAAGACAAAGACGAAGACGAAGACGAAGACGAAGACGAGGACGAGGACGAAGACGAAGCAAGGACGAAGACGAAGACGAAGACGAAGACAAAGACGAAGACGAGGACGAAGACGAAGACGAAGACGGAGACGGAGACGAAGACGAAGACGAAGCAAGGACGAAGACGAAGACGAAGACGAGGACGAAGATGAAGACGAAGACGAAGGCGAAGACGAAGACGAGGACGAAGCAAGGACGAAGACGAAGACGAAGACGAAGCAAGGACGAAGACGAAGACGAAGACGAAGACGAAGAGGAAGCAAGGACGAAGACGAAGACGAAGACGAAGACGAGGACGAGGACGAAGACGAAGCAAGGACGAAGACGAAGACGAAGACGAAGACGAAGACGAAGACGAAGACGAGGACGGAGACGGAGACGAAGACGAGGACGAAGACGATGACGAGGACGGAGACGAAGACGAAGCAAGGACGAAGACGAAGACGAAGACGAAGACGAAGACGAAGACGAAGACGAGGACGAAGACGAAGACGAAGACGAGGACGAAGACGAAGACGAGGACGAAGACGAGGACGAGGACGAAGACGAAGACGAAGACGAAGACGAAGACGAGGACGGAGACGGAGACGAAGACGAAGACGAAGACGAAGACGAGGACGAAGACGGAGACGAAGACGAAGACGAAGACGGAGATGAAGACGAAGACGGAGACGAAGACGAAGATGAGGACGAAGACGAAGACGAAGACGAAGACGAGGACGAAGACGGAGACGAAGACGAAGACGAAGACGAAGACGAAGACGAGGACGAGGACGAAGACGAAGCAAGGACGAAGACGAAGATGAAGACGAAGAAAAGACGAAGCAAGGACGAAGACGAAGACGAAGACGAAGACGAAGACGAGGACGAGGACGAAGACGAAGCAAGGACGAAGACGAAGACGAAGACGAGGACGAAGACGAAGACGAAGACGAAGATGGAGACGGAGACGAAGACGAAGACGAAGCAAGGACGAAGACGAAGACGAAGACGAAGACGAGGACGAAGATGAAGACGAAGACGAAGACGAAGACGAAGACGAAGACGAGGACGAGGACGAAGACGAAGCAAGGACGAAGACGAAGACGAAGATGAAGACGAAGCAAGGACGAAGACGAAGACGAAGACGAAGACAAAGACGAAGACGAAGACGAAGACGAGGACGAGGACGAAGACGAAGCAAGGACGAAGACGAAGACGAAGACGAAGACGAAGCAAGGACGAAGACGAAGACGAAGACGAGGACGAGGACGAAGACGAAGACGAAGACGAAGACGAAGCAAGGACGAAGACGAAGACGAAGACGAAGACGAAGACGAAGACGAGGACGAGGACGAGGACGAAGACGAAGACGAAGACGAAGACGAGGACGAGGACGAGGACGAGGACGAAGACGAAGACGAAGACGAGGACGAAGACGAAGATGAAGACGAAGACGAGGACGAAGACGAAGACGAAGACGAAGACGAAGACGAAGCAAGGACGAAGACGAAGACGAAGACGGAGACGAAGACGGAGACGGAGACGGAGACGAAGACGAGGACGAAGACGAAGACGAAGACGAGACGAAGACGAAGACGAAGAGGGAGACGGAGACGAAGACGAGGACGAAGACGAAGACGGAGACGGAGACGAAGACGAAGACAAAGCAAGGACGAAGATGAAGACGGAGACGGAGACGCAGACGGAGACGAAGACGAAGACGAGGACGAGGACGAAGACGAAGACGAAGACGAAGACGAAGACGAAGACGGAGACGAAGACGGAGACGAAGACGAAGACGGAGACGAAGACGCAGCCGGAGACGAAGACGAAGACGAAGACGAAGACGAAGACGAAGACGAAGACGAGGACGAAGACGAAGACGAAGACGAAGACAAAGACGAGGACGATGACGAAGACGAAGACGGAGACGAAGACGAAGACGAAGACGAGGACGGAGACGAAGACGAGGACGAAGACGAAGACGAGGACGAAGACGGAGACGAAGACGAAGACGAAGACGAAGACGAAGACGAGGACGAGGACGAAGACGAAGCAAGGACGAAGACGAAGACGAAGACGAAGCAAGGACGAAGACAAAGACGAAGACGAAGACGAAGACGAAGACGAGGACGAGGACGAAGACGAAGCAAGGACGAAGACGAAGACGAAGACGAAGACAAAGACGAAGACGAGGACGAAGACGAAGACGAAGACGGAGACGGAGACGAAGACGAAGACGAAGCAAGGACGAAGACGAAGACGAAGACGAGGACGAAGATGAAGACGAAGACGAAGGCGAAGACGAAGACGAGGACGAAGCAAGGACGAAGACGAAGACGAAGACGAAGCAAGGACGAAGACGAAGACGAAGACGAAGAGGAAGCAAGGACGAAGACGAAGACGAAGACGAAGACGAGGACGAGGACGAAGACGAAGCAAGGACGAAGACGAAGACGAAGACGAAGACGAAGACGAGGACGGAGACGGAGACGAAGACGAGGACGATGACGAGGACGGAGACGAAGACGAAGCAAGGACGAAGACGAAGACGAAGACGAAGACGAAGACGAAGACGAAGACGAAGACGAGGACGAAGACGAAGACGAAGACGAGGACGAGGACGAAGACGAAGACGAGGACGAAGACGAGGACGAGGACGGAGACGAAGACGAAGCAAGGACGAAGACGAAGACGAAGACGAAGACGAAGACGGAGACGAAGACGAAGACGAAGACGAAGACGAAGACGAAGACGAAGACGAGGACGGAGACGGAGACGAAGACGAAGACGAAGACGAAGACGAGGACGAAGACGGAGACGAAGACGAAGACGAAGACGAAGACGGAGATGAAGACGAAGACGGAGACGAAGACGAAGACGAAGATGAGGACGGAGACGAAGACGAAGACGAAGACGAAGACGAAGACGAAGACGAGGACGAAGACGGAGACGAAGACGAAGACGAAGACGAAGACGAAGACGAGGACGAGGACGAAGACGAAGCAAGGACGAAGACGAAGATGAAGACGAAGAAAAGACGAAGCAAGGACGAAGACGAAGACGAAGACGAAGACGAAGACGAGGACGAGGACGAAGACGAAGCAAGGACGAAGACGAAGACGAAGACGAGGACGAAGACGAAGACGAAGACGAAGATGGAGACGGAGACGAAGACGAAGACGAAGCAAGGACGAAGACGAAGACGAAGACGAAGACGAGGACGAAGATGAAGACGAAGACGAAGACGAAGACGAAGACGAAGACGAGGACGAGGACGAAGACGAAGCAAGGACGAAGACGAAGACGAAGATGAAGACGAAGCAAGGACGAAGACGAAGACGAAGACGTAGACGAAGACGAAGACGAGGACGAGGACGAAGACGAAGCAAGGACGAAGACGAAGACGAAGACGAAGACGAAGACGAAGCAAGGACGAAGACGAAGACGAAGACGAAGACGAGGACGAGGACGAAGACGAAGACGAAGACGAAGACGAAGCAAGGACGAAGACGAAGACGAAGACGAAGACGAAGACGAGGACGAGGACGAGGACGAAGACGAAGACGAAGACGAAGACGAAGCAAGGACGAAGACGAAGACGAAGACGGAGACGAAGACGGAGACGGAGACGGAGACGAAGACGAGGACGAAGACGAAGACGAGACGAAGACGAAGACGAAGACGAAGACGGAGACGGAGACGAAGACGAGGACGAAGACGAAGACGGAGACGGAGACGAAGACGAAGACAAAGCAAGGACGAAGATGAAGACGGAGACGGAGACGCAGACGGAGACGAAGACGAAGACGAAGACGAAGACGAAGACGAGGACGAAGATGAAGACGAAGACGAAGACGAAGACGAGGACGAAGATGAAGACGAAGACGAAGACGAAGATGAAGACGAAGACGAAGACAAAGACGAAGACGAGGACGAGGACGAAGATGAAGACGAAGACGAAGACGAGGACGAAGACGAAGACGAGGACGAAGACGAAGACAGAGACGAAGACGAGGACGAAGACGAGGATGAGGACGGAGACGAAGACGAAGCAAGGACGAAGACGAAGACGAAGACGAAGACGAAGACGAAGACGAAGACGAAGACGAAGACGAGGATGAAGACGAAGACGAAGACGAAGACGAAGACGAAGACGAGGACGGAGACGAAGACGAAGCAAGGACGAAGACGAAGACGAAGACGAAGCAAGGACGAAGACGAAGACGAAGACGAAGACGAAGACGAAGACGAAGCAAGGACGAAGACGAAGACAAAGACAAAGACAAAGACGAAGACGAAGACGAAGACGAAGCAAGGACGAAGACGAAGACGAAGACGAGGACAAAGATGAAGACGAAGACGAGGACGAAGATTCTAGAAAGTCAAGGGTGGCTGTTGACCGTGGTGATTTATATGCTATTGCAGTTAAGACAAGAGATCTCATGTTGCATTCTGGTCTTCATGATAAAGGTGGTGTTCTAGAAAGTCAAGGGTGGCTGTTGACCGTGGTGATTTATATGCTATTGCAGTTAAGACAAGAGATCTCATGTTGCACTCTGGTCTTCATGATAAAGGTGGTGTTCTAGAAAGTCAAGGGTGGCTGTTGACCGTGGTGATTTATATGCTATTGCAGCTAAGACAAGAGATCTCATGTTGCACTCTGGTCTTCATGATAAAGGTGGTGTTCTAGAAAGTCAAGGGTGGCTGTTGACCGTGGTGATTTATATGCTATTGCAGTTAAGACAAGAGATCTCATGTTGCACTCTGGTCTTCATGATAAAGGTGGTGTTCTAGAAAGTCAAGGGTGGCTGTTGACCGTGGTGATTTATATGCTATTGCAGTTAAGACAAGAGATCTCATGTTGCATTCTGGTCTTCATGATAAAGGTGGTGTTCTAGAAAGTCAAGGGTGGCTGTTGACCGTGGTGATTTATATGCTATTGCAGTTAAGACAAGAGATCTCATGTTGCATTCTGGTCTTCATGATAAAGGTGGTGTTCTAGAAAGTCAAGGGTGGCTGTTGACCGTGGTGATTTATATGCTATTGCAGTTAAGACAAGAGATCTCATGTTGCACTCTGGTCTTCATGATAAAGGTGGTGTTCTAGAAAGTCAAGGGTGGCTGTTGACCGTGGTGATTTATATGCTATTGCAGTTAAGACAAGAGATCTCATGTTGCACTCTGGTCTTCATGATAAAGGTGGTGTTCTAGAAAGTCAAGGGTGGCTGTTGACCGTGGTGATTTATATGCTATTGCAGTTAAGACAAGAGATCTCATGTTGCACTCTGGTCTTCATGATAAAGGTGGTGTTCTAGAAAGTCAAGGGTGGCTGTTGACCGTGGTGATTTATATGCTATTGCAGTTAAGACAAGAGATCTCATGATGCACTCTGGTCTTCATGATAAAGGTGGTGTTCTAGAAAGTCAAGGGTGGCTGTTGACCGTGGTGATTTATATGCTATTGCAGTTAAGACAAGAGATCTCATGTTGCACTCTGGTCTTCATGATAAAGGTGGTGTTCTAGAAAGGCAAGGGTGGCTGTTGACCGTGGTGATTTATATGCTATTGCAGTTAAGACAAGAGATCTCATGTTGCACTCTGGTCTTCATGATAATGGTGGTGTTCTAGAAAGTCAAGGGTGGCTGTTGACCGTGGTGATTTATATGCTATTGCAGTTAAGACAAGAGATCTCATGTTGCACTCTGGTCTTCATGATAAAGGTGGTGTTCTAGAAAGTCAAGGGTGGCTGTTGACCGTGGTGATTTATATGCTATTGCAGTTAAGACAAGAGATCTCATGTTGCATTCTGGTCTTCATGATAAAGGTGGTGTTCTAGAAAGTCAAGGGTGGCTGTTGACCGTGGTGATTTATATGCTATTGCAGTTAAGACAAGAGATCACATGTTGCACTCTGGTCTTCATGATAAAGGTGGTGTTCTAGAAGGGCAAGGGTGGATTCCTATGCTAATGAAGTTCAGGGTAGCTAACCATTGTGTTCAGGATTTTGGCCGGTGTACAGGCTCAACAAGGATGCAATCTATGATTGCATGGAGGTGGTTGTGAAATGAGAGTAATCACGATGATTACATTGTGATACACATTTACTTGATAGTTACTCCCTAATTTTTGCTTCAGAATTATATACAGTTGTTAGCTACGCTTTTCATTGATACTGTTCATTTGATGGCTTCATCAGTTTAACAATAAATTGTGCCAAATGCATGAGTTCGTAAAAACATGCATCAACTATAACCGCCTCTAACGTAATCCATAATAAGTATTCATCTAAAAGCTAAATCACAAAAGTCACACTTGTTTAAATTACTAGTCTTTTGTGATAGTTTAGTAAAATTAGTCAATTTAAAAAAAAACTGTCGGCTGAACAAGCGACCAGTTGACATGTTATCTCGATCCGTTGAAAGGAACACAGATTCTTACAGCTTCTTCAGGTGACCCAGACTCAAGGAAATGTACAAAAAACAATTTTTTCAATTTTTTATTTTTCCATTTGATGTTTTAGCTTTTCAAATATATAATTACGGTTATGTAGTATTATTCTTACAATTACAGGATTGTTTTATATCGATCGATTTGCAATAGCATATCGTGCATGGCATTAATTTTCTGAATATGGTAACCAAGTTTTGTTATTTTTCAATCCTGCTTTGTCATTTTCAATATCAGGCTGAATTTGGCTGAATCAAAATTTAAATAGTTGCGCCAACATTCGTCTGTACCGGCTGTCCTTGTTGAACAGATGTTGATTAAATGTTGGTTCCGATTTGAGTGGTATCAGAGGTGGTATACTTCAGTTTACTTCGATCGTTTTATATGGTTTTGTTTGTGCCATATTTGATAATGCCTTGTTGTTTACGTTTAACGAAGAAGCGGAAGCAAAGCTTTCAGATAAAATCAGTTTTTAAGCTTCAAGATGTTGTAGTGGAAAAGAAGCAAAAGTGGGGTTAAATACGCCTGGTACCAGGCGCTCAATAACGCCTTTTTTAAGTTCGTCAAGACAAAAGTTGGAAGAACACTTTGAAGATTCAGAAATCAGTGAGAATAGTCCAGACAGTGGTAACGAAATTATCAAAATGGAACTTTTGACGGTTGCTCTGCAGAGCTTCGTTGCTTGTCGCGAGTGCCACGACAAATCCTGCATCTCTACAGTGACCAGTGTGCATCATAGTCTTGCATCAAAACTGAAACTTTTTGTGAACGTTGTAAAGCTGAGTTCGCCTTCGATTCATCAGAGAAAAGAGTAATTGCAGCTGCTGGTTAAGCTTTTTTGGTATGATGTGAATACACTTTTCGTTTTTGGTCTACGAAAGATTAGCAAGGAGCGCAAGGCAAGGCAGATTTGAAGAAACTGCAAGCGGCAGCTTGAGGACATGGAAGATAACTTGGACAACCTTTCTTATCGAGCTGGAATCGCTTGCAAAATGAGAAAGTCAAATTTAATTTATTGTTACAGGTGGTACAATTTAGTAATTTAGTGGAATTTATTGGT
Source organism: Protonemura montana (assembly GCA_947568835.1). Taxonomy (NCBI): domain Eukaryota; kingdom Metazoa; phylum Arthropoda; class Insecta; order Plecoptera; family Nemouridae; genus Protonemura; species Protonemura montana. The sequence continues at coordinate 12,597,859 of OX387611.1, forward strand.
CAGCGAAACGCGTCAAACATGAAAATACTATGCAAGATCCAAGAAAACTATTGTATTACTTATAATTAGAAGTATGTCTGCTCAAATAAAATAACTTTTTGGTTCTAATACTTTCAGAACATTGCGCTTTTATGGAAAAATAGCAAAAATAGCGTGCTAAAAATAACCACTGCGATTATCTCGGCTCCCAGTTTTGTTGTATTCATTGTACTTTTACTCAGAGTCTGAAAAGCAGCCTCATCATCCCCTCATTCACAGACCTCAATAGACCAGTGCCACATGGCCAATGCAACCATCTTCTGACTTTGTGTTTGTTTGATTCTAGCTTGCAGTGAAGTCTGGAAGGACGTATAGTTGAGCTGTCAACTTCAACTCATCCTACAGCAGTGACTCTTGACAGGTAGGTTTCAATATTTCAAGATGCAATACAAAGTGGAAATATAATATCATGGTTTGTTGAGGGGGCAGAGAGGGATGTTACTAATGTGGCATCAAAGAAAATAAAGCCAGACTTAACGGTAATGTATCTCTACATCACAAAACATTCCATTCTGATTTAAATTTGTGCTAATAACTAAATGTTCCTTTGTATTTGTTGCCTAAATTCACTTGCTTGATGTTTGCATAATTCCATTGATTTAGAGAATAACAAATGTTGAGCCTAAACCAAGTTTTAACCAAGTTTTAACCAAGTTTTAACCAAGTTTTAACCAAGTTTTAACCAAGTTTTAATCAATGCACGCCTGTCTTTTCTCAGTGGATACAATGGACATGTCATCAAGCATTGGACAGGCTGAGTTCATCAACCTCACTGCCCTCGGTCGCGATCTTTCTTCGGTGACCAACGTTGTTGAAGATTTACATGCTACTGACTCCGCATGACGTGGTGAGTGTATTCCATTTCTTAGCCGACACATGCGTGGGCATTAAATACAAATAAGCACAACCACAAGCATCTTAAAACTTGGTTATCATATGGGACTGCACACAATTGACATAGCAATAAGCACAAGCATAGCACACAAGGATCTTAAAACTTGGTTATCATATGGGACTGCACACAATTGACATAGCAATAAGCACAAGCATAGCACACACAGATCTTAAAACTTGGTTATCATATGGGACTGCACACAATTGACATAACAATAAGCACAAGCATAGCACACAAGGATCTTAAAACTTGGTTATCATTTGGGACTGCACACAATTGACATAGCAATAAGCACAAGCATAGCACACAAGGATCTTAAAACTTGGTTATCATATGGGACTGCACACAATTGACATAGCAATAAGCACAAGCATAGCACACAAGGATCTTAAAACTTGGTTATCATATGGGACTGCACACAATTGACATAGCAATAAGCACAAGCATAGCATACAAGGATTTTAAAATTTGGTTATCATATGGGACTGCACACAATTGACATAGCAATAAGCACAAGCATAGCACACAAGGATCTTAAAACTTGGTTATCATATGGGACTGCACACAATTGACATAGCAATAAGCACAAGCATAGCATACAAGGATTTTAAAACTTGGTTATCATATGGGACTGCCAGCCCTTGCTAAGTTACGATGCTCAGTCTTATCTTTGCTTGCAGACAACGTTGCTGACCAAGATTGCTTCCTTGTTGCCATTGACAACCTGGTCAGCGCTGATGAAGACCAGGACGATGGTGACGGCGCCGGGAACGATGACCTCGCCTCGAAGTCCGACTCGGATTCCAGTCTTCGGTCGCGCTCAGAGGAAGCCGACTCAGATGCATACAAAGCTTTGTTCTTTGATTGAAGTTTGCATCGTTTGGTTTTCATCAGTCAAAATTTGCATGCCAATTTCTCAAGCCCTTTCCAAGACCATGAAACCTTTGCTAAATTATTTAGTTGGTACATTATTTATTTATTTATTAATTTGAAACCCTGGACAGTAACAAAGTATCCGTAAAGATTCCATCAGTTGGCTAGCCTGGATCAACAGTAATATTAACACAAGATGTTGGTACATATGTTTGATGATTATAGTTAGACAATGTGAGAATAGCTTTATAAATAGTTAATGTAGTTCTATGTGGGGTTGATCGTGGAGGATTGGTGTTCATCTCAGCAGTAGAAGAGATTATAAAGAAGTTTCAGAGGCTGGAGTCGAAGATTGAATGTTTGTAAGATGTTACTATTTGTGTTGGAAGATGGTTGTAAATGTTGGTGCATGGATAGAATGGGTTTAGTGTTAGAATTACTGGGATTCTCTAGTCTCTGATATTGTTGCAGTATTTTATTTGGCTGCTGACAGGTCACATGGTAATTATATGGGCTTATAGAATAAGTTTACATATGGCAATGTAAACAGTGATGTAATGGAATGAGTTTTATAAGGTTAATTAGTGTTTTCTTCAGGTAGATTACAGGCTGCTAGGCTTGAGCTGGATTTTAAAACAGTGTTGATCAACAATGTCATTTGTTTGAGTTCACTATTGTTGAAGGTTGCTGCTCTGTGTTTGACACAAGCTTTATATTTTCTTACTCAGTCTTACGGTGCTTGCAGACAACGTTGCTGACCAAGATTGCTTCCTTGTTGCCGTTGACAACCTGGCCAGCGCTGATGAGGACGATGATGACGGCGCCGGGAACGTTGACCTCACCTTGAAGTCTGACTTGGATTCCAGTCTTCGGTCGCTCTCAGAGGAAGCCGACTCGGATGCATACAAAGCTTTGTTCTTTGATTGAAGTTTACATCGGTCTCCATTCGATGGCCACGTGCTGTTGTTTGCTCCCAGAGGTCAACAGGGTACACAAGCATTCCAAGGAACTGGTGTCATGTGTAGAAATACAAATATTAATACGTTGTCTTATGCAATTCTGAAGTTCTACAAAGTTTTGTTACCTGTCTTCAAGTTTGTCCTGAAATCTACTGAGATTTATTTAATTAAATTTATTTATTAGAACCAGATTGATGATATTATTGAAATATTGGTCAAGTGGGTTGTTGACAAATTCTTGTTCAGAGTTAAAGCTGTTTTTTGATAAAAATCTTGTCAGTTCCATTGAAAACCTTGTTTGTCTGACCCTTGACTTGAAAGTGCTTGTAAGTTTATTGAACATTTGTTACTGATTGGTCACGTCATTCCTTCTTGAAATATCATCACAGGTTTCTAAACGCAAGTTGACATTCTTATTTCTCAGTACATCAATAATTGTGTTTTAAATATACATGCAGGGTAATGCCTGGATATTATATTTGCTAAACAGAGGCCTGCATGAGTCTTGGTAATAAAACCCCAGACTGGTCGGGTCATAGTTTGTCTGTGCCAGGTGTTGGACTGCTTGATTTTATAGAGTGAATAGTTTTAATGCATGTGGGGAGTGACCCCAAAGGTCAATGACTTAGTTTAATTGTGAAGGGATATATGCAAAGTATACAGTCGTGATTGAATTGAAATTACAAATGTTTATGGTTCTGTTTACAAGAAAACAACCTGATGCAATTGCAAGATCAGTTTAATTAATATGTTCATCTCATTTTGGCAATTATTTGCACATCAAGGCATTTTCCTGCCCTCACAGTTGTTAGTTTGATATTACAAATTGCCACGGCTTTATTGTAAAGTTTTAAACCAACGACGTAGGAATTCTTGGTGTCATATTTTGTCATTATTATTTCTGCTTTTTAAAGATGCCCATACCTTGTTTTTTCCTTCTTATTGGTATTGTCTACGCATGAAGATGCTGCTTTATTTTCTAACATCAGACAAATGACACTAAATATAGAAATATGGTAAGTTGAGTATTAGCAATTGTTTGAAGTATGATGGGCACGAATCTTTGCAGAACTTTGCCCGTCGTACTTGTTGGTTTGTATTTATTTCTCTTACAAGTGTGCATTTGCTGCACCGTGGTAAGGTACATACATAAACATCTAATATATTATTAGTTATTACAAATATCAAATATAATTGCTAGGAAAACATATAATGTTTTAATTTTATTTGATGTTGTTCCTACAAATAGTTACATTAATTAGTAGGTACTAAGAATTTGTTATTATTTTAGGAACTAACTACAAATCTTAGTTCTGGATTCTTAGCTCCTGCTAGTTGTCATATTATTTGTTTTTAAAGGATGAACAATCGCTTACTTAATCGGAAGTGACCCCATAATAATATCCCATACAAGAGTCTGGAGTGAAAGTACAAGTAATACACTAGTTTCCCTGTAACTTCATCAGCAATTTGTACTCATCTATCTTTATAATGAAACATCCAGAAGCAATTTGTTTACTGATTGAATGTTTGTGTTCATCCCACTCAAGCATGTCGGCAATAATGACTGCCAAGAATTTACTTTTATTTTGTGATTCAAAGCTTTTGTCATCAAAGTTTAATAAGGGATGAGATTAGAAGTGGATATTGTGTTTATAGTTGAACTAAAGTATTACTGTTCTGTAAAAATTGATAGACTGTCAATTTTCTCGTAGCCAATTTGAGATTTCATTAGTTGGCAATTTATTTTTATGAATTTCTCTTGTATTGGTTTGTGGAATGTTAAACAGCTGAGTGATATCATCTGCAATAATGATAATCAATAGTGAACCCAAACAACTGATATTGTTCAATCAACATCTACATTGACCTATTATTAGTTAATTACTTAGATTGTACTGATATGTCAACAATCAGACAGAGAGTTGCAGTGCTTGATTGATTAAACAAAATACATTGTTTAACAATTAATTTAAAATATCTAATAACTTATTACAAGTATTACTAATCCTAGTTAACATCAATGCAGTGAATATGCCTACTTTTCTATACAAGCTACGAAAGTGAGGACTCCCAGAATATCTAAATGAAGAAGAAGAAGGTAACAAAGAAGAGAAAACAATGCATGTGAGAAATAATCATCACATTCAAGTTGAAAGAAAGAATCATCTGAAAGAAATGCAATCAATATTCTACAGTGATTTCACATTTTACAATGAATTAGATGTTGGTGTTGTAAATTCTATTGACGCAAATGTTTTTAAAGATGAACGTATAGTGGTTTTTAGACTCATGTCTACTTGATTTATCCTTAGCACAAGTTTTTAGAAAAACTATTTCAACTGGGTTTTGAATGCTAAGTAGAGGGCTACTAAATTTCCCAACGTTTTGCAACAAATACTAGTTACTTCTTCAGAGGTTTGAGCAGTCCTGACAATTTTCCGATTTTGTGTGGTTCTTTTGTTATTGGAAAATTGTCAGGACTGCTCTTACCCTTGAGGAAGTAACTAGTATGTGTTGCGAAACGTTGAGAAATTTAGTAGCCCTTTACTTAGCATTCAAAACCCAGTTGAAATAGTTTTTCTAATGAACGTATAGTATTACCGACAGCCAACACGGTTTCAGGAAAAACCGATCCACAACCTCTGCGATTTTCCAATTCCTTACCACACTCCACACCCAACTAGACAAAGGCAACAACTCTCTTGGCATTTTTTATGACCTTTCAAAGGCCTTCGATACCATCGACCATAAACTCCTTCTCCACAAACTAAACCAATATGGTATCCAGGACACGGCTAACGACTGGATCTCCTCTTTCCTGTCAAACCGCTCCCAACGGGTATCCCTTCCTTCCACCACTTCCCCTCCCCTCACCCCATCCCTATCCTCCGCCAAAATAATACACTGCGGTGTGCCACAAGGCTCGGTGCTTGCCCCACTTCTTTTTCTCCTTTACATCAACGATCTACCCAATCTCATCACTCTCGGCAACCTGTACCAATACGCCGACGACACCAACCATCTCCTCACCTCCACAAAAACCCAGCCCATCACCGCCCTCATATCCTCCGCCAATCAGCAAACCAATGCCATGGCCTCTTACTGCTCCAATAACAAACTAGCCCTACAACCCTCCAAAACAGCCTTCATCCACTTCCATCTCAAATCCAATCCCCCTACCATTTCCCCCCTAATCAAAATCAATCATCACACGATTCCCAGTACTCCGGCCACTAAATTCCTAGGCATCTACATCACCCCCACACTGGACTGGTCCACCCACATCCAGCATACTTTCACCAAAATTCAAAGTTCCTGCTATCTTCTCAGACGCCTAAAGCCCATCGTCAATCCCAATTCCCTCCTCCTAGTCTACCATGCCCACTTACACTCCCACCTATCCTACGGCCTGCTCTTCTGGGGCAACTCATCCTCCTCCAAACGCATCCTTATCCTGCAAAAACAAGCCATCCGCATCCTAGCAGGAGTCTCCCGCCGCCAATCCGCCAAACCCCACTTCACAAAACTATCCATCCTCACACTCCCCTGCACACTCATACAGATTGCTTCCACTTATGTCCGCACCCACCCTGATCAATTCCCCCCCAACTCCTCAGTCCATCACCACACCACCAGAAACAGAAACAACATAAGACTACCGACTCACGCCCACTCCTCCTTCACAAATAGCCCCCACTACATCTGCACAATAATCTACAACAAACTCCCAGCCTCAATCGTCAGTTCAACCTCCCTCACATCGTTTGAAAGCCAGCTTAAGTCCTTCCTAATCCAACACCCCTTCTATACCCTCTCAGAATACCTCAATCATGACACCTCCCATTAGCCTCCATCCCACCACCAAACTCTAACTGTACCTAGACCATAGACCCAGCCTCCCAACATCTAACCCTGTATCATATCTGTATCATATCTGTATCATAACTGTATCATATCTTTCACCATCATTCACCAAAACCATACCATCATTATTATTATTATTTAAACATCATTTATCCTTCACCACTCATCTACATGTATCATATGATCATATAAAATTATTCTATTCTAACCATACGCATAATCATAGCATAATCATATCACATAGCATAATCATAATCATTGACGATACCCATACCATGTACAATGTACTAGTCAACGGGATAATAAATACAATACAATTTGTTAAAAATAAGATTCCTCGTGTTCAGGTCAATAGTTTTATGTGAATGAATTATAAATGTAATGAAAATAGCAGGACTGCTACATAAATAAATAAATCAACATTATATTTACTGATCTAATATCATTCATTATAGAAATATGTATCGCTATATAATAATAATTATTATTATTACCTAGCAACTGCAGCAATATTAGTACAATGTTATAATATATCATATTATTAGCATTATTATTTAAATTTGATTGACAATTGGTTTTATAGAAGATCAACTAGCAGTACCCGCTGCTGAGTATATGTATTTTACAAACTAAAGAAAATTGAATTGTACGTATATATGCTGTAAGTACAGGATTAATATTAATAACTGGAATATTAAGACATTGCTTCTAAGAACAGTGAGGGTCTGCATACTCATCTGTCTTGGAGAGAATGGAAGGTGCTTGAGACTAGTGCAGCAAAATAGGCTGCTGCTGGGAATTTAACTACGGGTGCAAATCCACAGAGGGTGTCACATAGAAGCAACTCTGATGTATTTTTTAAATGACGATCGCTACAAATGTGGACCGAGAAGGATGCAGCATGAAGACATCATGGAATGCAGGGGACAGTTGTTAAGCCCAGAATGCCGTGAAGCAGGAAGCTTCCACTGCCATTCCTTCCCATCTCAACTGCAAGGAAACAAAGCGACAGGAATCCTAAAGTAATGGCTTTATCTTAACATTTACAAATCTCAGACTATTTTCCGCTGCTTATGAAATAACATACTGTAAGGTAAGTAAAAAGTGAGAATGATTAATCGACAAGCACTTTTGTAAATGTTTGATGGCTAGACTAACTAAAGCAGTCCATGCTGTAAAAAAATAAAATAAAATAAAAAAATAAATCTTCCATCTCAGTGAGAGATTTCCCGCTGCAGTGGTCGAGTGGCTACACGGTGTACTTGATGTTCGACCCCCACTGCTCTGACGTCATAGCAGAGGTCATAGTAACAAAAATGGCTGCAGCCGTCCGACTAAAGTTTTCTGCAAAATTCGCTGAATACATCGAAATAAAGTCACTACGTGTTGAGGAAGGCTGGAATATTATCCGGAATGTCCAGAAACCGTGTGTGAACAGGTAATTCAATCGGATATGTCTGAATCCCGCCACGTTAAAGTAATGCCGACTTGATTCCTTCTGCACGTGGCCACTACATTTTCTCATAAGTCATGAAATGTATTTTCTTTACTTTACAGTGGATCTGTAGAATCGTAGGAGACAGCAATGTTTGACGATGATAATCTAGTAGTTCACACGAAAGCCCAGGTCTATGAACTGTGCCTGTCGATGTCATGACAATGTGCCATCGCCGTGGTGTCTCTTGGCAAAGTATCAAGGTAAGACTAAGGAATTTCATTTTATTTAATAAGAGAAAAAGCTTCCCTTGAAGAACAGTTGTTACATGTTCAAGTTTGATTTCGTACCTTCCAACAGACTGCGCCGCGTCAGGTAGGATAATGTGATCTTGCAGCCTAGAGTTTACTAAAATTGTTCTACTTAAGTGTATTAAAGTGTATTGAAATTGTAGAAGTGCCTGCAAGTATGATTATTTTGAGAGGAAGGTTTCAGAAAGCTCTGTACACCGAATGTCAAGAAATCTTACCGCAGTCTCCGAGCTTTAGTTTGGTTGATGCAAGTCCCATGTTTTGAAGCCTAACTCCCTTTGTCTGCATTGCAGGTTTACTGGTCTCCATGGTGATCTGTGGGAAGCAAACAACATCTAGGTCTTGTCAGGAACATGAAGGTATTTATTTCAGTCTATCCAAGCGTTATCATTGAATGTCTGGAATCCTGGCGCAGACTTCACTAACATTTGACCAGAGATAAAAGATAGGGAAGGGAGATACGTAGCCCAAGGCAGAGCAGGTGGGCTCGGTACTTTCTTAGTACTCAACGGTGTTACGGAATAGGAAAGCGGCGCTAGTAGTAGCAAACCGCTGTAGGTACCGCGGAATTCGAAAAAACCGTAGTGCATAAGAACCGCACCACTGCGCTAGTGGTTGTTTGTACGAGCGGATACGCGCCGAGTTTAAAAGACCCGTAGTTCATGAAACCCAAGCCGCGCGCTAGAAGCACTTACCAACGCGCGTAGCGCTGAGTTTGAATCGGGGAACATTTGATTTTATTTATTAGTTACAATTTGTATTCATACAGGTGGTAACTTTTTTTTTTTAATTAAGAATATAGATAGTAAAATATAAGTAATTAATATTAATTATAATGATAACTATATTAATGATGATAAAAATAATAATTGATAACAATATTAATATTCACGATAAAATAATCTTAGGAACTATGAACTTCTCTCAATTTCTCCGCTCGAGTAATAGACAACAGGCAAGGTGATGATTTGTTCACTTTAGCGACTCGGTTGCTGTATCTGACATCTGTGCTTGTCCGCTCTAAATGCTTACATTTTTTGATGTTCGGAATAACACTCGTTTTTCAATGACGTACAGCCTGAAATAATTTCCCACGACCGTAATATGCGGTCATGGCTGTCAAAGTGTTCATATCAGAGACTAAACCCAGTGCTGACTGCTGATACTGCAAGAAAGTCCACAAATGTAGCTTTTTGATTTATTATTATGGCACTGGCTTATCTTAAATTATCAGCAAGTCGATTAAGAATTAATTTGTTGCGCCATTTCAAACACCGCGGAACTTTTGCTCCAACATCGACAACTATTGACTTTGCTGCTTACGACCACTCACGGTTAATTTGCTTAACTTATACAATTGCTTCTGTCAATGTAAGAGTGTGAATAGCTAGTTTGGAACGAAGATTAAAACAGGTGTATGCAAAAATATGGGAAACACGTAGTAGCGGGTGCAAACTTGATCGCTATCGATCGACGGCCATTTGAAATGAAAGGTCGAAATTGTTGTTGTAGCTACACAAAGAATACGTTAAAAAGGAAAACGTCAGATTTTCCATGGCAACTATTGACGCGGACACGTCAAGTTGCTCATGTTTAAATCTGAATATTCCCAACTGCAGTCATTAAAGACGGCATCGTTTTCATCTACAGCACTGAATTACTAGCTGTGCAAATAAATCACGCGATGATAGCAGCCCAAGGATGGCCGTGGCCTGGTGGATAGGTACAGTACGCATGGAAAGATAAATCATCCAGGGTGATTCCACCACATTTTCAACTACTGCTGAAATTGTACAAAGTCAAGATTGCGCTTGATGGCGGTAATTCACTTGGTAAGTAACAATGACGATCGACAGCCCGGGTAGTGGAAAAGAATATACCTATGCCGGCTAGCCAAGTTATTTGATAATTGTCGGAATCGAGCTTCTGACATTTTGAGGAATTGCATTTTGGTATTTTTAACGCCGACACAGCTCTCCAAGCAACGTCAGGTACATCGCCAGTTTTGACGCGGATATGACAAGTTTTGCAGATAAAGGTCTGAATTTTGCCGACTGTAGTAAACGATGCTATTGTTGTGGCAAAAAACCACCCGGCGGCAGCTCGTCTGGGATGGTCGCGGCCCGACGAGCAGGTACGCGGGGGAAGGGTCGCAAAAACTCAGGGATATTTCTCTAAAATATCAACAGCTACTGATATTTTACGAAGACGAGAGTTGGGCGATACAAATTTCAGCTCGCATGGGTTTTTCTCGGCTGCTTGAATTGTTAGTCATTTAAATAATACTCATTTCGGTTCGCTGCTCGGGCCGGCAAATTTAATTTCACAGAGCATCGAATTTGAAGTGTTTTAGTTGAACAATTAGACGTTTGGAAGACCACGGATGATACTTAATTAAAATGACACCCAGTCAACCAAACGAGCAAAATGACCTGTTCTATCGACTACAGCAACTACTACAGTTCTAGGCTCTAGGTTCTAGTAACCTCTTTGATAGTTCTGCTTTCAACTCCCCTTCCTTAAGGTCTCCTATATGTTTGGTTTTTATCTCATTTTTTTGCAAGTATTTTGCACCCCATTACGTATAGGGCTGCTCTTTTCTGTACTTTTTCCACCTTTTGGTTGTCTCTGTCATTAGATGTCTCCCAAACATGTCCAGCATACTCTAGCAGTGGTCTCACTAGTGCAGTGCATGACTTTTCCTTGACATCAACTAAACTTTGTTTCAACTCAACTTGGGCTCATGATTTTATGTCAAGTTAGTCAACAAAAACAAAGCATTGCTTGAAAGGAAATGTTTTGTGATTTAGAAATATGTCACTAGTTTTAACAAAAACTATTTCAACTGGGTTTTGAATGCTAAGTGAAGAACAACTGAATTTCCCTACGTTTCGTAACTTGAACCTGTTACTTTATCAAGGGTTAAAGCAGTCCTGACAATTTTCCAATAACAATAACAATATAAATAACAAGTGTAAAAGCAATGATAATGAATCTCTATGGGGAGAGATGTGGGAAGTTGGAAGATTGATTGGCAAGACTTCGAGAGAAGAGAACACAACTGGATGTTGTATTAGAATGAAATCTGATTTAAATTGCAAACGCTTGCAATGCGCGGGGTATTTTATTATTATCAACACTATAACCGTCTCAGAAATTGATGCCCAAACGCGGATGTTTGGGCATCAATTTTTGAGACGGTTTTACTGGAGGTTGTAGATGACATTTTAGGTAATTGTTATAATTTGTTAGAGTTCTTTTGTTATCAGAAAATTGTCAGGACTGCTCTTACCCTTGATAAAGTAACAGGTACAAGTTACGAAACGTTGGGAAATTTAGTTGTCCTTTACTTAGCATTGAAAACCCAGTTGAAATAGTTTTTGTTAAAACTAGTGCTAAGATTAGATCAAGTAGACATGAGTCTAAAAACAATCATATTTTCCAGTCACTATTTTCTATGAGTGTTAAATCTCTGTTGGTTTGGATCCAAATATTACAATATTTATTACAATATTTACAATAAATATCACACAAAGAGAAAATATTTCTGGCTTCAGAATAACATTTGGCTGCGATAAAAAAAATTTCACATTTTAACGAAAAAATCTTTTTTGTTTTGCATTTGAGTCTTGTTTAAAACCTTGGAACTGAATTAGAGACGGTCACGTGGCACAGTTGGCTATCCTGGTTTGTCTAAATGCTTCCCTCATTTTGTAGGTTGGTATTCCCTCCTGGCTTGACCCAGCACTTGGACCGGCAGCATCCAGCAACATCGGCAATCAACATCAACTCAGGAAACTTCATTCTACGTCGATAGAAGATCAGGAAAACCATCCGCGTTGTACACTTTCCATCACTCGGGGAGAAAAGCAAGGTTTTTATTTCATCATTGTGATGGATTCTTGGCTGCAATGGAGGAAACACAATGCATTGTTAGGAATAAAACAAGTGCAGGATGTGAATCAAAGGGGTGCCGTCTAACTGCGGCTCTGTTTTCTGCAGCCCTGTTTTCTGCGCCTCAAACTAGCGTTTTGTGCGCCTCTGTTTTGTGCGGCCCTAGCTGCCGACTCGTAATGTGCTCCTCAGCAAACTGCGCCCCAAAGTGACCGATGTATTTAGGACGGAGAAACTATTTCTCAGCTAGTGTATTCTGCGGCCGACCTTGGGCAGTCACGGGGTGCTAACCCTTAGCCATAGACAACCCAACCAACATCAACGGCTCACTGGGAAGTGAAAACCAAGGCGTTTGAAATCAAAGCTATGCAGCCACGACAGGTGACAAAGTGACTGGTAGGTAAATTCGTTGAATTATTGCGACCCAATTTGTGGAGTTTAACAACGCTCTGATCTAACAACGGGGCCCGATGCACTTGCTAAAATCTTTGGTGAATAAGTGGATGATAATTAGGATAATGATTAGCCTAACCTAGCCTACAACTGAAAAGTGGAGATCCGGAGACTGCCCTTTGCCTACTTCTGTCGTAGAGCATTAAGAAACCAACGGCTTTAAGTCACAAGTACTGGTAGAACTCGAGCAACTCCACTAATCTGACAAGGGGTTGAAAAATAAGTTGAACAAAGTTGTTAATACGTAACGTCTCTCCAACCTCGCTCCCGCACTTACATGTGTATGATGGAAACCCATCCAATACCTCAGTGATGTATTGGTCAATGCACGCGGGTGTACCCAGTCCACCCACTATTAATTTTATTTTTGGCCGTACCCCCACTTTGAATTTTTGAGGGAACGCAGGTGAACGCACGGGAAAGCAGTATTAAATTATGATTATTCGAAATATCCTGCACTTCTTTATTTTCAAGGCGAAAATATCCCAGTTACGGGTTTCATTCCTAATAATCCACTTACTTAAAAATAGACCTAGCAAGAATGGCACTGTATGCGAACGTACTAAGAGTAGGTAGGCTGGAATTATGTCGGCGTCGCGACTTGCAACAAAGGGGTTAGTTAGAACCATATTACTGTTATCACTTAGGGAAGTCGGTAGCCGCTTTCGCGGCGTCGCACGGCGGTGCAAGCTCTCAGAAGCAAGCCCGCTTCAAAAAATAAGAATTCGCAGGAAAGATAAAAAAACAAAGAATAACCAAAATGCCACATACGAGCCACACTGGACGAGTTAGTTCTATTCAAGATACAGAAGAGGAAGCAAGTGGATTTGCATTCCCTATCGGGTAATTAAAAATGCAGTTCTGACCATGTCATTCCAAGCCCAATTTCATCGTAAACTCGTAGATTGACTCCAAAAGAAACCTTAGAATAAAAATTCACTTGGAGCTGCGCCCGAAGCCCCCTATTTCCCACTCTTTCGGTGCATTCGCCTTGGGTCTCCTCATCCCCCCCCCCCCCCCCCCGCGCGGCCCGCCGACACAAAAAAATTATAAAATATGTCATTTTTGCGTACCCCCACTAAAAATTTACGAATACATCACTGCAATACCTGGCCCAGAGCAGTGTTGCTTAACTTTCATCCCTCCAACCTCTCTCCCGAACAGAACTGGTCATGTGTATGGTAACCCATCCAATACCTGACCCAGAGCAGTGTTGCTTAACTTTCATACCTCCAATCTCTCTCCCGAACAGAACTGGTCATGTGTATGATGGTAACCCATCCAATACCTGGCCCAGAGCAGTGTTGCTTAACTTTTATCCCTCCAACCTCTCTCCCGAACAGAACTGGTCATGTGTATGATGGTCACCCTTCCAATACCTGACCCAGCGCAGTGTTGCTTAACTTCCATCCCTCCAACCTCTCTCCCGAACAGAACTGGTCACGTGTATGATGGTCACCCATCCAATAACTGACTCAGCGCAGTGTTGCTTAACTTCCATCCCTCCAACCTCTCTCCCGAACAGACCTGGTCATGTGTATGATGGACACCCATCCAATACCTGACTCAGCGCAGTGTTGCTTAACTTTCATCCCTCCAACCTCTCTCCCGATCAGAACTGGTCATGTGTATGATGGTAACCCATCCAATACCTGGCCCAGAGCAGTGTTGCTTAACTTTCATCCCTCCAACCTCTCTCCCGAACAGAACTGGTCATGTGTATGGTAACCCATCCAATACCTGACCCAGAGCAGTGTTGCTTAACTTTCATACCTCCAATCTCTCTCCCGAACAGAACTGGTCATGTGTATGATGGTAACCCATCCAATACCTGGCCCAGAGCAGTGTTGCTTAACTTTCATCCCTCCAACCTCTCTCCCGAACAGAACTGGTCATGTGTATGATGGTCACCCTTCCAATACCTGACCCAGCGCAGTGTTGCTTAACTTCCATCCCTCCAACCTCTCTCCCGAACAGAACTGGTCACGTGTATGATGGTCACCCATCCAATAACTGACTCAGCGCAGTGTTGCTTTACTTCCATCCCTCCAACCTCTCTCCCGAACAGACCTGGTCATGTGTATGATGGACACCCATCCAATACCTGACTCAGCGCAGTGTTGCTTAACTTTCATCCCTCCAACCTCTCTCCCGAACAGAACTGGTCATGTGTATGATGGTCACCCTTCCAATACCTGACCCAGTGCAGTGTTGCTTAACTTTCATCCCTCCAACCTCTCTCCCAACATAACTGGTCATGTGTATGATGGTCACCCATCCAATACCTGACCCAGCGCAGTGCTGCTTAACTTTCATCCCTTCAATCCCTCTCCCGAACAGAACTGGTCATGTGTATGATGGTAACCCATCCAATACCTGGCCCAGAGCAGTGTTGCTTAACTTTCATCCCTCCAACCTCTCTCCCAACAGAACTGGTCATGTGTATGATTGTAACCCATCCAATACCTGACCCAGCCCAGTGTTGGTTCACTTTCATCCCTCCAACCTCTCTCCCAAACAGAACTGGTCATGTGTATGATGGTAACCCATCCAATACCTGGCCCAGAGCAGTGTTGCTTAACTTTCATCCCTCCAACCTTTCTTCCGAACAGAACTGGTCATGTGTATGATGGTCACCCTTCCAATACCTGACCCAGCGCAGTGTTGCTTAACTTTCATCCCTCCAACCTCTCTCCCAACATAACTGGTCATGTGTATGATGGTCACCCATCCAATACCTGACCCAGCGCAGTGCTGCTTAACTTTCATCCCTCCAACCTCTCTCCCGAACAGAACTGGTCTTGTGTATGATAGTCACCCATTCAATACCTGACCCAGCGCAGTGTTGCTTAACTTTCATCCCTCCAACCTCTCTCCCGAACAGAACTGGTCTTGTGTATGATGGTCACCCATTCAATACCTGACCCAGCGCAGTGTAGTTTAACTTTCATCCCTCCAACCTCTCTCCCGAACAGAACTGGTCATGTGTATGATGGTCACCCTTCCAATACCTGACCCAGCGCAGTGTTGCTTAACTTTCATCCCTCCAACCTCTCTCCCGAACAGAACTGGTCATGTGTATGATGGTCACCCTTCCAATACCTGACCCAGCGCAGTGTTGCTTAACTTTCATCCCACAAGGACCAGTATTTCCAACCCTTCGGTTTGTATATAGAGTACCCAATATAATCTTTATATCGTAATGACAGCAGGCAAAAGATAACATTTTTTATGTCAAATTTGCTAAACCTTTTTAAATCAGAGTTCTATATGATTTTATTTGTTTATGATACATATTTCCGTGGCACTTTAAAAAACTGTCACATCGGTTCTTTGTGGCTGTTTCCATGGTGAGATTTGAAAAAGTAAAGAAGCAGATAGATATTTCATAGATACCGTTATGAATCAACGGCGACACGGAGTAACATCTGCAAAAGATTAACAGGCTTCGAGGCTTGGGATCGACCAAAGATTGTTTGACCAATCGGCCAGATGATGCTGCCAAACGATATTAGGGAGCAGGTATTTTAGGTAGGGCCTTCCGACCTGCAGTGCGCTCTTTAAAGATTCAATGACAATGACAGTACCTTCCCCTAAAGAGCGCACTTTGTTCACCGCAGTGGATAGATAACAATCTCAAAAATATTCACTCAAACACGACTGTGAGGAAAATTAACTACCATAAATTTATAATTGTATATCAATGTACCGTTTAATACGTTCTAAAATCAATGAATTATATATAGCAAAAAAAACTTAAACTTGGATCAATCTGTGCTTGGATGTAAATATAATTACTTTCTCAGAACATTGGCTAAAAACGAACAAAGCACTTATTTAGTTGCAGCATTACATTGGCATTTGCGTTGTGAAGGTTGCTTTGTGACATGTTACAGACAGAAATTATGCAATTGTTTTGTTGTAAGAAAAAGGGTACCCCGTTCTGGCAACATTGTCACAGTATCTACACCAACCAATAAACGCTTCGATCACCTTTTCGCGTACTAAGGATGAGCGATTTAAGATGAGTTTTTGATTTGAGTTGTTACCAATCAACAATAGATGCGTTTTTTTGACGCAATTTTGGGGCCGCAAATGTATATTCCTTGTGTTGAAATTATTCTTTGCTCTAAACAGTCACACACACACACACAGGACAAGTGATTTTTGGAGCAGTGTAATTGAGAGGATTTTGCTCGCTTCCCTCGCTCATTCAATTAGAAATATATTTAGCATTATCTTAGTGTTTGCTACCAGAGGGCGCTCCAATATGGGAATGAAGTCTTATATATCACATTATAGGCTCAATATCATCCATTCATTCACCGACACCATGAGCCCAGTGCAACAATCCCAGTTATTAAAACAGTGCGTTCGTTAAACATCACAATTCGGATCACAATTAGACAACGAGTGTAAATTTACTTTTCGAAGCTTTTCTTTCCTTAGCGGTTACTACATTGATGACTTGCAAAGCGCTTTAATCCCACGCGCAGCCAACCCTTATCCCTAAGTCACGTCAATGCGTCGTCAATCTGTTCCCTTAGTCGCGTCAATGCGTCGTCAATCTGTTCCATAAGTCGCGTCAATGCGTCGTCAATCTGTCAATTGATAGCTTTTATTGCAAACGCCTTGTTAACACTTGCCAGCAAGACGTTAAAGTTGAATGGGTTGCCCAACTAACAACACGTGACGTACTATGGTAGGGGAGGAGATTATTAAGCCCGTCCCAAAAACATCGGTCGCCAGTTGGGGCGCAGTATACACGGCTGCAGTTTCCACAGCCGCACAATCCCAAAACCAGTTTGCAGGGCCGCACAAAACAGAGCCGCACAAAACAATCGTTGAGGCGCAGAAAACAGAGGCGCACTTTACGCTCTCCCAATCAAAGTCTTGCTGTTGATTCGTGGCTTTTATTTTTATTTTTATTTTTAAATGCAGTTTTATTCTTTCCAATGAACCTACATATTTATTTATACCAAGAATGAAAAGGAAATATATGTAAGAACAGGAATGAAGCCCACTTAAGACAAAGATAAGATAAGACCAAGATAAGCTATAAATATAAATAAATAATAATTTCTTGTCAATGACGTCATAGAAATGTCTTACATTCTTATAAAGCCATTATTTTATTTATTTGTTTTGTTGTGTTACATATTTTTGTAAGATGTTGACGTGGGATTTCATGAAATTGTGCAGCTATAAAGTCTACCTGGCTTTGTCCGAGGCAATTGTTTTCAAACGGTGACTCGTGTTCTTATCTCAAGACGTAGCCTTCATCTTTTATTTTCCTATCAAATTGTGTTTTGTTGTTGAGCAGTTTATTGAGAGAAGAATTTTCAAGTTAAGTTGACGGATATCAAGAACAATTGCTTCTGGAAATACAAGTTCTGATGAATATCAACTTTTTATTCATTTCAGACCAACTTTTAGCATTGTTTTTGTGCCACTAATATTATTGAGATTATATTTGTGCTACGTCCACCCAACCAATTATGCCATATTGAAGTTAAGATCGTGTCATTGCTTTGTACAAAGTTATAATACGTGTATTATTAACAATATTACTTAAACTATCAACATTGAACATAAGGAATGTAACTTTTCAGAGAAGTTGATCAACACGGGTTTATTGCATTTAAATTTTCCTCCATTACAACAGCAACTGGGACAAGATGTCAAGTCCCTGGTGTTGTGTATTGTGAGGGATAGGGTCAATGAAGACCAACAATTACCCCCCACCCCCTGCACACATTCCATCTTGAGCTTGGAGGGCTAAGATGTAATCTAGAACATATGACTTTGTTGCTGCTCGTGATTATGACATGTATTGCAATGACTTACAATAAAGACTATTATTCACTTACACAATTGTTTAAATATCAGAAAACGTTTACCCCTTACTCTGTCCGCGAAAAAAAAAAAAAAAAAAAAAAAAAAAAAAAAAAGTCCCAAACCTTGTCTAAAAGGAGTTATTGTGACCGGATTCGAACCCAGGAATATAATTCCTCGTCCAGCCACGAAGCTAGCACGTTACCACTGGGCTACGCTGCCCTGATAATAAGGATGTGGTTTAGGTCGTATCTGTACCATCGATTTTGGACTTAGTAAAAAAATTTCAAGAAATACTTTGAAATATTTTTTCGCCATCCCTTCAACAGGAATATATTTCGGGTGGAGAATTTCGACTCTCAAAAACTTGCGGCGCCGGGGATCGAACAGCAGACCTCACGCACCGGAGATCCCGACCATCACACTGAGCCACTTGGACTAATTGATGTACAGTGATTAATTATCTAACAGGTGATGTCATTTGTTTCTTATAATGCATTGCAGTCGCCGCTCTCTGAAGAACAAAAATCATTTCATCGGGATTCGAACCCGATCTCGGAGGTTACTGATCAACGAACTTTCCAACCAGCCGTGAAGACGAGGTAACAGTTGATTGAATTATTAGACAAGTGCATAGCAACGAGGCGGTCAGGGTCTGTTGCTAGGCGAGATCTGATGACATGAAACGAACATTAGACAGTCAAGTTATTCAAACTCAAGATATGTTAGCATCGTACTCACCTCATTGCCGTGCGACTGTAGATCCAATCCTTGCATTCGACGGGGATCGAACCGAAGACCCCTCGCATTGAAGCACTTGTTCATTCAACTGAGCCACATGGATCCATGCATTGAGGACGGATTCCCAGACAAACATGTGATGTCATTCTCACAATACAATCCAGTTGCAACTCTGATAAACAAAAAGCTATCCGGGCGGGAATCGAACCCAAGCCGTCTGCTTGTCAGGGTAGCGTCTTCTCCAACCAGCTATAGGGACTGATTACATTCTGATGGAAATAACACATACTTGACAGCAGAGAATCTCTCCTGAGGCCGTGCCAGCCCGTGAGATTGTTTCACTCCTTTAGGGATGGTTTTCACGCAACAAGGGGTGCTAATTGGGGTTAAACTTTACGGAGAAATGAGTAAACTCACATTCTTCATTCTACTATCAAAACTAAGAAAGTTAATAAACTTTAAATCAGCTAAGTACTGGAAAAATGTATACAAATTCAATGTCAACAATGTATTGTATTGTATTCATCTTTATTGTTTTAGGCATTATTGACCCGGTTACAATTTCTTCAAGTACATTTAAAATAGACAATAGTAAATAATTACTATAATGATTGGTAACTATAGGTACCTACACAGTTAATCATGATACATAGTTGACATATTTACTTGTTAATACATCCTATTTATTACTAATAGATACATAGTTATGATTTCTGAATTTATGAATGATTACAATATAATTTCCCTGTGGGATCTCAGCCTTTGTTTGAAGTCTTCTATTTTATCAGGCCAGGAACTTAGAACCACACAAAGGTTATTCCATTCAGGATTCATTAGAACTTCAGAATTGCATAAGACAATGTATTAATATTTGTATTTCTACACATGACACCAGTTCCTTGGAATGCTTGTGTACCCTGTTGACCTCTGGGAGCAAACAACAGCACTTGGCCATCGAATGGAGACCGATGCAAACTTCAATCAAAGAACAAAGCTTTGTATGCATCCGAGTCGGCTTCCTCTGAGAGCGACCGAAGACTGGAATCCAAGTCAGACATGGAGGTGAGGTCATCGTTCCCGGCGCCGTCATCATCGTCCTTGTGTTCATCAGCGCTGACCAGGTTGTCAATGGCAACAAGGAAGCAATCTTGGTCAGCAACGTTGTCTGCAAGCAAAGATAAGACTGAGCATCGTAACGTCCCGGCACTGCATGTCACGGGTCTACAGGTGTCAGACCTGCATGAACTTTTATTCCAACTTGCAACAAATCCAGCCTACAATTGTATTTCAAGTGTTACTTACGTACTATCATTGAGTGGTACCAATGCAAGGACCGTGATGTCACTGAACTAGGAGCCAGCAGGTGACTTCACGCTATGTGTTGATGTTGCAGGGAGATCACGTCGATGCTCTTGTTGAAAGTTCCATCAACCTGCAGTAGCGACATAAAAACAAATCAAACCTCCGTAACATTCCGTGACAAATACTGGTGCATCTGACTAATTAACAAAACAAAAAGTTGGAGCTAAATCTTTAATTACTTAATTCAACAAACAAATCTGAAATCTGAAAAGTGAATCACTGAATTTTCCTGAGAAAGTGTTGACCAATGATTGCTTTATAAAGAGTTTTAATAAAATAACTTTCAAGTTTCAATGCACAGGCCTAAAGCAACTTTTGATGTATTGAAAAGAGAATAATTAGCAGTAAAATTCATGGCTGACATTTACTTCTTTTACAATCTCTTAATAAATAAATTAATTACCACCTGCAATTAGTTACCAACGCAATTGTGGTGGAGAGAGCGATGCAATACTTTTAAAAATATGCATTACACTTCAGTACCTTCATTCCTTCCACAAGAACTGTTGATGCCAATGAAATTTAAAGTTGGGCAAACTGGATTTGATTGCAAAAGAGAAGCTGAAAGTTTTAAAAATGGGGCCAGCTGATATCAGGTAGCACTTTTTGTATGGGGCATATTCTTGAGCTGCCCATCACGTTGTCTGCATTGCAAAATTGTTATAAATACAAGATATGCAACAGATTGCTTCTGCCCTTCGACTACGTACATCAGAGTCAATCATAATCTCTTCACCGTAGACCAACATTTCTATCAGAAATCATGAAACATGTTTCAATCCAAACAAACCTCAACAAATCCCAACAAATAACAAAATTACATACTGTAGAGCTTTGTCAATTTTCTGTGTGTTTCTTGCGGTGTCTGTGAGCTAATTTTTCTCTTGGGCAGCAAGCTTCGAAGATGGATATAATGAAATCAAGCTAAACAAGCCGCTCCAGGTTGGATTGAATCGTCTTCCTAATGCCGACATCAAACATTCAGCTCAGTGAGTTGACACTTGCCTCGGATGAGATCTTAGACCGTGTCACTACAAGGTTGGTCTCATCTAATGCTGCTTCCTCGTTGAACGCTAAGACATGAGCAGGTGCCCTGGTGAAGAGAACACACGAGTTTAGAAACATTTTTTATAAATTGAATTACAAATGACGCTCGATGACTTTATTGACAGGTACCCATGGCAGACTAAAAAGAAATATATCATGATCTCAAAGCTACAGATAATACTTGTGGTCAAAAGTCAAGTGTGCATTTCTTAGCATGCTATGGATTTGATGTTACCATTGTGATCATAATCTTGGAGTCAACCAACATCTCATGTATCTCATAGCAATCACTAGCCGCCGACTTTCATACAAAGGCTGAAGAGACCGTCTCTCAACAAGTCAACCAAATCACCAAGACAAGATCGTTAACTATCAGATGTAAGTGAAATCATGAACCTTGGTAGGTGGAACCACATTGAATCCTTGTAGCCAGGTTTTCTGATGATGTAATTAAACAATACAATAAAATGCCCCAAATTGGAATCGGCCCAACACAACCTCAACAATTTCGTCTACTTTGCTTTCAAAACCAACCTGCACAAAGATAACTGAACCAAGCTTTAACTGAATCCAATTTTTCGGAACATGGCAATATATTTTCTTCTCCAAGCTGTCGCGGATATCGGCGAATGTTCCATTTTTCAAGACCACCTGTCGCCACCCTCGATCGGAATTTGCACAGCTGACAGCGATCTGAATGGCGGCCAATGATGTTCTATCTCTCTCTAGCTTACGATTCATAGCATACCTTCTCTCTCTCTGCTCCTGGATAATCTTTCTCTCTCTTGCATCTTTTCTCTCGCTCTGCCCCCCAAAAATGTGTCTCTCTCTTGCCTTCTATTCGTAGCATAGTTTCTCTCTCTCTGCTCTCGAGCTACTAAATGCTACACCAACTTCTGCTCGCCTGGTACAAGACGGGGATTTCGAAGCTAGTTTTAGCCGTGTTTTCAGCTGGATGTCAGCTGCCAGCTGGCCGTGCCAGCCCGTGAACATTGTTTCACTCGTATAGGGATGGATGGTTTTCACACCACAAGGGGTGCTAATGGGGGTTAAACTTTACGTAGAGTTGAGTGAACTCACATTCTTCATTCTCTAATTACAAATGAGGAAGTTAATTAAGTATCCGGTTTGTACTGTAAAAAAGTATATGTAAGATATTTGAAAGATCAGCTTTAAAATTTATTTCATCATTTATGCCAACCAGATTAATACAAATACTTGCAAGAATGTGAAAGCTGAGTCGATGGCTGCTCGTGTATCATAAGAAGACCAACTTCAGAGCTGGCCACATCGAGGATGATCAACGCCACGCAAAACATCCCGCAGGAGCAACGTCGTCGAAGTCGCAGGTTTGAATCAGAACAACGATGCTACACTTCATCCCTGGGACCAACGTGGCCAGCTTCCAGCCTTCCTATTGGCCGGTCTACTTTGTTCATCGACAGATATCACCGAGCAGAGCTCAAGCACGGCCACGTGGAGTAAACACTGACCTTCCTCTTCGTCTGCTGAACAAACCGATCAAATCCACCACAGTCCCAACTCTTAACACACAAAACCTGCACATAAATCACTCAAATCATATACACTCTTTTAATTATCTGATAAATACTTACTTTCAGTTCTCCACAATTATTATTTGTAATTCACATTTTATATTTAATATCAAGATAAATGAAGTCCAATGTGTAAATGTGTTAAATAGTATTCACGCCATTGTATGATAACGTCTGCTTATTCTGTTCATCACAGCACAAGAAATCACAGACTTAAATAATAATAAAATACAAATAAAACCTACAGCGGTAATATCAGAACAAGTGCGATGAAGGTTTTGGAAATGGTCTAAGAAATGAAGTTCAAGCTGTGCATCTAGAAACCAACAAACACCATCCAGTGCCAGTGAGAGATCTTGTCTGAACATGAAGAGCTAAAAGACAATTGTTTAGATCTTCACTCAATGTCATTGTATTTCCACCTCGTAATACACGGGTTGCAAATCCAATCTTTTATACACACAAACAACAGAAATAAAACAGCCAAGATTCAAGATAATGCAAATTGTGCCAATCACGTTCACTCAAGGAATGGTTTCAAAAATAAAACTCTGTGCATTTCATGACAAACTTCAAGACAGGTGACAGAACTATGTTGAACTTGCAAAATAACTTCATATAACTAGACCCAACCAAGAATCAAAGAACCAACGAACTTCCTGCCCCGGTCACGTCCCACTTCCCTAAGAATGCAAAGTAATTTAGACGCCGGTTAAAAGAAATCCAAAGACGGAACAATCCAAAAGACAAGACCTGTAATAACGTAGCTAACTTCAAAAAACTTGGCTAATTTCATTGTATAACTTCACTGTATTACTACATTTAATTTAATGTAACACTAACGTGGACACCATACAACCGGCGATCATGATTCAACAGAAATGTACTTTCCTATTACTCTAAGAACTTGCATGAGAACATGTACCATGTCTAAGTATGAGAATAAATAAATAATAATAATAACCATATCCTCGTTGTTAATCTCACCAAGAGTTTGCTGCAAATATGATTGGTAAATTATAATAATTAATAACTTGGTAGATTTCAGGCAAACTTGAAGACAGGTAACAAAACTTTGTAGAACTTCAGAATTGCATAAGACAATGTATTAATATTTGTATTTCTACACATGACACCAGTTCCTTGGAATGCTTGTGTACCCTGTTGACCTC
Source organism: Protonemura montana (assembly GCA_947568835.1). Lineage (NCBI taxonomy): Eukaryota > Metazoa > Arthropoda > Insecta > Plecoptera > Nemouridae > Protonemura > Protonemura montana. The sequence continues at coordinate 12,622,298 of OX387611.1, forward strand.
TGGGAGCAAACAACAGCACGTGGCCATCGAATGGAGACCGATGCAAACTTCAATCAAAGAACAAAGCTTTGTATGCATCTGAGTCCGCTTCCTCTGAGAGCGACCGAAGACTGGAATCCAAGTCAGACTTCGAGGTGAGGTCATCGTTCCCGGCGCCGTCATCATCGTCCTCATCAGCGCTGGCCAGGTTGTCAACGGCAACAAGGAAGCAATCTTGGTCAGCAACGTTGTCTGCAAGCAACGTAAGACTGAGCATCGTAACGTCCCAGCACTGCATGTCACGGGTCTACAGGTGTCAGACCTGCATGAACTTTTATTCCAACATGCAACAAATCCAGCCAACAATTGTATTTCAAGTGTTACTTACGTACTATCATTGAGTGGTACCAATGCAAGGACCGTGATGTCACTGAACTAGGAGCCAGCAGGTGACTTCACGCTATGTGTTGATGTTGCAGGGAGATCACGTCGATGCTCTTGTTGAAAGTTCCATCAACCTGCAGTAGCGACATAAAAACAAATCAAACCTCCGTAACATTCCGTGACAAATACTGGTGCATCTGACTAATTAACAAAACAAAAAGTTGAAGCTAAATCTTTAATTGCTTAATTCAACAAACAAATCTGAAATCTGAAAAGTGAATCACTGAATTTTCCTGAGAAAGTGTTGACCAATGATTGCTTTATAAAGAGTTTTAATAAAATAACTTTCAAGTTTCAATGCACAGGCCTAAAGCAACTTTTGATGTATTGAAAAGAGAATAATTAGCAGTAAAATTAATGGCTGACATTTACTTCTTTTACAATCTCTTAATAAATAAATTAATTACCACCTGCAATTAGTTACCAACGCAATTGTGGTGGAGAGAGCGATGCACTACTTTTAAAAATATGCATTACACATCAGTACCTTCATTCCTTCCACAAGAACTGTTGATGCCAATGAAATTGAAAGTTGGGCAAACTGGATTTGATTGCAAAAGAGAAGCTGAAAGGTTTAAAAATGGGGCCAGCTGATATCAGGTAGCACTTTTTGTATGGGGCATATTCTTGAGCTGCCCATCACGTTGTCTGCATTGCAAAATTGTTATAAATACAAGATATGCAACAGATTGCTTCTGCCCTTCGACTACGTACATCAGAGTCAATCATAATCTCTTCACCGTAGACCAACATTTCTATCAGAAATCATGAAACATGTTTCAATCCAAACAAACCTCAACAAATCCCAACAAATAACAAAATTACATACTGTAGAGCTTTGTCAATTTCCTGTGTGTTTCTTGCGGTGTCTGTGAGCTTCTAATTTTTCTCTGGGCAGCAAGCTTCGAAGATGGATATAATGAAATCAAGCTAAACAAGCCGCTCCAGGTTGGATTGAATCGTCTTCCTAATGCCGACATCAAACATTCAGCTCAGTGAGTTGACACTTGCCTCGGATGAGATCTTAGACCGTGTCACTACAAGGTTGGTCTCATCTAATGCTGCTTCCTCGTTGAACGCTAAGACATGAGCAGGTGTCCTGGTGAAGAGAACAAACCAATTTATAAACATTTCATAATCAAGAGAGAAAAACTATGACTATAGAATAAATAATTCTATGCTAGGATCATACAATGATATCTTCTGTTAGATCTCTCGTACCGACCATCAGGAACAAAATCATTTACTTGATACGCGTCCTGCATTGTTTATTCACTGTCAACAGCGAAATTCTAGTTATCCAAGACGTAATTTACATGTGAGACAAAAATACGATCCTACTTCGCCAAGCTCAGCTGTGACAGCCGGCCATTTTGCGGAGTATGACGTCACAGCCATGTGCTAGTGCATCATGAACTCCGTCGTTTGCGCCTCTGGTAGCTACGAGCTCAACTATCAGACGAGTTTCAAGCGAAATTTCAGCGCGAAAGTTGGAGAAGAAATAAATGAATGAATATATTTATATTTAGCTGTCAAGTTATTGCATCACGTATAGCAGCTAACACAATATTATAACAATACATTAACATAACATATTGATACATAATAATAATAATAATACAAACATAATAGCAATGCTAACATTTTTTTAAACATTATGTAATTTAAAAATGTTCTTGTATAAAGTTAATGTTTATTATAATTTAAAAGTTGTACTTATTTCTACTGTGATATTTGTACTCTAAGCAGTAAATTCACGGGGTGCTCTAAAAGTTGTTTTTTCCAGTATTTATTAGTTTTCACTTTCTTTGGTTGCTATTTATTAGCAGGCATTCTTGTCTGAGCAATTGCAAAATTAGTTGCATTCCTGACTTCATGCAGTAGTTTATTGAAAAGTAGTCTGCCTTTTGAAAATATAGTTTTATTATTAAATAAAGTTAAAGTTCTATGTACAAAGCAGTATTTAAAATACTATTTTCAAGAAGGGGGACAGAAGACTTGCCGAAAACTATCGACCCATTGCAATACAGTCTGTATTTTCCACACTACTGCAAAACGCGTTTGCGATGAAGATAACAGCATTCTTAAAAGAGCACGGCACTCACAATTACTGCCAGCATGGATTCACGAAGGGAAGATCTGTAAATACAGCGGTGGGAAGTTACGTCACCGAGGTGCTGAAAGCTTTGGATGCCAATGAAGAGGTGATGGGAGTCTTCTACGACTACACAAAGGCGTTCGACACTGTTAATATCGAGCTCCTCCTCACGAAGCTAGCAAGGATCGGAATTGCCGGTAAAGCAAACGAGTGGTTAAGATCTTTTCTCATCAACAGAAAACAGTCGGTGTTTGTCTCACGGCAAGGTGAATACTCCCAATCAGAAGAGACGACCTCGTCAATAGGGCTGCCACAAGGAGCCACCCTCTCCCCCCTGCTCTTCATCCTATCTACCAACGATTTACCTAATCATGTGACGACAGGAAAATTGACGCTCTTCGCTGATGACACTTCACATCTTTTCCGCTCCCACACAGCGGACGTTTGCGCTGAAGCAAGAAAAGGGGTACTTGAACTGGAATCCTGGAGTAATAAGAATGGCCTATACTTAAACAGGGAAAAAACTACTGCAATGAAATTCAGCACAAAACGAATGACTATGGAAAGTTCACCTCTTATCAGACTGGACGGCAAATCAATCCATAGTCTCGAAGTAACTAAATTCCTAGGTATTAAAATTGATAGTGCAATGAACTGGGATAGCCACGTGAAATCGGTATGTGCCAAGGTAGCCTCTGCATGCTATCTTATAGGCAAAATGATGAAATTAGTGAATATTGATACTGTGAAGCTCATATATTTTGGACTACTACAATCACATTTGCAATATGGTGTCATCGTCTGGGGGAACAGTTCCCAGGCCAAGAGACTGTTTGTCCTTCAGCAGCGTGCACTGAGATACATGGCACGGGCCAGCTTGAACCCGTGCGCTGAGGTTTTTTATAAAGATTCCTGCAGAAATTTATTTATTAAATTCAGAATGTTAACATTACCTAGTTTATATATGTATCATACCATAATGTACTGCATAGAGAACAACTATTTGAGTCGTACTAATGAGACCATTCATGACCATAACACTAGGTTCAAAACAGACGTTCGAACCGAATCACACCGATTGAGCATCTATACGAAAGACCCCATCTATAATGGGAGCAAATTATTTAACGCTCTACCTGGGTCGATCAAATGTTTACCGCTTCCTAAGCTCAAAGGTCAATTGAAGGAGTATTTTATCACAAATTGTTTTTATTCTATTAATGAGTTTTACAGCAGCTAGTATAGCATGCTTGATTTGTATATAACTGACTGTCCCATAACATGTACAATGTTTCAAAGACAATAAATTAAATTAAAAAAAAAAAAAAAAAGATATTGTTACAATCTCTACTATTAGGAACAGACAGCATCAAGTAATTTATTATTTTCTCAAACAGGTTTCGTGGTAGGAGTCCCGTAGTTGATTTAAAAATTAATGAAGGAGTTTTAATCAAAATCCTTTGCTTTACAAACATCTAACATTTCTCCAGATTAGGAGTACGTTTCTGCACCCGTGGGATAGATCTCATTACTTTGTTTTTGAGGATTTGCATTTTGTATAACTTTGATTGGTTATGAAAAGAATGTAAGAACAGCAGTGAAAGTGTGGATTGCCTGGCTTATTTCAACCTGAGACCATCATATGATAAATTGAGATGGAATGGAATAATATACTTTGTTGAATGATGACGGAAAAACTTTGTTCTTATCTTTTCGATGTGTTTTTGTTATCCTCAAGCTGCTTACGAGGATGCACGTTTAAATATTTCAGTGATAATTAGAGTATTAGTATCGGCAAAGACTGGGAAGACTTAATCTGAGTTTTCCAGGATATTTCTCACCGGTTGATATCAGCTGCAACAAAGTGAATCAGACGGCAGCCAAATCATTGAATCCATGACTTCCATTGGCTCAGCGTCATCTTGCCCTCTTCATAGAAAGTCCCCTCCACATCTGTGAAAAAATGTATAACCACCTCCCGACCGATATCAAAGAATCTTCTCTATGCAGCATCTTTGATTGAAACCTAAAAAAACCCAGTTCTGCTATCTTCGGGGTCTTGTGGTCAAGTAAGTCTCCTATTTGCTAACAAGAAGACCCAACAAAGTGTGGGCTCTAAAGTGTAATGAATTGTGATATACCATTCAATGTTTGTCTCTCCAGTACAGTAATTACTTGGATCATGTTAATGAGGTACGTACCAACACTGCCAACATTCATCTGTATACTTCTATGAGAAAGTTGGACAGCTAATTTGGAAGACTTTGTTTCGCTGTCAAGAATCCCAGACTTTGCCGACAGAAATATCTGTGAAGACTGCGAACTAAAAATCTCTCCATCAAAACCTTGTGCAATTCAAAGGCTGGAAAACCTGCATCTTGTAAGCTTTCTTGTCTACCAGTGCGGGTGGTCTCTTCTCGACTTCGCAAGGGGTTTCTACGAGTTCTGTTTCCTTAAGAGGCGCACTCCTATCGCTTATCTCTGGAGTTATCGGAATAATGCTGCGTGTTCGAGACGGACCATAAATGTTGCAAGACCCCCCAGAACTCACCCCGGCGGTACTCAAAAACCGTAATGGAATAACATTAGTTCCTAAAAGTAGTGTATTGCTAGGTAAATCTATACGAGCTGCATATTTATCTAGGAAATCTATACCTAAAATACCATCCGCGATGAGTGGCAACTCTGCCGCACACACATAACACCGAGACGTGAACTCAGCGCGACCCTTCATGGTCAATCCAAACTCGACCATTGCCATCCCTAAAATTGGCACTGGCGATCCATCTAATCCATATATATTCCCTGGATTTATTTCCTCGCTTGTTATAATAGACTCGTCATGGACTACTCCGGCCCTAAGTAGCGATACTGCCGCACCCAAATCAACAAGGAACGAACGCCTGTGACGGTTCACTACTAGTTCCACCGATCGCAACTGCCCCATGGGCGCGCGCAATGCCGCCTGTTCCGCAGCCCTTGGACACGGCTGGCTATCGGCATGCCACTCCCTGCTAACTAGGGAAGTCTGAGTAGGCGTATCATTACCTAATTCATACGACACCACTCTCTGTGAACTATCTTTACGACCGGTACGATCTGGTAGGTGCTTCGAGTAATGTGAATGAGCTATATACTCTGATGAACAAGGTTCCTGGATGCTAGGGTCCTTTCTAACTTTTATCCCGCCCCATGTACGGGCCCGATGACATGAGGCTGGCGTTAGTTTCCCTGCCGCGACCTTCGACAGTCTTTTGCGACATGCCCTCGCAAACCACAAAGCTGGCAAATTGGTCTATAAGGCCGACCACAGTCTCTCGCCTCATGGCCTCTTGCCCCGCAATTGTCACAAGTTACCTCATCCCTACGCCCATAGAACTTTTGCGGTCTAAATGACCCAGTTGGTCTCACGGGTGACCGACCCACATCCAAATTTTGCCCTGGTTCGTGGTTCGGGTGCTGAAATCTTGGCTGGAATGGAGGCCTAAAACCCCAGGCTCGTGGCTCCGACTTTGTAATGTTGGGTCGTGGACCCCAGTGGGACTGGTCCCTACCCTGGTTCTTCCCGAACTGCGTCGGTCCCCATTGCCGTGGCCCGCTAGCCCGAAAGGGGTCTCTATGTATATTGTGGCTAGGCCATTCGCCCCATGAGCCCTGTTTACCACCCTTATTAGTGAGGGACACTTCCGTCCCTGTCTTGACCTGTGGGAACTGGTCCCCATTTCCGTGAGGGAAATCGCGTTGATGATTTCCACCATACTCTACCTCTTCTCCCCACGTGACATGTACGGCATTAGATGGGCGCCCCTCCCCCGCAATTACTTCATTTTTCTCTTCCAATTCGGCTATTTCCCTTGCCTGTTCAAAGGTGGTAGGTGTCTTCGAAAGGATATAACGTTTTAAGGAAGGCTTAATTCCATGTAAAAACTGTTTCCGCAGTGCCTCTTTATGCAACTCTTTGCGAATGGCGTCTCCAGCGTCGCCCTTTACCTCTAGCAGCCCTTTCGCACTGACTCTCAAGCGTGCTGCAAATTGTGAAACCGACTCATTGCCCCTCTGCGTGCAATTCCTAAACGCTTGTTCCGTGAACTCCGCGTAGACTTTCGGTCTAAATCCTTCTCGCAGTGTCGCTATCAATTCTTCCCAGGATGACACCCCATCGCTCAAACTAGCGTCCACGTATGCCCGAGCTCTCCCTCGTAATTTGAGCTGTGCTATACCTAATTTTCTACCAGCGGACCATCCGCCCACATCTGAAGCTGTATCTACAGCCGATATGAAGGTTTGAACTGTTTGGGTACCGGACTCCCCGGAAAAGGGTTCTATCAAACTCATGACGCCCATGACGTCGGTCATCGTCACCGTGACCTCCCTCGGTGACTCGGGAAGACCCCCACCCTCGGAAGCCATTACGATAAGAAGAAAACAAACGGAAACGAGAGGGAGAAAATAAGGAAAAGTTTAATGGTATTTAGGTGGTACCTTGTTTTGTACCATAGCTGGGAGGCTATGGGATGGCTATATGTCTTCGACCAACGCCCGCGAAGAAAGGATATAACGTTTTAAGGAAGGCTTAATTTAAGTGAAGTTGACCCGGACCTTGTACCTTGAAGCCTGTGGTCAGTGGCGTGCCGTCTAGACGAAAAGGACCACCAATATGCCTCCCTTGATTAGGCACAAGGAATATACACCAGAATCCCATTGAGAGGAGAGACCGCGCGTGAGGGAGGATGAGTAGGCCTCCTTTGATTGGGTATAGGGAGTATGTACGGGAGTCCTAGTAAGGGGAAGGAACTTGGGTGCAGTTAGCTCGATGCACACCTCTAGCCTGTTAGATTGTACTGTGGGTCAAGGATTGGCTGTACCGTGGACTGGCTGCTGGCCAGGGAAGCTACCCGCATTGAAACCGTATCATGCATAATACTACTACGCTGGAAATTAGCACTCCTCCTGGAAGGATAACTCGAAGGACATAACGCTACGGCTGCGCGCAAGGAGATATTCCACACCTCCTAGGGTGTATTCTGATATCATATACGAGCGCGTTCGACTTCTTACTGGACCTATCAAATTATGTTAGTTCTTTCTGGCTGGAAATTCGGGACGAGCAACAAACGTGCCCAATTCACTAAGCGAGTCTGCACTGGACAATACTATGCGCTGACCAACTGGAAGCTTGTCTGAGCATCTCTACCGCCCGGAATCGCCTTCGATTCATACTTGGAGTACTTGTCTACCCGAGGAGTTAGCTATTGAATACCGAGAGTGTATTCTGATCCTTACGTGATCCTGTGACGCAACCCACACGTTAAGTTGCGCGGAATAGCGGACTCCCGAATGCAGTAAAATGTGGCGTAAGTAAATGTGACTCGTGGTCAGTGGAGGGGTCGGGACCACGTCACCTAGGCAATCGACCTGGTCGCGATTTCAACGGCGAAGAAAACCGGTAGTGAAGAAAGACGCTTTATTTAACATAAAGGTGCGAAGGAAAACCTAGCTTTTGTTCCTAAGATGGAAACCGATTATCGTGGGAGTCGAGGACGACGACGAAACAACGAGGAAGAAGCTTCTCGATCGATTATCGGTAAAGCCCTTGTAGGACAGTACCCTTACTGGAATGGGAGACGATACATTCTATACTGTACTCGTGATATGGACGTTCACCCTTCGTGAACTGGACTTACGACCCTGGATGAAGAATATTAATTTCTACTCACTCGACGGACCGCGTCTGCTAGCGCTAAGAAAACTCACTTTCTTTATTCGAACGAGGAATAGACGGGAAGAAGAGAGAAGAAACGTATCGGTCTCATTACCCCCCATGAAGTCATTAACTGCAAGGTGCGCTACGAACCCCTTTAAGTACCACTCCAAAAGGTAATCATGTGCTAGTACTCACCCGTGATCTCTTGAAGTTCTCGATGTTCCTCCGCCAACATCGTAGGCCGGGATCCCACTTCTGACACCAATGTGGCCGTGATCGGAGGTTTGGCGGAGACAGGAAGGTGTTCGGGTTGCAGTCAAGACACGACGTGTAGATATTTATCGTTTACTAGTCACGAGATACATCGCTGGTGGCTGGAAGGATGGTTGACGGGCGTCCGGCCTGTCCGGACCCCGAGAGTGAAGAGCAGCTAAGAGAGCGAGCCTGGCTCGCGCACTCCAGATATATCCCTCAGAACGCTAGGGTTGCACTTTACTAGCTAGGCGCTCTCTGGCATTACTAGCGCTCTCTATAGTGGTACTATGATACTCGGTGATGGTACTGTATCAACTGTAGTTGGTACAAAATCAAGGGCGGCCTGGACAATTATAGATAACAATAAAGGAAAAAAGACCGAAATGAGACAATAACAGTAAAACACGGAAATAAGGACATCTCAACCCCTAATCAAGTGGCTAATATATTCAACGAATACTTCGTAAATGCGATACCTTACAATTACACTACTAAATCAATCGAGATAGCCAAAAATCTTGGCGATGCTCCAATGGCCATCACTGGTTGACAGAAGACGCTCAGTCCGACTACGGTACCTCTTCAAAGCCCTCTCTGGAGAACCGGCATGGAAAGAACTCGCAGAGCGTGTCAAGACAAGAACATTCGCTGGGAGAGGAGACCACGACAGAAAACTGTTTCTGCCCAGGTACAAGACGGACCTGGGTCGTTTCTCATTGATTGGCAGAACAATAAGAGATTGGAACAATATCCCCAGAAAGAAAATGAGTAAAATCAAATCTGCAAAAGACTTTTAGTTACCTACCACGAGTATTACAAAACTACTTAATCTAGTTTTCTAGTTAATCTAGTTTTTAAATCTAAAATTTATTGCAACCAACAGGAAGAAAAATGTGTACATTCCATTTAATGTTTTCCAAAGTTGTAAATAAACTCCTATTCTATTCTATTCTATTCTAACTAATTCCAAACAAAACATGTTTTTATACCCTCTACTTGGAAAGGAATACTATAATATTATGGAAAAAATCACCATTGTATTTCCAGAAGAACTAAAGACGTCCATCATATGCCCATTTCACAAGAAAGATGACAAAACTTCGGTGACTAACTATAGACCAATAACCCTATTATCAGTCTTCTCAAAGCTTATCGAAAATGCATATTGCACACGATTGGTTGCATTTCTAGAAAACAATTCCCTACTAGATGACCATCAACATGGATTCAGAAAAAAACGCTCCACCACAACAGCAATTACAAACTTTATAAACGAGCTAACTTCTCATTCGCAAACCAACAAGAACTCCTATGGTATATTTTATGATTATACCAAAGCTTTCGATACAGTAAATCATGATGTGTTATTAGCAAAACTAAATTATATGGGAGTCCGTGGGGTGGCAAATAAATGGATAGGATCCTTCCTTCACAACAGGAAACAGAAAGTAAAAATCTGACATCAGATGGGATGCATCTACTCCAATGCATGCACAGGAAATGCAGGTGTCCCCCAGGGAGCATCAATATCTCCGATATTATTCATTATTTACACAAACAACCTAAACCTGACAGTGAAAACATGGCCCCTTATCACCTTTGCAGACGACACGACCCAATTAGTATGCGATCATCTCAATTCAATTTTAAACACTAGCAAAACTGCCATTAAACAAATGGAAGAGTGGAGTCTCAAAATTAACCTGGCCCTAAATACCTCGAAGACCATACTCATTAAATTCAAAACAAGCCAACAACGCAATCCTCTCAAGCCTTAAATGCATTCAATTATTATAATTACATATTGCAGAGTTTTGTCAATTTCCTGTGTTTTACTTGTGGTGTCTGCGAGCTTCATATTTTTCTCTTGCATAGCAACCTTTCGAAGGATGATATCATGGAATCAAGCTAAACAAGCCACTCGAGGTTGGATTGAATCGTCTTCCTAATGTTGACATCGAACATTCAGCCCAGAGTCGTCTTTGCTACAAGGTTGGTCAGACCCAATGCTGCTTCCTCGTTGAACGCTTAGACAGAAGCAGGTGTCCTGGTGAAGTAAATTTATTTTATTAAATAAAACAACTTCATGTGATTACGGGGAAAGTCTCGTATTGAAACTATTTTTTCTGGATTTTTATTGAAGTTGGAATTCGACAAATCGAGCATGTTATCGACAAAGAATTTACTTATGGCTAACTTTTTTTTTAAATCTCCACTTGTATTGTGTTGTTTGTTTTAATGATTGATAACGTTTCAGAAGTAAGGTCAGATTGTTGAGGTGGCTTTCGATTTCTACGTAATAACAAATCTGATATTTTTATAAGCTGTCACTGTCAGAAATAATAAAGACTTCAGGGATTTACTTGAATGTGCATTAACTCTGTATAATTGTCTAAAGAAGACAGTGGAATTTTTTACCTTCAAACCTGTACCTGTGCAAACAAAAGAAAAATTGGTATTTGAAACATGGATATATACTTATGTAGAGATGTGCTTCACGGTGTTTGCTCTGTTTAATGAGATTGTTGGCCCTAAAAAGGGCCTTGGCTCGAAGAGGCGAAGTCCTACGTGAGGAACTCGGCCCACCTCGTCAGCCTGCTCCAAGATCTCAAGCTGGAACCCGGGGACATGCTGGTCAGCTTCGATGTGGTATCCCTGTTCACAAAGATACCCATCGGCGAAGCCATGGACAAGATCACCGCCAACTACCTACTGCCGGACTACGTCGTCGACCTAACAAGACACTGCATGGAGTCGACGTATTTCCTGTTCGACGGCCAGTTCTACAGACAAGTGGAAGGCGCACCGATGGGATCACCTCTGTCCCCCGTGATCGCCAACCTGTTCATGACCGAGTTCGAGACCGAAGCCATCAACTCAGCGCCTCTGAAACCTAGCTGTTGGCTCCGATACGTCGACGACACCTTCGTTGTGTGGCCACACGGCGCGGCGAAGTTGGACGAGTTCCTGACCCACCTGAACAGCAGGCACGCCAACATCAAGTTCACCATGGAAATAGAAGCGAACAACAAACTCCCCTTCCTGGACTGCCTCGTGATGAAGAGACCAGATGGGACGCTCGGCCACTCGGTATACCGGAAGCCCACACACACGAACCGCTACCTGAACGCGACATCGCATCACCACCCCGCCCAGCTTCGATCGGTAGCTAGTTCACTGGCATACCGATCTAAAGCCATCTCCGACGCGGACCACCTAAAAACCGAAGCCCGTACACTCAAGTCCGCTCTCCTGCAAAACGGATACACCAACCGCGACTTCCAAAAAGCCTGGAACTTGAGAAGAAAAGAAAAGCCAGACGAAGATGAGACATCGGTGGCCACCGCCTTCCTCCCGTACGTGCGAGGGGTTACCGACCGCATCGGCAAGCGACTAGCTGCCGCCAAAATCAAGACCGTCTTCCGAGCCGACCGCAAGATCCAAGACCTGCTACGCAGCGCCAAAGACAAGATAGCGCTCGAAGAACACGGGGTGTACGAAGTGCCCTGCGCCGACTGCAACAACACATACGTCGGGCAGACGAGTAGGCACATGTCGAAGCGGCTTCAAGAACACCGGCGAGCGGTCGCGACCGGCCAAAGCACCTCCTCTCTGTTTCAGCACACGGAGCAGACCGGGCACGAGATACACTTCGATGGCATGAAGTCCCTGGCCGCGGTGACGCACTACCGAACACGAACCATCCGCGAAGCAGTGGAGATCGAAAGGCGCCCGTTCAACATGAACAAACGGGATGACAGCATCCGCCTTCCTCACGCGTGGAAGCCCGTCACGGACAAGATCTCCGTGACACCGGCAGAGCCCACCGTGAGACCGACCCCACGAGCCGCCACTCCGGCGAACATACGAGCCCGCCAAGATGCCCCTGCGCGCAACACGCGATTGGCTACCGCAAGAGCCAATGGGAGAGCGGCGCTCTGCGCTACACGCTCCGCTACAAAACCGAGCGGCCGAACGACAGCACTATCAGTCTCCTGAAGATGACAAGCCGTGACTTGTCGAAACGTCGAGAGCCAAGGCCCTTTTTAGGGCCAACAATCTCATTAAACAGAGCAAACACCGTGAAGCACATCTCTACATCCACCAACGGCTCTGGAAACCTTCACCATACCATATATACTTATATTTTTATAGTGATTGCAAAGTAGCAATCAGGTAACTGCCTGTAATGGATGCAAAGCCAGAACTAATTAAACGTAAGCCATTACCTAGATCATGCAAGAACAACAATCGCTGCCAAAATTTTTGTGCAGTAAAATTCAGTGGTGTTTTCGCTTGGCTTCATTATTGCCGTTGCTCTAGGGTCACTCTGGGTTATCAAGAGTCTGATGACGCAAGGAGCTAAAAAACAGCAGAATTATCGTCTGTCTTAACTAAAGACTGTCTAGACTTTAGGTCTGGAAGGCCATGCAGATTTCGCGCCATTGACGCAGGGAGTTCGCGGTTGACCAAAAATTCAATGAAAGTTGTCAGATGACAGTTTCCAGAGATCTCTATCCCAGTGACCTTTTGCTTCTTATCCTGCGATTGTTTAATTCCTAACAACGCTTATAATGTCGTATATAACTACGCCTTTTTCTTCCCATGCCGAGAATCGGACATTGTTGTCAAATAAAAACCTTGCTTTTCTCCCCGAGGGACGGAAAGTGGACAAAGTTGCTGGTCTTGAGTAAATGTAGATCCATGTTTCCCCAGTCAAGTTCTCCTTCCGCTGGGTGCAGCGAGTCGACTTTCACGACCAAGAGGGGAGGGAACGCCAACCTGCAAATAAGGAAAACATTAAGACAAGTCAGGATAGCCAACTGTGCCAGACTGGCAACTCTGAAGGAGAATGAGTGAATGCGTCGGTGAATGAGTGGATGATAATGAATCTAACCTAGCCTAGAAGAGAAAATTTAACAAAATTAGCGATAAAAAAATGTGTCGCTGGGCTTATATCTGGTTCATTTTTCAAAAATCCCTTTGAAAATGTCATGACATGCTCATCGTCTGGTTAAAACTGGCTAAAGGCTGGTTCAAACATGCCTGGCATGCACTCTCTTAGGCAGTATCTAGAAAAGGCACTCTTATAGGTAAATACAGAAAGATTTGTTTACTAAATTAAGGTCAAACTGTCTTTGTCTAGAATTAGTTGTAAAATGAGTGCTCTTGAAATTCTTATTCAATTGAGGTAAACAATAGTGACAATTGTTAAAATATTGATATCTAGCATTGCTCTGAATTGCTCACCTTCAGTAGACATGACATGCTTTTTTGAAGGAACCTTGGGGACAGTCGCTGTTGTTGGTCTTTCACAAGAGCAGGTCTCCAGCAGCCGTTGACAGCAATCTAGAAGAAAGAATTCATGACTCAGACATCGACAGCTTCTCATTGGTTTCTCATCAGAGCAATTGTATGAACTTGAACTAACCTTGTGTTAAGTTGTATTGATAGCAGTAGCAAGTGAGTTGGTGGTTCTTGAATCTCTAATGCATGCAGTGTTGCTGGTGCTAGTAGCCATCCTTGAGCTGGGCTTGCTGGAACAGAAACAAAGAACCAATTAATACCTAAACATAAACTGCATCGAGTACATTCCAGGCCTAACAATCAAACATAAAAAAATTGTTTATTTGGCAGACATATAGTAAAATGGACATGAATAAAAGCTAATGGGGAGACTAATGGTAAGACTAATTGGGAAAGTGATTGGAATTTTAGATAGAAGTTATGAGTGGAATGGGTTTAAGTGATTGGAAACAGGTGATAAAGAATGTTTATAGTTTTAGGAAGTTAAAAGATATATTCTAAGATCTAAAATGCTACCATGTTAAGAAACTATTAAAAAAACAGTTTAAAATAAACAAATATATGGATTGGTGAAGTGGTTCACAGTCGTGGGTAGATGGGGTTGTGTGAAAAGGTATTTTAATTGACTTGCAGTCTTGAAAAGGAACCTAAAATGTAGACAAACATCTACTTTTTAGGTTCTTTTTAGGTTCCATCAGTGTTGCCGAGATAATACAGAGATTGAAAATAGTTCAGAGTTATTAAAAATGAATATAAATACAGAGTTGAAATAGAGTTAATTATAGAGGACTCACCACAGATGTTTAGAGAGAAATTGGGTCTGAGTATATAGACAGTGACTACTAGATGAAGTCTTCTCGAGGTGATGTTTGCGTGGGTGTTTGCTTATTTTAAACATTTTTGAGTTTTTTTATGAACTCATTCTCAGTCTGGAGTAGGTTTTCCAAGCCAGGTTTCATGCCAGCTGTTTGACTGGGTTCTGGTGCTGCAAAAATGATTGAAACAATATTAGTATTGGGCTCAGTGCCCATAAAACAATAGGATAACCACCAACCACAGTAGGGAAACAAAGCTGGAAAAAAAAATATTGTATACAATATATATCAATATTGCTTCAATTGGGCAAAATATGAACAGTTCACCCAGATGAAGCTGCAATCTGAAGCTTGTCAGCAACACAATTCAACATTAAGTCTTATAGGAAGGCAGTTGAAAACTTCAACAGACAGAAATTACAGACAGAATAGTCAGGAATAGCATTAAGAGTCACCTATAGAGGATTGCAGTTCCATAGTCTATTGCCTGAATTGCAATCGCAAGTATTGCCAGTCATAACGATGACTTGCTCCATTACGGAGTTCAGGTCTCTTGGCAGCAATATTGTGAACAACCTTGTGATCTCGTTAGCTCGCACTTCAATCGACATCAGCGGTATCCTAGAAGCAAAACAAACCCACCCTTAAAACATGGAAAGCATCGCAACGGTTGGTGAAGAGAAATTAAGCGTTCAATTAGATGATCCGGTACCCATCCTCAGATTGTTCAACGGCATCGCAGCAAAGGTCCCGATTCTTACAGAAAGCTATAGGACACCATCGCCTGGCAAGGAATTTATTTCTACACGTAAAAAGGGGATGCAGGCCATAAGCTATCCTTTATCTCTGACATAACCTAGGCGTAACCCTACTAGATTGAATAACAACAATGTCAGGAGACTTACCCAAACAAGTTTAAAATAATCAATCTCATAGGCTGAGAAACCTTGCAGAATCAGTACGGGAATACTCTCAATGACAAAGTACCGTAACTTAGAAGAATATTGGAGTTAAATAAAACTAGCCAGCATGCTCGCAATGCCGGCTAGGTGGCTCTTTCCTGCTATTCTGCAGGGCTTCCAACTGATAAAAAATAAATTTCGAGTCCAATTCACGCCGTAAATTTGCGGTAAATTTCGAAATATAATGATAATGATCTATATTACTAGCAGAACCCGATGCCTAACGGCACCTTAAGATTTTGAGGGATTGTGCATTTTGGTTTTAATGTAAAGCCTCTAATGGGACCACAACCAAAAGTACCCCCATTTATTTTATTTGAAATTTGCCGCTTATTTCACTTGGGGTCACTGCATTGTGGAAACTCTGTGAATTCCAAAGTGACCCCGATGACAATTTCGAAAACAAACGACGTTGGCTGTCAAAAGATTTCCGTGAAATATTTCTTAGAGAGTGAAACTTGTGAAATTCCTTTTACATCTCCACCAGATCTTACTAAAAACGTGTTTAAAGAACGGATATGCATTTAAAATTGACAAAATGTAAGTTTTTTCGGTAATATAGTTGTTTGACATTGTTTGAGAACTGTCAAAACCTTCCCTTGCCAGCCAGTTTTAAATAAAATTCATAACGAAAATCCCATCAAATCACCGTATAAATGTCGCGTTGGGTCGTGCTCTGAAGTCATGTAAGATTTAAAATTATTCCCAGCAATGTTTGACTGGTTTCTAAAAAGTATTTGACGTTCTAATCCTTTTTGACGTTTAAATATCCTGAATGCACTGCCGCAAAGATAAGTTTAAGAATTCGTTCACCCTGCAGTGGTCAAAAAACCAAACAAATGAATGCATCTGTCAAACTTTTTGCAAAATTATTTCTATTTCACTTAAAACG
This sequence comes from Protonemura montana, assembly GCA_947568835.1. Lineage (NCBI taxonomy): Eukaryota > Metazoa > Arthropoda > Insecta > Plecoptera > Nemouridae > Protonemura > Protonemura montana. The sequence goes on from OX387611.1 coordinate 12,638,754, forward strand.
AACGTAAATAACAGCGTTTGTGCTCAATTTCTTCAATAACTTTCATAGGCATGCATAAACAGTATTACCAAACTCATGCTAACTATACTCATAATAACCCATGCTCCGATTGTTCAACGGCATCGCGGCAAAGGTCCCGATTCTTACAGAAAGCTATAGGACACCATCGCCTGGCAAGGAATTTATTTCTACACGTAAAAAGGCGATGTAGGCCATAAGCTATCCTTTATCTCTGACTCTTTGTCTCTGACATAACCTAGGCGTAACCCAACCAGATTGAATAACAACAATGTCAGGAGACTTACCCAAACAAGTTTAAAATAGTCAATCTCATAGGCTGAGAAACTTTGCAGAATCAGTCCAGGAATACTCTCAATGACAAAGTACCGTAATTTAGAAGAATATTGGAGTTAAATAAAACTAGCCAGCATGCTCGCAATGCCGGCTAGGTGGCTCTTTCCTGCTATTCTGCAGGGCTTCCAACTGATAAAAAATAAATTTCGAATTCAATTCACGCCGTAAATTTGCGGTAAATTTCGAAATATAATGATAACTAGCAGTACCCGATGCCTAACGGCACCTTACGATTTTGAGGGAGTGGGCATTTTGGTTTAAACGTGTCTCGAGTTTTCTTTGATGCCCTATCCAAAGCCTCTTAAAAGGACCACAGCCATGCAATACCATACAATACCATAGAATATCATAAAATACCATAGAAAACCATTCAATACCAAAGAAACCCTAAGAAAACTATAAAATTCCATATAATACAATACAATACCATAAAATGCCATAGAAAACCAAACGAACCCATATAATACCAAACAAACCCATAAAATACCAAACAATATCATACAATACCAAAGAGTATCTAGAATACCATACAATAATATACAATACCATACAATACCATACAATACCATAGAATACCTAAAAATGCCAAACTATATCATCGAATACCATTCAATTCCTAACAACACCATAAAGTACCTTATAATACCATAGAAATCCATTGAAACTCATAAATATACCAGAGGATACCAAACAATACCATAAAATAATAAAGAAACCCATAGGAACATCATAGAATATCAAATAATACTATCGAATACCTCCAAATACCATAGAGAACCATCTTATATCAAAGAAATCCATACAATTTTATAGAATACCATCCAAAAACATTTAATACCAAACAATACCATACAATACCATACAATATCATAGAATACCATAGGAATCAAAAGAATACCATAGAATACCATATAATATCATACAATACCATAGAACACCATAGAACACCATAGAATACCAAACAATACCATAGAATACCATATAACTCCATAGAATACCATAGAATAACATACCACTCCATAGAATACCATACAATACCATAGAATATCATAGAATACCATAGCACTCCATATAATACCATAGCATACCATATAATACCATACAATACCATATAATATCATACAATACCATAGAACACCATAGAACACCATAGAATACCAAACAATACCATAGAATACCATATAACTCCATATAATACCATAGAATAACATACCACTCCATAGAATACCATACAATACCATAGAATATCATAGAATACCATAGCACTCCATATAATACCATAGCATACCATAGAATACCATACAATACCATAGAATATCATAGAATACCATAGCACTCCATATAATACCATAGCATACCATAGAATACCATAGAATATCATAGAATACCTTGGAATACCACAGAATACCATATAACTCAATAGAATACCATAGAATACCATAGTATACCATATTATACCATACAATATCATAGAATACCATAGATCTACATAGAATACCATAGAATATTATAAAACTTCATAGAATACCATAGAACACCATAGAATATCATAAAATACCATAGAACTCCATAGAATACCATAGAATACCATAGGATAACATAGACTACCAGATAACACCATAAAGTACTATACAATATTATACAATTCCATAGAAAACCATATTAAACTTAGATTGCGTATTTGGATTAGATTTGATCAAACTGCACTCTGTCATTAATGACGTTTTGAATTTAAATACCTGTTGAATGATCACGACATCCTCGAAAATAAAATAAATATCCACGGCGTCCTGATTCGATGAAAGATATCTGTCAAATGTTTATCTTTGATCTGTCAATGTCACTCTAAATCTAGTTTTGGCAAAATCATCAATAAAAAACTAATCAAGTGTGTTTTGTTTGTTTAAAAACCCTATTTAATGTCTTAAGTCCTTTGATTCCCAGCTGACCGCGAGGCTACAGAATCGGCGCCCGTAACTCTTCGTCTCCCGAGACCCTGGTTAAGAATGAAGATGGATACGCTGCTCGACTGACCAATGGTAAGCCAGGATTCGATCAGCATTTTCCACAATAAATCCCCTGCAAAGAATCGTTTCTTCCAACTTTCCTTGCACTAAACGAGTCCGTCCATCGTTTGCTTGTTTAAATGTCGCATCTCCCCGTCCCAGTGGCGTTGCCAACTGCTGGTACTCGTGACTAACGTATTTTTTGTTTTGTCTGCAGTTTTTGGTCACGATCAAGGAAAGTGATCGTGAAGACATCGAGGAACCAGAGCGATACGACTTCCCTCAGACAAGAGACTTACGATGGAATGTGCCGGACCACAAAACTAGAGGTACGCTTTGAACCATCTTACTTCAGTAGTACTGCATGGATGTCAAGCTCCCTGCTCCAAACTAAAGCTTTCATTGCAAGATGACATTTCATTTCAAAATGCTAACAATTAGAAATAAACTGATAGCGTGCACAACTACCCTCTCAAAGAATCTGTTCCAATTCGTGAAATCGACCCCCAGCCTCTTTAACTCACGTGGTACATACTTGAACTTCACCTGAAAAAGTTGTTGCTAGCGACCGTCTAGCGGAAACTAATTGAATGTGTCGACTAATCCGCGGCCTTCCTTTTCACGCAGGTTTCCACTCAAGCCTTGGTTTACATGGAACGTTGTCCGCGATCTGATTGCTGGTCGCGGTGGGACTGAATCCGATCTCCTACCTGCGTCATCGAGACGTCGCTACTGCAGCGTCGATAGATGTAAGTTGGCACGAGCCTTCACATACAAGAATGTACCAAGAATGGAGCATATGCGCAAGCTTTATCCAAGTTATTTATCCAAGTTCTCGAGTCCAAGAGAAAATAGTTCTGTTTGCCAGCTCTGCACTTTATCACCGCATTTTACAATGTCAATGAAGCAGTGCAATGCTAGCAATAACTACTTCATGATCCCCTAACCATTGAAGAAGTAACTAGTACAAGTTACGAAAAGTCGGGAAATTTAATTGTCCTTTACTTAGCATTCAAAACCCATTTCAAATAGTTTTTGTTAAAAAAAAGCTAATGTTGCGTTTCGTTCAAAAATTGGATTTGCACTTTGTCCCAAGTAAACGTAGTTGGCCGAAGCACGTCCCCAGAGTTAAGCAACACTGCGCTGAGTCAGGTATTGGATGGGTGACCATCATACACATGACCAGTTCTGTTCGGGAGAGAGGTTGGAGGGATGGAAGTTAAGCAACACTGCGCTGAGTCAGGTATTGGATGGGTGACCATCATACACATGACCAGTTCTGTTCGGGAGAGAGGTTGGAGGGATGGAAGTTAAGCAACACTGCGCTGGGTCAGGTATGGGATGGGTGACCATCATACACATGACCAGTTCTGTTCGGGAGAGAGGTTGGAGGGATGAAAGTTAAGCAACACTGCGCTGGGTCAGGTATTGGATGGGTGACCATCATACACATGACCAGTTCTGTTCGGGAGAGAGGTTGGAGTGATGAAAGTTAAGCAACACTGCGCTGGGTCAGGTATTGGATGGGTGACCATCATACACATGACCAGTTCTGTTCGGGAGAAAGGTGGGAGGGATGAAAGTTAAGCAACACTGCGCTGGGTCAGGTATTGGATGGGTGACCATCATACACATGACCAGTTCTGTTCGGGATAGAGGTTGGAGGGATGAAAGTTAAGCAACACTGCGCTGGGTCAGGTATTGGATGGGTGACCATCATACACGTGACCAGTTCTGTTCGGGAGAGAGGTTGGAGGGATGAAAGTTAAGCAACACTGCGCTGGGTCAGGTATTGGATGGGTGACCATCATACACATGACCAGTTCTGTTCTGGAGAGAGGTTGGAGGGATGAAAGTTAAGCAACACTGCGCTGGGTCAGGTATTGGATGGGTGACCATCATACACATGACCAGTTCTGTTCGGGAGAGAGGTTGGAGGGATGAAAGTTAAGCAACACTGCGCTGGGTCAGGTATTTGATGGTTGCCCATCATACACATGACCAGTTCTGTTCGGGTGAGAGGTTGGAGGGATGAAAGTTAAGCAACACTGTGCTGAGTCAGGTATTGAATGGGTGACCATCATACACATGACCAGTTCTGTTCGGGTGAGAGGTTGGAGGGATGAAAGTTAAGCAACACTGTGCTGAGTCAGGTATTGAATGGGTGACCATCATACACATGACCAGTTCTGTTCGGGAGAGAGGTTGGAGGGATAAAAGTCAGTACAGCAACTTCACTCGCCTTGCTTATCAGCCTCTCGACAGCATGGATTTGTGGAGGAATCCTGTTGTTCGCGTTGTACCGTCCTTTGGAAGGGACGTGATGCCGGTGGTCCCCTTGGTCTTCGACAGAAGTAGGCTACGTGCCGGCACCGGGTTTCCCCTCCTCCCTTCTAGACTAGGTTAGGTTCATCATCATCCTCATCATCATCCACTCATTCACCGACGCCATTAGACCAGTACCGCATGGCCAGTTGTATAACAGTGCGTCGTTAAACACCACAAATAATAATAAGTGGCACATACTTGGAATTGACCTCGAAAAGTTGTTGCTAGCGACCGTCTAGCGGAAACTAATTGAATGTGTCGACTAATCCGCGGCCTTCCTTTTCACGCAGGTTTCCACTCAAGCCTTGGTTTACATGGAACGTTGTCCGCGATCTGATTGCTGGTCGCGGTGGGACAGAATCCGATCTCCTACCTGCGTCATCGAGACGTCGCTACTGCAGCGTCGATAGATGTAAGTTGGCACGAGCCTTCACATACATCTGATAATATATGACTGATTCACTTACCGCAATGGTAAACGCACTCTATTGACAGATCCCAACAATGCTGGCACAAATATATTATGTTAATCCTTCGTCCCCAACAATGAAATATCAGCGCAAGCTTTATCCAAGTTCTCAAGTCCACAAGAAAATAGTTCTTTGTTTGCCAGTTCTTCACTTTTTCCACACATTTTCCACATTCAATGAAGCAGTGCAATGTTAGCAAAAACTAGTTCTTGATCTCCACAACAGTTCGTTTGCATTTTGCACTGACTTTCGACCCGTCGTGAACACTAGAAAACAGCTGACAAAACTAAACCCAATCAAAGGTTCATGACAAGTAAAATAAAGCCCATGTTTCATTTCGTTCAAAAGCTGGATTTGCACTTTTCCCCGAGTAAACGTAGCTGTCCGGAGCATGTTTTACTGAGTGCAAGAGTCGTCATGTACCTGGCAATGAATCTAATGTCACTTTATTCTGTTGTCTTCAGATGAACTCCACTAGTCGCTGCTGGAAGCCGATGCATCTTGGCTTCCTCCGACGAGACCTTGCTTCAAGCCCTGGAAATTGTAGCAAGTACGCTCTGTGAGAGTTTTATCAGGCGTCTGAGGAAACATGGGGCAACTTTTGTTAGATAGATAACATATTTAATTGCTTGCTTTGTGGGGCTTAACGTCACGTCAGTTCAGAGGCTGTTCAAGTCTCGAGTTCGGGAAATATTCATAATTCTTGATTCATTTGTGTGACATGAGAGAAGTCGAGAAAAATTTGGGGACAAGGCCATTGTTGTTAGACTTCCTGTCCAAGTTTTGGATTGTTGTAGGTTCTTGCTAGAGGCTGTTTCGTTTTTCACAGTTAGATTGGTTCGGTACCGAACCGTAGTAGGTTTGTTAGGTTTGTTAGGTTTGTTAGGTTTGTTAGGTTTGTTAGATTTGTTAGATTTGTTCGGTTTTGGTGTAGAATGGTCGTTTCTTTGTCACTTTGTCCATCGTTGAGGGTCGCTGGAATTAGGTTAATTTGATCTTCTAGTTTTCATGTCCAATTTTTTTTGTCTTCTCTCATGTTGTGTTTTTTTATCTTAGTTTGCCTTACGCCTAGAATATGTAATATTGTGATCAATTAAGTTAACGTAAAATCATAGCAGATAGAGTCATAAGGGAGAGTAGAGTTTCCTCAGATGCTTTGAGATTCATGTGACCAAATTTACAAGCCATAGGACTTTATCGCTCGCCTGCATAATGTTCCTGTTTGCACCCGTGAGGCCCGCCTCGGACGTTCGTTTTTCATGGTTTTCGCGCGTCTTAAGTTAAGCTAATGCTGGGCGATTGATTATAATCTTCACAAATCACAGATTATAATCGGCCATGACCACTGACCTCACGGAACAAACGCTTGGAAATATCAAATAAATCACTCTCACAGTTAGCAAGATTTACGTGAACACAAACACGTGAATAGTAATTCAGATATTGTTAAAACATTTGAATTGTATTTGATGGCGATATTATTGTCATTATATATATATTGTGTTGTGATATAAAAATTTACAACCCTACAGCCTTTTAATTGGGATCCCTGGATGAAAAGGAATGTCACGAGTTTGCGGTGCTTGTAAAACTGGAATTCCTGTAACTTTCACTTCCAAATTTTCCTTCCGCCTTAAGGTACCTCAGTATGATATTATTATTGTACAAGATTTTTGAGTTCAGCCGGGTTTTCGTTTGATAGTAACGGCCGGTTTAGTTACTCAAGGTAGCAAGAAATCGTATGCATGTTGGGATGTGGACGCCGTTTAACCCCTGCAGAAAATCAGGCCTAAATTTTCCTTCCGCCTTAAGGTACCTCAGTATGATATTATTATTGTACAAGATTTTTGAGTTCAGCCGGGTTTTCGTTTGATAGTAACGGCCGGTTTAGTTACTCAAGGTAGCAAGGAATCGTATGTGTGTTGGGATGTGGACGCCGTTTAACCCCTGCAGAAAATCAGGCCTAAATTTTCCTTCCGCCTTAAGGCACGTCTGTATGTTCTTATTAATGTACAAGATTTTGTAGTTGGACCGGGTTTTCGTCTGGTAATTACAGCAGGTTTAGACATTCACGCTTCTCTGGTAAGTTTCTTATTTTAGTCGTAATTGTGTCCTTTTAGTGCATTCTCAGTACATAAGTCATTCTTATGTCATTTTATGTGATTTATTTAATTTTGTGCATAGATTGAAGTCGTTTTTGTATATCTTTGAATTATTCGCAATATTTTTAATTTCTTTATGTTCGAATTTGCGCGTATGGTCTTTTTTCCCATGGTCCATTGCTGAGTTCCTGATTGGCTTAGCGGGCATGATTGTAGCCTCCTAAGGGGTATTTAAATGTCAGCCATGTTTTATCAGGATGTGCCGCTGGTTGAGCCTGACCCCAACAAGCAGCCCATTGAGATTGTCAAATTGAAACATCTTGTAAAATGATGACAGCATAATGAGGTTTCTTGAGGTAGAAGAAAATTTGAGCCCGAATTTTCTAAATGGGTTTAAAATTATCCACGACACGATTTCTTGTTATCTTGAGTAACTAAACCCGGCTTCAACTACCGAACGAAAATCTATTGATTGAATAATTGATTATTGGGGTTTTGACATCTGGTCATGCAGCACTGGTCTTATGGTGACGGTGAATGAGCATGCACTGTCCGGCTGTGACACTGTTTTATTCGGTTTTCGGAATCGGTAAATAAAGGATCTGGCGTCAACTGAATTAAATGTGACGAGTTGTCACATTTGGCCAAATTGGCAGACCAAGACATTTTGGAAAAGGTACGCACCGATCGAAGTTTGGTGGTTAAATTGTACGATACAAACAAGGAATTCCGAAAGTTTCATTACTCGCTAAATGCGCTGCGTTTTAAGATAGCAGTGTCGCGACCTATCTCAATTGCCAAAATACCCCCGAGAGAATGGGCAGTTCATCAGCACGTGACACGAGCTGCATGACAATGTAGCACTTGGGTAAACTCGCACGTGCAATTTCCAAAAATATGGCGTAAGTTTGCCAAAGTAATATTCAAAGCAATTCAAGACTTTTTTGAACTTGAATTTAAATGCCGTCTCCATTTTTTTCTTCTTCTTATTTTTATTATTTGTGGTGATAGGTCCCAAAGAAAGTGGCTGGTGTCAGAGCCTGGGCAGAAATTTCGTCTCGCTTGTGTACTTCGAGGGTCTAACAGCCATGGAAATGTTGAAAAATTTCAATCAAATCAAAGTAATCCTGCAGCGTAAACTCCACTTGCACGTGCAGTAGGAATGGAATTGGGTGCACCGACCTATGCAATAATGCAGGTGTGATGGGGAATGCTACTATGCCTACAATGATATGATATGATATGAGAGTGCATGTTTGATGTGGATGTTTTGATTAATCAAGTCGCATCGATAGCCTCGACGGTATCTTTTTAAAAAATGCAGCTAAACATACTCTGTCTGGATTCATTGCATGGACTTATTGGGAGTATTTCGCTATAACCACACTCGCTGGCACTAAGCCTCGGATAAGCAAACACATTCTCTGCCTCGTGTGGTTTCCCGAACATAAACAATGAAATCGCATAGGTACCCAGAAATGACGATATGTATGTTGCATTAGCCTCGGCAACGCGTCCAAAGATGCCTTTGACACTCGATGCATGCCGCCCGATACTGGCTATCGCTACCCAGAGTAAGATTTCGATCCTCGGTAAGGATGAAAACTAAACAGATCTAAACATTGATATGAAGCAAGTGAATAATTTATTGTTGTTACTACCGGACTCGAAGGCCGGACGGTGCCTTCACCTGTCTTCCTGCCTCGCTCTGGACGACGGCAACCCTTGCTATGAACACACCGACCTAGGAACCATCCCCTGTCAACGCGGGAGTGAACCAGTTTTTGATGTTCGTCGTCACGCGTGTAATTTATGCCGGTTGTGCCTTCGGCCAGCGAGTCTTTTGTATTTACTGCCGCCGCTCGGTACTGTTGCCCGATCCGAAAATATCAATAAATGTACCAGTCCAATAACCGACGGCTGCCGGGTTTCTGAAGCCTGGCGCCCTTGTTTGCTGTATTTTCTTATTTGTCTCGGTAAGTCCGTTAGTCGTCGTAGTTGGCGTGCCGACGTCGAAACCCTTCGCGGGTACCGACGGCGGCTTCATGCGGCCAACACTTCTACGCTCACCATCGTGACGCATGGTGGCTGACAATATGTTGAAAAACTGTTTGAATATTTCGGTTCTTCAATTTAAAAATTATAAAATTATAAAAATGTAATCTACAACAAAGCCTGACGTAACAATACGTTTGAGAATAGGTTGAGGCCGTTGCGTCCTCAATGCCTCTAGTCATGATCGCGATGACACGCTAGTGGCAACTTCATACTGGATATCAGTCGGGCACCAGTTATCTGAGGGAAACTAAGTTGGTGGTAACCAGCTTCTATAGACGCCGATTAGTCTTTATTTGTTCGTCATATTCGCTACGGTCCTATATTAGGGTTCCCTAATTTTCTATTAAATATCTTAGAAGTCACCATAGTCACGACTTTTGTCCACTGCTTGCCTAGTTTCCGGTTGGCGCTGTTTCAGCGGCAGGTCAGGGACTCAACACCTTCAGCACCTCTTACACCTATAACTCTTCTTACAACTCTAACACCTCTAACTTCTCTAACACCTCTAGCATCTGAATTAAGAGGGAAGAGTAACCATATGCCGGCAAAGAAACAAAACCTCCTGACTGCTCGATGATGCCTTCTCCATCAACGACTTCGACCCAAGATTTCCAACACGCCGAACCGTTCGGTGGTCACCCATCCAACACCTGACCCAACGCAGTGTTGCTTAACTTTCATCCCGCCAACCTCTCTCCCGAACAGAACTGGTCATGTGTATGATGGTCACCCATCCAACACCTGACGCAGCGCAGTGTTGCTTAACTTCGGTGATCCCAGCGAAGGGCCCACTAACATGTAATTATTACTGATACTTATTGAGAATGCACCGAGTTCAATATTCTACGGTTGACAATTAAGACCCTGCCGCCCCCCCCCCCCTTCAATAATTGTGTAATGTTATTAGTTAGAACAGCTGTTCAGCCACTGGACCAACTTGTCTCTGAAAGAACTGTTGCCTCCATGGGGCAGTTCTCAATTCATCATAGCCTTCACCCCCTTCAATAATTGTGTAATGTTATTAGTTAGAACAGCTGTTCAGCCACTGGACCAACTTGTCTCTGAAAGAACTGTTGCCTCCATGGGGCAGTTCTCAATTCATCATAGCCTTCACCCCCTTCAATAATTGTGTAATGTTATTAGTTAGAACAGCTGTTCAGCCACTGGACCAACTTGTCTCTGAAAGAACTGTTGCCTCCATGGGGCAGTTCTCAATTCATCATAGCCTTCACCCCCTTCAATAATTGTGTAATGTTATTAGTTAGAACAGCTGTTCAGCCACTGGACCAACTTGTCTCTGAAAGAACTGTTGCCTCCATGGGGCAGTTCTCAATTCATCATAGCGATCTTCAGGAAAAAAACCATGCATTGTTTTATTGCTGCGTTTTGTCGCAGATAATAAATCGTCAGATTCTTCGTTGAACTTCAGATCCCACGGATTAGTTTAGGAAAGCAATTAGCTACTGATGCAATTAATTGATTGAGTATTGGTGTTTGACGACGCAAGTTATTACAACTGGGCGTGAAAGAGGGGTCTGGGCCTCGGTGAATGAAAGATTGACAGCTCCGATACTAGCATGATCTTCGAATTATAGCTTGGACTGATATTATGGGAAGAAACCTGAGAAACAATCATAGGAGCTGTCAGGATTCGCTGGAGACTTACGGGTCTTTAGAGCAACATATCATAATAAATTGTGGCACGCAAAAAAAACTCTGGTCTAGTTCGCTAGTTCGGTCCGAGCATTGGCTTCATGGAATGTCTATCTGTCCTAAACTGAAATATTTTTTTAAATATTGATGTTAAAAAAATGAAGTGCCACGCTTCACCATTTAGTCAGTAGAATGTTAGTAGAGCCTAGCTGCTGATAATATTTTCTAAAAAAAAATTAGCTGTTTTCACGCTGCTGAAGACCCATTATTAACGCTACATTAGTGTAGAAAGCAAATGTTGAAACACTAAAGCGCAAAATGTTTGCAACATAAAAACCTGTAGGTCAATTCGCAATGCATCACCCAGTATGACCATGCCTACCTCGGCCACTGCTTGACAGCGATGGATGCTTCGCGCGTCGTAGCATGGAAGGACCATAATCTTTTGTCCATTGTAAATTTTCTTCCTCCAGAACGGTTGGTTCTGGATCTTCGACCCCTGCTTCTGGCACTTTTAAGTGAAGATCACCCATCATCAACTGAAATAATAACCATTTGGATGTCAATAAATTGAAAATTTGCATGATACTACACAAACTTTCAGGACATTGTATTTTTAAATAAATAGTAAGACCTGAAAATTAAGCCTGTAGTAAGCCCTGAACTGGAAAGTACAGTTTCCGTGACAAATAAAACAGTGAATAAAGCAATGGAGATATTCAAGTTCGAAATACATTTTAGGGAATAATTAGATGCAGAAAATAAGGTGAATAGTGTATGTACGCTAAAATCTTACTTCATCTTCGTTTAAAAGAGCTCCCTCGTCTTCCTCCTCGGAATGCATATCCCTGTCCACCAGGGCTTGCCTACTGCTTGACGCTGCAAAAAATGCCAAGTCCTTGATTAGTATTTACGTGGCTCGATAAATCCTGCATAATAATAAATAATATGTTATAATATTCTTCGAGTGCTTCCTGGCACAGTCGGTGAGACCAAGTCCAAGTGCCTGGATGCATAGGATGGTGCCTGCCATATAAGTTTGCTACAACAAGCAATTATTTACCTAGATCGCTGTCGAAGCATGCAGGCAAGCCTTTGGCTGACAGAGATATCATTCCGAGGACTCCCTCCAAAACTTCCTCGTCCTTCTCTTTTGGAGGAGTGAATGGCCCGCCCCCAGTCTGCAGCTGGTACTGCCTTCGCTCGCTGTGCATTTTTCTGGCACGGCGCTTCAGAGTATCGAACTTCAGCCTTAGCGATACTGCAGTCCGTTTATTCAGCGTCCCGCTGTTGACCTTTTCGGCAATTTTGTCCCATGCTCGCAACTGTAGGTAAAACAAATATGAGCATATCATTGGCAAGAATGTCTAGTGAGTCGGCCGAACAACTAGCCATGCAGCCTAACCTAGTGCTCAAAGGCAAATATTGTTCAATAACTAAAAAATACAAAAATAAGTAACTTACCTTTTCACGCCAAGTCGTGGCGTCTGTTTTTTTGCATTCTATTATGCTTGCGTAATCTTTTGCCACGGCTAATAACTTCTCGCATTCTTCGCTATTGAAGTTAAAATTCCGAACTCGCTTGCCTGCGTTCGCCATCTTTGTTGACAGTCGAATGCTATTAATGTGAAGTAGGCGCCGTCGAATCGTCACGAGATATGCGATTAGGGGTACCAATTTCAAAAACAAAAATTGCTCCGGCGCGATTTGCCGCTATTCGACGATTAGTTTAATAGGAGGTCTAACTGGCGTGGTAATACACCCACCGTTTTACAACCTCCTTTTAGCTTAATGGGTGAATAGCTAATAGGAGGTTAATAGGAGGTTTAAAAGGACATTGTCACACTGAACATTCTGTATTTTTTAATTAAATAATGACTGTCTGTGTTGATCAAATGTATTGATCAAAATCGACAATAATCTTACTATTATTATTATTATTGTTATCAGCTACGTATACAATTTATTTATTGATTTTTAGTGTTTGACGACGCAAGTTATTACAACAGGGTGGGATGTGTAAGAGGGGTCTGGGTCTCGGTGAATGAAAGCATGACCTCCGGGTCATAGCGTGGGCTGATGATTGGTAATATCTGGAGACATTTCATGCAACATTTCATACTAGTTCTGTCCGAGCATTGGCTTCATGGAATGTGTACGAGGCTGGTTCATGAGAGAAGCATAACATGACAGTATCTTCTCTCTCACTTGCACAACACAGACGGGGCTAGAGTCTGTCTCTGTCTGACCCACATAGATCAGCAAGAGTTGGTAACATCTCCAGTCAACTACCCTCACTTTTAAACCTAGACAAACACACATTAATTCCAGTCATTCGTTCTTGACTTTCATCCCAGGAAACTGTAATGTAACTTGAATCAGAGAGCCGTGCATTGCTAGATCTCCTACCGAGCTGATCTGTTGGTCATACCGATGATAGTTCACCGAGTTCAATCACTGCACTAATAGTTCGACATAATAATTAATAATAATTGCTCAATAAAATTAATGTGCTCCCAGAGAGTAAAAGTGAACAGCGAAGCTTTACACAACTGAAATCACAAAACGCATGTTAGTTTCAAGAGAGAAACGAATGCTGTAAGATCAACGCCAGGCAATGTAAGACCAGAGATTGATATTCTGAATGGTTGTTCGAGTGCACGGGCTTTTAAATGTAATATTATACTAACACCAAGAAATGCAGGCTTCTTTGCTAATCAGAGGTTAACAAATGTATTCCAGGAAATTGAATTCAAGCTGTTCATGTTGATTGACTTGCACTGTTTTGACATCTGTCTATGTGGCACTGGTCTAATGGCGTCGGTGAATGAGTGGATGATGATCAACCTAACCTAGCCTAGAAGGGAGGAGGTGAAACCCGGTGCCGGCACGTAGCCTACTCCTGTCGAAGAGCACCAAGGGGACCACCGGCTTAACGTCCCTTCCGAAGGACGGTACAACGCGAACAACAGGATTCCTCCACAAATCCATGCTGTCGAGAGGTTGATAAGCAAGGCGAGTGAAGTTGCTGTACTAACTTTCATCCCTCCAACCTCTCTCCCGAACAGAACTGGTCATGTGTATGATGGTCACCCATCCAATACCTGACTCAGCGCAGTGTTGCTTAACTTTCATCCCTCCAACCTCTCTCCCGAACAGAACTGGTCATGTGTATGATGGTCACCCATCCAATACCTGACTCAGCGCAGTGTTGCTTAACTTTCATCCCTCCAACCTCTCTCCCAAACAGAACTGGTCATGTGTATGATGGTCACCCATCCAATACCTGACCCAGCGCAGTGTTGCTTAACTTTCATCCCTCCAACCTCTCTCACGAACAGAGCTGGTCATGTGTATGATGGTTACCCATGCAATACCTGACCCAGCGCAGTGTTGCTTAACTTTCATCCCTCCAACCTCTCTCACGAACAGAACTGGTCATGTGTATGATGGTCACCCATCCAAACCAGACCCAGCGCAGTGTTGCTTAACTTTCATCCCTCCAACCTCTCTCCCGAACAGAACTGGTCATGTGTATGATGGTCACCCATCCAATACCTGACCCAGCGCAGTGTTGCTTAACTTTCATCCCTCCAACCTCTCTCCTGAACAGAACTGGTCATGTGTATGATGGTCACCCATGCAATACCTGACCCAGCGCAGTGTTGCTTAACTTAGGTGATTTTATGAGAACCAGTGTTTCCAACACGCCAAACCGTGGGGTGAGTGGATAATAAAGGAATGTTGGTTAGTATTCAACAATTTGATTGGGTAAGAATAAATCAGGAAAGATTTAAAAGTACTACGCGTGAGACGTGGGAGCTGTGGTCAGAGTAGGGGCGGTATGATCCACCCCTCCTCGGGGGACCATGTGCAGAAGTCACAGAGCGCATGTTAGTAGGTCAGTCTGCCAAACATTGGCGAGTGTTGTGGAAGCAAATACGTGTGCTTTTCAAAACAGCGCGGATTTGGCTCTCGCTGATCGGCAGTGCATTTACAGAGAAATAACTCCAAGGGATTACTAATTGTTAATTAAACCGTGAGTAATTGAGACATACAATCTCAAGGAAGGAAGGAAGCAGATCTTGGAGACATGTCGACTAACTACCCGAATACCAACGTATGTTTCAGTGTCAACTGGACTGTTTAGAAGGTATTGCGATTTGATTCGATATTATCCCATATCCCTGAGGTTGGAATGTCACCGACTCGAGGTGTACGAGCAGACCGATCCTAGCAGCGAAGTAAGATTTTACAACCCGACCAACGATTTGCCAGAGATTTCAAAAACAGCGACCAGAACAGCTGCAGAAAATTCAGAGGTGTTTTGTTGTCATTTGGGGCAGTTTAACTTAGATACTAAAAGAACATTGTCTATGGTCTTTGCTTGAGACTCTAATAAATGTGACGAGACGAGTAGGACCGATTTGTTGTGTGACTACAATTTAGATGGGTTACTGAAATTTAAAACAAATACGTACCTTGCCGACGTCGGTTTATTTTACTCTCGTGATCTCGTGTCAAGTCTGCTAGCAGCTGTTATTGCATGTATTGCTTGATTTTGTTACTTTTGATGTTTGGGCAACGATCGAACGGACGATGAATTCCTCTCACGAACTACGACACGAACTGTGATGAGTGGAGATTGGTTGGTGACATCGAGATCAGCTGGACTCTTGATGAACTTGTCGACCCAGACATTGTCTTGCAAATAAATCTACCAACTCATTTCCACCGCGTCGGTGTCATTCCGTGAGTGATTTCTTTGTGTTCTCTAGCGCTAATTATCAACTAAGATATTATTTACTGTTTATTTGAGTTCACGCTTATACGTGGACAACATTTTGACTCCGTAGTCGCACGTCACTGCAAGAGACAAATGAAGACTGGAGAGTATTTTCTCTGATATTATTAACCCATCTAATTTAATTTCGTTTGATGCCCAACCCATCTCAAGATTCTCCCATGCAGATATTTGTCATCTAAACATCACCATGAAACCCGACGATATTTTATTACACATATTTTTATTACTCTCCAGTATGACTTTTGACTTGGGTCAAAGAGACGCGACATCTTCCCCCTCTGTTTCCCGCCAATGAACGTGAACTCGTCCTAAAAACATTCGATTAAAATCTTAAAAAATAAGTGTAATCGTTCCTCTAACCGCGATCAACGCCGTCCTGTAAGTTTCACAATTTGTTTTTCTTTGATTTCGCCAATAATTGAACAATCCTGATACTTTAGTTTCGACTCGTGCTATGAAATTATTTTTGCCGGCTCAAGATTGCCTGAAAGCCAGGGCTGGCTAGAACACAATATTCAAATTATTACCATCATCGATAAATAATTTATAAACTTATACCGGGTGGTACACGTGGGAAACTTGACGATTATATTTATTTTCTATAATAATCTCCACTTTTTTCATCATTCTTTCATTGGCCTTTAATTTTATCGAATTTATTTGTGATTTTCACATTTCAAATATTACTGTGAAGTCGGTCGTCATTGGTTGACATTGTTCTACCATTGGTTTAACGGCACTCGCCGTCCATAGTCTTCGTTAGGCCGGGCACTCGGAAATATGACCTAGCTCCGCCATTTTGAGCCGGGAAACCGTTGAGTGGACGCCTGGTCGACCCGCTAGCTGGGTGATAAGACAACTTGATTTATTGCGTTATAAATGTACAAATCCTGACACAACCAGTTCTGTTTGTGAGACAAAACTCTCCAATATAATATTAGTTAATAATTAGAGAGCTACGCACTATTATTAAACCGAATAACTGCAAGATAATTGTGCATTGAAAGTTACTTGGGGGCCGTGCTCAGGGTAGGTATATAGATGGCTTTACTTAGCAACAGGTTTCCAACTGTTATCTCGCCATTTTCACCTAAAACACTTGTTTTATTTAACCACACACTTGATCGAATAAATTGATTCGCTTTTTCGCTCGCCAATAGAAAATCTGTTAGCATAATTTTCCAACATCCAGTTCCCTGTCTCAGCTCTTGGAAAACTTCGGGTGACCTACGAGATTAATTATTTACAACTACATTTTTATAATAGTTTTCTGTTTCATGGCTTTCTTTCCATACATTGTATTGAAAGCAAACTGATCCAGATGATTGCAAGGCTTGTTCACATGTCTGATCCCACATTTCTGCATCATGTTGATTCATTCTTTTTAATTTCATAATGCTACTTTCTGTGATCAAACGTGAATTATTTTTTCAGATTTTTAATTGCTATATTTGGCATTTTACAGAATATCTAAAATCCTTCTGGCCAAATACTGATTTTGTATGGACAATTTTAAATCCATTTTTATAGTTTCAAATTAATTACACGTTTTTCTGCTTGCTAGTAACTAGCAAATAATATTTTCAATAACAATCTCAAGTACCGCTCCTAAATTGTGCCCACTTTGCTCTGTCAGCTCAGCCCAATCCCAGCCTCCCTTGCCGCTATTTCAAATGTCCAGACCAGTTCGACAGCAGCCACAAGCTTTGTAATGTTACAGATACAAACTTTCCGCTGCCGTCCCATGCGACCATCCAATCCCATCACAATACTTCACAATTAAACTCATCATCATATCGCCCTGAACTTACGTGTGCTGCTACACCGCAGACACATTTCAACAATTTTCCCGCTACTTTTCAAAATTTGGAGATCATATCGACTCTTTGATACTCATAAAAATAAAATGACTTTCACACTTCTAGCAGAACTTGTTTCTCTAAGCCTTCAGGAACTTCAGGAAAGACTAAACGCGCTCCAGGAAGCTTTAACACTGATGTATAATTCCAGATCAGGGAAACTTGGGACAACTAACCGCACCACGCTTCGCAAGGGATCAGTCGAGTGCCGAGGAGAACAAGTGACTGATATAACAATTGACGTCGGCAAGCCGATACAACGACACCCGATTGTGAACGCAAGGGACCTGCAAACAAAAGCTCCCGTCACTGGAAGGTAAGTTTTGTTAACAAGAATTGATAGCGATCGGTGAATGACCCAGTAAGCACGTGAGCGTCGTCCATTCTCAGCTGTTTAATAACCAATTGTTGCACTTGTCTGCACCTAAGAAGGATACTTGATGGAAACAGATGAGTGCGGCAAGGAGTGGTTTGGAGCCACTGGCTGACGTTGGTCAAGCTTGCAGTTCTGTCAAAATTGTTTAAGCTTAAACCAACGTTTCCACCGCCTTGTCTTGGTCATCTTTCATACTGCGAAAACAGCTGGTAGTCGCAGCTTATAAGCCACCTAGACAGCTTAGGATGAAATCTGATTTTAATTGCAAACGCTTGCAATGCGCGGGGTATTTTATTATTATCAACACAATAACCGTCTCAAAAATTGATGGCCAAATGGGGACTCGAACCTGTCGCGGGAGTTGCTCTGAACCATTGAGCTATCTAAAAACAATCCAGTGTCCAAGTAGCTCAATTGGTTAGAGCAACACCCGCGACAGGTGGAGATCGGGGTTGAGTCTGCGTTTGGGCATCAATTTTTGAGACGGTTATAGTGTTGTTAATAATAAAACACCTTGACAGCTGTTTTCTGTTCAGTACTGGGTGGTCAGGATAAGCGTAAGGTCGAAGCCCAATCGAGCCTGTGATTGGCCAGTCGTTCATCAGGCTCGAAGACCGAGCAACGCTTGGCGGGATTGGTTACGGTCGTGACATCGGGCGGTGAGGTCTCACATTACCGTGGCGATCGGTGTGTGTAGACCGTTTGTTATTATTATTTGTGGTGTTTAACGACGCACTGTTTTGACAACTGGCCCTGCGGCACTGGTCTAATGGCGTCGGTGAATGAGTGGATGATGATGAGGATGATGATGAACCTAACCTAGCCTAGAAGGGAGGAGGGGAAACCCGGTGCCGGCACGTAGCCTACTCCTGTCGAAAAGCACCAAGGGGACCACCGGCTTAACGTCCCTTCCGAAGGACGGTACAACTCGAACAGCAGGATTCCTCCACAAATCCATGCTGTCGAGAGGTTGATAAGCAAGGCGAGTGAAGTTGCTGTACTAACTTTCATCCCTCCAACCTCTCTCCCGAACAGAACTGGTCATGTGTATGATGGCCACCCATCAAATACCTGACTCAGCGCAGTGTTGCTTAACTTTCATCCCTCCAACCTCTTTCCCGAACAGAACTGGTCGTGTGTATGATGGTCACCCATTCAATACCTGACCCAGTGCAGTGTTGCTTAACTTTCATCCCTCCAACCTCTCTCCCGAACAGAACTGGTCATGTGTATGATGGTCACCCATTCAATACCTGACTCAGCGCAGTGTTGCTTAACTTCCATCCCTCCAACCTCTCTCCCGAACAGAACTGGTCATGTGTATGATGGTCACCCATTCAATACCTGACTCAGCGCAGTGTTGCTTAACTTTCATCTCTCCAACCTCTCTCCTGAACAGAACTGGTCATGTGTATGATGGTCACCCATCCAATACCTGACCCAGCGCAGTGTTGCTTAACTTTCAGCCCTCTAACCTCTCTCCTGAACAGAACTGGTCGTGTGTATGATGGTCACCCATTCAATACCTGACTCAGCGCAGTGTTGCTTAACTTTGGTGATCTAACGAGAACCGGTGTTTCCAACACGCCAAACCGTTCGGTGTAGACCGTTTGGCTGTCTGCTTTCCGTCGGTCTCGGAAAGGTTCGTTGGTTTGGATTCTCATCGTTAACTCTTCGTTAGGCTTGATATGATTAAGATTTATCTGAATTGTCGCGGCCGTACGACAAAGTTGACGTCGGCTTAGCTCGGTTAAATTGACGCAGTGATGAGGAAGTCTGTCGGAAAGAGGTCACAAACATCACCTTTGCAGAAATCATTGTCGACAATTGTAACACATCTTATGTTGAATTACGCCAAGCTTTTTTTTAGGAAAAAAACAGTTTCATCAGAGCAAAATTCTACACTTTTTTTGTTTGCTTGTAATGTTCTTAAAATTTGTTTGATTAAACACCCTGCTGAAAAATCTTACGTAAGATCTTGTAAGATCTTACAAGATCTTGTAAGATCTTGCCAAGAACTTGCAAGATCTTGCCAAGAACTTGCCACGATTGTTTAAGATCTTGCCAAGTTCTTATAAGATTTTTAGAAAAACTATTTGAACTGGGTTTTGAATGCTAAGTAAAGGGCTACTAAATTTCCCAACGTTTCGTAACATATACTAGTTACTTCTTCAGAGGTTTGAGCAGTCCTGACAATTTTCCAATAACAAAAGAACCACATAAAATTATAACAATTACCAAGTTCAAGCTTCCTAAATGCATCTAAACAAAATAATCAGGGTCAATAACTTAAAAACTAATGTATTGTGTATTTGAGTACGTATATTGAGTACGTGATGGCCTGATGTACGTGATGGCCTACGTGATAAGCCTGTTTCGTTCAGTACATCACGTATTTTTGAAGGCTAGCGTTTATGAGTTTTCAAGGCTTATTCTCATTTCTGTCCAGGGCTGGGCCAAAAATTAAGACCATCACAGATCGAAAGCCCATCACGTACTCTATCATCTGTGAAAATTTCAAGGGAGAACCCCCCCTTCATTTTCTCGCAAAAAAATGATAACCAAAATTTTGTAAAAGTTAGCCTTTTTTGTCCAGGGCTGGGCCAAAAATTAAGACCATCACGAATCGAAAGCCCATCACGAACTCTATCATCTGTGAAATTTTTAAGGGAGTACCCCCACTTCATTTTCTCGCAAATAATTGATAACAAAATTTTGGTTAAAGTTAGCCTTTTTTTGTCCAGGGCTGACCCAAAATTTAAGACCATCACTGATCGAAAGCCCATCACGTACTCTATCATCTGTAAAAATTTCAAGGGAGTACCCCCTCTTCATTTTCTCGCAAAAAATTGATAACCAAAATTTTGTAAAAGTTAGCCTTTTTTTGTCCTGGGCTGGGCCAAAAGTTAAGACCATCACAGATCAAAAGCCCATCACGTACTCATTCATCTGTGAAAATTTCAAGGGAGTACCCCAACTTCATTTTCTCGCAAATAATTGATAACAAAATTTTGGTTGAGATTAGCCTTTTTTTGTCCAGAGCTGGGCCAAAAATTTAGACCATTACAGATCGAAATCCTATCACGTGTTCTATTATCTGTGAAAAATTTAATGTTGTCTTTATTTGCTTTCATGCGTTAAGACCATCACAAATTGCCAAGAAATTGGCAAGATCTTGCAAGATCTTGCAAGATCTTGCTAAGAATTTTCAGCAGGGCAGACAGGTCAGTGTTAAAAAGACATTTCAAAATACAATATAATACTTAAAAATACATATGGAGATACATAGGATACCCACATAGGTATGACTTAGCTACCAAGTCACCGAAGTTAAACAACACTGCGCTGAATCAGGTATTGGATGGGTGACCATCATACACATGACCAGTTCTGTTCAGGAGAGAGGTTGGAGGGATGAAAGTTAAGCAACACTGCGCTGGGTCAGGTATTGGATGGGTGATCATCGTACACATGACCAGTTCTGTTAGGAGAGAGGTTGGAGGGATGAAAGTTAAGCAACACTGCGCTGGGTCAGGTTTTGGATGTGTGACCATTATACACATGACCAGTTCTGTTCGGGAGAGAGGTTGGAGGGATGAAAGTTAAGCAACACTGCGCTGTGTCAGGTATTGGATGGGTGACCATCATACACATGACCAGTTCTGTTCGGGAGAGAGGTTGGAGGGATGAAAGTTAAGCAACACTGCGCTGGGTCAGGTATTGGATGGGTGACCATCATACACATGACCACTTCTGTTCGGGAGAGAGGTTGGAGGGATGAAAGTTAAGCAACACTGCGCTGGGTCAGGTATTGGATGGGTGACCATCATACACATGACCAGTTCTGTTCGGGAGAGAGGTTGGAGGGATGAAAGTTAAGCAACACTGCGCTGGGTCAGGTATTGCATGGGTGACCATCATACACTTGACCAGTTCTGTTCGGGAGAGAGGTTAGAGGGTTGAAAGTTAAGTAACACTGCGCTGGGTCAGGTATTGGATGGGTGACCATCATACACATGACCAGTTCTGTTCGGGAGAGAGGTTGGAGGGATGAAAGTTAAGCAACACTGCGCTGGGTCAGGTATTGGATGGGTGACCATCATACACATGACCAGTTCTGTTCGGGAGAGAGGTTAGATGCATGAAAGTTAAGCAACACTGCGCTGGGTCAGGTATTGGATGGGTGACCATACACATGACCAGTTCTGTTCGGGAGAGACGTTGGAGGGATGAAAGTTAAGCAACACTGCGCTGGGTCGGGTATTGAATGGTTGCCTATCATGCACATGACCAGTTCTGTTCGTGAAAGAGGCTAGAGGGATGAAAGTTAGTTCAGCAACTTCACTCGCCTTGCTTATCAACCTCTCGACAGCATGGATTTGTGGAGGAATCCTGTTGTTCGCGTTGTACCGTCCTTCGGAAGGGACGTTAAGCCGGTGGTCCCCTTGGTGCTCTTCGACAGGAGTAGGCTACGAGCCGGCACCGGGTTTCACCTCCTCCCTTCTAGGCTAGGTTAGGTTCATCATCATCCACTCATTCACCGACGCCATTAGACCAGTGCCACATAGACAGATGTCAAAACAGTGCAAGTCAATCAACATGAACAGCTTGAATTCAATTTCCTGGAATACATTTGTTAACCTCTGATTAGCAAAGAAGCCTGCATTTCTTGGTGTTATTATAATATTACATTTAAAAGCCCGTGCACTCGAACAACCATTCAGAATATCAATCTCTGGTCTTACAAAGTATGAGCTGAACACTAGATACTTGTCTTGCTTTAAAGGGAGGTTGACATTATCTTGCCGCGGACTCTAACGCAGCATCTTAACTTCCTCAGACTCCTGCTGGATGGACCAACCTCAACGCAACCTTCTCGACCAATCGCAATACGACGGGCACTACGCTTCAAGTCAAGATGGCTTATTGAAGAAAGCTTCCTGTCACTGCCACCAGGATGAGGTGTTCACAGGGGCATGCAGTCAACGGTAGGCAGTGCCAACCCAGACATTTTCAATACATTCAACTGGCTATTTATTTTTTCAATTTTTCTATTTCCTAACCAAATTCATTAATTTCATCGCAGGCTGCTTCTGCCTGCGATGAAATGCTTAGCCACTCGATATTTAGAATCAAGTTGCCTATGACTTTACTCAACAATTCAATAAAAACTATAAAATACACAAATGACTAACGGGCTCAGGATCAAACGTTTCTCATGTCAATGAAACTTTCTTGAAGAGTGCTCAAATTCTGTGCCGGGCAAAGCGGGGTAGCGAGTTCAATAGTTTGAATGTAATGAGCATCGCACTAAACAATCGAGATTTCTCGCATATGTTTGTTAATTTGACCGTTGAGTGTGCAGGTTCTAAATAAAAACACAACGTTAATGTTATAGCGTTGAGTGTGCAGGTTCTAGGTAAAGACAGAACGTTGATGTTAAACCGTTGAGTGTGCAGGTTCTAGGTAGAGACAGAACATTTAAGGTTAAACCGTTGTGTGTGCAGGTTCTAGGTAGAGACAGAACATTAATATTAAACCGTTGGTGTATAGGTTCTAGGTAGAGACAGAACGTTAATGTTAAACCGTTGATTGTGCAGGTTCTAGGTAGAGACAGAACGTTGATGTTAAACCGTTGAGTGTGCAGGTTCTAGGTAGAGACAGAACGTTAATGTTAAATTGTTGAGTGTGCAGGTTCTAGGTAGAGACAGAACGTTAATGTTAAACCGTTGAGTGTGCAGGTTCTAGGTAGAGACAGAACGTTAATGTTAAACCGTTGAGTGTGCAGGTTCTAGGTAGAGACAGAACGTTAATGTTAAACCGTTGAGTGTGCAGGTTCTAGGTAGAGACAGAACCTTAATGTTAAACCGTTGAGTGTGCAGGTTCTAGGTAGCGACAGATCGTTAATGTTAAACCGTTGAGTGTGCAGGTTCTAGGTAGAGACAGAACGTTAATGTTAAACCGTTGAGTGTGCAGGTTCTAGGTAGAGACAGAACCTTAATGTTAAACCGTTGAGTGTGCAGGTTCTAGGTAGAGACAGAACGTTAATGTTAAACCGTTGAGTGTGCAGGTTCTAGGTAGAGACAGAACGTTAATGTTAAACCGTTGAGTGTGCAGGTTCTAGGTAGAGACAGAACGTTAATGTTAAACCGTTGAGTGTGAAGGTTCTAGGTAGAGGCAGAACGTTAATGTTAAACCGTTGAGTGTGCAAGTTCTAGGTAGAGACAGAACGTTAATGTTAAACCGTTGAGTGTGCAGGTTCAAGGTAGAGACAGAACCTTAATGTTAAACCGTTGAGTGTGCAGGTTCTAGGTAGAGACAGAAAGTTAATGTTAAACCGTTGAGTGTGCAGGATCTAGGTAGAGACAGAACCTTAATGTTAAACCGTTGAGTGTGCAGGTTCTAGGTAGGGACAGAATGTTAATGTTAAACCGTTGAGTGTGCAGGTTCTAGGTAGAGACAGAACCTTAATGTTAAACCGTTGAGTGTGCAGGTTCTAGGTAGAGACAGAACGTTAATGTTAAACCGTTGAGTGTGCAGGTTCTAGGTAGAGACAGAACATTTAAGGTTAAACCGTTGTGTGTGCAGGTTCTAGGTAGAGACAGAACATTTAAGGTTAAACCGTTGTGTGTGCAAGTTCTGGGAAGAGACAGAACGTTAATGTTAAACCGTTGAGTGTGCAGGTTCTAGGTAGAGACAGACCATTAATATTAAACCGTTGTGTGTGCAGGTTCTAGGTAGAGACAGAACGTTAATGTTAAATCGTTGAGTGTGCAGGTTCTAGGTAGAGACAGAACGTTAATGTTAAACCGTTGAGTGTGCTGGTTCTAGGTAGAGACAGAACATTAATATTAAACCGTTGAGTGTGCAGGTTCTAGGTAGAGACAGAACGTTAATGTTAAACCCTTGAGTGTGCAGGTTCTAGGTAGAGACAGAACATTAATGTTAAACCGTTGAGTGTGCAGGCTCTAGGTAGAGACAGAACGTTAATGTTAAATCGTTGAGTGTGCAGGTTCTAGGTAGAGACAGAACGTTAATGTTAAACCGTTGAGTGTGCTGGTTCTAGGTAGAGACAGAACATTAATATTAAACCGTTGAGTGTGCTGGTTCTAGGTAGAGACAGAACGTTAATGTTAAACCGTTAAGTGTGCAGGTTCTAGGTAGAGACAGAACATTAATGTTAAACCGTTGAGTGTGCAGGTTCTAGGTAGAGACAGAACGTTAATGTTAAACCGTTGAGTGTGCAGGTTCTAGGTAGAGACAGAACATTAATGTTAAACCGTTGAGTGTGCAGGTTCTAGGTAGAGACAGAACGTTAATGTTAAACCGTTGAGTGTGCAGGTTCTAGGGAGAGACAGAACGTTAATGTTAAACCGTTGAGTGTGCAGGTTCTAAATAAAAACACAACGTTAATGTTATAGCGTTGAGTGTGCAGGTTCTAGGTAAAGACAGAACGTTGATGTTAAACCGTTGAGTGTGCAGGTTCTAGGTAGAGACAGAACATTTAAGGTTAAACCGTTGTGTGTGCAGGTTCTAGGTAGAGACAGAACATTAATATTAAACCGTTGGTGTATAGGTTCTAGGTAGAGACAGAACGTTAATGTTAAACCGTTGATTGTGCAGGTTCTAGGTAGAGACAGAACGTTGATGTTAAACCGTTGAGTGTGCAGGTTCTAGGTAGAGACAGAACGTTAATGTTAAATTGTTGAGTGTGCAGGTTCTAGGTAGAGACAGAACGTTAATGTTAAACCGTTGAGTGTGCAGGTTCTAGGTAGAGACAGAACGTTAATGTTAAACCGTTGAGTGTGCAGGTTCTAGGTAGAGACAGAACGTTAATGTTAAACCGTTGAGTGTGCAGGTTCTAGGTAGAGACAGAACCTTAATGTTAAACCGTTGAGTGTGCAGGTTCTAGGTAGAGACAGATCGTTAATGTTAAACCGTTGAGTGTGCAGGTTCTAGGTAGAGACAGAACGTTAATGTTAAACCGTTGAGTGTGCAGGTTCTAGGTAGAGACAGAACCTTAATGTTAAACCGTTGAGTGTGCAGGTTCTAGGTAGAGACAGAACGTTAATGTTAAACCGTTGAGTGTGCAGGTTCTAGGTAGAGACAGAACGTTAATGTTAAACCGTTGAGTGTGCAGGTTCTAGGTAGAGACAGAACGTTAATGTTAAACCGTTGAGTGTGAAGGTTCTAGGTAGAGGCAGAACGTTAATGTTAAACCGTTGAGTGTGCAGGTTCTAGGTAGAGACAGAACGTTAATGTTAAACCGTTGAGTGTGCAGGTTCAAGGTAGAGACAGAACCTTAATGTTAAACCGTTGAGTGTGCAGGTTCTAGGTAGAGACAGAAAGTTAATGTTAAACCGTTGAGTGTGCAGGTTCTAGGTAGAGACAGAACCTTAATGTTAAACCGTTGAGTGTGCAGGTTCTAGGTAGAGACAGAACGTTAATGTTAAACCGTTGAGTGTGCAGGTTCTAGGTAGAGACAGAACATTTAAGGTTAAACCGTTGTGTGTGCAGGTTCTAGTTAGGGACAGAATGTTAATGTTAAACCGTTGAGTGTGCAGGTTCTAGGTAGAGACAGAACCTTAATGTTAAACCGTTGAGTGTGCAGGTTCTAGGTAGAGACAGAACGTTAATGTTAAACCGTTGAGTGTGCAGGTTCTAGGTAGAGACAGAACATTTAAGGTTAAACCGTTGTGTGTGCAGGTTCTAGGTAGAGACA
Organism: Protonemura montana; assembly: GCA_947568835.1. Classification (NCBI taxonomy): domain Eukaryota; kingdom Metazoa; phylum Arthropoda; class Insecta; order Plecoptera; family Nemouridae; genus Protonemura; species Protonemura montana. The sequence continues at coordinate 12,665,489 of OX387611.1, forward strand.
GAACATTTAAGGTTAAACCGTTGTGTGTGCAAGTTCTAGGTAGAGACAGAACGTTAATGTTAAACCGTTGAGTGTGCAGGTTCTAGGTAGAGACAGACCATTAATATTAAACCGTTGTGTGTGCAGGTTCTAGGTAGAGACAGAACGTTAATGTTAAATCGTTGAGTGTGCAGGTTCTAGGTAGAGACAGAACGTTAATGTTAAACCGTTGAGTGTGCTGGTTCTAGGTAGAGACAGAACATTAATATTAAACCGTTGAGTGTGCAGGTTCTAGGTAGAGACAGAACGTTAATGTTAAACCCTTGAGTGTGCAGGTTCTAGGTAGAGACAGAACATTAATGTTAAACCGTTGAGTGTGCAGGCTCTAGGTAGAGACAGAACGTTAATGTTAAATCGTTGAGTGTGCAGGTTCTAGGTAGAGACAGAACGTTAATGTTAAACCGTTGAGTGTGAAGGTTCTAGGTAGAGGCAGAACGTTAATGTTAAACCGTTGAGTGTGCAGGTTCTAGGTAGAGACAGAACGTTAATGTTAAACCGTTGAGTGTGCAGGTTCAAGGTAGAGACAGAACCTTAATGTTAAACCGTTGAGTGTGCAGGTTCTAGGTAGAGACAGAAAGTTAATGTTAAACCGTTGAGTGTGCAGGATCTAGGTAGAGACAGAACCTTAATGTTAAACCGTTGAGTGTGCAGGTTCTAGGTAGGGACAGAATGTTAATGTTAAACCGTTGAGTGTGCAGGTTCTAGGTAGAGACAGAACCTTAATGTTAAACCGTTGAGTGTGCAGGTTCTAGGTAGAGACAGAACGTTAATGTTAAACCGTTGAGTGTGCAGGTTCTAGGTAGAGACAGAACATTTAAGGTTAAACCGTTGTGTGTGCAGGTTCTAGGTAGAGACAGAACATTTAAGGTTAAACCGTTGTGTGTGCAAGTTCTAGGTAGAGACAGAACGTTAATGTTAAACCGTTGAGTGTGCAGGTTCTAGGTAGAGACAGACCATTAATATTAAACCGTTGTGTGTGCAGGTTCTAGGTAGAGACAGAACGTTAATGTTAAATCGTTGAGTGTGCAGGTTCTAGGTAGAGACAGAACGTTAATGTTAAACCGTTGAGTGTGCTGGTTCTAGGTAGAGACAGAACATTAATATTAAACCGTTGAGTGTGCAGGTTCTAGGTAGAGACAGAACGTTAATGTTAAACCCTTGAGTGTGCAGGTTCTAGGTAGAGACAGAACATTAATGTTAAACCGTTGAGTGTGCAGGCTCTAGGTAGAGACAGAACGTTAATGTTAAATCGTTGAGTGTGCAGGTTCTAGGTAGAGACAGAACGTTAATGTTAAACCGTTGAGTGTGCTGGTTCTAGGTAGAGACAGAACATTAATATTAAACCGTTGAGTGTGCTGGTTCTAGGTAGAGACAGAACGTTAATGTTAAACCGTTAAGTGTGCAGGTTCTAGGTAGAGACAGAACATTAATGTTAAACCGTTGAGTGTGCAGGTTCTAGGTAGAGACAGAACGTTAATGTTAAACCGTTGAGTGTGCAGGTTCTAGGGAGAGACAGAACGTTAATGTTAAACCGTTGAGTGTGCAGGTTCTAAATAAAAACACAACGTTAATGTTATAGCGTTGAGTGTGCAGGTTCTAGGTAAAGACAGAACGTTGATGTTAAACCGTTGAGTGTGCAGGTTCTAGGTAGAGACAGAACATTTAAGGTTAAACCGTTGTGTGTGCAGGTTCTAGGTAGAGACAGAACATTAATATTAAACCGTTGGTGTATAGGTTCTAGGTAGAGACAGAACGTTAATGTTAAACCGTTGATTGTGCAGGTTCTAGGTAGAGACAGAACGTTGATGTTAAACCGTTGAGTGTGCAGGTTCTAGGTAGAGACAGAACGTTAATGTTAAATTGTTGAGTGTGCAGGTTCTAGGTAGAGACAGAACGTTAATGTTAAACCGTTGAGTGTGCAGGTTCTAGGTAGAGACAGAACGTTAATGTTAAATCGTTGAGTGTGCAGGTTCTAGGTAGAGACAGAACGTTAATGTTAAACCGTTGAGTGTGCTGGTTCTAGGTAGAGACAGAACGTTAATGTTAAACCGTTAAGTGTGCTGGTTCTAGGTAGAGACAGAACGTTAATGTTAAACCGTTGAGTGTGCAGGTTCTAGGTTGAGACAGAACGTTAATGTTAAACCGTTGAGTGTGCAGGTTCTAGGTAGAGACAGAACGTTGATGTTAAACCGTTGAGTGTGCAGGTTCTAGGTAGAGACAGAACGTTAATGTTAAATCGTTGAGTGTGCAGGTTCTAGGTAGAGACAGAACGTTAATGTTAAACCGTTGAGTGTGCTGGTTCTAGGTAGAGACAGAACGTTAATGTTAAACCGTTGAGTGTGCAGGTTCTAGGTAGAGACAGAACGTTAATGTTAAACCGTTGAGTGTGCTGGTTCTAGGTAGAGACAGAACGTTAATGTTAAACCGTTGAGTGTGCAGGTTCTAGGCAGAGACAGAACGTTAATGTTAAACTGTTGATTGTGTAGGTTCTAGGTAGAGACAGAACGTTAATGTTAAACCGTTGAGTGTGCTGGTTCTAGGTAGAGACAGAACGTTAATGCTAAACCGTTGAGTGTGCAGGTTCTAGGTAGAGACAGAACGTTGATGTTAAACCGTTGAGTGTGCTGGTTCTAGGTAGAGACAGAACGTTAATGTTAAACCGTTGAGTGTGCTGGTTCTAGGTAGAGACAGAACGTTAATGTTAAACCCTTGAGTGTGCTGGTTCTAGGTAGAGACAGAACGTTAATGTTAAACCGTTGAGTGTGTAGGTTCTAGCTAGAGACAGAATGTTAATGTTAAACCGTTGAGTGTGCAGGTTCTAGGTAGAGACAGAACGTTAATGTTAAACCGTTGAGTGTGCAGGTTCTAGGTAGAGACAGAACGTTAATGTTAAACTGTTGAGTGTGCTGGTTCTAGTTAGAGACAGAACGTCAATGTTAAACCGTTGAGTGTGCAGGCTCTAGGTAGAGACAGAACGTTAATGTTAAACCGTTGGGTGTGCAGGTTCTAGGTAGAGACAGAACGTTAATGTTAAACCGTTGAGTGTGCTGGTTCTAGGTAGAGACAGAACGTTAATGTTAAACCGTTGAGTGTGCTGGTTCTAGGTAGAGACAGAACGTTAATGTTAAACCGTTGAGTGTGCTGGTTCTAGGTAGAGACAGAACGTTAATGTTAAACCGTTGAGTGTGCAGGTTCTAGGTAGAGACAGAACGTTAATGTTAAACCGTTGAGTGTGCAGGTTCTAGGTAGAGACAGAACGTTAATGTTAAACCGTTGAGTGTGCAGGTTCTAGGTAGAGACAGAACGTTAATGTTAAACCGTTGAGTGTGCAGGTTCTAGGTAGAGACAGAACGTTAATGTTAAACCGTTGAGTGTGCAGGTTCTAGGTAGAGACAGAACGTTAATGTTAAACCGTTGAGTGTGCAGGTTCTAGGTAGAGACAGAACGTTAATGTTAAACCGTTGAGTGTGCAGGTTCTAGGTAGAGACAGAACGTTAATGTTAAACCGTTGAGTGTGCAGGTTCTAGGTAGAGACAGAACGTTAATGTTAAACCGTTGAGTGTGCAGGTTCTAGGTAGAGACAGAACGTTAAGTCAGTCAAATGAGTCAAATGTTGACGACGACGACGACGACGACGACGACGACGACGACGACGACGACGACGACGACGAAGACGAAGACGAAGACCGGAAGACCGGAAGACCGGAAGACCGGAAGACCAGAAGACCGGAAGACCGGAAGACCGGAAGACCGGAAGACCGGAAGACCGGAAGACCGGAAGACCGGGAGACCGGAAGACCGGAAGACCGGAAAACGGTAGACGAGAATTAGACGAGAATTAGACGAGAATAAGTCCAGTATTAGACGAGAATATGACGAGATTTGGCGAGATTTAGACGAGATGTGGCGAGATTAAGACGAGATTTGGCGAGATTTAGTCGAGATTTGACGAGATTTAGAGGAGATTTGGCGAGATTTAGAGGAGGTTTGGCGAGATTTGGCGAGATTTGGCGAGATTTGGCGAGATTAAGACGAGATTTGGCGAGATTTGGCGAGATTTGGCGAGATTTGTCGAGATTTAGACGAGATTTGGCGAGATTTGGCGAGTTATGGCGAGATTTGGCGAGATTTAGACGAGATGGTGAGATTTGGCGAGATTAAGACGAGATTTGGCGAGATTTGGCGAGATTTGGCAAGATTTGGCGAGATTTGACGAGATTTAGACGAGATTTGGCGAGATTTAGACGAGATTTGGCGAGATTTGGCGAGATGAGCGAGATTTAGACGAGATTTGGCGAGATTTAGACGAGATGGCGAGATTTGGCGAGATGAGCGAGATTTCGCGAAATTTAGACGAGATTAGGCGAGATTTGGCGAGATTTAGACGAGATTTGGCGAGATCAGCTGACTGGATCCTATGCTCTATTCAGGTTATTTGAGATCAGCTGGCTAGATCCTATGCTCTATCCAGGATATTTGAGATCAGCTGACTGGATCCTATGCTCTATTCAGGTTATTTGAGATCAGCTGGCTGGATCCTATGCTCTATCCAGGTTATTTGAGATCAGCTGGCTGGATCCTATGCTCTATTCAAGTTATTTGAGATCAGCTGACTGGATCCTATGCTCTATTCAGGTTATTTGAGATCAGCTGGCTGGATCCTATGCTCTATCCATGTGTGTTCTATCTATCTGCTGACTGTCGCGCTAGAGTGGCTAACTGCTGACTGTCTCGCTAGAGTGGCTATCTGCTGACTGTCTCGCTAGAGTGACTATCTGCTGACTGTCTCGCTAGAGTGACTATCTGCTGACTGTCTCGCTAGAGTGGCTATCTGCTGACTGTCTCGCTAGAGTGGCTATCTGCTGACTGTCTCGCTAGAGTGGCTATCTGCTGACTGTCTCGCTAGAGTGGCTATCTGCTGACTGTCTCGCTAGAGGGGCTATCTGCTGACTGTCTCGCTAGAGTGGCTATCTGCTGACTGTCTCGCTAGAGTGGCTATCTGCTGACTGTCTCGCTAGAGTGGCTATCTGCTGACTGTCTCGCTAGAGTGGCTATCTGCTGACTGTCTCGCTAGAGTGGCTATCTGCTGACTGTCTCGCTAGAGTGGCTATCTGCTGACTGTCTCGCTAGAGTGGCTATCTGCTGACTGTCTCGCTAGAGTGGCTATCTGCTGACTGTCTCGCTAGAGTGGCTATCTGCTGACTGTCTCGCTAGAGTGGCTATCTGCTGACTGTCTCGCTAGAGTGGCTATCTGCTGACTGTCTCGCTAGAGTGACTATCTGCTGACTGTCTCGCTAGAGTGGCTATCTGCTGACTGTCTCGCTAGAGTGGCTATCTGCTGACCGTCTCGCTAGAGTGGCTATCTGCTGACTGTCTCGCTAGAGTGGCTATCTGCTGACTGTCTCGCTAGAGTGGCTATCTGCTGACTGTCTCGCTAGAGTGGCTATCTGCTGACTGTCTCGCTAGAGTGGCTATCTGCTGACTGTCTCGCTAGAGTGGCTATCTGCTGACTGTCTCGCTAGAGTGGCTATCTGCTGACTGTCTCGCTAGAGTGGCTATCTGCTGACTGTCTCGCTAGAGTGGCTATCTGCTGACTGTCTCGCTAGAGTGGCTATCTGCTGACTGTCTCGCTAGAGTGGCTATCTGCTGACTGTCTCGCGTGCTCTTCATGTACACAATGTAATGACTGTTTATCGATATATCACGGTTACCTTTTCCCTGAAATATGACACATGACCAGTTCTGTTCAGGAGAGAGGTTGGAGGGATGAAAGTTAAGCAACACTGCGCTGGGTCAGGTATTGGATGGGTGACCATCATTTTATTTTGAATGCGTATTTGAAGACAATGATATTAATTAAATAATAATCTAAATGAGATTTCCCTATTGTGTGACATTGCGGCTTTCGCAGCCAGTGCAGCGGCTATTGCTTTGGAAAAAGTTAGTGAGCAGGGATCCTGGTAGGCAGGTGTTACGTTGGTGCTAGTTAACACTGTGGTCATGAGATCAGTGTAACAACATTGGGTTCAGGAACAAGTGATAGTTACTTTACTATACATAGTATTTCCAGGGACCAAACTGTCAATGATAATGGCCAATCAGATGCAGAAATTGTGGCAACATGAGCACGTGACAGCTTGGGGTAATGTCGCTAGATGGCTGTGAGATCAGCCATATTTTCCTACATGTTGTAATCCTGGGAATGATACAACTTTACCACCATAGAGTTTCTCGGGTCTACCTGTAAACTCGATGCTACCAATTTGTAAACAACTTGAAGACTTTCATTGAATTTTACAAATGAAAGTGACAATATTAACCAAACAGTTGGAAAGCGGTGGTTGTGAAATGTCGTTAATCACACTTCTCTCTTAGTTATCTCGACGCCTTGATAACCTCTGCTTCCCGGTCGACCGCGAACTCCCTGCGTCAATGGCGTGACATCTGCATGTCCTTCCAGACCTAAAGTCTAGACAGTCTTTAGTCCCGACAGACGATAATTCTGCTGTTTTTTAGCTCCTTGTATCATGGGTTTTCCCTTTTGATATTTCAATGAAAACCGAAAGTTCGGAGGAAAGCAATACGAGGGTTCGACGGGCGGTATCCCGATTTTTACAGTGACTTACAAACGTTACGTGGAATTTATCAATGGATTTTATTTAGAAACATAGGTGATGAAAAATTGGAACAGATGACAAGTTTAGTAAATGATACAGTGGTAAAGAATTGAAAAGAGGTATAAAAAAGGTTACAGACAATCACTGAATTTATGCATGAGATTTTACAAGTATATATTATTATCAAGTAACTCACCAGGGGAATGGATTCTTGCAGCGTCGCACTTGCTCAGTTTAAAATCAGACTTTAGTTGAAAAACTAGACTTGTTGGGAAATTGGCAAATTGAATAAGTTTCTGTGTATTTCTATCAATCAGAATTACAAGTCTAAACGTGATTTTACAAGATGTTACTTTTTGACGACGACTGACGTGGAGGTGTTCTTACTGGCTTATTACTGGCTACTCTCTTTCTACTGCTTTCAAAAACTGGACTATATATACTGGCAAGTGTTCGGCTGCAGTCGACCAAGGGTGGGAACACATATGTTGGAATGCGGATATCTGGAAAACCACCCTTCTTAAGTTAATAAGAAATCACATGTTGCACTCTGGTCTTCATGATAAAGGTGGTGTTCTAGAAAGTCAAGGGTGGCTGTTGACCGTGGTGATTTATATGCTATTGCAGTTAAGACAAGAGATCTCATGTTGCACTCTGGTCTTCATGATAAAGGTGGTGTTCTAGAAAGTCAAGGGTGGCTGTTGACCGTGGTGATTTATATGCTATTGCAGTTAAGACAAGAGATCTCATGTTGCACTCTGGTCTTCATGATAAAGGTGGTGTTCTAGAAAGTCAAGGGTGGCTGTTGACCGTGGTGATTTATATGCTATTGCAGTTAAGACAAGAGATCTCATGTTGCACTCTGGTCTTCATGATAAAGGTGGTGTTCTAGAAAGTCAAGGGTGGCTGTTGACCGTGGTGATTTATATGCTATTGCAGTTAAGACAAGAGATCTCATGTTGCATTCTGGTCTTCATGATAAAGGTGGTGTTCTAGAAAGTCAAGGGTGGCTGTTGACCGTGGTGATTTATATGCTATTGCAGTTAAGACAAGAGATCTCATGTTGCACTCTGGTCTTCATGATAAAGGTGGTGTTCTAGAAAGTCAAGGGTGGCTGTTGACCGTGGTGATTTATATGCTATTGCAGTTAAGACAAGAGATCTCATGTTGCACTCTGGTCTTCATGATAAAGGTGGTGTTCTAGAAAGTCAAGGGTGGCTGTTGACCGTGGTGATTTATATGCTATTGCAGTTAAGACAAGAGATCTCATGTTGCACTCTGGTCTTCATGATAAAGGTGGTGTTCTAGAAAGTCAAGGGTGGCTGTTGACCGTGGTGATTTATATGCTATTGCAGTTAAGACAAGAGATCTCATGTTGCACTCTGGTCTTCATGATAAAGGTGGTGTTCTAGAAAGTCAAGGGTGGGTGTTGACCGTGGTGATTTATATGCTATTGCAGTTAAGACAAGAGATCACATGTTGCACTCTGGTCTTCATGATAAAGGTGGTGTTCTAGAAGGGCAAGGGTGGATTCCTATGCTAATGAAGTTCAGGGTAGCTAACCATTGTGTTCAGGAATTTGGCCGGTGTACAGGCTCAACAAGGATGCAATCTATGATTGCATGGAGGTGGTTGTGAAATGAGAGTAATCACGAGGATTACATTGTGATACACATTTACTTGATAGTTACTCCCTAATTTTTGCTTCAGAATTATATACAGTTGTTAGCTACGCTTTTCATTGATACTGTTCATTTGATGGCTTCATCAGTTTTACAATAAATTGTGCCAAATGCATGAGTTCGTAAAAACATGCATCAACTATAACCGCCTCTAACGTAATCCATAATAAGTATTCATCTAAAAGCTAAATCACAAAAGTCACACTTGTTTAAATTACTAGTCTTTTGTGATAGTTTAGTAAAATTAGTCAATTTAAAAAAAAAACTGTCCGCTGAACAAGCGACCAGTTGACATGTTATCTCGATCCGTTGAAAGGAACACAGATTCTTACAGCTTCTTCAGGTGACCCAGACTCAAGGAAATGTACAAAAAACAATTTTTTCAATTTTTTATTTTTCCATTTGATGTTTTAGCTTTTCAAATATATAATTACGGTTATGTAGTATTATTCTTACAATTACAGGATTGTTTTATATCGATCGATTTGCAATAGCATATCGTGCATGGCATTAATTTTCTGAATATGGTAACCATGTTTTGTTATTTTTCAATCCTGCTTTGTCATTTTCAATATCAGGCTGAATTTGGCTGAATCAAAATTTAAATAGTTGCGCCAACATTCGTCTGTACCGGCTGTCCTTGTTGAACAGATGTTGATTAAATGTTGGTTCCGATTTGAGTGGTATCAGAGGTGGTATACTTCAGTTTACTTCGATCGTTTTATATGGTTTTGTTTGTGCCATATTTGATAATGCCTTGTTGTTTACGTTTAACGAAGAAGCGGAAGCAAAGCTTTCAGATAAAATCAGTTTTTAAGCCTCAAGATGTTGTAGTGGAAAAGAAGCAAAAGTGGGGTTAAATACGCCTGGTACCAGGCGCTCAATAACGCCTTTTTTAAGTTCGTCAAGACAAAAGTTGGAAGGACACTTTGAAGATTCAGAAATCAGTGAGAATAGTCCAGACAGTGGTAACGAAATTATCAAAATGGAACTTTTGACGGTTGCTCTGCAGAGCTTCGTTGCTTGTCGCGAGTGCCACGACAAATCCTGCATCTCTACAGTGACCGCTGTGCATAATAGTCTTGCATCAAAACTGAAACTTTTTGTGAACGTTGTAAAGCTGAGTTTGCCTTCGATTCATCAGAGAAAAGAGTAATTGCAGCTGCTGGTTAAGCTTTTTTGGTATGATGTGAATACACGTTTGGTTTTTGGTCTACGAAAGATTAGCAAGGAGCGCAAGGCAAGGCAGATTTGAAGAAACTGCAAGCGGCAGCTTGAGGACATGGAAGATAACTTGGACAACCCTTCTTATCGAGCTGGAATCGCTAGAAAAATGAGAAAGTAAGATTTAATTTATTGTTACAGGTGGTACAATTTAGTAATTTAGTGGAATTTATTGGTCAGCGAAACGCGTCAAACATGAAAATACTATGCAAGATCCAAGAAAACTATTGTATTACTTATAATTAGAAGTATGTCTGCTCAAATAAAATAACTTTTTGGTTCTAATACTTTCAGAACATTGCGCTTTTATGGAAAAATAGCAAAAATAGCGTGCTAAAAATAACCACTGCGATTATCTCGGCTCCCAGTTTTGTTGTATTCATTGTACTTTTACTCAGAGTCTGAAAAGCAGCCTCATCATCCCCTCATTCACAGACCTCATTAGATCAGTGCCACATGGCCAATGCAACCATCTTCTGACTTTGTGTTGGTTTGATTCTAGCTTGCAGTGAAGTCTGGAAGGACATAGAGTTGAGCTGTCAACTTCAACTCATCCTACAGCAGTGACTCTTGACAGGTAGGTTTCAATATTTCAAGATGCAATACAAAGTGGAAATATATCATCATGGTTTGTTGAGGGGGCAGTGAGGGATGTTACTAATGTGGCATCAAAGAAAATAAAGCCAGACTTAACGGTAATGTATCTCTACATCACAAAACATTCCATTCTGATTTAAATTTGTGCTAATAACTAAATGTTCCTTTGTATTTGTTGCCTAAATTCACTTGCTTGATGTTTGCATAATTCCATTGATTTAGAGAATAACAAATGTTGAGCCTAAACCAAGTTTTAACCAAGTTTTAACCAAGTTTTAACCAAGTTTTAACCAAGTTTTAACCAAGTTTTAACCAAGTTTTAACCAAGTTTTAACCAAGTTTTAACCAAGTTTTAACCAAGTTTTAACCAAGTTTTAACCAAGTTTTAACCGATGCACGCCTGTCTTTTCTCAGTGGATACAATGGACATGTCATCAAGCATTCACGAAGACGAGGACGAAGACGAAGACGAAGACGAGGACGAAGACGAAGACGAAGACGATGACGAGGACGAGGACGAAGACGAGGACGAAGACGAAGACGAAGACGAAGACGAGGACGAAGACGAGGACGAAGACGAAGACCGAAAGAAGACGAAGACGAAGACGAAGACGAAGACGAGGACGAGGACGAAGACGAAGACGAAGACGAAGACGAAGACCGGAAGAAGACGAAGACGAAGACGAAGACGAAGTCGAAGACGAGGACGAGGACGAGGACAAAGACGAAGACGAGGACGAAGACGAAGACGAGGACGAAGACGAAGACCGGAAGAAGACGCAGACGAAGACGAGGACGAAGACGAAGACGAGGACGAAGACGAGGACGAAGACGAGGACGAAGACGAAGAAGACGAAGACGAAGACGAGGACGAAGACGAGGACGAAGACGAGGACGAAGACGAAGACGAGGACGAAGACGAGGACGAAGACGAAGACGAAGACGAAGACGAAGACGAAGACGAAGACGAAGACGAAGACGAAGACGAAGACCGGAAGAAGACGAAGACGAAGACGAAGACGAAGACGAAGACGAGGACGAAGACGAAGACGAGGACGAAGACGAAGACGAGGACGAGGACGAAGACGAAGGCGAAGACGAAGACGAAGGCGAAGACGAAGACGAGGACGAGGACGAAGACGAAGACGAGGACGAGGACGAAGACGAAGACGAAGACGAGGACAAGGACGAGGACGAAGACGAGGACGAAGACGAAGACGAAGACGAAGACGAAGGCGAAGACGAAGACGAGGACGAGGACGAAGACGAAGACGAGGACGAGGACGAAGACGAAGACGAGGACGAGGACGAAGACGAAGACGAAGACCGGAAGAAGACGAAGACGAAGACGAAGACGAAGACGAAGACGAAGACGAAGACGAAGACGAGGACGAAGACGAAGACGAAGACGAAGACGAAGACGAGGACGAAGACGAAGACGAAGACGAAGACGAGGACGAAGACGAAGACGAAGACGAAGACGAGGACGAAGACGAAGACGAAGACGAGGACGAGGACGAAGACGAGGACGAAGACGAAGACGAAGACGAGGACGAGGACGAAGACGAAGACGAAGACGAGGACGAGGACGAAGACGAAGACGAGGACGAAGACGAAGACGAGGACGAGGACGAAGACGAAGACGAGGACGAAGACGAAGACGAAGACGAAGACGAGGACGAAGACGAAGACGAAGACGAGGAAGAAGACGAAGACGAAGACGAAGACGAGGACGAAGACGAAGACGAAGACGAAGACGAGGACGAAGACGAAGACGAAGACGAAGACGAGGACGAAGACGAAGACGAAGACGAAGAAGAAGACGAAGACGAGGACGAAGCAAGGCTAAGACGAAGACCGAAAGAAGACGAAGACGAAGACGAAGACGAAGACGAGGACGAGGACGAAGACGAAGACGAAGACGAAGACCGGAAGAAGACGAAGACGAAGACGAGGACGAGGACGAAGACGAAGACGAAGACGAGGACGAGGACGAAGACGAAGACGAAGACGAAGACGAAGACGAGGACGAAGACAAAGACGAAGACGAAGACGAGGACGAAGACGAAGACGAAGACGAAGACGAAGACGAAGACGAAGACGAGGACGAAGACGAGGCTAAGACGAAGACGAAGACGAGGACGAAGACGAGGACGAGGACGAAGACGAAGACGAGGACGAAGACGAAGACGAAGACGAGGACGAAGACGAAGACGAAGACGATGACGAGGACGAGGACGAAGACGAGGACGAAGACGAAGACGAAGACGAAGACGAGGACGAGGACGAAGACGAAGACGAAGACGAAGACGAGGACGAAGACGAAGACGAAGACGAGGACAAAGACCGAAAGAAGACGAAGACGAAGACGAAGACGAAGACGAGGACGAGGACGAAGACGAAGACGAAGACGAAGACCGGAAGAAGACGAAGACGAAGACGAAGACGAAGTCGAAGACGAGGACGAGGACGAGGACAAAGACGAAGACGAGGACGAAGACGAAGACGAGGACGAAGACGAAGACCGGAAGAAGACGCAGACGAAGACGAGGACGAAGACGAAGACGAGGACGAAGACGAGGACGAAGACGAGGACGAAGACGAAGAAGACGAAGACGAAGACGAGGACGAAGACGAGGACGAAGACGAGGACGAAGACGAAGACGAGGACGAAGACGAGGACGAAGACGAAGACGAAGACGAAGACGAAGACGAAGACGAAGACCGGAAGAAGACGAAGACGAAGACGAAGACGAAGACGAAGACGAGGACTAAGACGAAGACGAGGACGAAGACGAGGACGAAGACGAGGACGAAGACGAAGAAGACGAAGACGAAGACGAGGACGAAGACGAGGACGAAGACGAGGACGAAGACGAAGACGACGACGAAGACGAAGACGAAGACCGGAAGAAGACGAAGACGAAGACGAAGACGAAGACGAAGACGAAGACGAGGACGAAGACGAGGACGAAGACGAAGACGAAGACGAAGACGAAGACGAAGACCGGAAGAAGACGAAGACGAAGACGAAGACGAAGACGAAGACGAGGACGAGGACGAAGACGAAGACGAAGAAGAAGACGAAGACGAAGACGAGGACGAAGACGAAGACGAAGACGAAGACGAGGACGAAGACGAAGACGAAGACGAAGACGAGGACGAAGACGAAGACGAAGACGAGGACGAGGACGAAGACGAGGACGAAGACGAAGACGAAGACGAAGACGAAGACGAGGACGAAGACGAAGACGAGGACGAAGACGAAGACGAGGACGAGGACGAAGACGAAGACGAAGACGAAGACGAGGACGAAGACGAAGACGAAGACGAAGACGAAGACGAGGACGAAGACGAAGACGAAGACGAGGAAGAAGATGAAGACGAAGACGAAGACGAAGACGAAGACGAGGACGAAGACGAAGACCGGAAGAAGACGCAGACGAAGACGAGGACGAAGACGAAGACGAGGACGAAGACGAGGACGAAGACGAGGACGAAGACGAAGAAGACGAAGACGAAGACGAGGACGAAGACGAGGACGAAGACGAAGACGAGGACGAAGACGAAGACGAGGACGAGGACGAAGACGAAGACGAAGACGAAGACGAGGACGAAGACGAAGACGAAGACGAAGACGAAGACGAGGACGAAGACGAAGACGAAGACGAGGAAGAAGATGAAGACGAAGACGAAGACGAAGACGAAGACGAGGACGAAGACGAAGACGAAGACGAAGACGAGGACGAAGACGAAGACAAAGACGAAGACGAGGACGAAGACGAAGACGAAGACGAAGACGAAGACGAGGACGAAGACGAGGCTAAGACGAAGACGAAGACGAGGACGAAGACGAGGACGAGGACGAAGACGAAGACGAGGACGAAGACGAAGACGAAGCTGAGGACGAAGACGAAGACGAAGACGATGACGAGGACGAGGACGAAGACGAGGACGAAGACGAAGACGAAGACGAAGACGAGGACGAGGACGAAGACGAAGACGAAGACGAGGACGAAGACGAAGACGAAGACGAGGACGAAGACGAAGAAGACGAAGACGAAGACGAGGACGAAGACGAGGACGAAGACGAAGACGAAGACGAAGACGAAGACCGGAAGAAGACGAAGACGAAGACGAAGACGAAGTCGAAGACGAGGACGAGGACGAGGACAAAGACGAAGACGAGGACGAAGACGAAGACGAGGACGAAGACGAAGACCGGAAGAAGACGCAGACGAAGACGAGGACGAAGACGAAGACGAGGACGAAGACGAGGACGAAGACGAGGACGAAGACGAAGAAGACGAAGACGAAGACGAGGACGAAGACGAGGACGAAGACGAGGACGAAGACGAAGACGAGGACGAAGACGAAGACGAAGACGAGGACGAAGACGAAGACGAGGACGAAGACGAAGACGAGGACGAAGACGAGGACGAAGACGAAGACGAAGACGAGGACGAAGACGAAGACGAGGACGAAGACGAAGGCGAAGACGAAGACGAGGACGAGGACGAGGACGAAGAAGAAGACGAGGACGAGGACGAGGACGAGGACGAAGACGAAGACGAAGACGAGGACAAGTACGAGGACGAAGACGAGGACGAAGACGAAGACGAAGACGAAGACGAAGACGAAGGCGAAGACGAAGACGAGGACGAAGACGAAGACGAGGACGAGGACGAAGACGAAGACGAAGACCAGAAGAAGACGAAGACGAAGACGAAGACGAAGACGAAGACGAAGACGAAGACGAAGACGAGGACGAAGACGAAGACGAAGACGAAGACGAAGACGAGGACGAAGACGAAGACGAAGACGAAGACGAGGACGAAGACGAAGACGAAGACGAAGACGAGGACGAAGACGAAGACGAAGACGAGGACGAGGACGAAGACGAGGACGAAGACGAAGACGAAGACGAAGACGAAGACGAAGACGAGGACGAAGACGAGGACGAAGACGAAGACGAGGACGAGGACGAAGACGAAGACGAGGACGAAGACGAAGACGAGGACGAGGACGAAGACGAAGACGAGGACGAAGACGAAGACGAAGACGAAGACGAAGACGAGGACGAAGACGAAGACGAGGAAGAAGACGAAGACGAAGACGAAGACGAGGACGAAGACGAAGACGAAGACGATGACGAGGACGAAGACGAAGACGAAGACGAAGACGAGGACGAAGACGAAGACAAAGACGAAGAAGAAGACGAAGACGAGGACGAAGACGAGGCTAAGACGAAGACCGAAAGAAGACGAAGACGAAGACGAAGACGAAGACGAGGACGAGGACGAAGACGAAGACGAAGACGAAGACCGGAAGAAGACGAAGACGAGGACGAGGACGAAGACGAAGACGAAGACGAGGACGAAGACGAAGACGAAGACGAAGACGAAGACGAGGACGAAGACGAAGACGAAGACGAGGACGAAGACAAAGACGAAGACGAAGACGAGGACGAAGACGAAGACGAAGACGAAGACGAGGACGAAGACGAAGACGAAGACGAAGACGAAGACGAAGACGAGGACGAAGACGAGGCTAAGACGAAGACGAAGACGAGGACGAAGACGAGGACGAGGACGAAGACGAAGACGAGGACGAAGACGAAGACGAAGACGAGGACGAAGACGAAGACGAAGACGATGACGAGGACGAGGACGAAGACGAGGACGAAGACGAAGACGAGGACGAGGACGAAGACGAAGACGAAGACGAGGACGAAGACGAAGACGAAGACGAGGACGAAGACGAAGAAGACGAAGACGAAGACGAGGACGAAGACGAGGACGAAGACGAAGACGAGGACGAAGAAGACGAAGACGAAGACGAGGACGAAGACGAGGACGAAGACGAGGACGAAGACGAAGACGAGGACGAAGACGAGGACGAAGACGAAGACGAAGACGAAGACGAAGACCGGAAGAAGACGAAGACGAAGACGAAGACGAAGACAAAGACGAGGACGAAGACGAAGACGAGGACGAAGACGAAGACGAGGACGAGGACGAAGACGAAGGCGAAGACGAAGACGAGGACGAAGACGAAGGCGAAGACGAAGACGAGGACGAGGACGAGGACGAAGACGAAGACGAGGACGAGGACGAGGACGAGGACGAAGACGAAGACGAAGACGA
Organism: Protonemura montana; assembly: GCA_947568835.1. Lineage (NCBI taxonomy): Eukaryota > Metazoa > Arthropoda > Insecta > Plecoptera > Nemouridae > Protonemura > Protonemura montana. The sequence goes on from OX387611.1 coordinate 12,681,794, forward strand.
GGACAAGGACGAGGACGAAGACGAGGACGAAGACGAAGACGAAGACGAAGACGAAGACGAAGGCGAAGACGAAGACGAGGATGAGGACGAAGACGAAGACGAGGACGAGGACGAAGACGAAGACGAAGACCGGAAGAAGACGAAGACGAAGACGATGACGAAGACGAAGACGAAGACGAGGACGAGGACGAAGACGAAGACGAAGACGAAGACGAAGACGAGGACGAGGACGAAGACGAAGACGAAGACGAAGACGAAGACGAAGACGAAGACGAAGACGAAGACGAAGACGAGGACGAAGACGAGGACGAAGACGAAGACGAAGACGAAGACCGGAAGAAGACGAAGACGAAGACGAAGACGAAGACGAAGACGAGGACGAAGACGAAGACGAAGACGAAGACGAAGACGAAGACGAAGACTAGGACGAAGACGAAGACGAAGACGAAGACGAGGACGAAGACGAAGACGAAGACGAAGACGAGGACGAAGACGAAGACGAGGACGAGGACGAGGACGAAGACGAGGACGAAGACGAAGACGAAGACGAAGACGAAGACGAGGACGAAGACGAAGACGAAGACGAGGACGAGGACGAAGACGAAGACGAAGACGAAGACGAGGACGAAGACGAAGACGAGGACGAGGACGAAGACGAAGACGAAGACGAGGACGAAGACGAAGACGAAGACGAGGACGAAGACGAAGACGAAGACGAGGAAGAAGACGAAGACGAAGACGACGACGAGGACGAAGACGAAGACGAAGACGAAGACGAGGACGAAGACGAAGACGAAGACGAAGACGAGGACGAAGACGAAGACGAAGACGAAGACGAAGACGAAGACGAGGACGAAGACGAGGCTAAGACGAAGACCCGAAAGAAGACGAAGACGAAGACGAAGACGAAGACGAGGACGAGGACGAAGACGAAGACGAAGACGAAGACCGGAAGAAGACGAAGACGAAGACGAAGACGAAGTCGAAGACGAGGACGAGGACGAGGACAAAGACGAAGACGAGGACGAAGACGAAGACGAGGACGAAGACGAAGACCGGAAGAAGACGCAGACGAAGACGAGGACGAAGACGATGACGAGGACGAAGACGAGGACGAAGACGAGGACGAAGACGAAAAAGACGAAGACGAAGACGAGGACGAAGACGAGGACGAAGACGAGGACGAAGACGAAGACGAAGACGAAGACGAGGACGAAGACGAAGACGAAGACGAGGACGAGGACGAAGACGAGGACGAAGACGAAGACGAAGACGAAGACGAAGACGAAGACGAGGACGAAGACGAGGACGAAGACGAAGACGAGGACGAGGACGAAGACGAAGACGAGGACGAAGACGAAGACGAGGACGAGGACGAAGACGAAGACGAAGACGAGGACGAAGACGAAGACGAAGACGAAGACGAAGACGAGGACGAAGACGAGGAAGAAGACGAAGACGAAGACGAAGACGAGGACGAAGACGAAGACGAAGACGAAGACGAGGACGAAGACGAAGACGAAGACGAAGACGAGGACGAAGACGAAGACAAAGACGAAGAAGAAGACGAAGACGAGGACGAAGACGAGGCTAAGACGAAGACCGAAAGAAGACGAAGACGAAGACGAAGACGAAGACGAGGACGAGGACGAAGACGAAGACGAAGACGAAGACGAAGACCGGAAGAAGACGAAGACGAAGACGAGGACGAGGACGAAGACGAAGACGAAGACGAGGACGAAGACGAAGACGAAGACGAGGACGAAGACGAAGACGAAGACGAAGACGAGGACGAAGACAAAGACGAAGACGAAGACGAGGACGAGGACGAAGACGAGGCTAAGACGAAGACGAAGACGAGGACGAAGACGAGGACGAGGACGAAGACGAGGCTAAGACGAAGACCCGAAAGAAGACGAAGACGAAGACGAAGACGAAGACGAGGACGAGGACGAAGACAAAGACGAAGACGAAGACCGGAAGAAGACGAAGACGAAGACGAAGACGAAGTCGAAGACGAGGACGAAGACGAAGACGAGGACGAAGACGAAGACCGGAAGAAGACGCAGACGAAGACGAGGACGAAGACGATGACGAGGACGAAGACGAGGACGAAGACGAGGACGAAGACGAAAAAGACGAAGACGAAGACGAGGACGAAGACGAAGACGAAGACGAGGACGAAGACGAAGACGAGGACGAGGACGAAGACGAAGACGAAGACCAGAAGAAGACGAAGACGAAGACGAAGACGAAGACGAAGACGAAGACGAAGACGAAGACGAAGACGAAGACGAAGACGAAGACGAAGACGAAGACGAAGACGAGGACGAAGACGAAGACGAAGACGACGACGAGGACGAAGACGAAGACGAAGACGAAGACGAGGACGAAGACGAAGACGAAGACGAGGACGAGGACGAAGACGAGGACGAAGACGAAGACGAAGACGAAGACGAAGACGAAGACGAGGACGAAGACGAGGACGAAGACGAAGACGAGGACGAGGACGAAGACAAAGACGAGGACGAAGACGAAGACGAGGACGAGGACGAAGACGAAGACGAGGACGAAGACGAAGACGAAGACGAAGACGAAGACGAGGACGAAGACGAAGACGAGGAAGAAGACGAAGACGAAGACGAAGACGAGGACGAAGACGAAGACGAAGACGATGACGAGGACGAAGACGAAGACGAAGACGAAGACGAGGACGAAGACGAAGACAAAGACGAAGAAGAAGACGAAGACGAGGACGAAGACGAGGCTAAGACGAAGACCGAAAGAAGACGAAGACGAAGACGAAGACGAAGACGAGGACGAGGACGAAGACGAAGACGAAGACGAAGACGAAGACCGGAAGAAGACGAAGACGAAGACGAGGACGAGGACGAAGACGAAGACGAAGACGAGGACGAAGACGAAGACGAAGACGAAGACGAAGACGAGGACGAAGACGAAGACGAAGACGAGGACGAAGACAAAGACGAAGACGAAGACGAGGACGAAGACGAAGACGAAGACGAAGACGAGGACGAAGACGAAGACGAAGACGAAGACGAAGACGAGGACGAAGACGAGGCTAAGACGAAGACGAAGACGAGGACGAAGACGAGGACGAGGACGAAGACGAAGACGAGGACGAAGACGAAGACGAAGACGAGGACGAAGACGAAGACGAAGACGATGACGAGGACGAGGACGAAGACGAGGACGAAGACGAAGACGAGGACGAGGACGAAGACGAAGACGAAGACGAGGACGAAGACGAAGACGAAGACGAGGACGAAGACGAAGAAGACGAAGACGAAGACGAGGACGAAGACGAGGACGAAGACGAAGACGAGGACGAAGACGAGGACGAAGACGAGGACGAAGACGAAGAAGACGAAGACGAAGACGAGGACGAAGACGAGGACGAAGACGAGGACGAAGACGAAGACGAGGACGAAGACGAGGACGAAGACGAAGACGAAGACGAAGACGAAGACCGGAAGAAGACGAAGACGAAGACGAAGACGAAGACATAGACGAGGACGAAGACGAAGACGAGGACGAAGACGAAGACGAGGACGAGGACGAAGACGAAGGCGAAGACGAAGACGAGGACGAAGACGAAGGCGAAGACGAAGACGAGGACGAGGACGAGGACGAAGACGAAGACGAGGACGAGGACGAGGACGAGGACGAAGACGAAGACGAAGACGAGGACAAGGACGAGGACGAAGACGAGGACGAAGACGAAGACGAAGACGAAGACGAAGACGAAGGCGAAGACGAAGACGAGGATGAGGACGAAGACGAAGACGAGGACGAGGACGAAGACGAAGACGAAGACCGGAAGAAGACGAAGACGAAGACGATGACGAAGACGAAGACGAAGACGAGGACGAGGACGAAGACGAAGACGAAGACGAAGACGAAGACGAGGACGAGGACGAAGACGAAGACGAAGACGAAGACGAAGACGAAGACGAAGACGAAGACGAAGACGAGGACGAAGACGAGGACGAAGACGAAGACGAAGACGAAGACCGGAAGAAGACGAAGACGAAGACGAAGACGAAGACGAAGACGAAGACGAAGACGAAGACGAGGACGAAGACGAAGACGAAGACGAAGACGAAGACGAAGACGAAGACTAGGACGAAGACGAAGACGAAGACGAAGACGAGGACGAAGACGAAGACGAAGACGAAGACGAGGACGAAGACGAAGACGAGGACGAGGACGAGGACGAAGACGAAGACGAAGACGAAGACGAAGACGAGGACGAAGACGAGGAAGAAGACGAAGACGAAGACGAAGACGAGGACGAAGACGAAGACGAAGACGAAGACGAGGACGAAGACGAAGACGAAGACGAAGACGAGGACGAAGACGAAGACAAAGACGAAGAAGAAGACGAAGACGAGGACGAAGACGAGGCTAAGACGAAGACCGAAAGAAGACGAAGACGAAGACGAAGACGAAGACGAGGACGAGGACGAAGACGAAGACGAAGACGAAGACGAAGACCGGAAGAAGACGAAGACGAAGACGAGGACGAGGACGAAGACGAAGACGAAGACGAGGACGAAGACGAAGACGAAGACGAGGACGAAGACGAAGACGAAGACGAAGACGAGGACGAAGACAAAGACGAAGACGAAGACGAGGACGAGGACGAAGACGAGGCTAAGACGAAGACGAAGACGAGGACGAAGACGAGGACGAGGACGAAGACGAGGCTAAGACGAAGACCCGAAAGAAGACGAAGACGAAGACGAAGACGAAGACGAGGACGAGGACGAAGACAAAGACGAAGACGAAGACCGGAAGAAGACGAAGACGAAGACGAAGACGAAGTCGAAGACGAGGACGAAGACGAAGACGAGGACGAAGACGAAGACCGGAAGAAGACGCAGACGAAGACGAGGACGAAGACGATGACGAGGACGAAGACGAGGACGAAGACGAGGACGAAGACGAAAAAGACGAAGACGAAGACGAGGACGAAGACGAAGACGAAGACGAGGACGAAGACGAAGACGAGGACGAGGACGAAGACGAAGACGAAGACCAGAAGAAGACGAAGACGAAGACGAAGACGAAGACGAAGACGAAGACGAAGACGAAGACGAAGACGAAGACGAAGACGAAGACGAAGACGAAGACGAAGACGAGGACGAAGACGAAGACGAAGACGACGACGAGGACGAAGACGAAGACGAAGACGAAGACGAGGACGAAGACGAAGACGAAGACGAGGACGAGGACGAAGACGAGGACGAAGACGAAGACGAAGACGAAGACGAAGACGAAGACGAGGACGAAGACGAGGACGAAGACGAAGACGAGGACGAGGACGAAGACAAAGACGAGGACGAAGACGAAGACGAGGACGAGGACGAAGACGAAGACGAGGACGAAGACGAAGACGAAGACGAAGACGAAGACGAGGACGAAGACGAAGACGAGGAAGAAGACGAAGACGAAGACGAAGACGAGGACGAAGACGAAGACGAAGACGATGACGAGGACGAAGACGAAGACGAAGACGAAGACGAGGACGAAGACGAAGACAAAGACGAAGAAGAAGACGAAGACGAGGACGAAGACGAGGCTAAGACGAAGACCGAAAGAAGACGAAGACGAAGACGAAGACGAAGACGAGGACGAGGACGAAGACGAAGACGAAGACGAAGACGAAGACCGGAAGAAGACGAAGACGAAGACGAGGACGAGGACGAAGACGAAGACGAAGACGAGGACGAAGACGAAGACGAAGACGAAGACGAAGACGAGGACGAAGACGAAGACGAAGACGAGGACGAAGACAAAGACGAAGACGAAGACGAGGACGAAGACGAAGACGAAGACGAAGACGAGGACGAAGACGAAGACGAAGACGAAGACGAAGACGAGGACGAAGACGAGGCTAAGACGAAGACGAAGACGAGGACGAAGACGAGGACGAGGACGAAGACGAAGACGAGGACGAAGACGAAGACGAAGACGAGGACGAAGACGAAGACGAAGACGATGACGAGGACGAGGACGAAGACGAGGACGAAGACGAAGACGAGGACGAGGACGAAGACGAAGACGAAGACGAGGACGAAGACGAAGACGAAGACGAGGACGAAGACGAAGAAGACGAAGACGAAGACGAGGACGAAGACGAGGACGAAGACGAAGACGAGGACGAAGACGAGGACGAAGACGAGGACGAAGACGAAGAAGACGAAGACGAAGACGAGGACGAAGACGAGGACGAAGACGAGGACGAAGACGAAGACGAGGACGAAGACGAGGACGAAGACGAAGACGAAGACGAAGACGAAGACCGGAAGAAGACGAAGACGAAGACGAAGACGAAGACATAGACGAGGACGAAGACGAAGACGAGGACGAAGACGAAGACGAGGACGAGGACGAAGACGAAGGCGAAGACGAAGACGAGGACGAAGACGAAGGCGAAGACGAAGACGAGGACGAGGACGAGGACGAAGACGAAGACGAGGACGAGGACGAGGACGAGGACGAAGACGAAGACGAAGACGAGGACAAGGACGAGGACGAAGACGAGGACGAAGACGAAGACGAAGACGAAGACGAAGACGAAGGCGAAGACGAAGACGAGGATGAGGACGAAGACGAAGACGAGGACGAGGACGAAGACGAAGACGAAGACCGGAAGAAGACGAAGACGAAGACGATGACGAAGACGAAGACGAAGACGAGGACGAGGACGAAGACGAAGACGAAGACGAAGACGAAGACGAGGACGAGGACGAAGACGAAGACGAAGACGAAGACGAAGACGAAGACGAAGACGAAGACGAAGACGAGGACGAAGACGAGGACGAAGACGAAGACGAAGACGAAGACCGGAAGAAGACGAAGACGAAGACGAAGACGAAGACGAAGACGAAGACGAAGACGAAGACGAGGACGAAGACGAAGACGAAGACGAAGACGAAGACGAAGACGAAGACTAGGACGAAGACGAAGACGAAGACGAAGACGAGGACGAAGACGAAGACGAAGACGAAGACGAGGACGAAGACGAAGACGAGGACGAGGACGAGGACGAAGACGAGGACGAAGACGAAGACGAAGACGAAGACGAAGACGAGGACGAAGACGAAGACGAAGACGAGGACGAGGACGAAGACGAAGACGAAGACGAAGACGAGGACGAAGACGAAGACGAGGACGAGGACGAAGACGAAGACGAAGACGAGGACGAAGACGAAGACGAAGACGAAGACGAGGACGAAGACGAAGACGAAGACGAGGAAGAAGACGAAGACGAAGACGACGACGAGGACGAAGACGAAGACGAAGACGAAGACGAGGACGAAGACGAAGACGAAGACGAAGACGAGGACGAAGACGAAGACGAAGACGAAGACGAAGACGAAGACGAGGACGAAGACGAGGCTAAGACGAAGACCCGAAAGAAGACGAAGACGAAGACGAAGACGAGGACGAGGACGAAGACGAAGACGAAGACGAAGACCGGAAGAAGACGAAGACGAAGACGAAGACGAAGTCGAAGACGAGGACGAGGACGAGGACAAAGACGAAGACGAGGACGAAGACGAAGACGAGGACGAAGACGAAGACCGGAAGAAGACGCAGACGAAGACGAGGACGAAGACGATGACGAGGACGAAGACGAGGACGAAGACGAGGACGAAGACGAAAAAGACGAAGACGAAGACGAGGACGAAGACGAGGACGAAGACGAGGACGAAGACGAGGACGAAGACGAAGACGAAGACGAAGACGAGGACGAAGACGAAGACGAAGACGAGGACGAGGACGAAGACGAGGACGAAGACGAAGACGAAGACGAAGACGAAGACGAGGACGAAGACGAGGACGAAGACGAAGACGAGGACGAGGACGAAGACGAAGACGAGGACGAAGACGAAGACGAGGACGAGGACGAAGACGAAGACGAAGACGAGGACGAAGACGAAGACGAAGACGAAGACGAAGACGAGGACGAAGACGAGGAAGAAGACGAAGACGAAGACGAAGACGAGGACGAAGACGAAGACGAAGACGAAGACGAGGACGAAGACGAAGACGAAGACGAAGACGAGGACGAAGACGAAGACAAAGACGAAGAAGAAGACGAAGACGAGGACGAAGACGAGGCTAAGACGAAGACCGAAAGAAGACGAAGACGAAGACGAAGACGAAGACGAGGACGAGGACGAAGACGAAGACGAAGACGAAGACGAAGACCGGAAGAAGACGAAGACGAAGACGAGGACGAGGACGAAGACGAAGACGAAGACGAGGACGAAGACGAAGACGAAGACGAAGACGAAGACGAAGACGAAGACGAAGACGAGGACGAAGACAAAGACGAAGACGAAGACGAGGACGAGGACGAAGACGAGGCTAAGACGAAGACGAAGACGAGGACGAAGACGAGGACGAGGACGAAGACGAGGCTAAGACGAAGACCCGAAAGAAGACGAAGACGAAGACGAAGACGAGGACGAGGACGAAGACGAAGACGAAGACGAAGACCGGAAGAAGACGAAGACGAAGACGAAGACGAAGTCGAAGACGAGGACGAAGACGAAGACGAGGACGAAGACGAAGACCGGAAGAAGACGCAGACGAAGACGAGGACGAAGACGATGACGAGGACGAAGACGAGGACGAAGACGAGGACGAAGACGAAAAAGACGACGACGAAGACGAGGACGAAGACGAGGACGAAGACGAGGACGAAGACGAGGACGAAGACGAAGACGAAGACGAAGACGAGGACGAAGACGAAGACGAAGACGAAGACGAGGACGAAGACGAAGACGAAGACGAGGACGAGGACGAAGACGAGGACGAAGACGAAGACGAAGACGACGACGAAGACGAAGACGAGGACGAAGACGAGGACGAAGACGAAGACGAGGACGAGGACGAAGACGAAGACGAGGACGAAGACGAAGACGAGGACGAGGACGAAGACGAAGACGAAGACGAGGACGAAGACGAAGACGAAGACGAAGACGAAGACGAGGACGAAGACGAGGAAGAAGACGAAGACGAAGACGAAGACGAGGACGAAGACGAAGACGAGGACGAAGACGAAGACGAAGACGAAGACGAGGACGAAGACGAAGACAAAGACGAAGAAGAAGACGAAGACGAGGACGAAGACGAGGCTAAGACGAAGACCGAAAGAAGACGAAGACGAAGACGAAGACGAAGACGAGGACGAGGACGAAGACGAAGACGAAGACGAAGACGAAGACGAGGACGAAGACGAAGACGAAGACGAAGACGAAGACGAGGACGAAGACAAAGACGAAGACGAAGACGAGGACGAAGACGAAGACGAAGACGAAGACGAGGACGAAGACGAAGACGAAGACGAAGACGAGGACGAAGACGAAGACGAAGACGAGGACGAAGACGAGGCTAAGACGAAGACGAAGACGAGGACGAAGACGAGGACGAAGACGAAGACGAAGACGAAGACGAAGACGAAGACGAGGAAGAGGACGAAGACGAAGACGAAGACGAGGACGAGGACGAAGACGAGGACGAAGACGAAGACGAAGAAGACGAAGACGAGGACGAGGACGAAGACGTAGACGAGGACGAAGACGAAGACGAAGACGAGGACGAAGACGAAGACGAAGACGATGACGAGGACGAGGACGAAGACGAGGACGAAGACGAAGACGAAGACGAAGACGAGGAAGAGGACGAAGACGAAGACGAAGACGAGGACGAGGACGAAGACGAGGACGAAGACGAAGACGAAGAAGACGAAGACGAAGACGAGGACGAAGACGAGGACGAAGACGAAGACCGAAAGAAGACGAAGACGAAGACGAAGACGAAGACGCAGACGAAGACGAGGACGAAGACGAAGACGAGGACGAAGACGAGGACGAAGACGAGGACGAAGACGAAGAAGACGAAGACGAAGACGAGGACGAAGACGAGGACGAAGACGAGGACGAAGACGAAGACGAGGACGAAGACGAGGACGAAGACGAAGACGAAGACGAAGACGAAGACGAAGACGAGGACGAAGACGAAGACGAGGACGAAGACGAAGACGAGGACAAGGACGAAGACGAAGGCGAAGACGAAGACGAGGACGAAGACGAAGGCGAAGACGAAGACGAGGACGAGGACGAGGACGAAGACGAAGACGAGGACGAGGACGAGGACGAGGACGAAGACGAAGACGAAGACGAGGACAAGGACGAAGACGAGGACGAAGACGAGGACGAAGACGAAGACGAGGACGAAGACGAGGACGAGGACCTAGACGAAGACGAAGACGAGGACGAAGACGAAGACCGAAAGAAGACGAAGACGAAGACGAAGAGGAAGACGATGACGAGGACGAAGACGAGGACGTGGACGAAGACGAAGACGAGGACAAGGACGAAGACGAAGACGAAGACGAAGACCGGAAGAAGACGAAGACGAAGACGAAGACGAAGTCGAAGACGAGGACGAGGACGAGGACGAAGACGAAGACGAAGACGAAGACGAGGACGAAGACGAGGACGAAGACGAAGACGAGGACGAAGACGAAGACGAGGACGAGGACGAAGACGAAGACGAAGACGAGGACGAGGACGAAGACGAAGACGAGGACGAAGACGAAGACCGAAAGAAGACGAAGACGAAGACGAAGACGAAGACGATGACGAGGACGAAGACGAAGACGAGGACGAAGACGAAGACGAGGACGAGGACGAAGACGAAGGCGAAGACGAAGACGAGGACGAAGACGAAGGCGAAGACGAAGACGAGGACGAGGACGAGGACGAAGACGAAGACGAAGACGAAGACCGGAAGAAGACGAAGACGAAGACGAAGACGAAGACGAGGACGAGGACGAAGACGAAGACGAAGACGAAGACGAGGACGAAGACGAAGACCGAAAGCAGACGAAGACGAAGACGAAGACGAAGACGATGACGAGGACGAAGACGAAGACGAAGACGAGGACGAAGACGAGGACGAAGACGAAGTCGAAGACGAGGACGAGGACGAAGACGAAGACGAAGACGAGGACGAAGACGAAGACGAAGACGAAGACGAAGACGAAGACGAAGACAATACGAAGACGGAGACGATGACGAGGACGAAGACGAAGACGAAGACGGAGACGGAGACGAAGACGGAGACGGAGACGAAGACGAAGACGAAGACGAGGACGGGGACGAAGACGAGGACGAAGACGAAGACGAAGACGAAGACGAGGACGAGGACGAAGACGAAGACAAGACGAAGACGAGGACAAGGACGAAGACGAAGACGAGGACAAAGACGAAAGACGAAGACGAAGACGAGGACGAGGACAAAGACGAAGACGAGGACGAAGACGAAGACGAGGACGAGGACGAAGACGAAGACGAAGACGAAGACAATACGAAGACGATGACGAGGCTGAAGACGAAGACGGAGACGGAGACGAAGACGAAGACGAAGACGAAGACGAAGACGAGGACGAAGACGAAGACGAAGACGAGGACGAAGACGAAGACGAAGACGAAGACGAAGACGAAGACGAGGACGAAGACGAAGACGAAGACGAAGACGAGGACGAAGACGAAGACGAAGACGAAGACGAAGACGAAGACGAGGACGAGGACGCGGACGAAGACGAAGACGAAGACGAAGACGAAGACGAAGACGAAGACGAAGACGAAGACGAAGTCGAAGACGAGGACGAGGACGAAGACGAAGACGAAGACGAGGACGAGGACGAAGACGAAGACGAAGACGAAGACGAAGACGAAGACGAAGACGAAGACGAGGACGAGGACGAAGACGAAGACGAAGACGAAGACGAAGACGAAGTCGAAGACGAGGACAAGGACGAAGACGAAGACGAAGACGAAGACGAAGACGAAGACGAAGACGAGGACGAAGACGAAGACGAGGACAAAGACGAAAGACGAAGACGAAGACGAGGACGAGGACAAAGACGAAGACGAGGACGAAGACGAAGACGAGGACGAGGACGAAGACGAAGACGAAGACGAAGACGAAGACGAAGACAATACGAAGACGATGACGAGGCTGAAGACGAAGACGGAGACGGAGACGAAGACGAAGACGAAGACGAAGACGAAGACGAGGACGAAGACGAAGACGAAGACGAGGACGAAGACGAAGACGAAGACGAAGACGAAGACGAGGACGAAGACGAAGACGAAGACGATGACGAGGACGAAGACGAAGACGAAGACGAAGACGAAGACGAAGACGAGGACGAGGACGCGGACGAAGACGAAGACGAAGACGAAGACGAAGACGAAGACGAAGACGAAGACGAAGACGAAGTAGAAGACGAGGACAAGGACGAAGACGAAGACGAAGACGAAGACGAGGACGAAGACGAAGACGAAGACGAAGACGAAGACGAAGACGAAGACGAAGACGAGGACGAGGACGAAGACGAAGACGAAGACGAAGACGAAGACGAAGACGAAGACGAAGTCGAAGACGAGGACAAGGACGAAGACGAAGACGAAGACGAAGACGAGGACGAAGACGAAGACGAGGACAAAGACGAAGACGAAGACGAAGACCGGAAGAAGACGAAGACGAAGACGAAGACGAAGACGAAGACCGGACGAAGACGAGGACGAAGACGAAGACGAAGACGAAGACGAAGACGAAGACGAGGACGAAGACGAAGACGAAGACGAAGACGAAGACGAAGACGAGGACGAAGACGAAGACGAGGACGAGGACGAAGACGAAGACGAGGACGAAGACGAAGACGAAGACGAAGACGAAGACGAAGACGAGGACGAAGACGAAGACGAGGACGAAGACGAAGACGAGGACGAAGACGAGGACGAGGACGAAGACGAAGACGAAGACGAGGACGAAGACGAAGACCGAAAGAAGACGAAGACGAAGAGGAAGACGAAGTCGAAGACGAGGACGAGGACGAGGACGAAGACGAGGACGAAGACGAAGACGAGTACGAAGACGAAGACGAAGACGAAGACGAGGACGAAGACGAGGACGAAGACGAAGACGAGGACGAAGACGAAGACGAGGACGAGGACGAAGACGAAGACGAAGACGAGGACGAGGACGAAGACGAAGACGAGGACGAAGACGAAGACCGAAAGAAGACGAAGACGAAGACGAAGACGAAGACGATGACGAGGACGAAGACGAAGACGAGGACGAAGACGAAGACGAGGACGATGACGAAGGCGAAGACGAAGACGAGGACGAAGACGAAGGCGAAGACGAAGACGAGGACGAGGACGAGGACGAAGACGAAGACGAAGACGAAGACCGGAAGAAGACGAAGACGAAGACAAAGACGAAGACGAGGACGAGGACGAAGACGAAGACGAAGACGAAGACGAGGACGAAGACGAAGACCGAAAGAAGACGAAGACGAAGACGAAGACGAAGACGATGACGAGGACGAAGACGAAGACGAGGACGAAGACGAAGACGAAGACGAAGACGAAGACGGAAACGATGACGAGGACGAAGACGAAGACGAAGACGGAGACGAAGACGGAGACGGAGACGAAGACGAAGACGAGGACGGGGACGAAGACGAGGACGAGGACGAAGACGAAGACGAAGACCGGAAGAAGACGAAGACGAAGACGAAGACGAAGACGAAGACGAAGACGAAGACGAGGACGAAGACGAAGACGAGGACGAAGACGAAGACGAAGACGAGGACGAGGACGAAGACGAAGACGAAGACGAGGACGAAGACGAGGACGAAGACGAGGACGAAGACGAAGACGAAGACGAAGACGAGGACGAAGACGAAGACGAAGACGAGGACGAAGACGAAGACGAAGACGAAGACGAGGACGAAGACGAAGACGAGGACGAAGACGAAGACGAAGACGAGGACGAGGACGAAGACGAAGACGAAGACGAGGACGAGGACGAAGACGAAGACGAGGACGAAGACGAAGACGAAGACGAAGACGAGGACGAAGACGAAGACGAAGACGAGGACGAAGACGAAGACGAAGACGAGGACGAGGACGAAGACGAAGACGAGGACGAAGACGAAGACGAGGACGAAGACGAAGACGAGGACGAGGACGAGGACGAAGACGAAGACGAAGACGAGGACGAGGACGAAGACGAAGACGAGGACGAAGACGAAGACGAAGACGAAGACGAGGACGAAGACGAAGACGAAGACGAGGACGAAGACGAAGACGAGGACGAAGACGAGGACGAAGACGAAGACGAGGACGAAGACGAAGACGAGGACGAGGACGAAGACGAAGACGAGGACGAAGACGAAGACCGAAAGAAGACGAAGACGAAGACGAAGACGAAGACGATGACCAGGACGAGGACGAAGACGAAGACGAAGACGATGACGAAGACGAAGACGAAGACGAAGACGAGGACGAGGACGAAGACGAAGACGAGGACGAAGACGAAGACGAAGACGAGGACGAGGACGAAGACGAAGACGATGACGAAGACGAGGACGAAGACGAAGACGAGGACGAAGACGAAGACGAAGACGAGGACGAGGACGAAGACGAAGACGAAGACGAGGACGAGGACGAAGACGAAGACGAGGACGAAGACGAAGACGAAGACGAAGACGAGGACGAAGACGAAGACGAAGACGAGGACGAAGACGAAGACGAAGACGAGGACGAAGACGAGGACGAAGACGAAGACGAGGACGAAGACGAGGACGAGGACGAGGACGAAGACGAAGACGAGGACGAAGACGAAGACGAGGACGAAGACGAAGACGAAGACGAAGACGAAGACGATGACCAGGACGAGGACGAAGACGAAGACGAATACCGGAAGAAGACGATGACGAAGACGAAGACGAAGACGAAGACGAGGACGAGGACGAAGACGAAGACGAAGACGAAGACGAAGACGAAGACGAAGACGAAGACGAAGACGAGGACGAGGACGAAGACGAAGACAAGACGAAGACGAAGACGAGGACGAGGACGAAGACGAAGACGAGGACAAAGACGAAAGACGAAGACGAAGACGAGGACGAGGACAAAGACGAAGACGAGGACGAAGACGAAGACGAGGACGAGGACGAAGACGAAGACGAAGACGAAGACAATACGAAGACGATGACGAGGCTGAAGACGAAGACGGAGACGAAGACGAAGAGGAAGACGAAGACGAAGACAAGGACGAAGACGAAGACGAAGACGAGGACGAAGACGAAGACGAAGACGAGGACGAAGACGAGGACGAAGACGAAGACGAAGACGAAGACGAGGACGAAGACGAAGACGAAGACGAGGACGAGGACGAGGACGAGGACGAGGACGAGGACGAAGACGAGGACGTAGACGAGGACGAAGACGAAGACGAGGACAAAGACGAAGACGAAGACGAAGACCGGAAGAAGACGAAGACGAAGACGAAGACCGGACGAAGACGAGGACGAAGACGAAGACGAAGACGAAGACGAAGACGAGGACGAAGACGAAGACGAAGACGAAGACGAAGACGAGGACGAAGACGAAGACGAGGACGAGGACGAAGACGAAGACGAGGACGAAGACGAAGACGAAGACGAAGACGAAGACGAAGACGAGGACGAAGACGAAGACGAGGACGAAGACGAAGACGAGGACGAAGACGAGGACGAGGACGAAGACGAAGACGAAGACGAGGACGAAGACGAAGACCGAAAGAAGACGAAGACGAAGACGAAGAGGAAGACGATGACGAGGACGAAGACGAGGACGTGGACGAAGACGAAGACGAGGACAAGGACGAAGACGAAGACGAAGACGAAGACCGGAAGAAGACGAAGACGAAGACGAAGACGAAGTCGAAGACGAGGACGAGGACGAGGACGAAGACGAAGACGAAGACGAAGACGAGGACGAAGACGAGGACGAAGACGAAGACGAGGACGAAGACGAAGACGAGGACGAGGACGAAGACGAAGACGAAGACGAGGACGAGGACGAAGACGAAGACGAGGACGAAGACGAAGACCGAAAGAAGACGAAGACGAAGACGAAGACGAAGACGATGACGAGGACGAAGACGAAGACGAGGACGAAGACGAAGACGAGGACGAGGACGAAGACGAAGGCGAAGACGAAGACGAGGACGAAGACGAAGGCGAAGACGAAGACGAGGACGAGGACGAGGACGAAGACGAAGACGAAGACGAAGACCGGAAGAAGACGAAGACGAAGACGAAGACGAAGACGAGGACGAGGACGAAGACGAAGACGAAGACGAAGACGAGGACGAAGACGAAGACCGAAAGCAGACGAAGACGAAGACGAAGACGATGACGAGGACGAAGACGAAGACGAAGACGAGGACGAAGACGAGGAAGAAGACGAAGTCGAAGACGAGGACGAGGACGAAGACGAAGACGAAGACGAGGACGAAGACGAAGACGAAGACGAAGACGAAGACGAAGACGAAGACAATACGAAGACGGAGACGATGACGAGGACGAAGACGAAGACGAAGACGGAGACGGAGACGAAGACGGAGACGGAGACGAAGACGAAGACGAAGACGAGGACGGGGACGAAGACGAGGACGAAGACGAAGACGAAGACGAAGACGAGGACGAGGACGAAGACGAAGACAAGACGAAGACGAGGACAAGGACGAAGACGAAGACGAGGACAAAGACGAAAGACGAAGACGAAGACGAGGACGAGGACAAAGACGAAGACGAGGACGAAGACGAAGACGAGGACGAGGACGAAGACGAAGACGAAGACGAAGACGAAGACGAAGACGAAGACGAGGACGAAGACGAAGACGAGGACGAAGACGAAGACGAGGACGAAGACGAGGACGAGGACGAAGACGAAGACGAAGACGAGGACGAAGACGAAGACCGAAAGAAGACGAAGACGAAGAGGAAGACGAAGTCGAAGACGAGGACGAGGACGAGGACGAAGACGAGGACGAAGACGAAGACGAGTACGAAGACGAAGACGAAGACGAAGACGAGGACGAAGACGAGGACGAAGACGAAGACGAGGACGAAGACGAAGACGAGGACGAGGACGAAGACGAAGACGAAGACGAGGACGAGGACGGGGACGAAGACGAGGACGAAGACGAAGACGAAGACGAAGACGAGGACGAGGACGAAGACGAAGACAAGACGAAGACGAGGACAAGGACGAAGACGAAGACGAGGACAAAGACGAAAGACGAAGACGAAGACGAGGACGAGGACAAAGACGAAGACGAGGACGAAGACGAAGACGAGGACGAGGACGAAGACGAAGACGAAGACGAAGACGAAGACGAAGACGAAGACGAGGACGAAGACGAAGACGAGGACGAAGACGAAGACGAGGACGAAGACGAGGACGAGGACGAAGACGAAGACGAAGACGAGGACGAAGACGAAGACCGAAAGAAGACGAAGACGAAGAGGAAGACGAAGTCGAAGACGAGGACGAGGACGAGGACGAAGACGAGGACGAAGACGAAGACGAGTACGAAGACGAAGACGAAGACGAAGACGAGGACGAAGACGAGGACGAAGACGAAGACGAGGACGAAGACGAAGACGAGGACGAGGACGAAGACGAAGACGAAGACGAGGACGAGGACGAAGACGAAGACGAGGACGAAGACGAAGACCGAAAGAAGACGAAGACGAAGACGAAGACGAAGACGATGACGAGGACGAAGACGAAGACGAGGACGAAGACGAAGACGAGGACGAAGACGAAGGCGAAGACGAAGACGAGGACGAAGACGAAGGCGAAGACGAAGACGAGGACGAGGACGAGGACGAAGACGAAGACGAAGACGAAGACCGGAAGAAGACGAAGACGAAGACAAAGACGAAGACGAGGACGAGGACGAAGACGAAGACGAAGACGAAGACGAGGACGAAGACGAAGACCGAAAGAAGACGAAGACGAAGACGAAGACGAAGACGATGACGAGGACGAAGACGAAGACGAGGACGAAGACGAAGACGAAGACGAAGACGGAAACGATGACGAGGACGAAGACGAAGACGAAGACGGAGACGAAGACGGAGACGGAGACGAAGACGAAGACGAGGACGGGGACGAAGACGAGGACGAGGACGAAGACGAAGACGAAGACCGGAAGAAGACGAAGACGAAGACGAAGACGAAGACGAAGACGAAGACGAAGACGAGGACGAAGACGAAGACGAGGACGAAGACGAAGACGAAGACGAGGACGAGGACGAAGACGAAGACGAAGACGAGGACGAAGACGAGGACGAAGACGAGGACGAAGACGAAGACGAAGACGAAGACGAGGACGAAGACGAAGACGAAGACGAGGACGAAGACGAAGACGAAGACGAAGACGAGGACGAAGACGAAGACGAGGACGAAGACGAAGACGAAGACGAGGACGAGGACGAAGACGAAGACGAAGACGAGGACGAGGACGAAGACGAAGACGAGGACGAAGACGAAGACGAAGACGAAGACGAGGACGAAGACGAAGACGAAGACGAGGACGAAGACGAAGACGAAGACGAGGACGAGGACGAAGACGAAGACGAGGACGAAGACGAAGACGAGGACGAAGACGAAGACGAGGACGAGGACGAGGACGAAGACGAAGACGAAGACGAGGACGAGGACGAAGACGAAGACGAGGACGAAGACGAAGACGAAGACGAAGACGAGGACGAAGACGAAGACGAAGACGAGGACGAAGACGAAGACGAGGACGAAGACGAGGACGAAGACGAAGACGAGGACGAAGACGAAGACGAGGACGAGGACGAAGACGAAGACGAGGACGAAGACGAAGACCGAAAGAAGACGAAGACGAAGACGAAGACGAAGACGATGACCAGGACGAGGACGAAGACGAAGACGAAGACGAAGACGAAGACGAAGACGAAGACGAGGACGAGGACGAAGACGAAGACGAGGACGAAGACGAAGACGAAGACGAGGACGAGGACGAAGACGAAGACGATGACGAAGACGAGGACGAAGACGAAGACGAGGACGAAGACGAAGACGAAGACGAGGACGAGGACGAAGACGAAGACGAAGACGAGGACGAGGACGAAGACGAAGACGAGGACGAAGACGAAGACGAAGACGAAGACGAGGACGAAGACGAAGACGAAGACGAGGACGAAGACGAAGACGAAGACGAGGACGAAGACGAGGACGAAGACGAAGACGAGGACGAAGACGAAGACGAGGACGAGGACGAAGACGAAGACGAGGACGAAGACGAAGACGAGGACGAAGACGAAGACGAAGACGAAGACGAAGACGATGACCAGGACGAGGACGAAGACGAAGACGAAGACCGGAAGAAGACGATGACGAAGACGAAGACGAAGACGAAGACGAGGACGAGGACGAAGACGAAGACGAGGACGAAGACGAAGACGAGGACGAAGACGAAGACGAAGACGAAGACGAAGACGAAGACGAAGACGAAGACGAAGACGAGGACGAGGACGAAGACGAAGACAAGACGAAGACGAAGACGAGGACGAGGACGAAGACGAAGACGAGGACAAAGACGAAAGACGAAGACGAAGACGAGGACGAGGACAAAGACGAAGACGAGGACGAAGACGAAGACGAGGACGAGGACGAAGACGAAGACGAAGACGAAGACAATACGAAGACGATGACGAGGCTGAAGACGAAGACGGAGACGAAGACGAAGAGGAAGACGAAGACGAAGACAAGGACGAAGACGAAGACGAAGACGAGGACGAAGACGAAGACGAAGACGAGGACGAAGACGAGGACGAAGACGAAGACGAAGACGAAGACGAGGACGAAGACGAAGACGAAGACGAGGACGAGGACGAGGACGAGGACGAGGACGAGGACGAAGACGAGGACGTAGACGAGGACGAAGACGAAGACGAGGACAAAGACGAAGACGAAGACGAAGACCGGAAGAAGACGAAGACGAAGACGAAGACCGGACGAAGACGAGGACGAAGACGAAGACGAAGACGAAGACGAAGACGAGGACGAAGACGAAGACGAAGACGAAGACGAAGACGAGGACGAAGACGAAGACGAGGACGAGGACGAAGACGAAGACGAGGACGAAGACGAAGACGAAGACGAAGACGAAGACGAAGACGAGGACGAAGACGAAGACGAGGACGAAGACGAAGACGAGGACGAAGACGAGGACGAGGACGAAGACGAAGACGAAGACGAGGACGAAGACGAAGACCGAAAGAAGACGAAGACGAAGACGAAGAGGAAGACGATGACGAGGACGAAGACGAGGACGTGGACGAAGACGAAGACGAGGACAAGGACGAAGACGAAGACGAAGACGAAGACCGGAAGAAGACGAAGACGAAGACGAAGACGAAGTCGAAGACGAGGACGAGGACGAGGACGAAGACGAAGACGAAGACGAAGACGAGGACGAAGACGAGGACGAAGACGAAGACGAGGACGAAGACGAAGACGAGGACGAGGACGAAGACGAAGACGAAGACGAGGACGAGGACGAAGACGAAGACGAGGACGAAGACGAAGACCGAAAGAAGACGAAGACGAAGACGAAGACGAAGACGATGACGAGGACGAAGACGAAGACGAGGACGAAGACGAAGACGAGGACGAGGACGAAGACGAAGGCGAAGACGAAGACGAGGACGAAGACGAAGGCGAAGACGAAGACGAGGACGAGGACGAGGACGAAGACGAAGACGAAGACGAAGACCGGAAGAAGACGAAGACGAAGACGAAGACGAAGACGAGGACGAGGACGAAGACGAAGACGAAGACGAAGACGAGGACGAAGACGAAGACCGAAAGCAGACGAAGACGAAGACGAAGACGATGACGAGGACGAAGACGAAGACGAAGACGAGGACGAAGACGAGGAAGAAGACGAAGTCGAAGACGAGGACGAGGACGAAGACGAAGACGAAGACGAGGACGAAGACGAAGACGAAGACGAAGACGAAGACGAAGACGAAGACAATACGAAGACGGAGACGATGACGAGGACGAAGACGAAGACGAAGACGGAGACGGAGACGAAGACGGAGACGGAGACGAAGACGAAGACGAAGACGAGGACGGGGACGAAGACGAGGACGAAGACGAAGACGAAGACGAAGACGAGGACGAGGACGAAGACGAAGACAAGACGAAGACGAGGACAAGGACGAAGACGAAGACGAGGACAAAGACGAAAGACGAAGACGAAGACGAGGACGAGGACAAAGACGAAGACGAGGACGAAGACGAAGACGAGGACGAGGACGAAGACGAAGACGAAGACGAAGACGAAGACAATACGAAGACGATGACGAGGCTGAAGACGAAGACGGAGACGGAGACGAAGACGAAGACGAAGACGAAGACGAAGACGAGGACGAAGACGAAGACGAAGACGAGGACGAAGACGAAGACGAAGACGAAGACGAAGACGAAGACGAGGACGAAGACGAAGACGAAGACGAAGACGAGGACGAAGACGAAGACGAAGACGAAGACGAAGACGAAGACGAGGACGAGGACGCGGACGAAGACGAAGACGAAGACGAAGACGAAGACGAAGACGAAGACGAAGACGAAGACGAAGTCGAAGACGAGGACGAGGACGAAGACGAAGACGAAGACGAAGACGAGGACGAAGACGAAGACGAAGACGAAGACGAAGACGAAGACAAAGACGAGGACGAGGACGAAGACGAAGACGAAGACGAAGACGAAGACGAAGACGAAGTCGAAGACGAGGACAAGGACGAAGACGAAGACGAAGACGAAGACGAAGACGAAGACGAGGACGAAGACGAAGACGAGGACAAAGACGAAAGACGAAGACGAAGACGAGGACGAGGACAAAGACGAAGACGAGGACGAAGACGAAGACGAGGACGAGGACGAAGACGAAGACGAAGACGAAGACGAAGACGAAGACAATACGAAGACGATGACGAGGCTGAAGACGAAGACGGAGACGGAGACGAAGACGAAGACGAAGACGAAGACGAAGACGAGGACGAAGACGAAGACGAAGACGAGGACGAAGACGAAGACGAAGACGAAGACGAAGACGAGGACGAAGACGAAGACGAAGACGATGACGAGGACGAAGACGAAGACGAAGACGAAGACGAAGACGAAGACGAGGACGAGGACGCGGACGAAGACGAAGACGAAGACGAAGACGAAGACGAAGACGAAGACGAAGACGAAGTAGAAGACGAGGACAAGGACGAAGACGAAGACGAAGACGAAGACGAGGACGAAGACGAAGACGAAGACGAAGACGAAGACGAAGACGAAGACGAAGACGAGGACGAGGACGAAGACGAAGACGAAGACGAAGACGAAGACGAAGACGAAGACGAAGTCGAAGACGAGGACAAGGACGAAGACGAAGACGAAGACGAAGACGAGGACGAAGACGAAGACGAGGACAAAGACGAAGACGAAGACGAAGACCGGAAGAAGACGAAGACGAAGACGAAGACGAAGACGAAGACCGGACGAAGACGAGGACGAAGACGAAGACGAAGACGAAGACGAAGACGAAGACGAGGACGAAGACGAAGACGAAGACGAAGACGAAGACGAAGACGAGGACGAAGACGAAGACGAGGACGAGGACGAAGACGAAGACGAGGACGAAGACGAAGACGAAGACGAAGACGAAGACGAAGACGAGGACGAAGACGAAGACGAGGACGAAGACGAAGACGAGGACGAAGACGAGGACGAGGACGAAGACGAAGACGAAGACGAGGACGAAGACGAAGACCGAAAGAAGACGAAGACGAAGAGGAAGACGAAGTCGAAGACGAGGACGAGGACGAGGACGAAGACGAGGACGAAGACGAAGACGAGGACGAAGACGAAGACGAAGACGAGGACGAAGACGAGGACGAAGACGAAGACGAGGACGAAGACGAAGACGAGGACGAGGACGAAGACGAAGACGAAGACGAGGACGAGGACGAAGACGAAGACGAGGACGAGGACAAAGACGAAGACGAGGACGAAGACGAAGACCGAAAGAAGACGAAGACGAAGACGAAGACGAAGACGATGACGAGGACGAAGACGAAGACGAGGACGAAGACGAAGACGAGGACGAAGACGAAGGCGAAGACGAAGACGAGGACGAAGACGAAGGCGAAGACGAAGACGAGGACGAGGACGAGGACGAAGACGAAGACGAAGACGAAGACCGGAAGAAGACGAAGACGAAGACAAAGACGAAGACGAGGACGAGGACGAAGACGAAGACGAAGACGAAGACGAGGACGAAGACGAAGACCGAAAGAAGACGAAGACGAAGACGAAGACGAAGACGATGACGAGGACGAAGACGAAGACGAGGACGAAGACGAAGACGAAGACGAAGACGAAGACGGAAACGATGACGAGGACGAAGACGAAGACGAAGACGGAGACGAAGACGGAGACGGAGACGAAGACGAGGACGGGGACGAAGACGAGGACGAGGACGAAGACGAAGACGAAGACCGGAAGAAGACGAAGACGAGGACGAAGACGAAGACGAGGACGAAGACGAAGACGAAGACGAGGACGAGGACGAAGACGAAGACGAAGACGAGGACGAAGACGAGGACGAAGACGAGGACGAAGACGAAGACGAAGACGAAGACGAGGACGAAGACGAAGACGAAGACGAGGACGAAGACGAAGACGAAGACGAAGACGAGGACGAAGACGAAGACGAGGACGAAGACGAAGACGAAGACGAGGACGAGGACGAAGACGAAGACGAAGACGAGGACGAGGACGAAGACGAAGACGAGGACGAAGACGAAGACGAAGACGAAGACGAGGACGAAGACGAAGACGAAGACGAGGACGAAGACGAAGACGAAGACGAGGACGAGGACGAAGACGAAGACGAGGACGAAGACGAAGACGAGGACGAAGACGAAGACGAGGACGAGGACGAGGACGAAGACGAAGACGAAGACGAGGACGAGGACGAAGACGAAGACGAGGACGAAGACGAAGACGAAGACGAAGACGAGGACGAAGACGAAGACGAAGACGAGGACGAAGACGAAGACGAGGACGAAGACGAGGACGAAGACGAAGACGAGGACGAAGACGAAGACGAGGACGAGGACGAAGACGAAGACGAGGACGAAGACGAAGACCGAAAGAAGACGAAGACGAAGACGAAGACGAAGACGATGACCAGGACGAGGACGAAGACGAAGACGAAGACGATGACGAAGACGAAGACGAAGACGAAGACGAGGACGAGGACGAAGACGAAGACGAGGACGAAGACGAAGACGAAGACGAGGACGAGGACGAAGACGAAGACGATGACGAAGACGAGGACGAAGACGAAGACGAGGACGAAGACGAAGACGAAGACGAGGACGAGGACGAAGACGAAGACGAAGACGAGGACGAGGACGAAGACGAAGACGAGGACGAAGACGAAGACGAAGACGAAGACGAGGACGAAGACGAAGACGAAGACGAGGACGAAGACGAAGACGAAGACGAGGACGAAGACGAGGACGAAGACGAAGACGAGGACGAAGACGAAGACGAGGACGAGGACGAAGACGAAGACGAGGACGAAGACGAAGACGAGGACGAAGACGAAGACGAAGACGAAGACGAAGACGATGACCAGGACGAGGACGAAGACGAAGACGAAGACCGGAAGAAGACGATGACGAAGACGAAGACGAAGACGAAGACGAGGACGAGGACGAAGACGAAGACGAGGACGAAGACGAAGACGAGGACGAAGACGAAGACGAAGACGAAGACGAAGACGAAGACGAAGACGAAGACGAAGACGAGGACGAGGACGAAGACGAAGACAAGACGAAGACGAAGACGAGGACGAGGACGAAGACGAAGACGAGGACAAAGACGAAAGACGAAGACGAAGACGAGGACGAGGACAAAGACGAAGACGAGGACGAAGACGAAGACGAGGACGAGGACGAAGACGAAGACGAAGACGAAGACGAAGACAATACGAAGACGATGACGAGGCTGAAGACGAAGACGGAGACGAAGACGAAGAGGAAGACGAAGACGAAGACAAGGACGAAGACGAAGACGAAGACGAGGACGAAGACGAAGACGAAGACGAGGACGAAGACGAGGACGAAGACGAAGACGAAGACGAAGACGAGGACGAAGACGAAGACGAAGACGAGGACGAGGACGAGGACGAGGACGAGGACGAGGACGAAGACGAGGACGTAGACGAGGACGAAGACGAAGACGAGGACAAAGACGAAGACGAAGACGAAGACCGGAAGAAGACGAAGACGAAGACGAAGACCGGACGAAGACGAGGACGAAGACGAAGACGAAGACGAAGACGAAGACGAGGACGAAGACGAAGACGAAGACGAAGACGAGGACGAAGACGAAGACGAGGACGAGGACGAAGACGAAGACGAGGACGAAGACGAAGACGAAGACGAAGACGAAGACGAAGACGAGGACGAAGACGAAGACGAGGACGAAGACGAAGACGAGGACGAAGACGAGGACGAGGACGAAGACGAAGACGAAGACGAGGACGAAGACGAAGACCGAAAGAAGACGAAGACGAAGACGAAGAGGAAGACGATGACGAGGACGAAGACGAGGACGTGGACGAAGACGAAGACGAGGACAAGGACGAAGACGAAGACGAAGACGAAGACCGGAAGAAGACGAAGACGAAGACGAAGACGAAGTCGAAGACGAGGACGAGGACGAGGACGAAGACGAAGACGAAGACGAAGACGAGGACGAAGACGAGGACGAAGACGAAGACGAGGACGAAGACGAAGACGAGGACGAGGACGAAGACGAAGACGAAGACGAGGACGAGGACGAAGACGAAGACGAGGACGAAGACGAAGACCGAAAGAAGACGAAGACGAAGACGAAGACGAAGACGATGACGAGGACGAAGACGAAGACGAGGACGAAGACGAAGACGAGGACGAGGACGAAGACGAAGGCGAAGACGAAGACGAGGACGAAGACGAAGGCGAAGACGAAGACGAGGACGAGGACGAGGACGAAGACGAAGACGAAGACGAAGACCGGAAGAAGACGAAGACGAAGACGAAGACGAAGACGAGGACGAGGACGAAGACGAAGACGAAGACGAAGACGAGGACGAAGACGAAGACCGAAAGCAGACGAAGACGAAGACGAAGACGATGACGAGGACGAAGACGAAGACGAAGACGAGGACGAAGACGAGGAAGAAGACGAAGTCGAAGACGAGGACGAGGACGAAGACGAAGACGAAGACGAGGACGAAGACGAAGACGAAGACGAAGACGAAGACAATACGAAGACGGAGACGATGACGAGGACGAAGACGAAGACGAAGACGGAGACGGAGACGAAGACGGAGACGGAGACGAAGACGAAGACGAAGACGAGGACGGGGACGAAGACGAGGACGAAGACGAAGACGAAGACGAAGACGAGGACGAGGACGAAGACGAAGACAAGACGAAGACGAGGACAAGGACGAAGACGAAGACGAGGACAAAGACGAAAGACGAAGACGAAGACGAGGACGAGGACAAAGACGAAGACGAGGACGAAGACGAAGACGAGGACGAGGACGAAGACGAAGACGAAGACGAAGACGAAGACAATACGAAGACGATGACGAGGCTGAAGACGAAGACGGAGACGGAGACGAAGACGAAGACGAAGACGAAGACGAAGACGAGGACGAAGACGAAGACGAAGACGAGGACGAAGACGAAGACGAAGACGAAGACGAAGACGAAGACGAGGACGAAGACGAAGACGAAGACGAAGACGAGGACGAAGACGAAGACGAAGACGAAGACGAAGACGAAGACGAGGACGAGGACGCGGACGAAGACGAAGACGAAGACGAAGACGAAGACGAAGACGAAGACGAAGACGAAGACGAAGTCGAAGACGAGGACGAGGACGAAGACGAAGACGAAGACGAAGACGAGGACGAAGACGAAGACGAAGACGAAGACGAAGACGAAGACGAAGACGAGGACGAGGACGAGGACGAAGACGAAGACGAAGACGAAGACGAAGACGAAGACGAAGTCGAAGACGAGGACAAGGACGAAGACGAAGACGAAGACGAAGACGAAGACGAAGACGAGGACGAAGACGAAGACGAGGACAAAGACGAAAGACGAAGACGAAGACGAGGACGAGGACAAAGACGAAGACGAGGACGAAGACGAAGACGAGGACGAGGACGAAGACGAAGACGAAGACGAAGACGAAGACGAAGACAATACGAAGACGATGACGAGGCTGAAGACGAAGACGGAGACGGAGACGAAGACGAAGACGAAGACGAAGACGAAGACGAGGACGAAGACGAAGACGAAGACGAGGACGAAGACGAAGACGAAGACGAAGACGAAGACGAGGACGAAGACGAAGACGAAGACGATGACGAGGACGAAGACGAAGACGAAGACGAAGACGAAGACGAAGACGAGGACGAGGACGCGGACGAAGACGAAGACGAAGACGAAGACGAAGACGAAGACGAAGACGAAGACGAAGACGAAGTAGAAGACGAGGACAAGGACGAAGACGAAGACGAAGACGAAGACGAGGACGAAGACGAAGACGAAGACGAAGACGAAGACGAAGACGAAGACGAAGACGAGGACGAGGACGAAGACGAAGACGAAGACGAAGACGAAGACGAAGACGAAGACGAAGTCGAAGACGAGGACAAGGACGAAGACGAAGACGAAGACGAAGACGAGGACGAAGACGAAGACGAGGACAAAGACGAAGACGAAGACGAAGACCGGAAGAAGACGAAGACGAAGACGAAGACGAAGACGAAGACCGGACGAAGACGAGGACGAAGACGAAGACGAAGACGAAGACGAAGACGAAGACGAGGACGAAGACGAAGACGAAGACGAAGACGAAGACGAAGACGAGGACGAAGACGAAGACGAGGACGAGGACGAAGACGAAGACGAGGACGAAGACGAAGACGAAGACGAAGACGAAGACGAAGACGAGGACGAAGACGAAGACGAGGACGAAGACGAAGACGAGGACGAAGACGAGGACGAGGACGAAGACGAAGACGAAGACGAGGACGAAGACGAAGACCGAAAGAAGACGAAGACGAAGAGGAAGACGAAGTCGAAGACGAGGACGAGGACGAGGACGAAGACGAGGACGAAGACGAAGACGAGGACGAAGACGAAGACGAAGACGAAGACGAGGACGAAGACGAGGACGAAGACGAAGACGAGGACGAAGACGAAGACGAGGACGAGGACGAAGACGAAGACGAAGACGAGGACGAGGACGAAGACGAAGACGAGGACGAAGACGAAGACCGAAAGAAGACGAAGACGAAGACGAAGACGAAGACGATGACGAGGACGAAGACGAAGACGAGGACGAAGACGAAGACGAGGACGAAGACGAAGGCGAAGACGAAGACGAGGACGAAGACGAAGGCGAAGACGAAGACGAGGACGAGGACGAGGACGAAGACGAAGACGAAGACGAAGACCGGAAGAAGACGAAGACGAAGACAAAGACGAAGACGAGGACGAGGACGAAGACGAAGACGAAGACGAAGACGAGGACGAAGACGAAGACCGAAAGAAGACGAAGACGAAGACGAAGACGAAGACGATGACGAGGACGAAGACGAAGACGAGGACGAAGACGAAGACGAAGACGAAGACGAAGACGGAGACGAAGACGGAGACGGAGACGAAGACGAAGACGAGGACGGGGACGAAGACGAGGACGAGGACGAAGACGAAGACGAAGACCGGAAGAAGACGAAGACGAAGACGAAGACGAAGACGAAGACGAAGACGAAGACGAGGACGAAGACGAAGACGAGGACGAAGACGAAGACGAAGACGAGGACGAGGACGAAGACGAAGACGAAGACGAGGACGAGGACGAGGACGAAGACGAGGACGAAGACGAAGACGAAGACGAAGACGAGGACGAAGACGAAGACGAAGACGAGGACGAAGACGAAGACGAAGACGAAGACGAGGACGAAGACGAAGACGAGGACGAAGACGAAGACGAGGACGAGGACGAGGACGAAGACGAAGACGAAGACGAGGACGAGGACGAAGACGAAGACGAGGACGAAGACGAAGACGAAGACGAAGACGAGGACGAAGACGAAGACGAAGACGAGGACGAAGACGAAGACGAAGACGAGGACGAGGACGAAGACGACGACGAGGACGAAGACGAAGACGAGGACGAAGACGAAGACGAGGACGAGGACGAGGACGAAGACGAAGACGAAGACGAGGACGAGGACGAAGACGAAGACGAGGACGAAGACGAAGACGAAGACGAAGACGAGGACGAAGACGAAGACGAAGACGAGGACGAAGACGAAGACGAGGACGAAGACGAGGACGAAGACGAAGACGAGGACGAAGACGAAGACGAGGACGAGGACGAAGACGAAGACGAGGACGAAGACGAAGACCGAAAGAAGACGAAGACGAAGACGAAGACGAAGACGATGACCAGGACGAGGACGAAGACGAAGACGAAGACGATGACGAAGACGAAGACGAAGACGAAGACGAGGACGAGGACGAAGACGAAGACGAGGACGAAGACGAAGACGAAGACGAGGACGAGGACGAAGACGAAGACGATGACGAAGACGAGGACGAAGACGAAGACGAGGACGAAGACGAAGACGAAGACGAGGACGAGGACGAAGACGAAGACGAAGACGAGGACGAGGACGAAGACGAAGACGAGGACGAAGACGAAGACGAAGACGAAGACGAGGACGAAGACGAAGACGAAGACGAGGACGAAGACGAAGACGAAGACGAGGACGAAGACGAGGACGAAGACGAAGACGAGGACGAAGACGAAGACGAGGACGAAGACGAAGACGAAGACGAAGACGAAGACGATGACCAGGACGAGGACGAAGACGAAGACGAAGACCGGAAGAAGACGATGACGAAGACGAAGACGAAGACGAAGACGAGGACGAGGACGAAGACGAAGACGAGGACGAAGACGAAGACGAAGACGAAGACCGGAAGAAGACGAAGACGAAGACGAAGACGAAGACGAAGACGAGGACGAAGACGAAGACGAAGACGAAGACGAGGACGAAGACGAAGACGAAGACGAAGACGAGGACGAAGACGAAGACAAGACGAAGACGAAGACGAGGACGAGGACGAAAACGAGGACGAAGACGAAAGACGAAGACGAAGACGAGGACGAGGACGAAGACGAAGACGAGGACGAAGACGAAGACGAGGACGAAGACGAAGACGAAGACGAAGACGAAGACAATGACCAGGACGAGGACGAAGACGAAGACGAAGACCGGAAGAAGACGATGACGAAGACGAAGACGAAGACGAAGACGAGGACGAGGACGAAGACGAAGACGAGGACGAAGACGAAGACGAAGACGAAGACGAAGACCGGAAGAAGACGAAGACGAAGACGAAGACGAAGACGAAGACGAGGACGAAGACGAAGACGAAGACGAAGACGAGGACGAAGACGAAGACGAAGACGAAGACGAGGACGAAGACGAAGACAAGACGAAGACGAAGACGAGGACGAGGACGAAAACGAGGACGAAGACGAAAGACGAAGACGAAGACGAGGACGAGGACAAAGACGAAGACGAGGACGAAGACGAAGACGAGGACGAGGACGAAGTCGAAGACGAAGACGAAGACGAAGACAATACGAAGACGGAGACGATGACGAGGACGAAGACGAAGACGAAGACGGAGACGAAGACGGAGACGGAGACGAAGACGAAGACGAAGACAACGACGAGGACGAAGACGAAGACGAGGACGAAGACGAAGACGAAGACGAAGACGAGGACGAAGACGAAGACAAGACGAAGACGAAGACGAGGACGAAGACGAAGACGAGGACGAAGACGAAGACGAAGACGAGGACGAGGACAAAGACGAAGACGAGGACGAAGACGAAGACGAGGACGCGGACGAAGACGAAGACGAAGACGAAGACAATACGAAGACGGAGACGATGACGAGGACGAAGACGAAGACGAAGACGGAGACGAAGACGGAGACGGAGACGAAGACGAAGACAAAGACGAGGACGAAGACGAAGACGAGGACGAAGACGAAGACGAAGACGAGGACGAAGACGAGGACGAAGACGAAGACGAAGACGAAGACGAAGACAAGGACGAAGACGAAGACGAAGACGAGGACGAAGACGAAGACGAAGAAGAAGACGAGGACGAGGACGCGGACGAAGACGAAGACGAAGACGAAGACGAGGCCGATGACGAGGACGAAGACGAGGACGAGGACGAAGACGAAGACGAGGACGAAGACGAAGACGAAGACCGGAAGAAGACGAAGACGAAGACGAAGACGAAGTCGAAGACGAGGACGAGGACGAAGACGAAGACGAAGACGAGGACGAAGACGAAGACGAAGACGAAGACGAAGACGAAGACCGGAAGAAGACGAAGACGAAGACGAAGACGAAGACCGGAAGAAGACGAGGACGAAGACGAAGACGAAGACGAAGACGAAGACGAAGACCGGAAGAAGACGAAGACGAAGACGAAGACGAAGACGAAGACGAAGACGAAGACGAGGACGAAGACGAAGACGAAGACGAAGACGAAGACGAAGACGAGGACGAAGACGAAGACGAAGACGAGGACGAGGACGAAGACGAAGACAAGACGAAGACGAAGACGAAGACGAGGACGAAGACGAAGACGAGGACAAAGACGAAAGACGAAGACGAAGACGAGGACGAGGACAAAGACGAAGACGAGGACGAAGACGAAGACGAAGACGAGGACGAAGACGAAGACGAGGACGAAGACGAAGACGAAGACGAAGACGAGGACGAAGACGAAGACGAAGACGAAGACGAAGACGAGGACGAGGACGAGGACGAAGACGAAGACGAGGACGAGGACGAAGACGAAGACGAAGACGAAGACGAAGACGAAGACGAAGTCGAAGACGAGGACGAGGACGAAGACGAAGACGAAGACGAGGACGAAGACGAAGACGAGGACAAAGACGAAGACGAAGACGAAGACCGGAAGAAGACAAAGACGAAGACGAAGACGAAGACCGGACGAAGACGAGGACGAAGACGAAGACGAAGACGAAGACGAAGACGAAGACGAAGACGAAGACGAGGACGAAGACGAAGACGAGGACGAAGACGAAGACGAAGAAGAGGACGAAGACGAAGACGAAGACGAAGACGAGGACGAAGACGAAGACGAAGACGAAGACGAGGACGAAGACGAAGACGAGGACGAAGACGAAGAGGAGGACGAGGACGAAGACGAAGACGAAGACGAGGACGAAGACGAAGACGAAGACGAGGACGAAGACGAAGACGAAGACGAGGACGAAGACGAAGACGAAGACGAAGACGAGGACGAAGACGAAGACGAAGACGAAGACGAGGACGAAGACGAAGACGAAGACGAAGACGAGGACGAAGACGAAGACGAAGACGAAGACGAGGACGAAGACGAAGACGAGGACGAAGACGAGGACGAGGACGAAGACGAAGACGAGGACGAAGACGAAGACGAAGACGAAGACGATGACGAAGACGAGGACGATGACGAAGACGAGGACGAAGACGAAGACGAAGACGAGGACGAGGACGAAGACGAAGACGAAGACGAGGACGAAGACGAAGACAAGGACGAAGACGAAGACCGAAAGAAGACGAAGACGAAGACGAAGACGAGGACGAGGACGAAGACGAAGACGAAGACGAAGACCGGAAGAAGACGAAGACGAAGACGAAGACGAAGTCGAAGACGAGGACGAGGACGTAGACGAAGACGAAAACGAAGACGAGGACGAGGACGAAGACGAAGACGAGGACGAAGACGAAGACGAAGACCGGAAGAAGACGAAGACGAAGACGAAGACCGGAAGAAGACGAAGACGCGGACGAAGACAAAGACGAAGACGAAGACGAAGACCGGAAGAAGACGAAGACGAAGACGAGGACGAAGACGAAGACGAAGACCGGAAGAAGACGAAGACGAAGACGAAGACCGGAAGAAGTTATGTTAGCCTAACCTTGCCACAGCCTGGTGGACTCTAACTACAGTTGTGTTAGCCTAACCTTGCGACAGCCTGGTGGACTCTGACTTCAGTTGTGTTAGCCTAACCTTGCCACAGCCTGGTGGACTCTGACTACAGTTGTGTCAGCCTAACCTTGCCACAGCCTGGTGGACTCTGACTACAGTTGTGTTAGCCTTACCTTGCCACAGCCTGGTGCACTCTGGCTACAGTTGTGTTAGCCTAACCTTGCCACAGCCTGGTGGGCTCTGACTACAGTTGTGTTAGCCTAACCTTGCCACAGCCTGGTGGACTCTGACTACAGTTGTGTTAGCCTAACCTTGCCACAACCTGGTGGACTCTGACTACAGTTGTGTTAGCCTAACCTTGCCACAGCCTGGTGGACTCTGACTACAGTTGTGTTAGCCTAACTTTGCCACAGCCTGGTGGACTCTGACTACAGTTGTGTTAGCCTAACCTTGCCACAGCCTGGTGGACTCTGACTACAGTTGTGTTAGCCTAACCTTGCCACAGCCTGGTGGACTCTGACTACAGTTGTGTTAGCCTTACCTTGCCACAGCCTGGTGGACTCTGACTACAGTTGTGTTAGCTTAACCTTGCCACAGCCTGGTGGACTCTGACTACAGTTGTGGTAGCCTAACCTTGCCACAGCCTGGTGGACCTTGACGACAGTTGTGTTAGCCTAACCTTGCCACAGCCTGGTGGACTCTGACTACAGTTGTGTTAGCCTCACCTTGCCACAGCCTGGTGGACTCTGACTACAGTTGTGTCATCCTAACCTTGCCACAGCCTGGTGGACTCTGACTACAGTTGTGTCTCCCTAACCTTGCCACAGCCCGGTGGACTCTGACTACAGTTGTGTTAGCCTCACCTTGCCACAGCCTGGTGGACTCTGACTACAGTTGTGTCAGTCTAACCTTGCCACAGCCTGGTGGACTCTGACTACAGTTGTGTTAGCCTAACTTTGCCACAGCCTGGTGGACTCTGACTACAGTTGTGTCAGCCTTAACTTGCCACAGCCTGGTGGACTCTGACTACAGTTGTGGCAGCCTAACCTTGCCACAGCCTGGTGGAATCTGACTACAGTTGTGTTAGCCTAACTTTGCCACAGCCTAGTGGACTCTGACTACAGTTGTGTTAGCCTTACTTTGCCACAGCCTGGTAGACTCTGACTACAGTTGTGTTAGCCTTACCTTGCCACAACCTGGTGGACTCTGACTACAGTTGTGTCAGCCTAACCTTGCCACAGCCTGGTGGACTCTGACTACAATTGTGTTAGCCTAACCTTGCCACAGCCTGGTGGACTCTGACTACAGTTGTGTTAGCCTAACCTTGCCACAGCCTGGTGGACTCTGACTACAGTTGTGTTAGCCTTACCTTGCCACAGCCTGGTGGACTCTGACTACAGTTGTGTTAGCCAACCTTGCCACAGCCTGGTGGACTCTGACTACAGTTGTGTTAGCCTAACCTTGCCACAGCCTGGTGGACTCTGACGACAGTTGTGTTAGCCTAACCTTGCCACAGCCTGGTGGACTCTGACTACAGTTGTGTTAGCCTAACTTTGCCACAGCCTAGTGGACTCTGACTACAGTTGTGTTAGCCTTACTTTGCCACAGCCTGGTAGACTCTGACTACAGTTGTGTTAGCCTTACCTTGCCACAACCTGGTGGACTCTGACTACAGTTGTGTCAGCCTAACCTTGCCACAGCCTGGTGGACTCTGACTACAGTTGTGTTAGCCTAACCTTGCCACAGCCTGGTGGACTCTGACTACAGTTGTGTTAGCCTAACCTTGCCACAGCCTGGTGGACTCTGACTACAGTTGTGTTAGCCTAACCTTGCCACAGCCTGGTGGACTCTGACTACAGTTGTGTTAGCATTACCTTGCCACAGCCTGGTGGACTCTGACTACAGTTGTGTTAGCTTAACCTTGCCACAGCCTGGTGGACTCTGACTACAGTTGTGGTAGCCTAACCTTGCCACAGCCTGGTGGACTCTGACGACAGTTGTGTTAGCCTAACCTTACCACAGCCTGGTGGACTCTGACTACAGTTGTGTTAGCCTCACCTTGCCACAGCCTGGTGGACTCTGACTACAGTTGTGTCATCCTAACCTTGCCACAGCCTGGTGGACTCTGACTACAGTTGTGTCTCCCTAACCTTGCCACAGCCCGGTGGACTCTGACTACAGTTGTGTTAGCCTCACCTTGCCACAGCCTGGTGGACTCTGACTACAGTTGTGTCAGCCTAACCTTGCCACAGCCTGGTGGACTCTGACTACAGTTGTGTTAGCCTAACCTTGCCACAGCCTGGTGGACTCTGACTACAGTTGTGTCAGCCTAACCTTCCCACAGCCTGGTGGACTCTGACTACAGTTGTGACAGCCTAACCTTGCCACAGCATGGTGGACTCTGACTACCGTTGTGTCAGCCCAACCTTGCCACAGCCTGGTGGACTCTTACTACAGTTGTATTAGCCTAACCTTGCCACAGCCTGGTGGACTCTGACTACAGTTGTGTTAGCCTAACCTTGCCACAGCCTGGTGAACTCTGACTACAGTTGTGTCAGCCCAACCTTGCCACAGCCTGGTGGACCTTGACGACAGTTGTGTTAGCCTAACCTTGCCACAGCCTGGTGGACTCTGACTACAGTTGTGTTAGCCTCACCTTGCCACAGCCTGGTGGACTCTGACTACAGTTGTGTCATCCTAACCTTGCCACAGCCTGGTGGACTCTGACTACAGTTGTGTCTCCCTAACCTTGCCACAGCCCGGTGGACTCTGACTACAGTTGTGTTAGCCTCACCTTGCCACAGCCTGGTGGACTCTGACTACAGTTGTGTCAGTCTAACCTTGCCACAGCCTGGTGGACTCTGACTACAGTTGTGGCAGCCTAACCTTGCCACAGCCTGGTGGAATCTGACTACAGTTGTGTTAGCCTAACTTTGCCACAGCCTAGTGGACTCTGACTACAGTTGTGTTAGCCTTACTTTGCCACAGCCTGGTAGACTCTGACTACAGTTGTGTTAGCCTTACCTTGCCACAACCTGGTGGACTCTGACTACAGTTGTGTCAGCCTAACCTTGCCACAGCCTGGTGGACTCTGACTACAATTGTGTTAGCCTAACCTTGCCACAGCCTGGTGGACTCTGACTACAGTTGTGTTAGCCTAACCTTGCCACAGCCTGGTGGACTCTGACTACAGTTGTGTTAGCCTAACCTTGCCACAGCCTGGTGGACTCTGACTACAGTTGTGTTAGCCTTACCTTGCCACAGCCTGGTGGACTCTGACTACAGTTGTGTTAGCCAACCTTGCCACAGCCTGGTGGACTCTGACTACAGTTGTGTTAGCCTAACCTTGCCACAGCCTGGTGGACTCTGACGACAGTTGTGTTAGCCTAACCTTGCCACAGCCTGGTGGACTCTGACTACAGTTGTGTTAGCCTAACTTTGCCACAGCCTAGTGGACTCTGACTACAGTTGTGTTAGCCTAACTTTGCCACAGCCTGGTGGACTCTGACTACAGTTGTGTCAGCCTTAACTTGCCACAGCCTGGTGGACTCTGACTACAGTTGTGGCAGCCTAACCTTGCCACAGCCTGGTGGAATCTGACTACAGTTGTGTTAGCCTAACTTTGCCACAGCCTAGTGGACTCTGACTACAGTTGTGTTAGCCTTACTTTGCCACAGCCTGGTAGACTCTGACTACAGTTGTGTTAGCCTTACCTTGCCACAACCTGGTGGACTCTGACTACAGTTGTGTCAGCCTAACCTTGCCACAGCCTGGTGGACTCTGACTACAATTGTGTTAGCCTAACCTTGCCACAGCCTGGTGGACTCTGACTACAGTTGTGTTAGCCTAACCTTGCCACAGCCTGGTGGACTCTGACTACAGTTGTGTTAGCCTAACCTTGCCACAGCCTGGTGGACTCTGACTACAGTTGTGTTAGCCTTACCTTGCCACAGCCTGGTGGACTCTGACTACAGTTGTGTTAGCCAACCTTGCCACAGCCTGGTGGACTCTGACTACAGTTGTGTTAGCCTAACCTTGCCACAGCCTGGTGGACTCTGACGACAGTTGTGTTAGCCTAACCTTGCCACAGCCTGGTGGACTCTGACTACAGTTGTGTTAGCCTAACTTTGCCACAGCCTAGTGGACTCTGACTACAGTTGTGTTAGCCTTACTTTGCCACAGCCTGGTAGACTCTGACTACAGTTGTGTTAGCCTTACCTTGCCACAACCTGGTGGACTCTGACTACAGTTGTGTCAGCCTAACCTTGCCACAGCCTGGTGGACTCTGACTACAGTTGTGTTAGCCTAACCTTGCCACAGCCTGGTGGACTCTGACTACAGTTGTGTTAGCCTAACCTTGCCACAGCCTGGTGGACTCTGACTACAGTTGTGTTAGCCTAACCTTGCCACAGCCTGGTGGACTCTGACTACAGTTGTGTTAGCATTACCTTGCCACAGCCTGGTGGACTCTGACTACAGTTGTGTTAGCTTAACCTTGCCACAGCCTGGTGGACTCTGACTACAGTTGTGGTAGCCTAACCTTGCCACAGCCTGGTGGACTCTGACGACAGTTGTGTTAGCCTAACCTTGCCACAGCCTGGTGGACTCTGACTACAGTTGTGTTAGCCTCACCTTGCCACAGCCTGGTGGACTCTGACTACAGTTGTGTCATCCTAACCTTGCCACAGCCTGGTGGACTCTGACTACAGTTGTGTCTCCCTAACCTTGCCACAGCCCGGTGGACTCTGACTACAGTTGTGTTAGCCTCACCTTGCCACAGCCTGGTGGACTCTGACTACAGTTGTGTCAGCCTAACCTTGCCACAGCCTGGTGGACTCTGACTACAGTTGTGTTAGCCTAACCTTGCCACAGCCTGGTGGACTCTGACTACAGTTGTGTCAGCCTAACCTTCCCACAGCCTGGTGGACTCTGACTACAGTTGTGTCAGCCTAACCTTGCCACAGCATGGTGGACTCTGACTACCGTTGTGTCAGCCCAACCTTGCCACAGCCTGGTGGACTCTGACTACAGTTGTGTTAGCCTAACCTTGCCACAGCCTGGTGGACTCTGACTACAGTTGTGTTAGCCTCACCTTGCCACAGCCTGGTGGACTCTGACTACAGTTGTGTCATCCTAACCTTGCCACAGCCTGGTGGACTCTGACTACAGTTGTGTCTCCCTAACCTTGCCACAGCCCGGTGGACTCTGACTACAGTTGTGTTAGCCTCACCTTGCCACAGCCTGGTGGACTCTGACTACAGTTGTGTCAGTCTAACCTTGCCACAGCCTGGTGGACTCTGACTACAGTTGTGTTAGCCTAACTTTGCCACAGCCTGGTGGACTCTGACTACAGTTGTGTCAGCCTTAACTTGCCACAGCCTGGTGGACTCTGACTACAGTTGTGGCAGCCTAACCTTGCCACAGCCTGGTGGAATCTGACTACAGTTGTGTTAGCCTAACTTTGCCACAGCCTAGTGGACTCTGACTACAGTTGTGTTAGCCTTACTTTGCCACAGCCTGGTAGACTCTGACTACAGTTGTGTTAGCCTTACCTTGCCACAACCTGGTGGACTCTGACTACAGTTGTGTCAGCCTAACCTTGCCACAGCCTGGTGGACTCTGACTACAATTGTGTTAGCCTAACCTTGCCACAGCCTGGTGGACTCTGACTACAGTTGTGTTAGCCTAACCTTGCCACAGCCTGGTGGACTCTGACTACAGTTGTGTTAGCCTAACCTTGCCACAGCCTGGTGGACTCTGACTACAGTTGTGTTAGCCTTACCTTGCCACAGCCTGGTGGACTCTGACTACAGTTGTGTTAGCCTAACCTTGCCACAGCCTGGTGGACTCTGACTACAGTTGTGTTAGCCTTACTTTGCCACAGCCTGGTGGACTCTGACTACAGTTGTGTTAGCCTAACCTTGCCACAGCCTGGTGGACTCTGACGACAGTTGTGTTAGCCTAACCTTGCCACAGCCTGGTGGACTCTGACTACAGTTGTGTTAGCCTAACTTTGCCACAGCCTAGTGGACTCTGACTACAGTTGTGTTAGCCTTACTTTGCCACAGCCTGGTAGACTCTGACTACAGTTGTGTTAGCCTTACCTTGCCACAACCTGGTGGACTCTGACTACAGTTGTGTCAGCCTAACCTTGCCACAGCCTGGTGGACTCTGACTACAGTTGTGTTAGCCTAACCTTGCCACAGCCTGGTGGACTCTGACTACAGTTGTGTTAGCCTAACCTTGCCACAGCCTGGTGGACTCTGACTACAGTTGTGTTAGCCTAACCTTGCCACAGCCTGGTGGACTCTGACTACAGTTGTGTTAGCATTACCTTGCCACAGCCTGGTGGACTCTGACTACAGTTGTGTTAGCTTAACCTTGCCACAGCCTGGTGGACTCTGACTACAGTTGTGGTAGCCTAACCTTGCCACAGCCTGGTGGACTCTGACGACAGTTGTGTTAGCCTAACCTTGCCACAGCCTGGTGGACTCTGACTACAGTTGTGTTAGCCTCACCTTGCCACAGCCTGGTGGACTCTGACTACAGTTGTGTCATCCTAACCTTGCCACAGCCTGGTGGACTCTGACTACAGTTGTGTCTCCCTAACCTTGCCACAGCCCGGTGGACTCTGACTACAGTTGTGTTAGCCTCACCTTGCCACAGCCTGGTGGACTCTGACTACAGTTGTGTCAGCCTAACCTTGCCACAGCCTGGTGGACTCTGACTACAGTTGTGTTAGCCTAACCTTGCCACAGCCTGGTGGACTCTGACTACAGTTGTGTCAGCCTAACCTTGCCACAGCCTGGTGGACTCTGACTACAGTTGTGTCAGCCTAACCTTCCCACAGCCTGGTGGACTCTGACTACAGTTGTGTCAGCCTAACCTTGCCACAGCATGGTGGACTCTGACTACCGTTGTGTCAGCCCAACCTTGCCACAGCCTGGTGGACTCTTACTACAGTTGAATTAGCCTAACCTTGCCACAGCCTGGTGGACTCTGACTACAGTTGTGTCAGCCTAACCCTGCCACAGCCTGGTGGACTCTGACTGTTAGCCGTCGCTCAAGTATGGTAACGGCGAGCGGTCGGGAGAGCGACGGTTTACATAAAAATAGGGGGAAGTGTGTAGGAGCTGGAGCACTTGGAGGAAAGGTAATGGAATAGAGTAACTGGATTTAAATTGAACGCAAACTTTAATTTATTGAAGGAAAGATAATTATAATAAATTGGTAGGAGTGAATGAAGTAGTCTGATAGGTGTCTACTCTAAGGGATCTAGATAGCGTCTCCTCTATTCTTTCTCTCCTCTTGGTCCAGTAGGTAGTTGTTATCGGTCTAGGGTACTGAGTAGTGGGGGGGCATGCTGTGATTGGCTGATAATGACGTCATAGGTGAGATGGGCAAGAGGTACAGATGTGCCCTGTTAACAACTGTTAACATTCCACCCCCCTTTGAGGAAGGGTCCAAGATAAAAAAAAAATTTACAGTGGTGGTTACATAAAACTGGTTACGATAAAGGTTAACATTGCAAAAATGGAAAAAAGGGCTCGATACATTGCAAAGGGGTGAATTGAATTCTCGCTATGAGTGTAAGTCTGGAGCAACTCTACCTACTGGGCGCAAGGGTAAATTGAAACGGTAATAACATTAATTGAATTGGTATAATGCATAAATATTCCGACTTGGAATAATTATTGGAAAGCTAATCGGTGCCAGCTTGGGAACAATGAGCACCGTATAGACCATGAAATTGGTAAAATTGACAAAACAAGTTGAATATAATGGAAATAATACAATATAATCTAAAATATGAGATAAGTATGCTCTACCTCTTATATCGTGGTGTAAGTGAATGAAAGGAAAAGCCAATCGGCGTGACGCTACAGAATCTATATGAAATTGGAAAACTTTGGAAAACGTACTAACGCACACATCTAACGGTTGACCGAACGAGACGGGCACACGCAACACACGGCACTTAGCTAGTTTCTGACTCTGGCTCACACGAAAATACGTGACGGGCACCTCTTATCGCACTGGACCTGGCTTGGATATTGGAGTTTATGGTGACGCGAAACGTCGAGACGAGATTTCTGTATTGCAAATTGGTGGAGTGTCGACATTCTTCTGCCCGCGCTCACGGAAGGGTCCGGCGGTTCGGCTTACAGTTTTCTCTTGGCGACGGGCGAGGGAACGTTTACTCCACTCGACGCGGTTGTAGTGTTGCTGCTTTTGGTGGTGCTGGGTGTAGAAATTGGAAACTCGCCAGGCTTGTCGGCTCGGGGGTCCTTTAGGTGTGCGTTGGGTGTCATCGTGGCCGTCAGGAGTCAGTGTGGCGGCCTCATCCGTTGGTCAGGCCGTGGATGGTCTTTGTACGGTGGAATAACTAGAACAGAAATTTCACTTGCGCCAGTATACAAGGGTAGGTAACAGGTAGGCGAACAAAAGGTTCGTATGCCGAAAACTATAACTATTATGTACTTATGTAGTCAATTTTTTTTTTTTTTTTTTTTTGTGTGTTTGGGTTGTAGGTCAGTTTTGGGTTGATTGTATGATTCGAGTGACTCGAGGGGGAGGAGGATGTGGGCGATCAGTTTCAGTTGGTGTCGAGGTCGTGACGGACGCGTGAGGATCTGATTGTGCAATCAAACGGAAACTCGATCTCTCTCCCGAAAACTAGTTGATTAGGGGAGAAATTTTTTAACGCGGCGTGAACTGTGCTGTGGTAGGCCATTTTTACGAAGGGCAGATTAGTGTCCCAGTCGGAGTGCTGTTGATTCACAAGGGTTTGGAGGATGGCCTTCAACGAACGGTGCATTCTCTCCACTCTTCCATTCCCTGCGGGATGGTACGGGGTGGTTTGGATTTTTTTTATCTTCAACATCTTGCAAGTTTCTTTCATTACGGAGGAAATAAGATTCGCGCCCATGTCTGATAGCAAAACTTGGGGTGCCCCATGCCTGGTGATTACGCCCGTCACGAATTTTCGGGCTATCGTGGTGGCCTTCGTGTCGGAAAGAGGGAAAATCTCTATGTACCTTGTAAATGCACATTGGAAGGTGAGGATGTATTTTCGGCCTTTATCGCTGACGGGTAAGGGTCCTACAATGTCACAACTCATGTGGCTAAAAGGTTGCAAGTTAACGGTAGCAAAGTTTTGAAGGGGTGCTTTCTTCTGGTGTGGAGATTTTTTGAACAACTGGCAAGTCACACATTGCTCGCAAAATTTTTTTACATCTTTGTGAATGGTGGGCCATATGAATCTAGCTCTAATGGCTTTGTATGTTTTTTCGAATCCTACATGACCTGCCATGGGGAGGTTGTGGTGGGTTGTCATGATTTTATGTTTTAGCGACGCAGGGACTACAAGTTGGTCGCTGTCATGTAATCCAGGGTTGTTTTTGAAAAGGAGTCCATCGTCGTCGAGATAGTGATCGTCGCTTGAATTGGGGTCGTCGAGAAGGGTGTCGATTATCGGTCGTATCGCGATGTCGTGACGTTGCTCAAGTCGTAGTCTGTCTCTGTCTATCACTGGCGTGTACTCTTCGTCATTTTCATCATCTTGAATCATGTTTACTGGTAGTGGTGGGGGAAGGCGTGATAGCCAGTCAGCGTTCGTATGGTGCCGGCCTGGTCTATGCTGTATCACGTAGTTATGATGTGCGAGCTGTAGGGCCCATCTGGCCAAACGAGATGTCGGGTCTTTCATGTTTTTGAGCCAAAGAAGGGATGCGTGGTCTGTTATTGCTACGAAGGGGTGTTTTGCGCTGTGGAGGAAACAGTGGAAATATTTAACGCCCCATACCAAGGCTAAGCATTCGAGTTCTGTGGTGGTGTAATTCACTTCGTGTTTGTTTAACCCTCTGCTGGCGTATGCTACAGGGCGGATATCTCCATCCCTTAATTGAGATAAAATGACTCCTAGGGATTTGTTTGACGCGTCGCACTCTAAAATGAATTGGTCGTCGAAATTGGGGTATATTAATAGTGAATCGCTAGTTAGGGCCGACCGCAGTTTTTCGAAATTCGTCTGGCACTCTTCGGACCAGATGAAAGGGGTGTTCTTTCGGGTCAGGAAGTTTAGGGGTGCGGCTAGTTCCGCACACGAAGGGATGAATTTAGCGTAGAACATTATCGTACCGATAAATCTTTTGAGCGCTTTTACATCTTTTGGAGGTTGCATCGCTTTGATGGTATGTAGCAGTTTCTCGTCCGGCTTGATACCCGATTGAGAGACGACGTGGCCTAGGTAATTGGTCTCGGGTACGAGGAAATGACATTTGGAGGGCTTTAATTTCAAATTAGCATCGCGTATGCGGTCGAAGACTTTTCGTAAAACTGATAGGTGATTTAGGGTTGGGCCGTGGCTAAAACAAATGATGTCGTCCAAATAAACGCTAGCGTGATCGTTTAGGCCAGATATGAGGTTATCGCAGAGTCTTTGCCAGCAAGCTCCGGAGTTCATCAACCCCATTGGTAACCTGCGAAATTTGAATGTGCCCCTAAAAGTGGCGAAGCTAGTCTTGTCTTGGCTGCCTTCTGCTACCTTCACTTGATGATATCCGCTTTGGAAGTCGAGTGTAGAAAAGGTTGATTGCGATTTAAGTTGGAACAAGGAGTCTTGGAGATTAGGGAGGGGGTAGAAATCTCTTGTAGTGATGGCGTTTAGTTTTCGATAATCTATGCAAAGTCTTACACCTTCGGCCCCTGGTCCTCCTAATTTCTTGGACACAAGTAGGCACGGGGATACCCATGCTGATTCTGACGGTTCGATTATCTCATCTTCCAACAGCTTATCAATCATCTCGTTGAGTACCTCCCGCTGCGTGAATGGTACGCGATAGGGGTAGGTTCTGATCGGTGCGTGGTTTCCTGTGTCGATATGGTGTTCTACTTTGCTCGTGGAACCGAGGCGGGTACCGGGGAGCATAAAAATGTCTTGGTATTCATGTAGCGTGGACTTGTCTAGTGCGTATCCTACTCCTGCTATTAGGTTGT
This sequence comes from Protonemura montana, assembly GCA_947568835.1. NCBI lineage: Eukaryota > Metazoa > Arthropoda > Insecta > Plecoptera > Nemouridae > Protonemura > Protonemura montana. Next base: position 12,725,897 of record OX387611.1, read on the forward strand.
CTCCATTATTAGAGTGTGGAGCTGGTTCGGGGGTGAATGGTTCAGATATACCGAGAATGGTATTCTTCTGGATGACTCTTTCTGTGTCGGACGTGTTCTTAATCCTCATCTGGACTTCTTTATCCTCACGCGAGGTCACTAAGACTCTCGCAACGGTAACTCCATAAATTTTGAGCTCGACGGGGCTAATCAGGCGGTCACCAGGGGTAGTTAATCCCTGTCGACCTGCACAGAGCAGTTCGCAATTTGGTGGAATCCGGATGGGACCCATGGCATAAACATAACAGTGATCAGTTGCTATATTCTCACAGGCCTCTGTCGGCGGGAACGGTGAGTCAGGATCGGTGTCAGATTCGCTGACTGTCGATCGTTTGTACTCTATGTGCGTACGTGTTCTTTTCGCGTTATCGGGATCGTGTAACTCGGGAGCCTGAACTTCGCTATTTTCGCGTGGGAACTCGTTCGGTCTCTGATGTTCGATGAGCGCATTGTCCTTCGGGTCACCTCTTGGCGGGGGTTCGTTGTCTATTTTGTCGTGTTGTAGTGTGTCCTGGCCTTTACGGGTGGTTTGCTGCCCTACTGGTTGGGGGCCTAATTCGGGCTTCTTAACTCCCGAGTTGTTCCGATGCCAGCGAGAACGTCTTCTCACTGGTTTGTGGCGCTGGAAGTTGGGACAGTTTACTCTGGGGGTGTCTAGGTCAGGGGCAAGGGTAGGAAGTGCTTTTGATGAGGGAGGGTGGCTCTTAGCTTTATTCTCTGGTAGACTGGTATTTCTAACTAACTCATCTGGTGGACTGGTATTTCTAACTAACTCTTCTGGTGGACTGGTATTTCTAACTAACTCTTCTGGTGGACTGGTATTTCTAACTAACTCTTCTGGTGGACTGGTATTTCTAACTAACTCTTCTAGTGGACTGGTATTTATAATGCTTAAATCTAAGGTTCCTAGTTGTCCTGGGGTCACTTGCAGGGTGACCCTTTCATGGATTGCTAAGTCCCTATGTACATGTGCGGGCGTGCTAGCTATCTTGCGGCTCTCGGGCGTCGCGACGGTGGGTACTGTGTCGGGCACGTTATTTGTTGCACTCTCATCATCTCTCTTGGTCATGCGCTTTCTCACGGAAGCTATCTCTGTCCTAGGCGGTCTCTTGTGAGGAGCTACAGTTTGCCTTGTCTCACGTGAGTCGTATTTCAGTGCACCGGCATCGAAATGCTGACCAAGATGAGAGACGAATGTGAGTGGAAAATTCCGTCCTTGCGTAGTGGCTATATTGTTTTTGAAGTCCAGGATTACTTCGCACCTATCGAAAAAATCTATGCCTAATAAACCATCGATACCGGGAGGAATTTGGATGTCGTGTGAGCAAACAAGACATGTGTGTTCTATTTCGCTCGTGTCTTGTGCGGTAAAACGAAACGGAATAGTAGCTTGTTGGTCGAAACTTATTGCGTGTCCTGTGATTCCTGTGAATCTGTTGTCTTGCCAGTCGTACTCTTTTTTCCATGAATTATGGTGTACGACATGACTTCTAACTAGGGAAACAACTGCGCCGGGGTCTACGAGGAAATTATATGGTGAATCTGAAACGAACAATTTTAGTGCCCGTAGGCGTCCTGGTTTTTGACCTAAAAAATATAAATTACTGAGGGGGATTAGGGTGTCGTCTACGCGTCTAGGAGTTTCGGGGCTGCCCGGGTCTAATTTTTGTTTTCCACCACCTTGGGCCCGGTCGTGGAATTCCAGCCGTTTGGGGACTGCTGGGTGCTACGTCGGCACTCGTTTTGTCTGTGGCCGCGTCGTCCACATCCTTCACAGATAGGGCGGAAAGGGCGGGTGCATGTCTCCCTCAGGTGTCCAAAAGCACCGCAGTTAGCGCAGGCTTCCTGGGTTGGGTTCCTGGTCCAGGGTTGATTAGATCTGGCACTTTGGTCGCGCCCGATCGTCCCGGCGTGGTTGGTCTGCGGGGCTCGCGGGGTCCGAGTGTCCTGGGCACTTGGGAAATTTTGGGTGGCGCTGGAATTGCTTGCGAAAACTGGTTGCTGGGGCCCGGGGTTCGTGAAGTATGGGTTACTGTGCTGGGGGTACATCATTATTGGAAAAGGCTGCTGCGGGTAGGGCGTCTGGTAGTACGGGTTTTGTGGTGCAATTATGCTTGGGGCCCAACCTGTTACTGGATATGGCATACACATTTGTGGGGCTGCTTGTGCAAAACCGGCCGTCGGGGGCCCTGCTGACCTTTGGTGCATATTATGCTCGATTGATAATCGTGCTGGGTCCGAAACACTAAACAAACCCTTTCGCGACCTGGTTAGTAGGAGTGCATTTTTTTCCTCAGCCAGTGCGATCTTCACAGCGTCCTTGAATGATGTCGGGCTGTGAGTATACACAAAAGGTTTTAAGCTATGCTTTATACCGTTTAAAAAATAGTTTAGGAGGTCTCTGTCTAGGACCTTCGCGGCATATGCCTTCTCTGCGTCGTTCTCAGGGGTCACTACAGTGGCTTCCCCTTTCTCGCGCAGGCGGGTGGCGAAATCGTCTACACACTCGTCTGGGCCCTGGACGCTAGATCTAAAATGGTAGTCTGCGTATACTCCTGGTTGTTTCGGTTGGAATTTTTGGAGCATTGTGTCCTTAAACTCTTCCCAGGTATTAAGGGCTTTAACTTCTGGGTGCGACTTCACGAAGGCCTTCGCTTTGCCTATCAGTTTGATCTGTGCGACGCCGAGCTTTTGTGGGTCATTCCACGATGATATCGCTCCTGCGCTCTCGACGTATTCGAGAAAGTCGGCGACGGGGATCGAACCCTCCCCTCCCGAGAAAACGGGCACAAGGTCGAGCGTGCCTAGGACACTTCCTATCAGATGCTGGACAACTACATGCTCTTCGGCCATGTCGGCGATGCAGAGGGAAAAAACAGAGATAAAATGGTAGTACTACGAGTGGCCTACTGCGAGATAAGCACGCTTCGGAAGGTCGCTAATAATCAGAATGCGTGGAGAGATAACGCACGTTACAACTCACCCGGGTATGATAAAGATGGCATGTAGCAGTCGGTAGACACGGCGTCTGGCCCGCGGGTGGAGTTCGTCCACAGTGGAAGTCGAGAAGTCGAGTAGTAGTTGGTACCGTCTTCAGAGACGAACCTAGGATTCGTTTCGGGTACGCTGCCACCAATGTTAGCCGTCGCTCAAGTATGGTAACGGCGAGCGGTCGGGAGAGCGACGGTTTACATAAAAATAGGGGGAAGTGTGTAGGAGCTGGAGCACTTGGAGGAAAGGTAATGGAATAGAGTAACTGGATTTAAATTGAACGCAAACTTTAATTTATTGAAGGAAAGATAATTATAATAAATTGGTAGGAGTGAATGAAGTAGTCTGATAGGTGTCTACTCTAAGGGATCTAGATAGCGTCTCCTCTATTCTTTCTCTCCTCTTGGTCCAGTAGGTAGTTGTTATCGGTCTAGGGTACTGAGTAGTGGGGGGGCATGCTGTGATTGGCTGATAATGACGTCATAGGTGAGATGGGCAAGAGGTACAGATGTGCCCTGTTAACAACTGTTAACATGACTACAGTTGTGTTAGCCTTACCTTGCCACAGCCTGGTGAACTCTGACTACAGTTGTGTTAGCCCTACCCTGCCACAGCCTGGTGGACTCTGACTACAGTTGTGTCAGCCTTAACTTGCCACAGCCTGGTGGACTCTGACTACATTTGTGTCAGCCTAACCTTGCCACAGCCTGGTGGACTCTGACTACAGTTGTGTCAGCCTTAACTTGCCACAGCCTGGTGGACTCTGACTACAGTTGTGGCAGCCTAACCTTGCCACAGCCTGGTGGACTCTGACTACAGTTGTGTTAGCCTTACCTTGCCACAGCCTGGTGGACTCTGACTACAGTTGTGTTAGCCTAACCTTGCCACAGCCTGGTGGACTCTGACTACAGTTGTGTTAGCCTAACCTTGCCACAGCCTGGTGGACTCTGACTACAGTTGTGTTAGCCTAACCTTGCCACAGCCTGGTGGACTCTGACTTCATTTGTGTCAGCCTAACCTTGCCACAGCCAGGTGGACTCTGACTACAGTTGTGTTAGCCTAACTTTGCCACAGCCTGGTGGACTCTGACTACAGTTGTGTTAGCCTTACTTTGCCACAGCCTGGTGGACTCTGACTACAGTTGTGTTAGCCTTACCTTGCCACAGCCTGGTGGACTCTGACTACAGTTGTGTCAGCCTAACCTTGCCACAGCCTGGTGGACTCTGACTACAGTTGTGTTAGCCTCACCTTGCCACAGCCTGGTGGACTCTGACTACAGTTGTGTTAGCCTTACCTTGCCACAGCCTGGTGGACTCTGACTGCAGTTGTGTTAGCCTTACCTTGCCACAACCTGGTGGACTCTGACTACAGTTGTGTTAGCCTAACCTTGCCACAGCCTGGTGGACTCTGACTACAGTTGTGTTAGCCTAACCTTGCCACAGCCTGGTGGACTCTGACTACAGTTGTGTTAGCCTAACCTTGCCACAGCCTGGTGGACTCTGACTACAGTCCTGTTAGCCTAACCTTGCCACAGCCTGGTGGACTCTGACTACAGTTGTGTTAGCCTAACCTTGCCACAGCCTGGTGGACTCTGACTACAGTCCTGTTAGCCTAACTTTGCCACAGCCTGGTGGACTCTGACTACAGTTGTGTTAGCCTAACCTTGCCACAGCCTGGTGGACTCTGACTACAGTCCTGTTAGCCTAACCTTGCCACAGCCTGGTGGACTCTGACTACAGTTGTGTTAGCCTAACCTTGCCACAGCCTGGTGGACTCTGACTACAGTCCTGTTAGCCTAACCTTGCCACAGCCTGGTGGACTCTGACTACAGTCCTGTTAGCCTAACCTTGCCACAGCCTAGTGGACTATGACGTCATTAACCACATGTTGCCAACTTTTGAATGCAAAATAAAGCTAGTCTTCACCGGGGAGTTTGAAAATCAAACAGGAATTTATGAAGGAACAATAAATCTTGCATTTAAATTCTTTGTAAATTGATAAATTTATTTAAGTGAAACACGATATAATATGTTTGAAAGATTGAATTAAGATAAACATTCATTCATATGTCATTCATAAAAACAACCTAAAAATTAAGAAGGTAAATAAAAATGATTAATTAATAAATTATTAAAAAGGATGTAGAAGGGAAAAATTTGGTTTATTAATTTATACAATCAAGTTCAGTCCAGCAATATGACGAGCCCAATAGAAGAAGTACCTAATTAGAGAAACGTAATGAAAAAATTAAACTAAGATTAACTAAGATAAACAATCAGCGACGTGGTAACTCTAATAATACTTGACTAAAAATCAACATTAAAATATTGAAAACAAACGAGGTGCATCACAACCCCACAAGAAAAATGTTATAGTATTTTGAAAACAAATGTTCATCGCAGTGAAGTCTTCATCGCAGTCTAAATAATCACTTGTGCAGTGGTGAAAAACAAATGTTATTAAATTACTAAATTATTTACAAAACTACAATCACATTCATTGACCATAGACTGTGGACAAAAACACTCATGGTCTAAGGATCAGTTTAGCAGGAATGCAACTGTGCATTTTCTCCCTCAACAACGGGCACTAGGTGATGTTAATATTAAATCAAAATGACAAGTTAGTCATTATATTGAAATGAAAGAAAATACAAAATTACATTTGATCAGAAATTGAAAATGTTTGAACTGTCAATTTTGAAAATCAATCTGCAAATTGGTAACATTGGTACCTGGTAAACTAATCAGTAAACCATGTGTTTGACTAGAATCCAATGGTAACTATATAAAAATCTGATCACTTCTTCCGCTTTGATGTGGGTGAAGGAACTAACCTGAACCTGAACCTGAACCCGAAGCAAAGGGGCAAAGCGAAACTATAAATACCGGCCACCAATGTTAACCGGGTTGTTGAGCAAGATCACATTATTCAAATAATCCCTCAAAATAGCACCAAAATCACAATACACTAGGAATGTTAAAAAAACCGGCTGCATGCGCCATCTACTAGCGACAATCTGTACCATGTGATGGAGCTAGTGCAGCTGTTAGCCGGCAGAGTGCATCAGCTCCTAAACAATTTCAAATCTTCGTGACGGCTCGGCGCTCGGCTCACTACCGAGCTCAGCGGGAAGTTCAGTACGTCGCGAGGCTTCCCCGAGCTAGGACAGCTGGGTCCGCGCCAGGCCAGAGTTTGAAACCGGTACCACGTTGAAATCGAAGCGAATTTTCTAGAACTATATTTATAATGTGTATTTCCATCAGATTCTGCTTTCTGTTTATCATTCACGAGTGTTTTAAATTCAGTTTGTTAGTCATAAGCTTTCGATTCGAACTGTCACTGCCGTGTGCTCGATTTATTCATATGTTTAAGCGTTGTTATTCTGGGAAGCAAATGCCACTTGGCCGTGATATTGCGAACATTAAATTCAGTGGCTAACTTTGGAAGACTTTGCGGCCGTACTGCTCTAAATGAACCACGTGCTAAAACATTACTCTCCTTGCTCGTATCGTATGTTGCCAGGGTTACAAACTGAAGCAACTTTGCTGTGTTGAAACTATCGGTGAGATGTCGGGTCCCATTCCACTTGTTGCTGATGACATACATCGGACAATGACTGGTGCGGCGTCATTCAATTGAGTTCATTTATCAAGGTTTGTTTTTATTTCATTTCTCTTCATTTCATTGCTCTGTCTACAATTGTAACTATCGGTAACAAAGCTTATCAAGGGTTGGGGTTGAGTCTGGCATTACTCAAGCATTCAACCCTAAAAACAATGTCTTCTAGTTTTGTCTCGTAGCGCTTTTAAGCCCCACAGAAAGTTTCATTTTGGGATTCGTACTAGTTTACTTGATATCAGCTGGCTGGATCCTATGTTCTATCCATGTTACTTGAGATCAGCTGGCTGTATCCTATGCTCTATCCAGGTTATTTGAGATCAGCTGGCTGGATCCTATGTTCTATCCACGTTATTTGAGATCAGCTGACTGGATCCTATGCTCTATCCAGGTTATTTGAGATCATCTGGCTGGATCCTATGTTCTATCCAGGTTATATGAGATCAGCTGGCTGGATCCTATGTTTTATCCACGTTATTTGAGATCAGCTGGCTGGATCCTATGTTCTATCCAGGGGTGCGATTGTGTAACTTTTGTGGTTTTGATATCACTCGTTTTCAGCCGAGATTTCGAATGGTTTGAAATCGATTCGATTTCAGCGATTGTGTAACTTTTTTTAGAGTGATATCTCCAAAAGAAGTGATATCTATTTCACTGTTTGTAATCCGCACGGTTTCGACATATCGATCGTGATTTCGATTTTCAAAATGGCGGCACATGCACCAAATGTCATCGTGCTTCAAATTTTAATTGATCAACTCGAAGACGAAAATATAATCAGGCAACGTTCTTTCTTGCGGATAAATAGGCGGCGTTTGCGTGATTTGTTCGATCCATTCGATGTGAGTGAGCGATATTTTCTATCCATGTATCGGCTGTCAAAAGCCGCCGCCCACATGTTCATTGACAGCGTAGTGAACTTCATGCAGCCAGCCCAGCGAAACACGTACATTCCACCTTGGTTGCGAGTAAGTTTACATTTCAAAGCATTATTTAAAATGAAATTCAAAATAGTGGTGCATAAATGCTTTTTAATTCCGATAATACTGAGCGAGGTAAAATCTTGGGTTATGTTTGACACATAGCCATTCAATTTCATTTCCTTGTTTTAGGTGATGGCTACGTTGAATTTCCTGGCTTCTGGCAGCTACCAGCGAAGAATTGGTCAGGATTTCCTTCAGGCTATTTGCCAGACCAGCGTCTCTGTCTCCATGAAGGAAGTGACTAATGTTGTAAACACTCACCTGATGGATACATGGATCAACTTTCCTGTTACCGAGGAAGCTCGGCAAAGACTCAAAGAAAGGCAGGTTTTTCCTCATATTGATGCAGAATCTAGCTTTACTGATACTCCACCCATCCATTAATCATTTAACTTTTATTATTCCAGGTTTATGGCTGCTCGGCATTTTCCTGGGGTAATAGGCTGTGTCGACGGAACACACATTGCCCTTGTATCTCTAGACAGCACAAGGGAGCATTTGTTCCATAACAGGAAAGGATACCACAGTAAAAATGTGCAAATCGTGAGTGCCTCGTTGTCAATTTATTTAGTGTAATTTAATTTAATTCTGCATAATTGTATAAACTAGCCGTGTGAGGAATGTCTGAAATTGATCATGGTCTTTTGTTGCCTTTTGCCATTCCTGAGATTTCATGAGAGACTGACAGAAAGCCAATGGCACGATATTTTTAAACCTGAGAGCAGATGGGTCGGCAAACGATCGTTGATAGGTAATGTAATTATGCTTGTAGGTATGTGGTGCAGATCTCCGCATCCTTGCAATCAATGCCCGACACGGTGGACGGTCCCATGATGCACACGTGTGGCGGCTCTCTGCGGCACGTGATGAGATGGCTGCCCATTACGCAGAAGGAGGTCGGGGAACATGGCTGCTAGGTGAAGTAAAGAGGCACTCATGAACAAACTGTGCTTAGTAGTTTTTTGCTTGGACCTTTTCTCAAGTTCTGCTTAAAATTCTTCAGGAGACTCCGGCTACCCATCTGAGCCTTGGCTATTGAGACCTTTCGCCAACCATCCCAACCCAAACACTCCTGAGGGCCGTTACAATTCTGCCCATTGCTCCTGCCGTAGCACAGTCGAGAGGTGCATAGGTGTCTTCAAGGCTAAATTTCGTTGTTGCTTGAAAGACAGGGCTCTGCATTACTCGCCTGAAGTTGCAGGTATGAAAAAAAAATCAATATCTATAAAGTGCAACGGTTTTTACATCATATATGATTGCTGGGTGTCGAGTATCAATATTTTAGTTTCATATACCCACCTATATCATATACCTACATTCAGTAATCATCATCTCATAATATCTACAGGTCCTCCATTGATAGATTTTTGAAATAAATAAAAATCTCCCTGATTATTTTAATCAAGATAGGTATGCAGAAAAGTTATAATTCGTGCTGTTTTCTCAACAGGCCAAATTATCAACACTTGTGCAGTAATCCACAACATCGGGATACACTACCGTGTGCCGAATCCGCACCCGATGTTTGATCCAATGGATTTGCCTGGGCAAAGAGTTGCCGTGCTCGACGGTCCGGGGCCGCAGCCGCATGGGCTTCAGGTTCCCGCCGAGGGCCACGCGGTCCGAGCGAGGGTGGTTCGAGACCATTTTACGATTTAGAGCATGCACAGCATGCAAGATACAGCTGGCATGCTCACTTCATTGGGATTATTTATTCTGTCATTTGTGTTACTACTTGGTAATATCACAATGAGTTCTTATAACAATAACAATTATCTCCTACAAATCATATCAATTTTATTGTTTATTTCTGTAATACGTCATCATTTCATTCGCCAAGAGTGCCAATTTCTCGGAGGCATGTTCAATGGCTGTAGTGTTTCGCCGTTTCAATATTAATTCTTCTTTCTTAATTTCCAGCTCTTCTTTCCTGAGCAGCATGGTTTCTCTCTCAATTTTCAGTCTCTCCTGCTCAATTGCCAGCCGAGCGTCTTCTGCATCAATATATTTTTTGACAAGCTCTGTCGGTTTTATGGCCTCTGGTTGCATATTCTTTATTTGCTTTTTTTGTTTACCTATCGGGATGTCCAAAGTTTTTAAGTGTTAGTTTGAAAATATGGAACCTATTCTGTTCCGGAACGTAATTTACTAATTACCATGTGTGTTACTAACCTCTCTCCTCGATAGGTATTTTGCTGCCCGGTATCTCGGTATTAGTATCGATGGCCTCGGGCAAAGCATCCTCTACCATTACATCTGGTAGGTTTATGGTATCATCAAAGTAAAACTAGAAAAGAAACATTAATTGGGTTAGCTGAGATTTCAACACTAGAATAGAAAAAAATATTGTAATATGCAGAATTTCTTACTTGGTACTCATCATTTTCATTTTTGCCATTATTGTCAATGACAACAATGGGTATAGGTAGCGCAGCCGGAGCCTTCCCTAGTGCAGCCGACGGTGTCTTGGTAGGGTGTGCAGGGGGCAGTTTTCGAGCCCCACCCTCTCTCAGCTGGATATCCCCAGATACTGCCTCCATCGTAATGACTTCTAAACAACGCTCGTCTAGACTAGACAAGGGTTTCATCGGCGACCCACCACCAGTGCCTTGCTGATGTTTAAGTAGTTCTCGGGCCTTTGATTTTACGCCACACTTCCAATCTTGCCATGACTGAAAAATATTTGACATAAATGGTTGCATTCTTCCAAAGTGGCTCAAATATGTAGGTGTGTGAACCATTACATTTTTTATGTTCAATTGACAATCTGACAATCTTGTAAATTGGTAATATTTATGTTTCCTTCTCTGTGGTAATTGGTGCATATATAATTGGTACTATTGCAGAATGCTGAATCATGTTACCTTCATCCACTTGGTAGAATCTTTTGAGACACCATCCCCGCAAGCATTCAACTTATTGGTAAGTGCCTCTTTCAATTGGAATTGTTTTTCCCGGCCCCGAGCCCCAACCAATTCCCCTCGTTGGAAGGCCGGGTGCTCCTCCATAAACGACAGCATGATGTTTCGCTGCTTGTCGGTTACGTGAGATCTCCTAAGGTAAGATAACAGTGTTCAATTAATGGAAGGAAACTAAATTATTTAAACTATGAATGCTATTGTTCCTGTGTACTTAATAAACAAACTACTTTCCTAATTTACATTTGTATTCAATGTACCTGACCAATCCTTACTTTCTGTCAAATTCAATGCTATTAGGTACAATTTCTTTGCATCCAAAATTATGGAAGAATTCAGCATTTTAAAAACAAAATATGTATTTTATGCCAGTCTTGAAGACTGAAAACTTCATATGAGGGAATGGGGATACCTACACAACTTGATTAAATTGTGTGTAATAACTGATATTTTCGACGGAATGATAATTATGTAATTATAAATGATAACTTACCGCGGTCGGCTTACTGCTTCTCCAAGAGAACTTATTCCATCACTAATATTTTCCGACATTTTTCAATTATTTTGCAAAATGTGTCTATATTTTGAAATTCGTCACTCGTTTGTTACCTACTGTCACTTTAGAAAAATGCATACTGCGCATGCTCGAACTATACTACCTTTTCAGAAAATGTCTGTCCCGAAAAGAAATCACAAGGCCGGGAGATTTCGAATGGTTTCGGTAACGATTGAGTTACGCAATCGCCATCATATCGATTTCGAAATCACCATCGTTAACAAAACCGAGTGGTTTCAAAACCGATCGGTTTTGTTAAAAGTTACACAATCGCACCCCAGGTTATTTGAGATCAGCTTCCTGGATCCTATGTTTTATCCACGTTATTTGAGATCAGCTGGCTGGATCCTATGTTCTATCCAGGTTATTTGAGATCAGCTGGCTGGATCCTATGTTCTATCCAGGTTATTTGAGATCAGCTGGCTGGATCCTATGTTCTATCCACGTTATTTGAGATCAGCTGGCTGGATCCTATGTTCTATTCAGGTTATTTGAGATCAGCTGGCTGGATCCTATGTTCTATCCAGGTTATTTGAGATCAGCTGGCTGGATCCTATGTTCTATCCACGTTATTTAGATCAGCTGGCTGGATCCTATGCTCTATTCAGGTTATTTAGATCAGCTGGCTGGATCCTATGCTCTATTCAGGTTATTTGAGATCAGCTGGCTGGATCCTATGCTCTATCCAGGTTATTTGAGATCAGCTGGCTGGATCCTATGCTCTATTCAGGTTATTTGAGATCAGCTGGCTGGATCCTATGCTCTATCCAGGTTATTTGAGATCAGCTGACTGGATCCTATGCTCTATTCAGGTTATTTGTGATCAGCTGACTGGATCCTATGTTCTATCCAGGTTATTTGAGATCAGCTGGCTGGATCCTATGCTCTATCCAGGTTATTTGAGATCAGCTGGCTGGATCCTATGCTCTATTCAGGTTATTTGAGATCAGCTGACTGGATCCTATGCTCTATCCAGGTTATTTGAGATCAGCTGGCTGGATCCTATGCTCTATTCAAGTTATTTGAGATCAACTGACTGGATCCTATGCTCTATTCAGGTTATTTGAGATCAGCTGGCTGGATCCTATGCTCTATCCATGTGTGTTCTATCTATCTGCTGACTGTCTCGCTAGAGTGGCTATCTGCTGACTGTCTCGCTAGAGTGGCTATCTGCTGACTGTCTCGCTAGAGTGGCTATCTGCTGACTGTCTCGCTAGAGGGGCTATCTGCTGACTGTCTCGCTAGAGTGGCTATCTGCTGACTGTCTCGCTAGAGTGGCTATCTGCTGACTGTCTCGCTAGAGTGGCTATCTGCTGACTGTCTCGCTAGAGTGACTATCTGCTGACTGTCTCGCTAGAGTGGCTATCTGCTGACTGTCTCGCTAGAGTGGCTATCTGCTGACTGTCTCGCTAGAGGGGCTATCTGCTGACTGTCTCGCTAGAGGGGCTATCTGCTGACTGTCTCGCTAGAGTGGCTATCTGCTGACTGTCTCGCTAGAGTGGCTATCTGCTGACTGTCTCGCTAGAGTGGCTATCTGCTGACTGTCTCGCTAGAGTGGCTATATGCTGACTGTCTCGCTAGAGTGGCTATCTGCTGACTGTCTCGCTAGAGTGGCTATCTGCTGACTGTCTCGCTAGAGTGGCTATCTGCTGACTGTCTCGCTAGAGTGGCTATCTGCTGACTGTCTCGCTAGAGTGGCTATCTGCTGACTGTCTCGCTAGAGTGGCTATCTGCTGACTGTCTCGCTAGAGGGGCTATCTGCTGACTGTCTCGCTAGAGTGGCTATCTACTGACTGTCTCGCTAGAGTGGCTATCTGCTGACTGTCTCGCTAGAGTGGCTATCTGCTGACTGTCTCGCTAGAGTGACTATCTGCTGACTGTCTCGCTAGAGTGGCTATCTGCTGACTGTCTCGCTAGAGTGGCTATCTGCTGACTGTCTCGCTAGAGTGGCTATCTGCTGACTGTCTCGCTAGAGTGGCTATCTGCTGACTGTCTCGCTAGAGTGGCTATCTGCTGACTGTCTCGCTAGAGTGGCTATCTGCTGACTGTCTCGCTAGAGTGGCTATCTGCTGACTGTCTCGCTAGAGTGGCTATCTGCTGACTGTCTCGCTAGAGTGGCTATCTGCTGACTGTCTCGCTAGAGTGGCTATCTGCTGACTGTCTCGCTAGAGTGGCTATCTGCTGACTGTCTCGCTAGAGTGGCTATCTGCTGACTGTCTCGCTAGAGTGGCTATCTGCTGACTGTCTCGCTAGAGTGGCTATCTGCTGACTGTCTCGCTAGAGTGGCTATCTGCTGACTGTCTCGCTAGAGTGGCTATCTGCTGACTGTCTCGCTAGAGTGGCTATCTGCTGACTGTCTCGCTAGAGTGGCTATCTGCTGACTGTCTCGCTAGAGTGGCTATCTGCTGACTGTCTCGCTAGAGTGGCTATCTGCTGACTGTCTCGCTAGAGTGGCTATCTGCTGACTGTCTCGCTAGAGTGGCTATCTGCTGACTGTCTCGCTAGAGTGGCTATCTGCTGACTGTCTCGCTAGAGGGGCTATCTGCTGACTGTCTCGCTAGAGTGGCTATCTGCTGACTGTCTCGCTAGAGTGGCTGTCTGCTGACTGTCTCGCTAGAGTGGCTATCTGCTGACTGTCTCGCTAGAGTGGCTATCTGCTGACTGTCTCGCTAGAGTGGCTATCTGCTGACTGTCTCGCTAGAGTGGCTGTCTGCTGACTGTCTCGCTAGAGTGGCTATCTGCTGACTGTCTCGCGGGCTCTTCATGTACACAATGTAATGACTGTTTATCGATATATCACGGTTACCTTTTCCCTGAGGAAATATGTTTTGTGTGAGTAGAAACACAGATACGTCACCATGATGTCATTGTCCACCCTGAACAAAGTATTCTACTACGTCAGTGTTGATATTAGTTAGAAAATCGTCAAGAATTAATAATCGGGGACCGTCTTTCGGATCAAACTCTCAACTTTTGATGATTCCCTCGTGAAACCTCACTCTCAGTCAACTGTCTTGAACACTGTCGTACAGAGGCTGATTGATTGCATAGCAATAAATAATTTCTACAAATCTTCTGTCAACCATTTGGTCAACATTTTTAATGAAACGGGAGAGGAATGTGGACTTCCCCGAGCCACTAGGACCTACAATGATTGCATTAAAAGGTGTTTGCCAGGTTTGAGATGCCATCCTAAACTGAGTTTCAAATAAAGAAAACGACTCGTTTTATACATGTTTTTTTGTATATGATATTGTCTTGTTCTTTCTTTGTAGATTTATAATTGAGATACTGTTTCTTAACTTCCACTGACATAGAGATAAGATTAGGACTAAACTTCCGTTTTTTATTTGATTTATGGTGATTATGTTTGTGATTAGGATGAAATCGTATTTAAATTTCAAACGCTTGCAATGCGCGGGGTATTTTATTATTATCAACACTATAACCGTCTCAAAAATTGATGCCCAAACGCAGACTCGTTAAAAACCTAAAATCGTCTCAAAATGCCAGTGTCCAGATAGCTCAATGGTTCAGAGCAACACCCACGACAGGTGGAGATCAGGGTCCAAGTAGCTCAATTGGTTAGAGCAACACCCGCGACAGGCGGAGATCAGGGTTCGAGTAGCTCAATTGGTTAGAGCAACACCCGCGACAGGCGGAGATCAGGGTTCGAGTCCGCGTTTGGGCATCAATTTTTGAGAAGGTTATAGTGTTGTTAATAATAAAATGTTTGTGATTATTTTGTCTTTTTGGAAAGGCTCTATCGAAGGACTTCATAAAAATTGAATGAAAGACGTTGAAAGCTTGATTCATATCAGTTTCTGCATATATAGGGAGTCCCAATTAATCTCTCTTAATAGAAAGGCGAAATAATCTATTTGATTTTGTTTAAATGTGCGTTTGATGAGTTTAACGTTATCTTCCGATTCATGCTTGTTGTTACCAGTGATTGAAGGATTGGGGATATTAATGTATATCAATTGGGCCTTGTGGTCTGACAGCCCTAATTCCACGTGTGCTATTTGATTAACACACTTGTTATTCGTAATGACGTTGTCAATTGAGGCAGACATAGTTTTCAGTTGCATTATTGCTACTCTTGTGGCTTCTTTATTGAGGAGTCTGCAGTTTCCTAACAGTACCGTTTCTGAAAACATTAAGGATAGTTTTTGATCGTTGATGTCTTTATTAAAATCTCCACAGATGAAGAGGTTTTGTTGCCCTATGTGGTTCAACAGGTTTAGCAGATGTGACAGTCAGTAGCCAGTAGTCAGTATTCAGGCTTTTGGGGGCTTGTAGCAAGTAAAGATTATAAATCGGAGCTGACGAAGGTTTTCAAACTACAGAAGCACGCTATCAGAGTTATCACCAGCAAAGCAAGAATTATCAGTTGTAGAGGGGCATTTAGAGAGCTTAATATACTCACACTAGCCAGCCTGTATATCTTAGAAGCTGTCACATTTGTTAAAACCAATATTTCTCTGTTCATAAATCAAGACTCTCATGTACACAGCACTAGGTCTAGGCAACTGCCAACTTGCCAGTCACATAGAACGGCACTCTACCAATCGGGCCTCTATTTTAAGGGAGCAAAACTATTTAAAACGCTGCCCGCCAGTCTAAGAGACATAGACAGCCCCAAAAACTTAAAAAAAAAAGAGTGAAAGTTTACCTAATGGGCAAGGAGTTTTATAACATAGAAGAATTCTTTAATGATGATTAATAATTTTATATTGTTTGACGAAGTATAACTGTAATAACATGTATGTTACGGAAATAAAATCAATAAATAAATAAAAAAATATTACAAGGAGACTTCAACTCAATTGCGCATATTTCGAATTCAGATTCGATTGCCCTTAGATTGATGTCATTTCTGGGAGTGCAGACCAACTTCGAGACATTATTTACATAGATAGCGGTACCACCGCCCTTTTTACTATTTCTACTGAAACATGATACCTATGATACCTATGATACCTATGATACCTATGATACCTATGATACCTATGATACCTATGATACCTATGATACCTATGATACCTATGATACCTATGATACCTATGATACCTATGATACCTATGATACCTATGATACTAGTTTGTAATTATCGAAGGATGCTACTCTGGGAATGTCTCCCGAGAGCCAGTGCTCGGACAGACAAAGTAGATCTATGTTATCATTTAACATTGATAGTTCGAGCTCAAGTGCGTCGAACTGGTTTATTATACTTGTAATATTTACATGTCAAAGTTTGACCTTATTAGTGGATCCCGTCACAGTTCCAGTTGCGTTGACCGCTCAATGTTTTTGAACATTTCCGCGCCAGAAGATTTGTTTTTCTTTCTTCTCTGCTGGTCTAGTTTCTTGTTTTCTCCACGTCTTGTCTTCTATTTTCCTGTATTCCTGTCCATTATCAGTACCCACTTGTCTAAACAAGTGTTCTTTTTTTCATTAGCTGTACTAGATCTATAGTGATTGTTATCAACCTTGGCTCGAATGTTATTCTGCCCGAGCCACCTCTCTAGGGCCTAGGCCGGTCATTACACTAGCAGGTTTGGTAAGTCTGATGATGGGAAGGAAATGCACTATCGAGTCACACAATGCTTCTTTACCCTGTGCGTTGAGGTGTGTACCATCATAACTAAGGTGCTTATCAAAGATTTTTTTGTCAAGAAAGTTTATTCTGATGTTAGAGCAGCATTTATCCTTCACCAAATTTATTGTATTGTGAATTAGAAGATTGATTTGCTTAATGCGTGAATAATCATCAATCTGTGAGACTTGGAACTTACGTCGAATTACGTTGTTGACGATAAGCTTGCATTTCCTGCTGATTGGAATATTCATGGTTGCTTGTGATGGTTGCTTGTGATGGTTGCTTGTGATGGTTGCTTGTGATGGTTGCTTGTGTTTCAGGTAACGGCCTCATCAAATCGTTAGATCTCCCCAGTACAATTAGCCAATCCTTACCGCTAAGCATCTTTGCTTCATTGCACGCTCTTTCCACTATCACTTTCAAGTTCACACTTGTCTTCAAGTAGGTACACATATCATAGGTTTTCCCTTTTGATATTTCAATGAAAACCAAAAGTTCGGAGGAAAGCAATACGAGGGTTCGACGGGCGGTATCCCGATTTTTACAGTGAATTACAAACGTTACGTGGAATTTATCAATGGATTTTATTTAGAAACATAGGCGATGAAAAATTGGAACAGATGACAAGTTTAGTAAATGATACAGTGGTAAAGAATTGAAAAGAGGTATAAAAGTGGTTACAGACAATCACTGAATTTATGCATGAGATTTTACAAGTATATATTATTATCAAGTAACTCACCAGGGGAATGGATTCTTGCAGCGTCGCACTTGATCAGTTTAAAATCAGACTTTAGTTGAAAAACTAGACTTGTTGGGAAATTGGCAAATTGAATAAGTTTCTGTGTATTTCTATCAATCAGAATTACAAGTCTAAACGTGATTTTACAAGATGTTACCTTTTGACGACGACTGACGTGGAGGTGTTCTTACTGGCTTATTACTGGCTACTCTCTTGCTACTGCTTTCAAAAACTGGACTATATATACTGGCAAGTGTTCGGCTGCAGTCGACCAAGGGTGGGAACACATATGTTGGAATGCGGATATCTGGAAAACCACCCTTCTTAAGTTAATAAGAAATCACATAGTGCACTCTGGTCTTCATGATAAAGGTGGTGTTCTAGAAAGTCAAGGGTGGCTGTTGACCGTGGTGATTTATATGCTATTGCAGTTAAGACAAGAGATCTCATGTTGCACTCTGGTCTTCATGATAAAGGTGGTGTTCTAGAAAATCAAGGGTGGCTGTTGACCGTGGTGATTTATATGCTATTGCAGTTAAGACAAGAGATCTCATGTTGCACTCTGGTCTTCATGATAAAGGTGGTGTTCTAGAAAGTCAAGGGTGGCTGTTGACCGTGGTGATTTATATGCTATTGCAGTTAAGACAAGAGATCTCATAGTGCACTCTGGTCTTCATGATAATGGTGGTGTTCTAGAAAGTCAAGGGTGGCTGTTGACCGTGGTGATTTATATGCTATTGCAGTTAAGACAAGAGATCTCATGTTGCACTCTGGTCTTCATGATAAAGGTGGTGTTCTAGAAAGTCAAGGGTGGCTGTTGACCGTGGTGATTTATATGCTATTGCAGTTAAGACAAGAGATCTCATGTTGCACTCTAGTCTTCATGATAAAGGTGGTGTTCTAGAAAGTCAAGGGTGGCTGTTGACCGTGGTGATTTATATGCTATTGCAGTTAAGACAAGAGATCTCATAGTGCACTCTGGTCTTCATGATAATGGTGGTGTTCTAGAAAGTCAAGGGTGGCTGTTGACCGTGGTGATTTATATGCTATTGCAGTTAAGACAAGAGATCTCATGTTGCACTCTGGTCTTCATGATAAAGGTGGTGTTCTAGAAAGTCAAGGGTGGCTGTTGACCGTGGTGATTTATATGCTATTGCAGTTAAGACAAGAGATCTCATGTTGCACTCTGGTCTTCATGATAAAGGTGGTGTTCTAGAAAGTCACGGGTTGCTGTTGACCGTGGTGATTTATATGCTATTGCAGTTAAGACAAGAGATCTCATGTTGCACTCTGGTCTTCATGATAAAGGTGGTGTTCTAGAAAGTCAAGGGTGGCTGTTGACCGTGGTGATTTATATGCTATTGCAGTTAAGACAAGAGATCTCATGTTGCACTCTGGTCTTCATGATAAAGGTGGTGTTCTAGAAAGTCAAGGGTGGCTGTTGACCGTGGTGATTTATATGCTATTGCAGTTAAGACAAGAGATCTCATGTTGCACTCTGGTCTTCATGATAAAGGTGGTGTTCTAGAAAGTCAAGGGTGGCTGTTGACCGTGGTGATTAATATGCTATTGCAGTTAAGACAAGAGATCTCATGTTGCACTCTGGTCTTCATGATGAAGGTGGTGTTCTAGAAAGTCAAGGGTGGCTGTTGACCGTGGTGATTTATATGCTATTGCAGTTAAGACAAGAGATCTCATGTTGCACTCTGGTCTTCATGATAAAGGTGGTGTTCTAGAAAGTCAAGGGTGGCTGTTGACCGTGGTGATTTATATGCTATTGCAGTTAAGACAAGAGATCTCATGTTGCACTCTGGTCTTCATGATAAAGGTGGTGTTCTAGAAAGTCAAGGGTGGCTGTTGACCGTGGTGATTTATATGCTATTGCAGTTAAGACAAGAGATCTCATGTTGCACTCTGGTCTTCATGATAAAGGTGGTGTTCTAGAAAGTCAAGGGTGGCTGTTGACCGTGGTGATTTATATGCTATTGCAGTTAAGACAAGAGATCTCATGTTGCACTCTGGTCTTCATGATAAAGGTGGTGTTCTAGAAAGTCATGGGTTGCTGTTGACCGTGGTGATTTATATGCTATTGCAGTTAAGACAAGAGATCTCATGTTGCACTCTGGTCTTCATGATAAAGGTGGTGTTCTAGAAAGTCAAGGGTGGCTGTTGACCGTGGTGATTTATATGCTATTGCAGTTAAGACAAGAGATCTCATGTTGCACTCTGGTCTTCATGATAAAGGTGGTGTTCTAGAAAGTCACGGGTTGCTGTTGACCGTGGTGATTTATATGCTATTGCAGTTAAGACAAGAGATCTCATGTTGCACTCTGGTCTTCGTGATAAAGGTGGTGTTCTAGAAAGTCAAGGGTGGCTGTTGACCGTGGTGATTTATATGCTATTACAGTTAAGACAAGAGATCTCATGTTGCACTCTGGTCTTCATGATAAAGGTGGTGTTCTAGAAAGTCAAGGGTGGCTGTTGACCGTGGTGATTTATATGCTATTGCAGTTAAGACAAGAGATCTCATGTTGCACTCTGGTCTTCATGATAAAGGCGGTGTTCTAGAAAGTCAAGGGTGGCTGTTGACCGTGGTGATTTATATGCTATTGCAGTTAAGACAAGAGATCTCATGTTGCACTCTGGTCTTCATGATAAAGGTGGTGTTCTAGAAAGTCAAGGGTGGCTGTTGACCGTGGTGATTTATATGCTATTGCAGTTAAGACAAGAGATCTCATAGTGCACTCTGGTCTTCATGATAAAGGTGGTGTTCTAGAAAGTCAAGGGTGGCTGTTGACCGTGGTGATTTATATGCTATTGCAGTTAAGACAAGAGATCTCATGTTGCACTCTGGTCTTCATGATAAAGGTGGTGTTCTAGAAAGTCAAGGGTGGCTGTTGACCATGGTGATTTATATGCTATTGCAGTTAAGACAAGAGATCTCATGTTGCACTCTGGTCTTCATGATAAAGGTGGTGTTCTAGAAAGTCAAGGGTGGCTGTTGACCGTGGTGATTTATATGCTATTGCAGTTAAGACAAGAGATCTCATGTTGCACTCTGGTCTTCATGATAAAGGTGGTGTTCTAGAAAGTCAAGGGTGGCTGTTGACCGTGGTGATTTATATGCTATTGCAGTTAAGACAAGAGATCTCATGTTGCACTCTGGTCTTCATGATAAAGGTGGTGTTCTAGAAAGTAAAGGGTGGCTGTTGACCGTGGTGATTTATATGCTATTGCAGTAAAGACAAGAGATCTCATGTTGCACTCTGGTCTTCATGATAAAGGTGGTGTTCTAGAAAGTCAAGGGTGGCTGTTGACCGTGGTGATTTATATGCTATTGCAGTTAAGACAAGAGATCACATGTTGCACTCTGGTCTTCATGATAAAGGTGGTGTTCTAGAAAGTCAAGGGTGGCTGTTGACCGTGGTGATTTATATGCTATTGCAGTTAAGACAAGAGATCTCATGTTGCACTCTGGTCTTCATGATAAAGGTGGTGTTCTAGAAAGTCAAGGGTTGCTGTTGACCGTGGTGATTTATATGCTATTGCAGTTAAGACAAGGGATCTCATGTTGCACTCTGGTCTTCATGATAAAGGTGGTGTTCTAGAAAGTCAAGGGTGGCTGTTGACCGTGGTGATTTATATGCTATTGCAGTTAAGACAAGAGATCTCATGTTGCACTCTGGTCTTCATGATAAAGGTGGTGTTCTAGAAAGTAAAGGGTGGCTGTTGACCGTGGTGATTTATATGCTATTGCAGTTAAGACAAGATATCTCATGTTGCACTCTGGTCTTCATGATAAAGGTGGTGTTCTAGAAAGTCAAGGGTGGCTGTTGACCGTGGTGATTTATATGCTATTGCAGTTAAGACAAGAGATCTCATGTTGCACTCTGGTCTTCATGATAAAGGTGGTGTTCTAGAAAGTCAAGGGTGGCTGTTGACCGTGGTGATTTATATGCTATTGCAGTTAAGACAAGAGATCTCATAGTGCACTCTGGTCTTCATGATAAAGGTGGTGTTCTAGAAAGTCAAGGGTGGCTGTTGACCGTGGTGATTTATATGCTATTGCAGTTAAGACAAGAGATCTCATGTTGCACTCTGGTCTTCATGATAAAGGTGGTGTTCTAGAAAGTCAAGGGTGGCTGTTGACCGTGGTGATTTATATGCTATTGCAGTTAAGACAAGAGATCTCATGTTGCACTCTGGTCTTCATGATAAAGGTGGTGTTCTAGAAAGTCAAGGGTGGCTGTTGACCGTGGTGATTTATATGCTATTGCAGTTAAGACAAGAGATCTCATGTTGCACTCTGGTCTTCATGATAAAGGTGGTGTTCTAGAAAGTCAAGGGTGGCTGTTGACCGTGGTGATTTATATGCTATTGCAGTTAAGACAAGAGATCTCATGTTGCACTCTGGTCTTCATGATAAAGGTGGTGTTCTAGAAAGTCAAGGGTGGCTGTTGACCGTGGTGATTTATATGCTATTGCAGTTAAGACAAGAGATCTCATGTTGCACTCTGGTCTTCATGATAAAGGTGGTGTTCTAGAAAGTCAAGGGTGGCTGTTGACCGTGGTGATTTATATGCTATTGCAGTTAAGACAAGAGATCTC
Organism: Protonemura montana; assembly: GCA_947568835.1. Taxonomy (NCBI): domain Eukaryota; kingdom Metazoa; phylum Arthropoda; class Insecta; order Plecoptera; family Nemouridae; genus Protonemura; species Protonemura montana. The sequence goes on from OX387611.1 coordinate 12,747,957, forward strand.
ATAGTGCACTCTGGTCTTCATGATAAAGGTGGTGTTCTATAAAGTCAAGGGTGGCTGTTGACCGTGGTGATTTATATGCTATTGCAGTTAAGACAAGAGATCTCATGTTGCACTCTGGTCTTCATGATAAAGGTGGTGTTCTAGAAAGTCAAGGGTGGCTGTTGACCGTGGTGATTTATATGCTATTGCAGTTAAGACAAGAGATCTCATGTTGCACTCTGGTCTTCATGATAAAGGCGGTGTCCTAGAAAGTCAAGGGTGGCTGTTGACCGTGGTGATTTATATGCTATTGCAGTTAAGACAAGAGATCTCATGTTGCACTCTGGTCTGCATGATAAAGGTGGTGTTCTAGAAAGTCAAGGATGGCTGTTGACCGTGGTGATTTATATGCTTTTGCAGTTAAGACAAGAGATCTCATGTTGCACTCTGGTCTTCATGATAAAGGTGGTGTTCTAGAAAGTCAAGGGTGGCTGTTGACCGTGGTGATTTATATGCTATTGCAGTTAAGACAAGAGATCTCATAGTGCACTCTGGTCTTCATGATAATGGTGGTGTTCTAGAAAGTCAAGGGTGGCTGTTGACCGTGATGATTTATATGCTATTGCAGTTAAGACAAGAGATCTCATGTTGCACTCTGGTCTTCATGATAAAGGTGGTGTTCTAGAAAGTCAAGGGTTGCTGTTGACCGTGGTGATTTATATGCTATTGCAGATAAGACAAGAGATCTCATGTTGCACTCTGGTCTTCATGATAAAGGTGGTGTTCTAGAAGGGCAAGGGTGGATTCCTATGCTAATGAAGTTCAGGGTAGCTAACCATTGTGTTCAGGAATTTGGCCGGTGTACAGGCTCAACAAGGATGCAATCTATGATTGCATGGAGGTGGTTGTGAAATGAGAGTAATCACGAGGATTACATTGTGATACACATTTACTTGATAGTTACTCCCTAATTTTTGCTTCAGAATTATATACAGTTGTTAGCTACGCTTTTCATTGATACTGTTCATTTGATGGCTTCATCAGTTTTACAATAAATTGTGCCAAATGCATGAGTTCGTAAAAACATGCATCAACTATAACCGCCTCTAACGTAATCCATAATAAGTATTCATCTAAAAGCTAAATCACAAAAGTCACACTTGTTTAAATTACTAGTCTTTTGTGATAGTTTAGTAAAATTAGTCAATTTAAAAAAAAAACTGTCGGCTGAACAAGCGACCAGTTGACATGTTATCTCGATCCGTTGAAAGGAACACAGATTCTTACAGCTTCTTCAGGTGACCCAGACTCAAGGAAATGTACAAAAAACAATTTTTTCAATTTTTTATTTTTCCATTTGATGTTTTAGCTTTTCAAATATATAATTACGGTTATGTAGTATTATTCTTACAATTACAGGATTGTTTTATATCGATCGATTTGCAATAGCATATCGTGCATGGCATTAATTTTCTGAATATGGTAACCATGTTTTGTTATTTTTCAATCCTGCTTTGTCATTTTCAATATCAGGCTGAATTTGGCTGAATCAAAATTTAAATAGTTGCGCCAACATTCGTCTGTACCGGCTGTCCTTGTTGAACAGATGTTTATTAAATGTTGGTTCCGATTTGAGTGGTATCAGAGGTGGTATACTTCAGTTTACTTCGATCGTTTTATATGGTTTTGTTTGTGCCATATTTGATAATGCCTTGTTGTTTACGTTTAACGAAGAAGCGGAAGCAAAGCTTTCAGATAAAATCAGTTTTTAAGCCTCAAGATGTTGTAGTGGAAAAGAAGCAAAAGTGGGGTTAAATACGCCTGGTACCAGGCGCTCAATAACGCCTTTTTTAAGTTCGTCAAGACAAAAGTTGGAAGGACACTTTGAAGATTCAGAAATCAGTGAGAATAGTCCAGACAGTGGTAACGAAATTATCAAAATGGAACTTTTGACTGTTGCTCTGCAGAGCTTCGTTGCTTGTCGCGAGTGCCACGACAAATCCTGCATCTCTACAGTGACCGCTGTGCATAATAGTCTTGCATCAAAACTGAAACTTTTTGTGAACGTTGTAAAGCTGAGTTTGCCTTCGATTCATCAGAGAAAAGAGTAATTGCAGCTGCTGGTTAAGCTTTTTTGGTATGATGTGAATACACGTTTGGTTTTTGGTCTACGAAAGATTAGCAAGGAGCGCAAGGCAAGGCAGATTTGAAGAAACTGCAAGCGGCAGCTTGAGGACATGGAAGATAACTTGGACAACCCTTCTTATCGAGCTGGAATCGCTAGAAAAATGAGAAAGTCAAATTTAATTTATTGTTACAGGTGGTACAATTTAGTAATTTAGTGGAATTTATTGGTCAGCGAAACGCGTCAAACATGAAAATACTATGCAAGATCCAAGAAAACTATTGTATTACTTATAATTAGAAGTATGTCTGCTCAAATAAAATAACTTTTTGGTTCTAATACTTTCAGAACATTGCGCTTTTATGGAAAAATAGCAAAAATAGCGTGCTAAAAATAACCACTGCGATTATCTCGGCTCCCAGTTTTGTTGTATTCATTGTACTTTTACTCAGAGTCTGAAAAGCAGCCTCATCATCCCCTCATTCACAGACCTCATTAGATCAGTGCCACATGGCCAATGCAACCATCTTCTGACTTTGTGTTGGTTTGATTCTAGCTTGCAGTGAAGTCTGGAAGGACATAGAGTTGAGCTGTCAACTTCAACTCATCCTACAGCAGTGACTCTTGACAGGTAGGTTTCAATATTTCAAGATGCAATACAAAGTGGAAATATATCATCATGGTTTGTTGAGGGGGCAGTGAGGGATGTTACTAATGTCGGCGCTGTGTGCCAGGAATATTGACAAGACTTGGCGCTAATCCACCTTGTATTTGTTCTACGTGATTTAAAACTCCAATCATACTTTATCTTGCTATCGCAACACCAAGGCTTCCTGCTATGCCATAACATGCCATAACGAACCATGTCATACCATACCATTAGATATACCATACCTTGCCATGCCATGCCATGCCATGCCATGCCATGCCATGCCTTGCCATGCCATGCCATGCCATGCCATGCCATGCCATGCCTTGCCATGCCATGCCATGCCATGCCATGCCATGCCTTGCCTTGCCATGCCATGTCTTGCCATGCCATGCCATGCCATGCCTTGCCATGCCTTGCCTCGCCATGCCATGCCATGCCTTGCCATGCCTTGCCATGCCTTGCCATGCCTTGCCATGCCTTGCCATGCCATGCCATGCCTTGCCATGCCATGACATGCCTTGCCATGCCATGCCATGCCTTGCCTCGCCATGCCTTGCCATGCCATGCCTTGCCTTGCCTTGCCTTGCCTTGCCTTGCCATACCATGCCATGCCATGCCATGCCTTGCCATGCCATGCCTTGCCTTGCCTTGCCATGCCTCGCCATGCCATGTCATGCCTTGCCATGCCATGCCATGCCTTGCCATGCCATGCCTTGCCATGCCTTGCCTTGCCATGCCATGCCTTGCCATACCATGCCATGCCATGCCATGCCATGCCATGCCTTGCCATGCCATGCCATGCCATGCCTTGCCATGCCATGCCTTGCCTTGCCATGCCATGCCATGCCATGCCATGTCATGCCTTGCCTTGCCATGCCATGCCATGTCATGCCTTGTCATGCCTTGCCATGCCATGCCATGCCATGCCATGCCATGCCATGGCATGCCATGTCATGCCATGCCTTGCCTTGCCATGCCATGCCATGCCATGCCATGCCATACCATGCCATGCCTTGCCATGCCTTGCCATGCCATGCCATGCCATGCCATGTCTTGCCTTGCCCTGCCATGCCATGCCATGCCTTGCCAAACGAGGGACTTTTGACCAATATTTCCCGAGCAATATTTGGTTTTGTTCCACGTGGCTGGTGCTGGTGCTGGTGCTGCTAGAAATGGTTGATCTTACAAGATGCTGTGGTTCTGTATCTTTAGAGTTTTTAAGCTTAGAGTAAACAATCTAACAATCCTTCCATTGTCTCTGACTAAAGAGATGTTCGCTGGCTTCCATTACATTGCATCGATCTGTTGATTCTTGATGGCCGTTATGATTTGATGGCTTTTTGTCTGCTGTCAGATTTAATAGAGGCTTCTCTTTGGCTTCTCTTTGGCTTCTATTTAACTTTTATTTCGGTTGATGTTTGTGTGTTGTTTCAAACGGAAACTGGTTTACCGAGGCAAGATCTTGAGTCGCCGCTATTTCCGACTCTCGCCGAGTGCATCGACGTTGAATGACGGCGTTGTCGCTGAACTCGGTCACTGTGACGTCAGACAGTAGCTGGTGACGTCAGACAGTAGACTGATATCTGTACACGCCTTGAGCTCGCGTGTTGAACGAAGCCTTCTAAACGCCCCTCCCCTTCTAGACACTGAATCTAGGGTCCCTAGCAGAACAAACTCTTATTACACTTGGTACTTCATTCACTTGTTTCTTTTGTTTCAGAATTACCTGCTGAAGAAGGTGAGTTTCATTTACAAGATTAATTCCTAAATGACAGAAACAAGTTGTCTTTGTTGCACTTTGATTCTAAATTGTTTTTATTTCCCGCAGGAAAATCGATATGGCAGTTGGTACTGGAACAATTCGACGACCTTTTAGTCAAGATCCTATTATTAGCCGCAATCATCTCCTTTGTAAGTACAAGATCGCCTCTCTCTTGCCCTGCATTGCTCTCTCTCTTGCTGTCTCACGCCGTCCCTTGTCTTCCAGGTACTAGCCTTGTTTGAAGATAATGAAGACCAAATCACAGCATTCGTTGAACCTTTCGTCATTCTGCGGATTCTCATCGCCAACGCCATCGTTGGAGTGTGGCAGGTAAGAGAACTACCCCTAAAGATGCCCCTGACCTGACCTGACCTGACCTGACCTAACCTAACCTAACCTAACCTAACCTAACCTGACCTGACCTAACCTAACCTGACCTTACCTGACCTGACCTAACCTAACCTAACCTCACCAAACCTGACCTGACCTAACCTGACCTGACCTAACCTGACCTGACCTAACCTGACCTGACCTAACCTGACCTGACCTGACCTGACCTAACCTGAACTGACCTGACCTAACCTGACCTAACTTTACCTAACATAACCTGACCTGACCTAACCTAACCTGACCTAACTTTACCTAACATAACCGAACCTAACCTAACCTAACTTTACCTAACCTAACCTAACCACCCCTAAAGATCCCCTTGACCTAATCTAATCTAACCTGACCTGACCTGACCTAACCTGACCTAACCTGACCATACCTAATTTTACCTAACATAACCGAACCTAACCTAACCTAACCTAACTTTACCTAACCACACCTAACCACCCCTAAAGATCCCCTTGACCTAATCTAACCTAACCTAACCTAACCTGACCAAATCTAAGCCTGGGACTTCAGTCTCCCAATCTAGGAAGTGGTTTAAATGAGATGGACTTGAATTGGTATAAAATGGATCTCAAGATGATCCTGATTGTTGTTGTGTTTCCAGGAAAGGAATGCTGAGTCGGCTATTGAAGCTCTGAAGGAGTATGAGCCCGAGATGGGAAAGGTCCTCCGAGGGGATAAGTCTGGAATCCAGAAGATCCGCGCCAAGGAGATTGTTCCCGGAGATGTTGTTGAGATCTCAGGTCAGCCGTTTAAACCAATCTTTGTATCCATTCAGCATAAAGTCTTTCAACCTTCTGTTGTAACCATGGAAACCAATGTTTGGGAGGTTATTAGTGTCGTTAATAATAAAATACCATCGACATTGCTAGCGATTGCCATTAATAAACACAATGATTGTGACGTGATATAGCGTCACTAGAATCAGAGTGACTCTGAGTATTCACAGCCTCTTGGTTCTACTCCTTGGAGATCTAAGATGTCCAAGTGGAGATCAGGTGTAGATCTTGGTCCATGTGTTTGATTGGTTAGAGCAACACCCGCGACAGGTGGAGATCGGGGTCCAAGTAGCTCAATTGGTTAGAGCAACACCCGCGACAGGTGGAGATCGGGGTCCATGCGTTTGATTGGTTAGAGCAACACCCGCGACAGGTGGAGATCGAGGTCCATGTGTTTGATTGGTTAGAGCAACACCCGCGACAGGTTGAGATCGGGGTCCAAGTAGCTCAATTGGTTAGAGCAACACCTGCGACAGGTGAAGATCGGGGTCCAAGTAGCTCAATTGGTTAGAGCAACACCCACGACAGGTGGAGATCGGGGTCCAAGTAGCTCAATTGGTTAGAGCAACACCCGCGACAGGTGGAGATCGGGGTCCAAGTAGCTCAATTGGTTAGAGCAACACCTGCGACAGGTGGAGATCGGGGTCCAAGTAGCTCAATTGGTTAGAGCAACACCCACGACAGGTGGAGATCTGGGTCCAAGTAGCTCAATTGGTTAGAGCAACACCCGCGACAGGTGGAGATCGGGGTCCAAGTAGCTCAATTGGTTAGAGCAACACCTGCGACAGGTGGAGATCGGGGTCCAAGTAGCTCAATTGGTTAGAGCAACACCCACGACAGGTGGAGATCGGGGTCCAAGTAGCTCAATTGGTTAGAGCAACACCCGCGACAGGTGGAGATCGGGGTCCAAGTAGCTCAATTGGTTAGAGCAACACCCACGACAGGTGGAGATCGGGGTCCAAGTAGCTCAATTGGTTAGAGCAACACCCGCGACAGGTTGAGATCGGGGTCCAAGTAGCTCAATTGGTTAGAGCAACACCCGCGACAGGTGGAGATCGGGGTCCAAGTAGCTCAATTGGTTAGAGCAACACCTGCGACAGGTGGAGATCGGGGTCCAAGTAGCTCAATTGGTTAGAGCAACACCCGCGACAGGTGGAGATCGAGGTCCATGTGTTTAATTGGTTAGAGCAACACCCGCGACAGGTTGAGATCGGGGTCCAAGTAGCTCAATTGGTTAGAGCAACACCCGCGACAGGTGGAGATCGGGGTCCAAGTAGCTCAATTGGTTAGAGCAACACCTGCGACAGGTGGAGATCGGGGTCCAAGTAGCTCAATTGGTTAGAGCAACACCCGCGACAGGTGGAGATCGGGGTCCAAGTAGCTCAATTGGTTAGAGCAACACCCGCGACAGGTGGAGATCGGGGTCCAAGTAGCTCAATTGGTTAGAGCAACACCTGCGACAGGTGGAGATCGGGGTCCAAGTAGCTCAATTGGTTAGAGCAACACCCACGACAGGTGGAGATCGGGGTCCAAGTAGCTCAATTGGTTAGAGCAACACCCGCGACAGGTGGAGATCGGGGTCCAAGTAGCTCAATTGGTTAGAGCAACACCCGCGACAGGTGGAGATCGGGGTCCAAGTAGCTCAATTGGTTAGAGCAACACCCACGACAGGTGGAGATCGGGGTCCAAGTAGCTCAATTGGTTAGAGCAACACCCACGACAGGTGAAGATCGGGGTCCAAGTAGCTCAATTGGTTAGAGCAACACCCACGACAGGTTGAGATTGGGGTCCAAGTAGCTCAATTGGGTAGAGCAACACCTGGGACAGGTTGAGATCTTGGTCCATGTGTTTGATTATCTTGTCTTGTTCTTACAGTGGGAGACAAGATTCCAGCTGATATCAGACTCATCAAGATCATGTCAACCACACTACGTATCGACCAGTCGATCCTGACAGGAGAGTCTGTGTCCGTCATCAAGCACACAGATGCGATCCCAGATCCTCAAGCTGTCAATCAAGACAAGAAGAACATCTTGTTCTCTGGAACTAACGTAGCTGCCGGCAAAGCAAGGGGAGTTGTCATCGTTACTGGACTCAACACTGCAATCGGTGAGTTAACTTCAATAATAATAACGTAGGTTAACTCGCTTTTTAATATCGTTACGTGTTTATCAATCGTTGAGGTAAACATTGATGGAGATTTTTTGAGCATGAAAAGTTACAAAAGCGAGTTAACCTACGAGAAATATTGAAATTAAATTTCATACGACAGTGGCTCCACTTAATGTGATGTTCCGGTACTCTGTATTTTTGTCGGTAAGGCAGTCATTTGGCGGCCATCTTTCACGCAGAGACTGAAACATTGACGTTGTTTCTCCACCTAGAACCTACACTCAACGCTAGCACCACATGGCCAGATGTCAAAACATAATAATGATTTCCTGTACAAAATGTTTGAATGATCGCAGACAGATTGTGAAAAGAAAAAGCTATGCAATAAAATAGTTAACATTTATTATGCTGCCCAAACATTACAACAATAATAATAATAATTTGTTTATTGTCATTTAGAACATATACAAGTAATTTGACAGTAATTGTTTTAAAATTAAATGGTACAATATTCTTTGACAGAATAAAAACATCTCTCAATTAAAAACTATTTTATGCTATTCCTTAGCGCCGGTCCTTTTTTTTCCTTGATATAATTCGGTAGAGCATTGCAGTTTTAGCAGTTTTGCACCTGCAAAATCTGGGTCTTTCTTTGTTATTTCTAGTTTTATTTTCTTTAGTTTATAATTTAAACTAAAATTTAAACTAGTGTCTGGCATGTCCAGTAGATTTGTTCTGGTAATGTTTTCCCAACATTAAAACTTGTTTGTTTGTTTGTTTATCCAGGCAAGATCAGGACTGAGATGTCAGAGACTGAGGAAATCAAGACTCCACTTCAACAGAAGTTGGATGAATTTGGTGAACAACTTTCCAAGGTAATCTCTCTGATCTGCGTTGCTGTCTGGGCGATCAACATTGGACATTTCAACGATCCGGCTCACGGTGGTTCCTGGATCAAGGGGGCCGTGTACTACTTCAAGATTGCTGTGGCACTTGCTGTTGCTGCTATCCCTGAAGGTGACATATCAAGCTAATACTGGGTCTTTTGCTGATTTAAAACTGTTTCTTTGTTATTATTCATTAGAACTATTTTAAAATACAGAGACCATCTTTACAGTTCATAAACCCATTCACTTTTTCACTATTGTAAGCAAGTTTTGTCATATGTTCATGTCATGGTCATGTCATGGTCATGTCATGGTCATGTCCCCAAGAATCCCCAAGAACGCAAAGGAATTTAGACGCCGGCTAAAAGGAAATCAAAGACTGAACAATCCAAACAACTAGTCCTGTAAATAACGTAGCTAACTTCAAGTGGATACCATAGAACTGGCAATCATAAAACATGTACCATGCTTTAATATGAAAATAAATAAATATTATTATTATTATTATGTTCTTGTCATATGTTCATGTCATATGATTTGATTGGTCTACGCTGTAAGATGCTAAGTTTTGATTGGTTCCCAGGTCTCCCTGCTGTCATCACAACTTGCTTGGCTTTGGGCACTCGAAGGATGGCCAAGAAGAACGCTATCGTACGTTCCCTTCCGTCGGTGGAGACCCTGGGTTGCACATCTGTCATCTGCTCCGACAAGACTGGAACTCTGACCACCAATCAGATGTCAGTTAGCCGACTGTTTGTATTTGACAAGATCGACGGTAACGACAGCTCATTCTCCGAGTTCGAGGTGACTGGATCAACATACGTACCAATCGGTGAAGTCTTCCTTCGTGGACAGAAAGTCAAGGCGGCAGACTACGAGATCCTTCACGAGATGGGTGAGATTCTTCCCACACACAAAGAGAGATTCTGTGTGATTAGTTGTTGGAAATTAATCTAGATTTGCTACGGTAACCAATAGCTGTCAAAACACCCAATTGTAAATATAGCTGGCATTATTTTCAATGAGAATCCCAGCTCTGTTTGAGATTCAGAATAATTTAGTAAATATGACAGCTTGCACTGTTGGCTTTCATCTGTTAAGCATAAAGAAAGCTGAGGCTTGTGAACCCAGTAAACTCCTAGAGGCTGTATTAGTAATTCTGTTGTTCTGATTCTAGGAAACATCTGCATCATGTGCAATGACTCTTCAATTGACTTCAACGAATTCAAGCAAGCTTTTGAGAAAGTAGGAGAAGCCACCGAGACTGCTTTGATTGTTCTCGCTGAGAAGATGAACCCCTTCTCGTTGCCCAATACCGGACTTGACCGACGTTCCGCCGCCATCGTAGTCCGTCAAGAGATTGAAACAAAGTGGAAGAAGGAATTCACTCTGGAATTCTCTCGAGATCGCAAGTCCATGTCCTCGTACTGCGTTCTATTGAAGGCTTCTCGTCTGGGAACTGGACCCAAGCTGTTTGTCAAGGGAGCACCGGAAGGTGTACTTGAACGTTGCACACATGCCAGAGTTGGTACACAGAAAGTGCCGCTGACGCCCACGTTGAAGAAACGCATCCTGGAGCTCACTGCCACCTACGGTTGCGGAAGAGATACTCTCCGTTGTCTTGCCCTGGCTGTCGCTGATACCCCAATGAAACTGGTGGACATGAACCTGACAGACTCGACCAAGTTCTACACTTATGAAGTCAACCTTACCTTCGTTGGAGTCGTTGGAATGTTGGATCCTCCTCGCAAGGAAGTCTTCGACGCCATTGTACGATGCAGGGCCGCTGGAATCCGAGTCATTGTCATCACTGGAGATAACAAGGCTACAGCTGAAGCCATCTGCCGCAGGCACGTATAATACACAAGCTTGCACCAAGCCATATACCTTGGTACACATGTCCCTGACTCCCATTGAAGATGCCAACCCAGCTGTACACATCCATGCTTGCACCATGCCCTATACCTTGACACACATGTCCCTGGCTCCCATTGAAGATGCCAACCCAGCTGTACACATCCATGCTTGCACCATGCCCTATACCTTGGCACACATGTCCCTGGCTCCCATTGAAGATGCCAACCCAGCTGTACACATCCATGCTTGCACCATGCCCTATACCTTGACACACATGTCCCTGGCTCCCATTGAAGATGCCAACCCAGCTGTACACATCCATGCTTGCACCATGCCCTATACCTTGACACATAGTCCCTGGCTCCCATTGAAGATGCCAACCCAGCTGCACACATCCATGCTTGCACCATGCCCTATACCTTGACACACATGTCCCTGACTCCCATTGAAGATGCGAACCCAGCTGCACACATCCATGCTTGCACCAAGCCCTTTACCTTGACACACATGTCCCTGGCTCCCATTGAAGATGCCAACCCAGCTGTACACATCCATGCTTGCACCATGCCCTATACCTTGACACACATGTCCCTGGCTCCCATTGAAGATGCCAACCCAGCTGCACACATCCATGCTTGCACCATGCCCTATACCTTGACACACATGTCCCTGACTCCCATTGAAGATGCGAACCCAGCTGCACACATCCATGCTTGCACCAAGCCCTTTACCTTGACACACATGTCCCTGGCTCCCATTGAAGATGCCAACCCAGCTGTACACATCCATGCTTGCACCATGCCCTATACCTTGACACACATGTCCCTGGCTCCCATTGAAGATGCCAACCCAGCTGTACACATCCATGCTTGCACCATGCCCTATACCTTGACACATATGTTCCTGGCTAACAGCTGATTGGTTGCAGGATTGGAGTATTCACTGAAGAAGAGGACACAACTGGAAAGTCTTACTCTGGTCGTGAGTTTGATGACCTACCCGTAGCTGAACAGAAGGCCGCCGTTGCCCGCTCTCGATTGTTCTCTCGAGTGGAGCCGTCTCACAAGTCAAAGATCGTTGAATTCTTGCAGAGCATGAATGAGGTCACTGCTATGACTGGAGATGGTGTCAATGACGCTCCTGCCCTCAAGAAGGTGTGTATTTGTCCTAACCTAACCTAGCCTTACCTTCAAGACCAGGTCTTGACTGAAAGACTGGTGACAGAGATTTGCTTGCACAACAACAGTCTCTTGAAATGCACGAACCTACTCTCAGCAAGTTTAACCTGGAGTTTAAATCCCAAGTAGTTGATAATAACACGTGGCAATAAAATGCCTCCCGCATTGCAAGTGTTTTACTCGCGTGTACTTCAGGCTGAGAATTGTGTTGCTATTTATTAATCACGAGCCCAGCAGCCGTCCTCTGCATTTCTTCTAAATCTTGTTCAAGTTTTGATGTTCGTGGGTCCCATGCCACTGCCACATATTCCAACAAAAGTCACAACATTCCCATGCCACTGCCTCTTCCTATACCTTTGCATCTGTACCCTGTACATTTGTAACCATTACAAACCATAATCTCTCTTTCCAACTATGTTTTTTATATGGTCTTCCCAATTCAGGTTAGATCTAAGAGTTACCCCCAAGTATTTACAAGTATTTTCATACTTAATGTTGAAATTTTGCCCCAGGCTGAGATCGGTATTGCTATGTTTGTCATATTTGAATTGTCATAAGTTTAATTTTGCCCCAGGCTGAGATTGGTATTGCTATGTTTGACATAAGTTTAATTTTGCCCCAGGCTGAGATTGGTATTGCTATGTTTGACATGTATTGTTATTTTGCCCCAGGCTGAGATTGGTATTGCTATGTTTGACATGTATTGTTATTTTGCCCCAGGCTGAGATTGGTATTGCTATGTTTGACATGTATTGTTATTTTGCCCCAGGCTGAGATTGGTATTGCTATGGGATCTGGAACTGCTGTCGCCAAGTCTGCATCCGAGATGGTATTGGCCGACTACAACTTCTCGTCCATCGTGTCCGCGGTAGAAGAAGGCCGAGCGATCTACAACAACATGAAGCAGTTCATCCGTTACTTAATCTCGTCCAACATTGGTGAAGTTGTCTCCATCTTCCTGACCGCCGCTCTAGGTCTACCTGAAGCTTTGATCCCCGTGCAACTTCTCTGGGTCAATCTGGTCACTGATGGTTTGCCTGCAACTGCCCTGGGCTTCAATCCTCCCGACTTGGACATCATGGAGAAGCCACCACGCAAGGCTGATGAATCTCTCATCTCTGGTTGGCTGTTCTTCCGTTACATGGCCGTTGGAACTTACGTAGGAGCTGCCACTGTTGGTGCTGCCACCTGGTGGTTCATGTAGGCGCCCGAGGGACCCCAACTTACCTACTGGCAGCTGGTGAGTTTCATTTTATCAACACAACTTAATCTTCAAGTTGACTTAACCTTTCAATTTTCACCTGCTCCGATTGCAATCAAATTTGCAGAGCACATTCCAGTGTTCCCAACTTCGACCCCACGCGGTTTTTAGAAATATCGGTCTGGTAGTTTCATAACGACTCAAAATATAGGAATATTTAGAGATTTTATATTAACTTTTGATGATGTAGGTTCATCATCCTATCAAAGTTTGCAATGATGTGACAGTAGCTAAGTAATTTCAATTGTTTTGTTTGTTTTGTTTCTAGACTCATCATCTGTCATGCATTGGAGAGAGTGAGGACTTCAAGGGAATCAACTGTCACATCTTCCACAGCCCGTATCCCATGACGATGGCTCTTTCTGTGCTTGTTACCATAGAGATGCTCAATGCCATGAACAGGTCTGTACAAGACAACAGAATACACATGTTGTTGTCGACCAGTCCCTGGTTGCCATGGCAATATAGTTCAACTTGAATGTGTTATGTTCCTGGTTGTTATGGCAACATGTTTTGTTTCAGTTTGTCTGAGAACCTGGTTGTCATGCCAACATGTTTTGTTTGAATGTGTTATGTTCCTGGTTGTCATGCCAACATGTTTTGTTTCAGTTTGTCTGAGAACCAGTCCCTGATTGCCATGCCTCCATGGTGCAACTTGTGGCTGATTGGCTCGATGGCGCTGTCTTTCTCCCTCCACTTTGTCATTCTGCACGTCGAGGTGCTGGCGGTAAGTTGGCGGACCTGGTGGGCTACCGGTATATAGGCTGTTAGATCTGCAACTTGACTGACATGTGTTTGTTTATCTCTGCGCAGGGTGTATTCCAAGTAACTCCTCTGGGTGTTGATGAATGGGTCACCGTCATGAAATTCTCGCTGCCCGTAATACTGCTGGACGAAACCCTCAAGTTCGTAGCCCGCAAGATCACCGACGGTAAGAGTCCGCTGCTCACGGTCCACTGGATCGTGCTCATGTGGGCCGTCTTCTTCGGTTTCATCCTGTATGGTCCGATATAAGCCCCCTGGATACCCACAACCAAGCACCTACTTAACCTCCAGCCCAACAAACTCTAGGAGTTCACTTAAATTCTTAGAGAAGTGCCTTTTGTTTTGTATGCGAGGTGTTATTTTTATATAGAAAGGAAGCGGTTCTTTTTTTAGCAGTTAGTACGTTCCGGCAGAGGATTCCTCGGCCCAATATTACTCGCCTGACAATAATTTTACACGAAAGTGATTCCCGCAACGTGGGGGTTGGCGCCACTGGGTGATAATCGTAGTAGCGTACTTGTATACATTCATTACACACAAACAAAATATGTTAGTAGCGAGTATTTATTATTTAACTTAGTGCAGGAACGTAAGCGGAGACTCACTCACCTTTCCACTAGTAATTTGCCGGGCAAAATGTGCATTCATTAACCTCTTTTCTATTTATTCACACACTAGATATTAGCTACACAGAGATTAGGCTAGCGTGGGCTGGCAACAGAAAGTCCTGCGTCTTCCCTAACAAAGCTCCTGACAAAAGAACCCCTGATCCTGATCCTGGTCCTGGTCCAGACCCCTCGGTTCCCGGTGGAAACGCCGAAGTTTTCAGTGGACAATTGCCGCAAAGTCGTAAGTACTGGCTTGGCCTCGTGGCGTGCTGTTGGTTTGCCTAGCAGACATTTCTCAACCAGATTTCATGAATTGTTGCTTTCAATCTCCTTTTGTCTACCAAAAGTATGTAATATTTGACTGACATCAGGAGTTAAATCAATGAATTATTTAGACAAGGACAAGAGTGTACATAAACCTACAAACTAATAATGTATTGTTCAATTTGTTTCACTTGTCTGACATTGTTGTTTACAAAATAAGACAGTGGATTGCTAATTTAATAAAAACATGAGAGTTTTACGAGGAATGCACCGAGTGTTGTTTGCCGGCTTTGCTTTTCACGTGTGCAGTGGAGTGAGCTTGCCTGGGTTTTATCCGACCATGAACTTGAATGCCAGCGAGCAGCGTGGTTGCCAGTGGTTGGGATGTCTTCCTCCCCGCTTTCTTTCAGCTTCAAGCTTCTTACAAGTATTTCACATAAATTACACCTCTAATGATATATTTAATGATATATTTGATGATATGTTTGCCAGTAGCAATAGACAAGCAAATGGAGTGAAAACTCATGACATTCCATTGATACATTATCCTATTAACATTGAAAGACAATTTTTGAGTTGAATTTAACCGTTGTGTTTTAAATGGAGTTTGACTTTCAAGTCATGTCTCGTGTTCCTCACTGACCGAGGTACATTCCTGTTTTTGAGTGAGTTTTAGGTTTGGCTTTGTGCAATTGTGAATACTTGCAAGTGAGGCCATGCGTTTGAGTTTGCAATCAGCTGGGACCATCTAATTACTCAGGTAATGTACGTGTAAAGACTGCTTAACTTTATTCTTTTACATCTTTGCAATACAATGCTTTGCAACTTTTCTTGACATTTGGGAGCTTGGACTTGCCAATACAACTTGTTATTTGTTATGGGTCCTTGAAGCAAAGCTTTGTGAAAATTGCCTTAGTCATGGGTAAGATCTTGCAATTACAGAGCTTTACATTTCTAGAGATCTTCTTTGTTTCACTTGTAAAGTAACAATATTTTCCGATAAGTTTCCGACAGTTGAACATTACTTTACCTGAAGACCTGCAGCTTGCATCTGAAACTCAGCACATTTAGTTTGGTAATCCTGTTGCTCTCGGAGAAGTCTGACATGTAATCCTGCAATTTCATTGGCTTGTGTGTTTCTATCATTAGAAACCATCTCCAGCTGCTGGTGCATTTCTTCAAGAGCATTTTGTGTGCACTTTTCCTTGCAGACACTTTCTGCTAGTAGTTGATCTAAATGCAGAAATAGAAGACTAACTTGTGTGGGCTGCAACATTCTGATAGGTAGGATTGTATTGTATTCATCTTTATTGTTTTAGGCATTATTGACCCGGTTACAATTTCTTCAAGTACATTTAAAATAGACAATAGTAAATAATTGCTATAATGATTGGTAACTATAGGTACCTACACAGTTAATCATGATACATAGTTGACATATTTACTTGTTAATACATCCTATTTATTACTAATAGATACATAGTTATGATTTCTGAATTTGTGAATGATTACAATATAATTTCCCTGTGGGATCTCAGCCTTTGTTTGAAGTCTTCTATTTTATCAGGCCAGGAACTTAGAACCACACCAAGGTTATTCCATTCAGGGATGGTGCTGCCCAGAAAGGAAAACTTGCCGATGTTGCTATTGTATCCCTTCATTTTTAACTTAAAGTTATTTTCATTTCTTCCTAAAAATACAGATTTATTTATCATATTTTATAACTCTTTCCATGCATTATCTTCATTTATTATTTTGTACATAGCAACCAATTTTGAATCAACCCTTCTCATTTCTAAAGATTCCCATCCGAGTTCAAGAATCATTTCAGTCGGGCTATGCCTTCTTCCATACTTTGCCATCACCTTTCTAGCTGCTCGTCGTTGAATTTTTCCAGCATATCCTTCAACCCTTGCAGTTGTGGGTCCCAGACAATGCTCGCATATTCTAGTGTAGGCCTAACTAATGATTTATATGCCATTTCTTTGATTTCTTTGCTGCTTGTTTTGAGATTTCTAAATACAAAGTTAAGATTGCGCATTCCTTTCTTAGCTACATACTCTGCATGGGGCCTCCACATTAACTTACTATCTAATAGTACTCCTAAATATGTACAGTTGTCATTAAAGTACTTTTAGAAGTACTTTTACAGACAGATTCAGTGTAATTCAACAATAATCGATTATCTATACAAACCAGTGAGTTTCAATTTCATTTCTAATATTTTGTAACTTTCTTCTTTATCACTGAACAATAGCTGCCACTTCATGTTTACTTGGCTGAGCTGATTTTGCTTTTCTTCCAGATTCACTTTAGAATCTTTGCATTGTATTTTTAGCTTCTTGATATAATCCTGGTTTCTTTGGGTTTTTTTCTCCAATTTGCTTTGTGTAGCTCTCACCAACTTGATCAGCTGAGTGTTTTGAATGCTGATCTCTTTGTAGTTGACTTGGAGGTTGGTAAGATCTTCAACGATGGCATCAGCCCAACTTCCCATGCAATGCCACTGCGTTGTTTGTATTATTTCCTTCGACGCCACCTTCCTGTGATTATTACTGTCATTTTAATTGGGGTACAATCAAATTTGTATGCTCTTGCTAAAGTATTTTCTAACTGTAAACTACCTCAAATATCGAATGCAAAGTGTCGTAGAATTGTAGTTGGTCTTTACGCGCTACCCAAAGATATTAGTATTTAGCTTGGCACTAATAAAATGTTGTTAATTGTTTGAGTTGATCAGACACAGATGATAGAAACATAGTCAGTAAAACATATAAACAAGTCAATGCAACAAAATGAAAATAGAAATAGGTAAGTATATGAACCAGTTGCTGGAGTTGAAGTAATAATTACAAATAATAAACACTTTGTGTTTTCCAATCTGAACCTTTATTCTCATTCTTGAATTAAAGGAATCGGAATTTTATTTCTTGAAGTGTGGAATCAGAACTTTTATTTGAAATAATATGCGCAGTCATAAAACACAAGAAGGTTTTGCTTATAGGTAATAACATGTTTGTAAATAAGTATTTATTGTACCTCTGGGCAGCAACTGAAGATTCTCTGTCGATATCATGACAAGTATTTTCTATCCACGTGATTAGTTTCTTCATGAGTGCTTCATTCATCTGACAGCTTTCACATGAAGCCAAGGAAATCAAATCTGTTTGACTAATTCTGGAAACAACTGTGTGGGAAATGTTGGTTGTATTGATATTCGAATCAGTATCTTGGTGCTTGCCATTCATTTCAAACATTTTCCTCTGAGTAACCTGCATAAAAGATATATTATTTTCATCATCAGGAGGTTATCTGCATTTAAAAGTAACATTACAACATTACAGAATGATATTCAAGAGTTGTAATCATTCCAAACCATGCAATCGATCATGCTCTTCTGCAAAGATTGCATTCTCGACCAGAATATGTTTAGTAGACCTCCAAGTGAGAGCTGTTGTGGACGGATCACATTTTTAGCCGCATACAAATTGGTCGAGGGATTTGGAAAATTGTCCACAAATTTTATCAGTAAATTCAGAATCAATAAAAGTCTGAAAAAAAAAACAGAATGAGGTAAAAGTGATGTTCACATTTAATAGCACAGAACAATAATCGCTCTTTTGTGCCAGTTTTGTCGCCTTCCGAAATGCACCGCTTCAGTAAAATATATCTGGTAGACTCAGTAACTCCTGGAAACTTCTTTGCTGTGACTTTAAGATTCTGAACACCCAATAAAGTATGTTGTTGTGGTATCAGAATAGATTCAGTAAGATTCCCATAATAATAAGATGCCCAGTACGTATAGTAATTATTTTAGTACAAGACTCAACCTATATTTCAGTGTGCTGCAGGCAACTTTTAGTTGTTGATGTGAATTCCATGGTTGAAGGTAGAATGTACGTATTAGATTCTGAATTTTAATTCAGTTGGTAGGGTCATATACGCTAACTCATGCTCACATCCGAATAAAAAATATAGCCAGCTGAATTCTAAAATAATTTTTCACAAATTCTATTCCAAATACCAGAATTATTTGGATGGATTTCGGTACAATAGTTAAGTTACCTGTCATAGATGCATTCTAAAAGATTGATGTAGTATTCACCAGCAGATCCATTGAGCTTGTTAAAAATAGACAAGACATCTACAGATTGTGACTGCTTGGAAGGACATCTCCAAGACTTGCAGTCAATCTTGCCCATCCACGAAGACAATGTAATCGAGATATTGACTACTTCTTTCAGATCCCACACCATGGCACGAATCAAGTTTTCATTCAATTGTGCCATCGTTTAAAAATTAAGAGTAAATGAGTAAATCATTCCCTTAGTCAGGAGCACTGACATGTTTAGCGCAAAAGTTGAAAATCATCGATGGGCGCCAGATCCATCGGCTCTGACTTTCATCGACTCTGGCTTGCCTGTCATGGAAGAATCTGTGGTTAGTAGTGTGACCAGCGCGGGCAAAATCGAGCAATTTGTTAATGAAATATTACTGTGCAGTTCTCAATATGGAAATAGCTCTAGTATTTCGTTCACGGCAGTCAATTTGATTGGAAAACCAAGAGTTTATCCACGTTATGGCGACTCTCACGAAGCATATTCTCCTGTAAGTTGTCGGACCAAGCAGTCACCGAAATTTGATGATGCCTTCCAACAACGCTAATCTTGTTAAGTATGCTTAAAGAGTCTATATGCTATTCAAGATGGCGGGTGAGGAGAGTAGTGCGTCTGGTGGCTCCAAGATTAAATATTCTTCCTAAATGTCCGAAGTGCTCAAGAAAAGTTGTAAATGGTGTGAAGTGTGTAATATGTGGCCAACTCAATCATCTGAGATGTGCGCAAGGGACTTCTGGTGAGGAAAACGTAGATATTGATGACTTTATTTGCGGCGACTGCACAATTAGAGAAGCCACCATGCTTGATCTACACACGTCCAATGTAGAGCTACTGCATCAACGGATCAAGGACCTCGTGTACATTGTTCAACTCCAAAAAGCAAGAATATCTGAACTAGAAAACAGGAACGACTACATATCAGCTAATATGACATCATTTCCAGCAAAAACGTCCTACAGCCAAATTCTGAGAGGTAAGCCTGAAGTTATTCAAATTACACCAGAGGCTGACCAAGACAAAGCAACAACAAAACATGACGTCAAATCACAGAATAATCCAGCAAAACTTCCGATAGGAATTTCAAATATGCGACAAAGCAGAAATGGAGATGTCTTGATCAACTGTCCAAACAGCAAATCAGCTAAAGCATTACTGAAAGAAGCAGAACAAGTGCTAGGAAACAAGTACACAGCCACAATCAAAACAAAATTCAATCCTAGACTAAAAATCATGCATATTGAACTAGGAAATACTGACACGAAGTCCTTCAGAGAAGCAGTAATAATTCAAAACCAACTGGATCCCACTGACCCACATTTTTCGCTAAAAGTCATCACCACTATCACGCAAAAAAGTGGATTAACCTTCACGATAATTGAAGTCGATGCCCGAACCCGCTCGAAACTAATGCGCGAGGGACGGATTAATTATGAATGGAAAAGGTATAGGCTATATGACCACATACACGGAGCACAATGTTTTAAATGTGCCAGCCTGAGAGGGCTGCGACCCTCTGCAGCCCTGTCCTGTCACCAGGCTGGTAGCTCTATCAGCTGAGAGGGCTGCAACCCTCTGCAGCCCTGTCCTGTCACCAGGCTGGTAGCTCTATCAGCTGAGAGGGCTGCGACCCTCTGCAGCCCTGTCCTGTCACCAGGCTGGTAGCTCTATCAGCTGAGAGGGCTGCGACCCTCTGCAGCCCTGTCCTGTCACCAGGCTGGTAGCTCTATCAGCTGAGAGGGCTGCAACCCTCTGCAGCCCTGTCCTGTCACCAGGCTGGTAGCTCTATCAGCTGAGAGGGCTGCGACCCTCTGCAGCCCTGTCCTGTCACCAGGCTGGTAGCTCTATCAGCTGACAGGGTTAAGAATTTCCCCCTAGCGATGCCGGTAATAGTAAACATGATAGTGAATGCTAATAATTGGTGATTGCAATCAGCTTGACTCGGCTGGACTCGGCTAGTCTCGCCTAACCTTCGTATCAGCCGAGTCGGCGCTGTGTGCCAGGAATATTGATAAGACTTGGCGCTAATCCACCTTGTATTTATTCTACGTGATTTAAAACTCCAATCACACTTTATCTTGCTATCGCAACACCAAGGCTTCCTGCTATGCCATAACATGCCATAACAAACCATGTCATACCATACCATTAGATATACCATACCTTGCCATGCCATGCCATGCCATGCCATGCCATGCCTTGCCATGCCATGCCATGCCATGCCATGCCATGCCTTGCCATGCCTTGCCATGCCATGCCATGTCTTGCCATGCCATGCTATGCCATGCCTTGCCATGCCATGCCATGCCTTGCCTTGCCTTGCCATGCCTTGCCTTGCCTTGCCTTGCCATGCCTTGCCATGCCATGCCATGCCATGTCATGCCTTGCCATGCCATGCCTTGCCATGCCATGCCTTGCCTTGCCATGCCATGCCATGCCATGCCATGCCATGCCTTGCCATGCCATGCCATGCCATGCCATGCCATGCCTTGCCATGCCATGCCATGCCTTGCCTTGCCATGCCATGCCTTGCCATGCCATGCCATACCATGTCATGCCTTGCCATGCCATGCCTTGCCTTGCCATGTCATGCCATGCCTTGCCATGCCATGCCATGCCTTGCCATGCCTTGCCATGCCTTGCCATGCCATACCTTGCCATGTCTTGCCATGCCATGTCTTGCCTTGCCTTGCCAAATGAGGGACTTTTGACCAATATTTCCCGAGCAATATTTGGTTTTGTTCCACGTGGCTGGTGCTGGTGCTGCTAGAAATGGTTGATCTTACAAGATGCTGTGGTTCTGTATCTTTAGAGTTTTTAAGCTTAGAGTAAACAATCGAACAATCCTTCCATTGTCTCTGACTAAAGAGATGTTTGCTGGCTTCCATTACATTGCATTGATCTGTTGATTCTTGATGGCCGTTATGATTTGATGGCTTTTTGTCTGCTGTCAGATTTACTAGAGGCTTCTCTTTGGCTTCTCTTTGGCTTCTATTTAACTTCTATTTCGGTTGATGTTTGTGCGTTGTTTCAAACGGAAACTGGTTTACCGAGGCAAGATCTTGAGTCGCCGCTATTTCCGACTCTCGCCGAGTGCATCGACGTTGAATGACGGCGTTGTCGCTTAACTTGATCGCTGTGACGTCAGACAGTAGCTGGTGACGTCAGACAGTAGACTGATATCTGTACACGCCTTGAGCTCGCGTGTTGAACGAAGCCTTCTAAACGCCCCTCCCCTTCTAGACACTGAATCTAGGGTCCCTAGCAGAACAAACTCTTATTACACTTGGTACTTCATTCACTTGTTTCTTTTGTTTCAGAATTACCTGCTGAAGAAGGTGAGTTTCATTTACAAGATTAATTCCTAAATGACAGAAACAAGTTGTCTTTGTTGCACTTTGACTCTAAATTGTTTTTATTTCCCGCAGGAAAATCGATATGGCAGTTGGTACTGGAACAATTCGACGACCTTTTAGTCAAGATCCTATTATTAGCCGCAATCATCTCCTTTGTAAGTACAAGATCGCCTCTCTCTTTCCCTGCATTGCTCTCTCTCTTGCAGTTTTGCACCTGCAAAATCTGGGTCTTTCTTTGTTATTTCTAGTTTTATTTTCTTTAGTTTATAATTTAAACTAAAATTTAAACTAGTGTTCGGCATGTCCAGTAGATTTGTTCTGGTAATGTTTTCCCAACATTAAAACTTGTTTGTTTGTTTGTTTATCCAGGCAAGATCAGGACTGAGATGTCAGAGACTGAGGAAATCAAGACTCCACTTCAACAGAAGTTGGATGAGTTTGGTGAACAACTTTCCAAGGTAATCTCTCTGATCTGCGTTGCTGTCTGGGCGATCAACATTGGACATTTCAACGATCCGGCTCACGGTGGTTCCTGGATCAAGGGGGCTGTGTACTACTTCAAGATTGCTGTGGCACTTGCTGTTGCTGCTATCCCTGAAGGTGACATATCAAGCTAATACTGGGTCTTTTGCTGATTTATAACTGTTTCTTTGTTATTATTCATTAGAACTATTTTAAAATACAGAGACCATCTTTACAGTTCATAAACCCATTCACTTTTTCACTATTGTAAGCAAGTTTTGTCATATGTTCATGTCATGGTCATGTCATGGTCATGTCCCCAAGAATCCCCAAGAACGCAAAGGAATTTAGACGCCGGCTAAAAGGAAATCAAAGACGGAACAATCCAAACAACTAGTCCTGTAAATAACGTAGCTAACTTCAAGTGGATACCATAGAACTGGCAATCATAAAACATGTACCATGCTTTAATATGAAAATAAATAAATATTATTATTATTATTATGTTCTTGTCATATGTTCATGTCATATGATTTGATTGGTCTATGCTGTAAGATGCTAAGATTTGATTGGTTCCCAAGTCTCCCTGCTGTCATCACAACTTGCTTGGCTTTGGGCACTCGAAGGATGGCCAAGAAGAACGCTATCGTACGTTCCCTTCCGTCGGTGGAGACCCTGGGTTGCACATCTGTCATCTGCTCCGACAAGACTGGAACTCTGACCACCAATCAGATGTCAGTTAGCCGACTGTTTGTATTTGACAAGATCGACGGTAACGACAGCTCATTCTCCGAGTTCGAGGTGACTGGATCAACATACATACCAATCGGTGAAGTCTTCCTTCGTGGACAGAAAGTCAAGGCGGCAGACTACGAGATCCTTCACGAGATGGGTGAGATTCTTCCCACACACAAAGAGAGATTCTGTGTGATTAGTTGTTGGAAATTAATCTAGATTTGCTATGGTAACCAATAGCTGTCAAAACACCCAATTGTAAATATAGCTGGCATTATTTTCAATGAGAATCCCAGCTCTGTTTGAGATTCAGAATAATTTAGTAAATATGACAGCTTGCACTGTTGGCTTTCATCTGTTAAGCATAAAGAAAGCTGAGGTTTGTGAACCCAGTAAACTCCTAGAGGCTGTATTAGTAATTCTGTTGTTCTGATTCTAGGAAACATCTGCATCATGTGCAATGACTCTTCAATTGACTTCAACGAATTCAAGCAAGCTTTTGAGAAAGTAGGAGAAGCCACCGAGACTGCTTTGATTGTTCTCGCTGAGAAGATGAACCCCTTCTCGTTGCCCAAGACCGGACTTGACCGACGTTCCGCCGCCATCGTAGTCCGTCAAGAGATTGAAACAAAGTGGAAGAAGGAATTCACTCTGGAATTCTCTCGAGATCGCAAGTCCATGTCCTCGTACTGCGTACCATTGAAGGCTTCTCGTCTGGGAACTGGACCCAAGCTGTTTGTCAAGGGAGCACCGGAAGGTGTACTTGAACGTTGCACACATGCCCGAGTTGGTACACAGAAAGTGCCGCTGACGCCCACGTTGAAGAAACGCATCCTGGAGCTCACTGCCACCTACGGTTGCGGAAGAAATACTCTCCGTTGTCTTGCCCTGGCTGTCGCTGATACCCCAATGAAACTGGAGGACATGAACCTGACAGACTCGACCAAGTTCTACACTTATGAAGTCAACCTTACCTTCGTTGGAGTCGTTGGAATGTTGGATCCTCCTCGCAAGGAAGTCTTCGACGCCATTGTACGATGCAGGGCCGCTGGAATCCGAGTCATTGTCATCACTGGAGATAACAAGGCTACAGCTGAAGCCATCTGCCGCAGGCACGTATAATACACAAGCTTGCACCAAGCCATATACCTTGGTACACATGTCCCTGACTCCCATTGAAGATGCCAACCCAGCTGTACACATCCATGCTTGCACCATGCCCTATACCTTGACACACATGTCCCTGGCTCCCATTGAAGATGCCAACCCAGCTGTACACATCCATGCTTGCACCATGCCCTATACCTTGACACACATGTCCCTGGCTCCCATTGAAGATGCCAACCCAGCTGTACACATCCATGCTTGCACCATGCCCTATACCTTGACACACATGTCCCTGGCTCCCATTGAAGATGCCAACCCAGCTGTACACATCCATGCTTGCACCATGCCCTGTACCTTGACACACATGTCCCTGGCTCCCATTGAAGATGCCAACCCAGCTGTACACATCCATGCTTGCACCATGCCCTATACCTTGACACACATGTCCCTGGCTCCCATTGAAGATGCCAACCCAGCTGTACACATCCATGCTTGCACCATGCCCTATACCTTGACACACATGTCCCTGGCTCCCATTGAAGATGCCAACCCAGCTGTACACATCCATGCTTGCACCATGCCCTATACCTTGACACACATGTCCCTGACTCCCATTGAAGATGCCAACCCAGCTGTACACATCCATGCTTGCACCATGCCCTATACCTTGACACACATGTCCCTGGCTCCCATTGAAGATGCCAACCCAGCTGTACACATCCATGCTTGCACCAAGCCCTATACCTTGACACATATGTCCCTGGCTCCCATTGAAGATGCCAACCCAGCTGTACACATCCATGCTTGCACCAAGCCCTTTACCTTGACACACATGTCCCTGGCTCCCATTGAAGATGCCAACCCAGCTGTACACATCCATGCTTGCACCATGCCCTATACCTTGACACACATGTCCCTGGCTCCCATTGAAGATGCCAACCCAGCTGTACACATCCATGCTTGCACCATGCCCTATACCTTGGCACACATGTCCCTGGCTCCCATTGAAGATGCCAACCCAGCTGTACACATCCATGCTTGCACCATGCCCTATACCTTGGCACACATGTCCCTGGCTCCTATTGAAGATGCCAACCCAGCTGTACACATCCATGCTAGCACCATGCCCTATACCTTGACACACATGTCCCTGGCTCCCATTGAAGATGCCAATCCAGCTGTACACATCCATGCTTGCACCATGCCCTATACCTTGACACACATGTCCCTGACTCCCATTGAAGATGCCAACCCAGCTGTACACATCCATGCTTGCACCCTGCCCTATACCTTGACACACATGTCCCTGGCTCCCATTGAAGATGCAAACCCAGCTGTACACATCCATGCTTGCACCATGCCCTATACCTTGACACACATGTCCCTGGCTCCCATTGAAAATGCCAACCCAGCTGTACACATCCATGCTTGCACCATGCCCTATACCTTGACACACATGTCCCTGGCTCCCATTGAAGATGCCAACCCAGCTGTACACATCCATGCTTGCACCATGCCCTATACCTTGACACACATGTCCCTGGCTCCCATTGAAGATGCCAACCCAGCTGTACACATCCATGCTTGCACCATGCCCTATACCTTGACACATATGTTCCTGGCTAACAGCTGATTGGTTGCAGGATTGGAGTATTCACTGAAGAAGAGGACACAACTGGAAAGTCTTACTCTGGTCGTGAGTTTGATGACCTGCCCGTAGCTGAACAGAAGGCCGCCGTTGCCCGCTCTCGATTGTTCTCTCAAGTGGAGCCGTCTCAGAAGTCAAAGATCGTTGAATTCTTGCAGAGCATGAATGAGGTCACTGCTATGACTGAAGATGGTGTCAATGACGCTCCTGCCCTCAAGAAGGTGTGTATTTGTCCTAACCTAACCTAGCCTTACCTAAATCACGTGATGATAGCAGCCCAAGGATGGCCGTGGCCGGGTGGATAGGTACGGTACGCATGGAAAGATAAATCATCCAGGGTGATTCC
Organism: Protonemura montana; assembly: GCA_947568835.1. Taxonomy (NCBI): domain Eukaryota; kingdom Metazoa; phylum Arthropoda; class Insecta; order Plecoptera; family Nemouridae; genus Protonemura; species Protonemura montana. The sequence continues at coordinate 12,774,351 of OX387611.1, forward strand.
ACCACATTTTCAACTACTGCTGAAATTGTACAAAGTCAAGATTGCGCTTGATGGCGGTAATTCACTTTGTAAGTAACAATGACGATCGACAGCCCGGGTAGTGGAAAAAAATACCTATGCCAGCTAGCCAAGTTATTTGATAATTGTCGGAATCGAGCTTCTGACATTTTGAGGAATTGCATTTTGGTATTTTTAACGCCGACACAGCTCTCCAAGCAACGTCAGGTACATCGCCAGTTTTGACGCGGATATGACAAGTTTTGCAGATAAAGGTCTGAATTTTGCCGACTGTAGTAAACGATGCTATTGTTGTGGCAAAAACCACCCGGCGGCAGCTCGTCTGGGATGGTCACGGCCCGACGAGCAGGTACGCGGGGGAAGGGTCGCAAAAACTCAGGGATATTTCTCTAAAATATCAACAGCTACTGATATTTTACGAAGACGAGAGTTGGGCGATACAAATTTCAGCTCGCATGGGTTTTTCTCGGCTGCTTGAATTGTTAGTCATTTAAATAATACTCATTTCGGTTCGCTGCTCGGGCCGGCAAATTTAATTTCACAGAGCATCGAATTTGAAGTGTTTTAGTTGAACAATTAGACGTTTGGAAGACCACGGATGATACTTAATTAAAATGACACCCAGTCAACCAAACGAGCAAAATGACCTGTTCTATCGACTACAGCAACTACTACAGTTCTAGGCTCTAGGTTCTAGTAACCTCTTTGATAGTTCTGCTTTCAACTCCCCTTCCTTAAGGTCTCCTATATGTTTGGTTTTTATCTCATTTTTTTGCAAGTATTTTGCACCCCATTACTAGAGCCACGATTATATGGTGATGCGCGAAATCGCGAATTGTTCTTATCTCTTGTTATTTTTACAAATGAGTGCGATTCATTGAATTCCCAACTCAAATATGTAAGAAGCTCATCGCGACAAAACGCGAAATTCACGAAAAATCATCCATAACACCGAAATCAACTATTTCCCGCGAAATCATCGCGAAATGAGCCTTTTCCCATCCAATTATCTTAAATTTCAGATATTCTGTTATTTTTTTCATTTTTATCAAATCTTATATCACAGAAAATAAATAAACAAACAAAATAACCCATTTGTTTTTATGCTAAATTGAGAGATAATGAAGCTATTTCACTATAATACGTGTATTTTGCGAAATAGCCACTTATTTCCATGCAAAATATTTAAAATGTTTATGTTATCTCTATAAACACACATTTCCATGGATTTGTCATATTCAGGTCTGTTTCTCATCAAATGCTGTCAACATTCCCAAGTTTAGGGGGTAGAAGTAGTGGGGAAAAATGTTTGCTGTAGGAAACTATTGCCATTGGTTGGCTGAATCTCCCCCTCCTTGCCATGTGCGCACCAGTCTTATGAGCATTCAGTCTATATAGAGATTAGCTGGGATTTCAAATTTCAATGGGGTGTAATAAATCTTTGACTTTTGAGGATCAAGCAAAGCAACTCTTTGATTTATTTTGATGTGTAGAATCTGGATAACCAGACTTGTCTGGGAGAAAAAAGACAATCTTGCAAAGTATGTTAGTACTGGGCAGTGGGTCTAATTCAAATTCTAATGGACATAAAAATCTCAAACCCCTCATTTGCAGTTCTGACTTAGCAAACTATTTGAGCCCCAGTGAACAGTGTTGATGCAGAGAGGTTTTTTAGTCAATAAAACCTTGTGCTGACTGACAAAGGAACAAGAATGAAGGAAGCTACCATTGAAACTTGTTCAATGTTAAGTTTTAACAAGTAGTAGGTGTCGCTCAAACTGCCATACAATGTATTTCATGGTAGCATTTATGTAAAATATTGATTTGTGCTATTAATTTTGTTCCAAGTCCCTTACAAATACCGATGTTGAGGACCTACACTAAATATTTGCTTTATTGTAATTATTATTGATCACTTCTTTATTAGAGATCCCAGTGCTTACCCTAAATCTTCATTCCTTTCGAATGTAGATCGCAAAAGCTCTTTTTTTCTATTTAGCTATAAACGCTAAAATTCAAATAATTAGCACTAAAATTTCGATAAAACTAATGCTAAAAACACGTACCTTCTTTTTTCGTCACCTATGTCTGAAATCTGCTATAGACACGAAATTCTGTACTTTTTCCATAACACCGCCATAACACCGAAATCCAAAAAGCTTACCACGAAATTATCGAAATCATAACACCATAAAATCTTGGCTCTACCCATTACGTATAGGGCTGCTCTTTTCTGTACTTTTTCCACCTTTTGGTTGTCTCTGTCATTAGATGTCTCCCAAACATGTCCAGCATACTCTAGCAGTGGTCTCACTAGTGCAGTGCATGACTTTTCCTTGACATCAACTAAACTTTGTTTCAACTCAACTTGGGCTCATGATTTTATGTCAAGTTAGTCAACAAAAACAAAGCATTGCTTGAAAGGAAATGTTTTGTGATTTAGAAATATGTCACTAGTTTTAACAAAAACTATTTCAACTGGGTTTTGAATGCTAAGTGAAGAACAACTGAATTTCCCAACGTTTCGTAACTTGTACCTGTTACTTTATCAAGGGTTAAAGCAGTCCTGACAATTTTCCAATAACAATAACAATATAAATAACAAGTGTAAAAGCAATGATAATGAATCTCTATGGGGAGAGATGTGGGAAGTTGGAAGATTGATTGGCAAGACTTCGAGAGAAGAGAACACAACTGGATGTTGTATTAGAATGAAATCTGATTTAAATTGCAAACGCTTGCAATGCGCGGGTATTTTATTATTATCAACACTATAACCGTCTCAGAAATTGATGCCCAAACGCGGATGTTTGGGCATCAATTTTTGAGACGGTTGTACTGGAGGTTGTAGATGACATTTTAGGTAATTGTTATAATTTGTTAGAGTTCTTTTGTTATCAGAAAATTGTCAGGACTGCTCTTACCCTTGATAAAGTAAAAACAATGTGAACAAATAGTGTTTAGACATGAGTCTAAAAACAAAAACAAAAAACAAAAAACAAAAACAATGTAAACAAATAGTGTTTAGACATGAGTCTAAAAACAATCATATTTTCCAGTCACTATTTTCTATGAGTGTTAAATCTCTGTTGGTTTGGATCCAAATATTACAATTTTTATTACAATATTTACAATAAATATCACACAAAGAGAAAATATTTCTGGCTTCAGAATAACATTTGGCTGCGATAAAAAAAATTTCACATTTTAACGAAAAAATCTTTTTTGTTTTGCATTTGAGTCTTGTTTAAAACCTTGGAACTGAATTAGAGACGGTCACGTGACACAGTTGGCTATCCTGGTTTGTCTAAATGCTTCCCTCATTTTGTAGGTTGGTATTCCCTCCTGGCTTGACCCAGCACTTGGACCGGCAGCATCCAGCAACATCGGCAATCAACATCAACTCAGGAAACTTCATTCTACGTCGATAGAAGATCAGGAAAACCATCCGCGTTGTACACTTTCCATCACTCGGGGAGAAAAGCAAGGTTTTTATGTCATCATTGTGATGGATTCTTGGCTGCAATGGAGGAAACACAATGCATTGTTAGGAATAAAACAAGTGCAGGATGTGAATCAAAGGGGTGCCGTCTAACTGCGGCTCTGTTTTCTGCAGCCCTGTTTTCTGCGCCTCAAACTAGCGTTTTGTGCGCCTCTGTTTTGTGCGGCCCTAGCTGCCGACTCGTAATGTGCTCCTCAGCAAACTGCGCCCCAAAGTGACCGATGTATTTAGGACGGAGAAACTATTTCTCAGCTAGTGTATTCTGCGGCCGACCTTGGGCAGTCACGGGGTGCTAACCCTTAGCCATAGACAACCCAACCAACATCAACGGCTCACTGGGAAGTGAAAACCAAGGCGTTTGAAATCAAAGCTATGCAGCCACGACAGGTGACAAAGTGACTGGTAGGTAAATTCGTTGAATTATTGCGACCCAATTTGTGGAGTTTAACAACGCTCTGATCTAACAACGGGGCCCGATGCACTGGCTAAAATCTTTGGTGAATGAGTGGATGATAATTAGGATAATGATTAGCCTAACCTAGCCTACAACTGAAAAGTGGAGATCCGGAGACTGCCCTTTGCCTACTTCTGTCGTAGAGCATTAAGAAACCAACGGCTTTAAGTCACAAGTACTGGTAGAACTCGAGCAACTCCAGTAATCTGACAAGGGGTTGAAAAATAAGTTGAACAAAGTTGTTAATACGTAACGTCTCTCCAACCTCGCTCCCGCACTTACATGTGTATGATGGTAACCCATCCAATACCTCAGTGATGTATTGGTCAATGCACGCGGGTGTACGCAGTCCACCCACTATTAATTTTATTTTTGGCCGTACCCCCACTTTGAATTTTTGAGGGAACGCAGGTGAACGCACGGGAAAGCAGTATTAAATTATGATTATTCGAAATATCCTGCACTTCTTTATTTTCAAGGCGAAAATATCCCAGTTACGGGTTTCATTCCTAATAATCCACTTACTTAAAAATAGACCTAGCAAGAATGCCACTGTATGCGAACGTACTTAGAGTAGGTAGGCTGGAATTATGTCGGCGTCGTGACTTGCAACAAAGGGGTTAGTTAGAACCATATTACTGTTATCACTTAGGGAAGTCGGTAGCCGCTTTCGCGCCGTCGCACGGCGGTGCAAGCTCTCAGAAGCAAGCCCGCTTCAAATAATAAGAATTCGCAGGAAAGAAAAAAAAATACTAAGAATAACCAAAATGCCACATACGAGCCACACTGGACAAGTTAGTTCTATTCAAGATACAGAAGAGGAAGCAAGTGGATTTGCATTCCCTATCGGGTAATTAAAAATGCAGTTCTGACCATGTCATTCCAAGCCCAATTACATCGTAAACTCGTAGATTGACTCCAAAAGAAACCTTAGAATAAAAATTCACTTGGAGCTGCGCCCGAAGCCCCCTATTTCCCACTCTTTCGGTGCATTCGCCTTGGGTCTCCTCATCCTCCCCCCCCCCCCCCCCTCCGCGGCCCACCGACACAAATAATTATAAAATATGTCATTTTTGCGTACCCCCACTAAAAATTTTACGAATACATCACTGCAATACCTGGCCCAGAGCAGTGTTGCTTAACTTTCATCCCTCCAACCTCTCTCCCGAACAGAACTGGTCATGTGTATGGTAACCCATCCAATACCTGACCCAGAGCAGTGTTGCTTAACTTTCATCCCTCCAACCTCTCTCCCAAACAGAACTGGTCATGTGTATGATGGTCACCCTTCCAATACCTGACCCAGCGCAGTGTTGCTTAACTTCCATCCCTCCAACCTCTCTCCCGAACAGAACTGGTCATGTGTATGATGGTAACCCATCCAATACCTGACCCAGCCCAGTGTTGGTTAACTTTCATCCCTCCAACCTCTCTCCCAAACAGAACTGGTCATGTGTATGATGGTAACCCATCCAATACCTGGCCCAGAGCAGTGTTGCTTAACTTTCATCCCTCCAACCTCTCTCCCGAACAGAACTGGTCATGTGTATGATGGTCACCCTTCCAATACCTGACCCAGCGCAGTGTTGCTTAACTTCCATCCCTCCAACCTCTCTCCCGAACAGAACTGGTCACGTGTATGATGGTCACCCATCCAATAACTGACTCAGCGCAGTGTTGCTTAACTTCCATCCCTCCAACCTCTCTCCCGAACAGAACTGGTCATGTGTATGATGGACACCCATCCAATACCTGACTCAGCGCAGTGTTGCTTAACTTTCATCCCTCCAACCTCTCTCCCGAACAGAACTGGTCATGTGTATGATGGTCACCCTTCCAATACCTGACCCAGCGCAGTGTTGCTTAACTTCCATCCCTCCAACCTCTCTCCCGAACAGAACTGCTCACGTGTATGATGGTCACTCATCCAATAACTGACTCAGCGCAGTGCTGCTTAACTTTCATCTCTCCAATCCCTCTCCCGAACAGAACTGGTCATGTGTATGATGGTAACCCATCCAATACCTGGCTTAGAGCAGTGTTGCTTAACTTTCATCCCTCCAACCTCTCTCCCAACAGAACTGGTCATGTGTATGATGGTAACCCATCCAATACCTGACCCAGCCCAGTGTTGGTTAACTTTCATCCCTCCAACCTCTCTCCCAAACAGAACTGGTCATGTGTATGATGGTAACCCATCCAATACCTGGCCCAGAGCAGTGTTGCTTAACTTTCATCCCTCCAACCTCTCTCCCGAACAGAACTGGTCATGTGTATGATGGTCACCCTTCCAATACCTGACCCAGCGCAGTGTTGCTTAACTTTCATCCCTCCAACCTCTCTCCCAACATAACTGGTCATGTGTATGATGGTCACCCATCCAATACCTGACCCAGCGCAGTGCTGCTTAACTTTCATCCCTCCAACCTCTCTCCCGAACAGAACTGGTCTTGTGTATGATAGTCACCCATTCAATACCTGACCCAGCGCAGTGTTGCTTTACTTTCATCCCTCCAACCTCTCTCCCGAACAGAACTGGTCTTGTGTATGATGGTCACCCATTCAATACCTGACCCAGCGCAGTGTAGTTTAACTTTCATCCCTCCAACCTCTCTCCCGAACAGAACTGGTCATGTGTATGATGGTCACCCTTCCAATACCTGACCCAGCGCAGTGTTGCTTAACTTTCATCCCTCTAACCTCTCTCCCGAACAGAACTGGTCATGTGTATGATGGTCACCCTTCCAATACCTGACCCAGCGCAGTGTTGCTTAACTTTCATCCCTCCAACTTCTCTCCCTAACAGAACTGGTCATGTGTATAATGGTCACCCATCCAATACCTGACCCAGCGCAGTGTTGCTCAACTTTCATCCCACAAGGACCAGTATTTCCAACCCTTCGGTTTGTATATAGAGTACCCAATATAATCTTTATATCGTAATGACAGCAGGCAAAAGATAAAATTTTTTATGTCAAATTTGCTAAAACTTTTTAAATCAGAGTTCTATATGATTTTATTTGTTTATGATACATATTTCCGTGGCACTTTAAAAAACTGTCACATCGATTCTTTGTGGCTGTTTCCATGGTGAGATTTGAAAAAGTAAAGAAACAGATAGATCTTTCATAGATACCGTTATGAATCAACGGCGACACGGAGTAACATCTGCAAAAGATTGACAGGCTTCGAGGCTTGGGATCGACCAAAGATTGTTTGACCAATCGGCCAGATGATGCTGCCAAACGATATTAGGGAGCAGGTATTTTAGTTAGGGCCTTCCGACCTGCAGTGCGCTCTTTAAAGATTCAATGACAATGACAGTACCTTCCCCGAAAGAGCGCACTTTGTTCACCGCAGTGGATAGATAACAATCTCAAAAATATTCACTCAAACACGACTGTGAGGAAAATTAACTACCATAAATTTATAATTGTATATCAATGTACCGTTTAATACGTTCTAAAATCAATGAATTATATATAGCAAAAAAAACTTAAACTTGGATCAATCTGTGCTTGGATGTAAATATGATTACTTTCTCAGAAAATTGGCTAAAAACGAACGAAGCACTTATTTAGTTGCAGCATTACATTGACATTTGCGTTGTGAAGGTTGCTTTGTGACATGCTAGAGACAGAAATTATGCAATTGTTTTGTTGTAAGAAAAAGGGTGCCCCGTTCTGGCAACATTGTCACAGTATCTACACCAACCAATAAACGCTTCGATCACCTTTTCGCGTAGTAAGGATGAGCGATTTAAGACGAGTTTTTGATTTGAGTTGTTACCAATCAACAATAGATGCGTTTTTTTGACGCAATTTTGGGGCCGCAAATGTATATTCCTTGTGTTGAAATTATTCTTTGCTCTAAACAGTCACACACACACACACACAGACAAGTGATTTTTGGAGCAGTGTAATTGAGAGGATTTTGCTCGCTTCCCTCGCTCATTCAATTAGAAATATATTTAGCATTATCTATTGTTTGCTACCAGAGGGCGCTCCAATATGGGAATAAAGTCTTATATATCACATTATAGGCTCAATATCATCCATTCATTCACCGACACCATGAGCCCAGTGCAACAATCCCAGTTATTAAAACAGTGCGTTCGTTAAACATCACAATTCGGATCACAATTAGACAACGAGTGTAAATTTACTTTTCGAAGCTTTTCTTTCCTTAGTGGTTACTACATTGATGACTTGCAAAGCGCTTTAATCCCACGCGCAGCCAACCCTTATCCCTAAGTCACGTCAATGCGTCGTCAATCTGTTCCCTAAGTCACGTCAATGCGTCGTCAATCTGTTCCCTAAGTCGCGTCAATGCGTCGTCAATCTGTCAATTGATAGCTTTTATTGCAAACGCCTTGTTAACACTTGCCAGCAAGACGTTGAAGTTGAATGGGTTGCCCAACTAACAACACGTGACGTACTATGGTAGGGGAGGAGATTATTAAGCCCGTCCCAAAAACATCAGTCACCAGTTGGGGCGCAGTATACACGGCTGCAGTTTCCACAGCCGCACAATCCCAAAACCAGTTTGCAGGGCCGCACAAAACAATCGTTGAGGCGCAGAAAACAGAGGCGCACTTTACGCTCTCCCAATCAAAGTCTTGCTGTTGATTCGTGGCTTTTATTTTTATTTTTATTTTTAAATGCAGTTTTATTCTTTCCAATGAACCTACATATTTATTTATACCAAGAATGAAAAGGAAATATATGTAAGAACAGGAATGAAGCCCACGCAAGACAAAGCTGACAAGCAAATTGTGTTTTGTTGTTGAGCAGTTTATTGAGAGAAGAGTTTTCAAGTTAAGTTGACGGATATCAAGAACAATTGCTTCTGGAAATACAAGTTCTGATGAATATCAACTTTTTATTCATTTCAGACCAACTTTTAGCATTGTTTTTGTGCCACTAATATTATTGAGATTATATTTGTGCTACGTCCACCCAACCAATTATGCCATATTGAAGTTAAGATCGTGTCATTGCTTTGTACAAAGTTATAATACGTGTATTATTAACAATATTACTTAAACTATCAACATTGAACATAAGGAATGTAACTTTTCAGAGAAGTTGATCAACACGGGTTTATTGCATTTAAATTTTCCTCCATTACAACAGCAACTGGGACAAGATGTCAAGTCCCTGGTGTTGTGTATTGTGAGGGATAGGGTCAATGAAGACCAACAATTACCCCCCACCCCCTGCACACATTCCATCTTGAGCTTGGAGGGCTAAGATGTAATCTAGAACATATGACTTTGTTGCTGCTCGTGATTATGACATGTATTGCAATGACTTACAATAAAGACTATTATTCACTTACACAATTGTTTAAATATCAGAAAACGTTTACCCCTTACTCTGTCCGCGAAAAAAAAAAAAAAAAAAAAAAAAAAAAAAAAAAGTCCCAAACCTTGTCTAAAAGGAGTTATTGTGACCGGATTCGAACCCAGGAATATAATTCCTCGTCCAGCCACGAAGCTAGCACGTTACCACTGGGCTACGCTGCCCTGATAATAATGATGTGGTTTAGGTCGTATCTGTACCATCGATTTTGGACTTAGTAAAAAAATTTCAAGAAATACTTTGAAATATTTTTTCGCCATCCCTTCAACAGGAATATATTTCGGGTGGAGAATTTCGACTCTCAAAAACTTGCGGCGCCGGGGATCGAACTGCAGACCTCACGCACCGGAGATCCCGACCATCACACTGAGCCACTTGGACTCATTGATGTACAGTGATTAATTATCTAACAGGTGATGTCATTTGTTTCTTATAATGCATTGCAGTCGCCGCTCTCTGAAGAACAAAAATCATTTCATCGGGATTCGAACCCGATCTCGGAGGTTACTGATCAACGAACTTTCCAACCAGCCGTGAAGACGAGGTAACAGTTGATTGAATTATTAGACAAGTGCATAGCAACGAGGCGGTCAGGGTCTGTTGCTAGGCGAGATTTGATGACATGAAACGAACATCAGACAGTCAAGTTATTCAAACTCAAGATAGGTTATTATCGTACTCACCTCATTGCCGTGCGACTGTAGATCCAATCCTTGCATTCGACGGGGATCGAACCGAAGACCCCTCGCATTGAAGCACTTGTTCATTCAACTGAGCCACATGGACCCATGCATTGAGGACGGATTCCCAGACAAACATGTGATGTCATTCTCACAATACAATCCAGTTGCAACTCTGATAAACAAAAAGCTATCCGGGCGGGAATCGAACCCAAGCCGTCTGCTTGTCAGGGTAGCGTCTTCTCCAACCAGCTATAGGGACTGATTACATGAGGGTGGAAATAACACATACTTGACAGCAGAGAATCTCTCCTGAGGCCGTGCCAGCCCGTGAGATTGTTTCACTCCTTTAGGGATGGTTTTCACGCAACAAGGGGTGCTAATGGGGGTTAAACTTTACGGAGAAATGAGTAAACTCACATTCTTCATTCTACTATCAAAACTAAGAAAGTTAATAAACTTTAAATCAGCTAAGTACTGGAAAAATGTATACAAATTTAATGTCAACAATGTATTGTATTGTATTCATCTTTATTGTTTTAGGCATTATTGACCCGGTTACAATTTCTTCAAGTACATTTAAAATAGACAATAGTAAATAATTACTATAATGATTGGTAACTATAGGTACCTACACAGTTAATCATGATACATAGTTGACATATTTACTTGTTAATACATCCTATTTATTACTAATAGATACATAGTTATGATTTCTGAATTTATGAATGATTACAATATAATTTCCCTGTGGGATCTCAGCCTTTGTTTGAAGTCTTCTATTTTATCAGGCCAGGAACTTAGAACCACACCAAGGTTATTCCATTCAGGATTCATTAGAACTTCAGAATTGCATAAGACAATGTATTAATATTTGTATTTCTACACATGACACCAGTTCCTTGGAATGCTTGTGTACCCTGTTGACCTCTGGGAGCAAACAACAGCACTTGGCCATCGAATGGAGACCGATGCAAACTTCAATCAAAGAACAAAGCTTTGTATGCATCCGAGTCGGCTTCCTCTGAGAGCGACCGAAGACTGGAATCCAAGTCAGACATGGAGGTGAGGTCATCGTTCCCGGCGCCGTCATCATCGTCCTTGTGTTCATCAGCGCTGACCAGGTTGTCAATGGCAACAAGGAAGCAATCTTGGTCAGCAACGTTGTCTGCAAGCAAAGATAAGACTGAGCATCGTAACGTCCCGGCACTGCATGTCACGGGTCTACAGGTGTCAGACCTGCATGAACTTTTCTTCCAACTTGCAACAAATCCAGCCTACAATTGTATTTCAAGTGTTACTTACGTACTATCATTGAGTGGTACCAATGCAAGGACCGTGATGTCACTGAACTAGGAGCCAGCAGGTGACTTCACGCTATGTGTTGATGTTGCAGGGAGATCACGTCGATGCTCTTGTTGAAAGTTCCATCGACCTGCAGTAGCGACATAAAAACAAATCAAACCTCCGTAACATTCCGTGACAAATACTGGTGCATCTGACTAATTAACAAAACAAAAAGTTGGAGCTAAATCTTTAATTACTTAATTCAACAAACAAATCTGAAATCTGAAAAGTGAATCACTGAATTTTCCTGAGAAAGTGTTGACCAATGATTGCTTTATAAAGAGTTTTAATAAAATAACTTTCAAGTTTCAATGCACAGGCCTAAAGCAACTTTTGATGTATTGAAAAGAGAATAATTAGCAGTAAAATTCATGGCTGACATTTACTTCTTTTACAATCTCTTAATAAATTAATTAATTACCACCTGCAATTAGTTACCAACGCAATTGTGGTGGAGAGAGCGATGCACTACTTTTAAAAATATGCATTACACTTCAGTACCTTCATTCCTTTGAGAAGCTGAAAAGTTTAAAAATGGGGCCAGCTGATATCAGGTAGCACTTTTTGTATGGGGCATATTCTTGAGCTGCCCATCACGTTGTCTGCATTGCAAAATTGTTATAAATACAAGATATGCAACAGATTGCTTCTGCCCTTCCACTACGTGCATCAGAGTCAATCATAATCTCTTCACCGTAGACCAACATTTCTATCAGAAATCATGAAACATGTTTCAATCCAAACAAACCTCAACAAATCCCAACAAATAACAAAATTACATACTGTAGAGCTTTGTCAATTTCCTGTGTGTTTCTTGCGGTGTCTGTGAGCTAATTTTTCTCTTGGGCAGCAAGCTTCGAAGATGGATATAATGAAATCAAGCTAAACAAGCCGCTCCAGGTTGGATTGAATCGTCTTCCTAATGCCGACATCAAACATTCAGCTCAGTGAGTTGACACTTGCCTCGGATGAGATCTTAGACCGTGTCACTACAAGGTTGGTCTCATCTAATGCCGCTTCCTCGTTGAACGCTAAGACATGAGCAGGTGCCCTGGTGAAGAGAACACACGAGTTTAGAAACATTTTTTATAAATTGAATTACAAATGACGCTCGATGACTTTATTGACAGGTACCCATGGCAGACTAAAAAGAAATATATCATGATCTCAAAGCTACAGATAATGCTTGTGGTCAAAAGTCAAGTGTGCGTTTCTTAGCATGCTATGGATTTGATGTTACCATTGTGATCATAATCTTGGAGTCAACCAACATCTCATGTATCTCATAGCAATCACTAGCCGCCGACTTTCATACAAAGGCTGAAGAGACCGTCTCTCAACAAGTCAACCACCAAGACAAGATCGTTAACTATCAGGTGTAAGTGAAATCATGAACCTTGGTAGGTGGAACCACATTGAATCCCTGTGCCCAGGTTTTCTGGTAATGTAATTAAACAATACAATAAAATGCCCCAAATTGGAATCGGCCCAACACAACCTCAACAATTTCGTCCACTTTGCTTTCAAAACCAACCTGCACCAAGACAACTGAACCAAGCTTTAACTGAATCCAAGTTTTTGGAACATGGCAATATATTTTCTTCTTTATATTCTCTTATATTATATATATATTATATTCTATATATTTCAAACCATGATGATATATTTCCACTTTGTATTGCATCTTGAAATATTGAAACCTACCTGTCAAGAGTCACTGCTGTAGGATGAGTTGAAGTTGACAGCTCAACTCTATGTCCTTCCAGACTTCACTGCAAGCTAGAATCAAACAAACACAAAGTCAGAAGCTGGTTGCATTGGCCATGTGGCACTGATCTAATGAGGTCTGTGAATGAGGGGATGATGAGGCTGCTTTTCAGACTCTGAGTAAAAGTACAATGAATACAACAAAACTGGGAGCCGAGATAATCGCAGTGGTTATTTTTAGCCAGCTGATATCAGGTAGCACTTTTTGTATGGGGCATATTCTTGAGCTGCCCATCACGTTGTCTGCATTGCAAAATTGTTATAAATACAAGATATGCAACAGATTGCTTCTGCCCTTCGACTACGTACATCAGAGTCAATCATAATCTCTTCACCGTAGACCAACATTTCTATCAGAAATCATGAAACATGTTTCAATCCAAACAAACCTCAACAAATCCCAACAAATAACAAAATTACATACTGTAGAGCTTTGTCAATTTCCTGTGTGTTTCTTGCGGTGTCTGTGAGCTTCAAATTTTTCTCTTGGGCAGCAAGCTTCGAAGATGGATATAATGAAATCAAGCTAAACAAGCCGCTCCAGGTTGGATTGAATCGTCTTCCTAATGCCGACATCAAACATTCAGCTCAGTGAGTTGACACTTGCCTCGGATGAGATCTTAGACCGTGTCACTACAAGGTTGGTCTCATCTAATGCTGCTTCCTCGTTGAACGCTAAGACATGAGCAGGTGTCCTGGTGAAGAGAACAAACCAATTTATAAACATTTCATAATCAAGAGAGAAAAACTTTGACTTTAGAATAAATAATTCTATGCTAGGATCATACAATGCTATCTTCTGTTAGATCTCTCGTACCGACCATCAGGAACAAAATCATTTACTTGATACGCGTCCTGCATTGTTTATTAACTGTCAACAGCGAAATTCTAGTTATCCAAGACGTAATTTACATGTAAGACAAAAATACGATCCTACTTCGCCAAGCTCAGCTGTGACAGCCGGCCGTTTTGCGGAGTGTGACGTCACAGCCATGTGCTAGTGCATCATGAACTCCGTCGTTTGCGCCTCTGGTAGCTACGAGCTCAACTATCAGACGAGTTTCAAGCGAAATTTCAGCGCGAAAGTTGGAGAAGAAATAAATTAATGAATATATTTATATTTAGCTGTCAAGTTATTGCATCACGTATAGCAGCTAACACAATATTATAACAATACATTAACATAACATATTGATACATAATAATAATAATAATACAAACATAATAGCAATGCTAACATTTTTTTAAACATTATGTAATTTAAAAATGTTCTTGTATAAAGTTAATGTTTATTATAATTTAAAAGTTGTACTTATTTCTACTGTGATATTTGTACTCTAAGCAGTAAATTCACGGGGTGCTCTAAAAGTTGTTTTTTCCAGTATTTATTGGTTTTCACTTTCTTTGGTTGCTTTTTATTAGCAGGCATTCTTGTCTGAGCAATTGCAAAATTAGTTGCATTCCTGACTTCATGCAGTAGTTTATTGAAAAGTAGTCTGCCTTTTGAAAATATAGTTTTATTATTAAATAAAGTTGAAGTTCTATGTACAAAGATATTGTTACAATCTCTAGTACCTATTAGGAACAGACAGCATCAAGTAATTTATTATTTTCTCAAACAGGTTTCGTGGTAGGAGTCCCGTAGTTGATTTAAAAATTAATGAAGGAGTTTTAATCAAAATCCTTTGCTTTACAAACATCTAACATTTCTTCAGATTAGGAGTACGTTTCTGCACCCGTGGGATAGATCTCATTACTTTGTTTTTGAGGATTTGCATTTTGTATAACTTTGATTGGTTATGAAAAGTATGTAAGAACAGCAGTGAAAGTGTGGATTGCCTGGCTTATTTCAACCTGAGACCATCATATGATAAATTGAGATGGAATGGAATAATATACTTTGTTGAATGATGACGGAAAAACTTTGTTCTTATCTTTTCAATGTGTTTTTGTTATCCTCAAGCTGCTTACGAGGATGCACGTTTAAATATTTCAGTGATAATTAGAGTATTAGTATCGGCAAAGACTGGGAAGACTTAATCTGAGTTTTCCAGGATATTTCTCACCGGTTGATATCAGCTGCAACAAAGTGAATCAGACGGCAGCCAAATCATTGAATCCATGACTTCCATTGGCTCAGCGTCATCTTGCCCTCTTCATAGAAAGTCCCCTCCACATCTGTGAAAAAAATGTATAACCACCTCCCGACCGATATCAAAGAATCCTCTCTATGCAGCATCTTTGATTGAAACCTTAAAAAAACCCAGTTGTGGTATTGTCGGGATCTTGTGGTCAAGTTAGTCTCCTATTTGCTAACAAGAAGACCCAACAAAGTGTGGGCTCTAAAGTGTAATGAATTGTGATATACCATTCAATGTTTGTCTCTCCAGTACAGTAATTACTTGGATCATGTTAATGAGGTACGTACCAACACTGCCAACATTCATCTGATAGCATAATCATAATCATAATCATTGACGATACCCATACCATGTACAATGTACTAGTCAACGGGATAATAAATACAATACAATATAATACTTCTTTGAGAAAGTTGGACAGCTAATTTGGAAGACTTTGTTTCGCTGTCAAGAATCCCAGACTTTGCCGACAGAAATATCTGTGAAGACTGCCAACTAAACATCTCTCCATCAAAACCTTGTGCAATTCAAAGGCTGGAAAACCTGCATCTTGTAAGCTTTCTTGTCTACAGCACATGACATAACTAAATGAGCTTTTCCATTGTTTGAATTAGCAACAATACTCTCTTGCATTTCTTTCAAACACTCATTGTTGTTTTCTAATTCGAATGGTGATGCAACAAGGTTTTCTTGTAAAGGATCTTGTGAACCCAGCAGATTATGACGAGGTGAACCAATTACGTTGAAATGTACAATTTAGTAATTGACACAATCATTGCCCAGGTGTAGTACGTTGCAGGTGGTTGGCTGGGAGAGAGAATTCTTCACGGCTGGAACGGTTTCAAACTTTGAACCCCATGGATCAGAGATCCCGTCCATCCCACTGAGCCACATGGACTCATGCTTGTGTACTAATTCATGATTAAACACGTGATGTCATTTGTCATGAAGAACAAAAAGCGGGACAGCCAGGATGTGAACCAGAGCTTGAGGGTTGCTAGCAAAGCGATGTAGCCAACCAGCCGTGGACAGAGGGTGAGAGTACCAAGGCTTATCAGAAACTTGCATAGCAATGAGGAGTTTAGAGGCAGTTGCTGTAAATGTCATCATATGTTGTAAATTGGATCGAACAATTAGTCAGCCGAATTACATAAACTCAAGATAAGATTACATCGTACTCACCTGACTTGCTGTGCGCAGTGGTACACTACGCACAGCAAGTCAGGTGAGTCAGGTGAGTCAGGTGAGTCACAGCAAGTCAGACAGTGTGTGTATTGACTCACTCTGATAGCAGCACAGACTTTCATAATCAGTTGATATCACACTAACTCAACTACACCAGTCTTATTTCCAGTTCTACCTGTTAAAATCCATCTCTTCGTTTTTCATTTTTGGACAGTGTAGATGATTTACGGGGGTCAAATTGATAAGGTTGCAAGCCTGACATAGTACACTCAACGTTTACTAAACCCAATGTGGTTAAAAATGTCAAAAATGTCCCAGCCTTGCCTGGACCCTGCCCCCATGTCCCATGTCACAGCCTTGCCTGGACCCTGCCCCCATGTCCTATGTCCCGTGTCCTAGCCTTGCCTGGATCCTGCCTCCATGTCCCAGCCTTGCCTGGACCCTGCCCTCATGTCCCATGTCCCAGCCTTGCCTGGACCCTGCCCCCATGTCCCGTGTCCCAGCCTTGCCTGGATCCTGCCCCCATGTCCCAGCCTTGCCTGGACCCTGCCCCCATGTCCCATGTCCCAGTCTTGCCTGGACCCTGCCCCCATGTCCCATGTCCCAGCCTTGCCTGGACCCTGCCCCCATGTCCCATGTCCCAGCCTTGCCTGGACTCTGCCCCCATGTCCCATGTATAAGCCTTGCCTGGACCCTGCCCTCATGTCCCATGTCCCTGCCTTGCCTGGAACCTGCCCCCATGTCCCATGTCTCAGCCTTGCCTGGACCCTGCCCCCACATCCCATTGTCCAGCCTTTCCTGGATCCTGCCCCCATGTCCCATGTCCCAGCCTTGCCTGCCACCATGTCCATGTCCCAGCCTTGCCTAGACCCTGCCCCCAATGTCCCATGTCCCAGTCTTGCCAGGACCCTGCCCCCATGTCCCATGTCCCAGCCTTGCCTGAACCCTGCCCCCATGTCCCATGTCCCAGCCCTGCCTGGACCGTGGCCCCATGTCCCATGTCCCAGTCTTGCCAGGACCCTGCCCCCATGTCCCATGTCCCAGTCTTGCCAGGACCCTGCCCCCATGTCCCATGTCCCAGTCTTGCCAGGACCCTGCCCCCCTGTCCCATGTCCCATGTCCCAGCCTAGCCTGGACCCTGCCCCCATGTCCCATGTCCCAGCCCTGCCTGGACCGTGGCCCAATGTCCCAGTCTTGCCAGGACCCTGCCCCCATGTCCCATGTCCCAGTCTTGCCAGGACCCTGCCCCCATGTCCCAGCCTTGCCTGAACCCTGCCCCCATGTCCCATGTCCCAGCCCTGCCTGGACCGTGGCCCCATGTCCCAGCCTTGCCTGGACCCTGCCCCCATGTCCCATGTCCCAGCCTTGCCTGGACCCTGCCCCCATGTCCCAGCCTTGCCTGGACCGTGGCCCCATGTCCCAGCCCTGCCTGGACCGTGGCCCCATGTCCTATGTCCCAGCTTTGCCGGGACCCTGCCCCCATGTCCCATGTCCCAGCGTTGCCAGGACCCTGGCCCCATGTCCCAGCCTAGTTTAGTCCTAGAATATATCATGGATAATAAAGCATGTCAGGTCATAATAGATCATTCATCAATCAGAGAGACCAGGTTGTTGTACTTTATGTACTTTACTTTACTGAAAACCTCATCTTTATGGGACTTTTAAAGGACCACCTTCAATTGACATTTAAAAATTACTGTATGTGAGGAACATCAATTAATTAAGGATCCCGTAAAAAAGAAAAATCTAAAGAAATGCGGTGCACATTTCTCGCACTTTTTCTTTTTGGCGCGAAGCTCCGTGCGTGACGTCAGAGATAGGGAGTCTGCAGCGGCAGTCTGCAAGACTGTAAGACGCGCGCTGCAGAGTCGGTAGGGTCGGCGCGCTCGCGATAGTGTCGCATTGTTTCATTGAAGTGTGGCAATGGCTGGACCTTTCAGTTTAGACCCGAAGTTTACTCAGAGCGAGATTGAAGAAAATATTTGCAAAAAAGCCGATGAAAGGAGACTACAAGAATCCTTTGTAGGGCGAGCAGGAAACACCTCGTGGTGTACGTGTGGTAACTGCGTTGCAATGGACAGCGACGTAGAATCGCATTGCTGTAAAGAGCCACCACAAATACGAGCGTTGTGCCAGAATGACGAGTGCATTACCGAGCACGGGTCATTCGACGTTATCACGAAAAGCATTGATGTGCTCAACATTACCAGGCATAAACTGATTATGCACACAGCATCCAAAGACACTAAAGACAAAATGCGCTGTCCCTCAAATAAAGTTTGGCGCCATTTGGCTTATAAATCATTTGTTTCCTGGGTCAATTCGTGGGCTGCATTAGGGAAAAATAGGCGTGTTGTTATTCCGTCCTGCGTCGTGAATTCCATTCGCAATACGTTCCCAGAAGACGATGGAATTTACGTCGGATTCAACGCTGCAGCCGGCGAGGAGCCAGAGTATTTCCTATAAGTAAGTGCGAAAAACAACAATTTTGGCAGTCACCACGTTTGTTGTGACACGTGTAGATATGAATTTTGTGTTCAAGATTACCTTCGGATTCGCCGCATTTTTCTTTGTTACACCTCCTCGAATCGAGAGTATCGCGTTTGCTGCCTCACTTCTTCAATTGTTGGCTTCGGAACGGGGGCAATGTTTGCAGGAATAGGGAGGCTGGCATCAGTTGGAGCGTCGTACTTTTCAAGAAGCATTATTTTATGTATTAGAATGTCCCTCCAGTGAGTGGTTTTCTTTTCGTAGGTCTTTTTTAAAATCCATTGACGCTGTCCTTTGGAATAGGCCAACGTTTCGTTCACGCAAACCCTACCAATATTGGCATTGTGGTCTAGGACTGCGAGTATTCCGCGAGTAACCATTCCATCATACGGGAAGTGAAGGCGTTTTGGCAGGTATTTTATGCGCTCATTGTGATAGGATTCTAGATTTCCTGTAAACGTGTAGGAATTGCTGTTATCGTTTGACGAACCAATTACGTCGTATTTTAATGTATTTGTTTATTTTATTGTTGAATTTAGAAGTGTTATTTTGTAAATAACGGTCTTACCTGTGTGACAGTAATTGCTTGTATGCCGCAAATCTTTCAGGAAAACCGGGTTGTTGATAATTTGGTTGAGCTTTACGTGGTCAGGTGAATTTCGCTTTATCCACTTGGTCTCAGCGATTTCCTGGGCTGTAAGTTCCGCGTGCTCACAGCCATGGAACAGCTTATTTCCTGACCACGTGTGTTTATTTGTCATGTGATTTAGCGAACTTGTGAACTTTTCAAGTAGCAACTCATCATTGCCTCCGCAGGTCTGGGAAGACCACCACAAATGGTTTTGAATGCTTGGCTGCCAGAGGGAGATTAGTGGCGAAGAGTTAGCAAGGCGTTTTCGGAGACTTTTCGCCATGTGCCAAACGTCAAACTCATGTCGTATGCTTGGGTGGTCTGTTCGCATCAAAAGACCAATCCCTCTGTGTCTGTCAGTTATAAATAACTTGATATTTATGACACTAGTAAGCTCCTTCAAGAGTGCAGCACAAGCAGCCTTCTCCAAATCTCCAGCTGTTTGTTTGCGCTGCATGACTTTGAAGTCTATGATTCGATTCGTTCTTACATCCATTATAGAGTAAGTAACAAACTTGCCACAGTAACCTGGAGAGTCATACTGACCATCACCGGACAGCCAAATGTCTTCGCCTGTCAAACCCAAGTTAAATAGTTCTATTTCTCGTTGAGACGCCCATGAGTTGACGATAGCCGGTTTCACATATGAATTGACAAGTCTACAATATGTGGATGACGACATGAAATGTAATTTTAGTGCGGAAGCAAAGGATTTAAATGCCGTAAAACTAAGTCCGCACGTGTACACAGCAGCCACAATGTTTATTGCGCCTAGTGCAGTGTTTCGTCTTTTAGACTGGGACAGCCAAGTGAAACTGTGTCCATCGCAACAAACTGTTTTCACTGTTAGCAAAGAACCACGGCATGTTTTAAATACTTCGCTAACTGAACCTCCGCAAATCTGGCATACTGCAAATAGCAACGAAAGGCTATTCCAAAACACGAGAAAAACATTGTTTTCACTCGAATCAGACGTCTCGTCGTCTGTCTCCGAAGCCCCAGAGTCGCTATCATCATCCTCACTATTTAGTTTGAAAGATTCGTCTAAGTTTTGCAATTCACTCTCACTAGTATCCGTTTCACTAGAACTCTCTTCATTTTCTAAACAAACTCGACGCAAAGTTTCAATGCCTAACTCGCATTGAGTGCTTATTTCACGCGAAAATGGATCGCCCGGCGCTTGGCTTGTGATAGCGATGGGTTTCACTCGCGGATTCGGGTGCGATTTGCTCGTTGACGGCTCGTTCAAATAATCTGGCACATGGTCCAATAACTCCTCTTTCTCCTTATTGATCAAAAACATGGACTTCTGACGCTTTTTCGGTGGAGGACAAACATTCGAATGTGATTTACCAGTCATGAGCAACGACGGGACTGCCGTTTTCTTCAAAATGGGTCTGGATTTCACTGCATCGCCCATCAATTGCAGTTTTAGTTTGTTGCGAATTTCAAAATCATCTTCTTGAAAATGTGCGGAACAAACACACGAGGATTTTCTTGGGACAAAATCTGTCCGATTAACTTTATGCAACCATTGCCGATACATCCCAGGAAACTTATTCTTATCTGGAAATTTGTGGAAAGAAAATGGGCCTTTCGTGTTCGAACACTGATACACAACACAATGATTGTTCACCATTATTCTGCAGTTGGTTCACTTATAAAGTAGCAATCGTTAGACATAGCACACATAGACAAATATACGAGACAAATATAGTAACGAGAAAAAACAATCCTACTCGCAAAGAGGTATCGCACGAACTAACTGGCAGCAGCCGCGGCAACCGGGCAGCGCTTGCTAGCCCTGCAGACTACCTATCTCTGACGTCACTAGCGGAGCTTCGCGCCAAAAAGAAAAAGCGCGAGAAAATATGCACCACATTTTTTAAGATTTTTCTTTTTTACGGGATCCTTAATTAATTGATGTTCCTCACATACAGTAATTTTTAAATTTCAATTGAAGGTGTTCCTTTAACAAGCTGCCAGGCAACGCGTTTAGAAAAACAGCACACTGCTAACCAAATTTTTTCACCGTTTTTAGTTGGGCTGAATGACGACAGCGACCTTGTCTACTTCAGAGGAGGGCTTGTGAGAAAACCTTTCAAGTGCGTGAAATGTCCGACGAGGTTCAAGAATAAATCAAGCCTGAGCAGGCATCTGGATCTTCAGTGCGGAAAATAGTCACAGTTTCGCTGTCGCCATTGTTCCCATCGCAGCAAGTTGACTCTGCTCAAACACAGCAAACGGGTGCACAGTGATAAGGCAGACCAAACTCCAATGAGCGAATAGGCAGCGCTATCGAAATGTGAAATTGCAGATAAAGTTTAGCAGAATGTGGATTACCAAGGGTGTACAAGATTGTGTTATTGTAAACTTTGGTTTTTTCGTTCTTTGCATATTTGTTTTTCGATCTGAAATGTAAATAGTTCGTGAAAAAATTCTAACCCTGTTTTTTAGACAAACAAAAATGTTGTTTCCACTGTTTTTTTTAAACACTTGGTTCATTCAATCAACATATTGTTAGTTGATATGACTTGGACTTTTCACACACTGTTGATATCACAGCATTGTTCTTTTTGTATCCACACTTTGAAACAAGACAAGGTGTGTTTGATCGGAGAGAGTTTCTCTTCCACATGTCTGACCTTGTTTTTTTTGTCAATGATCTTTGATTTACACAAACCGTTCATGAGGCAATCAATACACATGTACATTTTTTTTTCGCTGATTTGCTTCGTTTGAAAGGAAGCTTTTTGAATCGAACAATTATAATCAGATACTTTCGCAACATATATAAATGTCTCAATTTTTACCTCCCTAGTACCTTCCAAACGTTATTAATGTCTCTTTCCTTCTCTTAACTGACTGGTACATGAGAATATTCTTTCAGTTATCCTACATGTACCTACCGCCGTCGATCTCCTACCATTCCGTGTCAAGCCGCTCGTTTCAATGTGCGAACCGCTGCAGGTGTTATTGACACTCCAAGTTACGCTGCAAGGTCGCCAAGTTCGAGGGTACAACGTCTCCATTTGCTGACATTTACAGTTCAATTTTACCTTTCGTTCCTTGCGTCAACTTTCTCGTCTTTCTCTGTGTTAAATGTCTCACATCTTATTTCCTTTATTTGTTTTAAACGGTCGTTTCTTCTTTGTACGTACATAAAAGATTTGTGCAATTATTTTTCGAAACCTCACTTTTTCTATATAAACGTAAGAGAACCCAGTGATAACGTTACTTCCCTTCACACTTAGTCACGCTTTTTCCTTTTTGCTAAACAAAAAACTTAGCTAAACAAGAAAATGTTTTAGCCGCTATTGGAAGTGTTTGCCTTAAAACAATTAGTTACAAAATCAATCAGAATTGCAGACTATTATTGGCTTGTAACCAGTGAGAGCAAGAGCATTGCAGACTAACATGTTCTCTAAATTATCGATGAAAAAGTACATTTCTTTGGCTCACATAATGCAGGCAATCTTCGAGAAATAGGTTCTGCAAAAGTGGTATCTCTGCTACCGAAGCACAACGACTGCATCAAGACAAGGTGGAAGCTAGCCACGAGACTCACTAACAGAATGGTCTCCGACTGGCACCAGTACGGCAATAGCAAGAACCCAGTTACAATACTGTATGAACGAACGGCCTCCTTAGAGGAACAGAGTAATTACAACTTGACATTATCAACTCGTGTGCAAGCGGACGACGTTAAGAGGCCAGCCACTATACAAAGCTATGTACATTATGTTCCAAATTTTAGGAGTCGTGGTCAAAGCGGATGAAAACGGGGAGCTGTGGGCAAATAGTTTTACCATGCCAAACTTGAGAAGGCACAACAACTTCATCCGGCTTTCGAAATAATATTCGGAGGCTCCACTAGCAGCTGGAGACGTGGCTTTCGACAGCAACCATCATGGTCACGGCTACCAAGAGCCGTTCTTGTTTCAGTGCTTATCCACAGCTCCCAATAGGCCGAATGATACAGCCTAGCTTGTCAGCTGTTGAAATATAGTTGCCCAGCGCGTTTGGGAGATATGAGGTGAATAACATTTTCAATCATAGAAAATAAATATCGTTAGCAAATTGTTCTTCGGCATTGTTCTTCGGAATCTTGATCACTTTTTGAATTAAGATTAAAGTAGCTAGAGAAACATCAATGTATCCTTCTGTCTCAGCTTCCGTTTCTTACAACGCCGCCGTCTGCGTTTGCTGCGAGGCCCTGGCTTGGTGCTTGCGTCGCGAGCGCGGCAGATTCAGTCTGGCCAGGTGGCGAGCAGCTCCCTTAATATTCAGCATTCTAAGTGCCCGAAGTGTTCAAAAAAAGTCGCAAATGGTGTCAATTGCTTAAACTGTGATCAATTGTGCCATTTCAAGTGTGCGAGAGGAAATGCAAAGGTTAATGGCGAAGAAAACAGCGAAATTGGGATCTGTTCGGAATGCTCTACTACACGAGCCGACATGACAGATCCACCGCCAAACATCATTGAACTACTACAGCAAAGGGTCGCAGATCTCGTTTATATAGTGGAATTACAAAAGAAGAGAATAAATGAACTCGAAAAACGCGAAACGACGGAAAAGGAAGAACGCCCTCGTGTTAATGAGAAATCGTACAGCGCAACAGTAAGTGGAAATTACCAACTCATAAGCATAAAAGCTATAGAAGTCGACCAGGAAAAAACAGATCACTTTTTGAATAAGGATTAAAGTAGCTAGAGAAACATCAATGTATCCTTCTGTCTCAGCTTCCGTTTCTTACAACGCCGAAGTCTGCGTTTGCTGCGAGGCCCTGGCTTGGTGCTTGCGTCGCGAGCGCGGCAGATTCAGTCTGGCCGTCAGGATGCTGCAACGCATGAGGAAGCCGAGCTACAAGGAACTCTCCCCCGACGAACGAGACCTTGTCGACAACGTCACGCTCACAAAGCTAGATGTTTTCCTGGCAATCCGTTTGGATTATTATGGATCGAACTATCATGTCGGCCGGTGCGCGCCAGGTGGCGAGCAGCTCCCTAAATATTCAGCATTCTAAGTGCCCGAAGTGTTCAAAAAAAGTCGCAAATGGTGTCAATTGCTTAAACTGTGATCAATTGTGCCATTTCAAGTGTGCGGGAGGAAATGCAAAGGTTAATGGCGAAGAAAACAGCGAAATTTGGATCTGTTCAGAATGCTCTACTAAACGAGCCGCCATGACAGATCCACCGCCAAACATCATTGAACTACTACAGCAAAGGGTCGCAGATCTCGTTTATATAGTGGAATTACAAAAGAAGAGAATAAATGAACTCGAAAAACGCGAAACCACGGAAAAGGAAGAACGCCCTCGTGTAAATAAGAAATCTTACAGCGCAACAGTAAGTGGAAATTACCAACTTATCAGCATAAAAGCAAAAGAAGTCGACCAGGAAAAAACAAAAACAAGAGCAGAAGTGACATCACGCATTAATCCGGCTAAATTACCCGTCGGTGTCCAGAATATACGTCAGAACAATAGCGGTGATATCCTCATCAGTTGCGATAGCAGTAAATCAGCATCGTCTCTGATCAAAGAATCCAATGATGTCTTGGGAGAGAATTACGTAGCCTCAATTGCACCGAAATGTAACCCCAGGCTCAAGGTAGCACACGTGGAATTTGGAGACGAGGACATGGATAGCATACGTAAGGCAATTATAATGCAAAATCAATTAAACTCTGACAGACATAACTTCGCCTGTAAAATTATTACGACCATCAAAACAAAGAACGGGTCATCGTTCGCTATTCTCGAAGTCGATCCGCAAACTCGGAACACTCTACTTCAAGAAAGAAAAATCAACATCGGTTTGCGACGATACAGCATATTTGACCATATCCATCTCTCGCAATGCTTCAATTGTGGTGGTTTCAACCATCGATCACGAGACTGCACCCGAAAAAAGGTATGTCTTAAATGTAGTGGCAGTCATACGAATTAAATGTGATGCGCTTGAACTGAAATGTGCCAACTGCACAAAGTTGACAACAACGCTTCCCCATAGCCACGATTGCAGAAGTCACGACTGCCCTTCAAGGCTAAAGGCTCTAAAAATCATGAAGCAACGAATCGCATACGAAGACATACAACAGACAAAGCACTAGTGCATACGACAGACGCTCGTAAATTCGCAATTTTCTGCAGAACTTGCTGCATGGCTTGCATTTACTCTTGCTGACAGACATCTTGATGATTTTAGCTACCGATGGCCGTGTCTGATGCTGACCAGAGCCAATTGTCGCAAGTTTTGACATAAGACTAGAGCTTCAAGAGAATAAAACATGGCAAATTGGACGCCGATGCAAGAAGCGAGCCCGAAAGAACAGTTGTCGATACATCACTAGCGAGTAACAAAAATAAAGTAAATAGATAAGAGGAAGAACCCAGCCCTGATTAATATGCAAAAGAAAACAGGCAAGAAGAAGCTCGAGATATTGGATTGAGTTGTCACCTCCATGACGGCGTTGCTGCAGAGGTGTTATGTACCCTGCAGGGACGGGCACACCACGCTGAGTACCAGCTCCCTCGAATGAATTTGCCAACGACGGCTCCCTCGAATGAATTTGCCAACGACGGCTCCCTCGAATGAATTTGCCAACGACGGCTCCCTCGAATGAATTTGCCAACGACGGCGCCCTCGAAAGAATTTGCCAACGACGGCTCCCTCGAATGAATTTGCCAACGACGGCGCCCTCGAAAGAATTTGCCAACGACGGCTCCCTCGAATGAATTTGCCAACGACGGCTCCCTCGAATGAATTTGCCAACGACGGCTCCCTCGAATGAATTTGCCAACGACGGCGTCCTCGAAAGAATTTGCCAACGACGGCGCACTCGAATGAATTTGCCAACGACGGCGTCCTCGAATGAATTTGCCAACGACGGCTCCCTCGAATGAATTTGCCAACGACGGCGTCCTCGAATGAATTTGCCAACGACGGCGCCCTCGAATGAATTTGCCAACGACGGCGTCCTCGAATGAATTTGCCAACGACGGCGCCCTCGAATGAATTTGCCAACGACGGCTCCCTCGAATGAATTTGCCAACGACGGCTCCCTCGAATGAATTTGCCAACGACGGCGTCCTCGAATGAATTTGCCAACGACGGCGTCCTCGAATGAATTTGCCAACGACGGCTCCCTCGAATGAATTTGCCAACGACGGCTCCCTCGAATGAATTTGCCAACGACGGCTCCCTCGAATGAATTTGCCAACGACGGCTCCCTCGAATGAATTTGCCAACGACGGCTCCCTCGAATGAATTTGCCAACGACGGCGCCCTCGAATGAATTTGCCAACGACGGCGTCCTCGAATGAATTTGCCAACGACGGCTCCCTCGAATGAATTTGCCAACGACGGCTCCCTCGAATGAATTTGCCAACGACGGCTCCCTCGAATGAATTTGCCAACGACGGCTCCCTCGAATGAATTTGCCAACGACGGCTCCCTCGAATGAATTTGCCAACGACGGCGCCCTCGAAAGAATTTGCCAACGACGGCTCCCTCGAATGAATTTGCCAACGACGGCGCCCTCGAAAGAATTTGCCAACGACGGCTCCCTCGAATGAATTTGCCAACGACGGCTCCCTCGAATGAATTTGCCAACGACGGCTCCCTCGAATGAATTTGCCAACGACGGCGTCCTCGAAAGAATTTGCCAACGACGGCGCACTCGAATGAATTTGCCAACGACGGCGTCCTCGAATGAATTTGCCAACGACGGCTCCCTCGAATGAATTTGCCAACGACGGCGTCCTCGAATGAATTTGCCAACGACGGCGTCCTCGAATGAATTTGCCAACGACGGCTCCCTCGAATGAATTTGCCAACGACGGCTCCCTCGAATGAATTTGCCAACGACGGCTCCCTCGAATGAATTTGCCAACGACGGCTCCCTCGAATGAATTTGCCAACGACGGCTCCCTCGAATGAATTTGCCAACGACGGCGCCCTCGAATGAATTTGCCAACGACGGCGTCCTCGAATGAATTTGCCAACGACGGCTCCCTCGAATGAATTTGCCAACGGCGGCTCCCTCGAATGAATTTGCCAACGACGGCTCCCTCGAATGAATTTGCCAACGACGGCTCCCTCGAATGAATTTGCCAACGACGGCTCCCTCGAATGAATTTGCCAACGACGGCGCCCTCGAAAGAATTTGCCAACGACGGCTCCCTCGAATGAATTTGCCAACGACGGCGCCCTCGAAAGAATTTGCCAACGACGGCTCCCTCGAATGAATTTGCCAACGACGGCTCCCTCGAATGAATTTGCCAACGACGGCTCCCTCGAATGAATTTGCCAACGACGGCGTCCTCGAAAGAATTTGCCAACGACGGCGCACTCGAATGAATTTGCCAACGACGGCGTCCTCGAATGAATTTGCCAACGACGGCTCCCTCGAATGAATTTGCCAACGACGGCGCCCTCGAATGAATTTGCCAACGACGGCGTCCTCGAATGAATTTGCCAACGACGGCGTCCTCGAATGAATTTGCCAACGACGGCTCCCTCGAATGAATTTGCCAACGACGGCGTCCTCGAATGAATTTGCCAACGACGGCGCCCTCGAATGAATTTGCCAACGACGGCGTCCTCGAATGAATTTGCCAACGACGGCTCCCTCGAATGAATTTGCCAACGACGGCGTCCTCGAATGAATTTGCCAACGACGGCGTCCTCGAATGAATTTGCCAACGACGGCTCCCTCGAATGAATTTGCCAACGACGGCGTCCTCGAATGAATTTGCCAACGACGGCGCCCTCGAATGAATTTGCCAACGACGGCGTCCTCGAATGAATTTGCCAACGACGGCGCCCTCGAATGAATTTGCCAACGACGGCTCCCTCGAATGAATTTGCCAACGACGGCGCCCTCGAATGAATTTGCCAACGACGGCGCCCTCGAATAAATTTGCCAACGACGGCTCCCTCGAATGAATTTGCCAACGACGGCTCCCTCGAATGAATTTGCCAACGACGGCTCCCTCGAATGAATTTGCCAACGACGGCTCCCTCGAATGAATTTGCCAACGACGGCTCCCTCGAATGAATTTGCCAACGACGGCTCCCTCGAATGAATTTGCCAACGACGGCTCCCTCGAATGAATTTGCCAACGACGGCTCCCTCGAATGAATTTGCCAACGACGGCTCCCTCGAATGAATTTGCCAACGACGGCTCCCTCGAATGAATTTGCCAACGACGGCGCCCTCGAATGAATTTGCCAACGACGGCGCCCTCGAATGAATTTGCCAACGACGGCTCCCTCGAATGAATTTGCCAACGACGGCTCCCTCGAATGAATTTGCCAACGACGGCGTCCTCGAATGAATTTGCCAACGACGGCGTCCTCGAATGAATTTGCCAACGACGGCTCCCTCGAATGAATTTGCCAACGACGGCTCCCTCGAATGAATTTGCCAACGACGGCTCCCTCGAATGAATTTGCCAACGACGGCTCCCTCGAATGAATTTGCCAACGACGGCTCCCTCGAATGAATTTGCCAACGACGGCTCCCTCGAATGAATTTGCCAACGACGGCTCCCTCGAATGAATTTGCCAACGACGGCTCCCTCGAATGAATTTGCCAACGACGGCTCCCTCGAATGAATTTGCCAACGACGGCTCCCTCGAATGAATTTGCCAACGACGGCTCCCTCGAATGAATTTGCCAACGACGGCTCCCTCGAATGAATTTGCCAACGACGGCTCCCTCGAATGAATTTGCCAACGACGGCTCCCTCGAATGAATTTGCCAACGACGGCTCCCTCGAATGAATTTGCCAACGACGGCTCCCTCGAATGAATTTGCCAACGACGGCGCCCTCGAATGAATTTGCCAACGACGGCGCCCTCGAATGAATTTGCCAACGACGGCTCCCTCGAATGAATTTGCCAACGACGGCGCCCTCGAATGAATTTGCCAACGACGGCGTCCTCGAATGAATTTGCCAACGACGGCTCCCTCGAATGAATTTGCCAACGACGGCGTCCGCGAATGAATTTGCCAACGACGGCGCCCTCGAATGAATTTGCCAACGACGGCTCCCTCGAATGAATTTGCCAACGACGGCGCCCTCGAATGAATTTGCCAAAGACGGCGCCCTCGAATGAATTTGCCAACGACGGCGTCCTCGAATGAATTTGCCAACGACGGCTCCCTCGAATGAATTTGCCAACGACGGCGTCCTCGAATGAATTTGCCAACGACGGCGCCCTCGAATGAATTTGCCAAAGACGGCTCCCTCGAATGAATTTGCCAACGACGGCTCCCTCGAATGAATTTGCCAACGACGGCTCCCTCGAATGAATTTGCCAACGACGGCGCCCTCGAATGAATTTGCCAACGACGGCTCCCTCGAATGAATTTGCCAACGACGGCGCCCTCGAATGAATTTGCCAACGACGGCGCCCTCGAATGAATTTGCCAACGACGGCTCCCTCGAATGAATTTGCCAACGACGGCGCCCTCGAATGAATTTGCCAACGACGGCTCCCTCGAATGAATTTGCCAAAGACGGCGCCCTCGAATGAATTTGCCAACGACGGCTCCCTCGAATGAATTTGCCAACGACGGCTCCCTCGAATGAATTTGCCAACGACGGCTCCCTCGAATGAATTTGCCAACGACGGCTCCCTCGAATGAATTTGCCAAAGACGGCGCCCTCGAATGAATTTGCCAACGACGGCTCCCTCGAATGAATTTGCCAAAGACGGCGCCCTCGAATGAATTTGCCAACGACGGCTCCCTCGAATGAATTTGCCAACGACGGCTCCCTCGAATGAATTTGCCAACGACGGCGCCCTCGAATGAATTTGCCAACGACGGCGTCCTCGAATGAATTTGCCAACGACGGCTCCCTCGAATGAATTTGCCAACGACGGCGCCCTCGAATGAATTTGCCAACGACGGCGTCCTCGAATGAATTTGCCAACGACGGCTCCCTCGAATGAATTTGCCAACGACGGCGTCCTCGAATGAATTTGCCAACGACGGCGTCCTCGAATGAATTTGCCAACGACGGCTCCCTCGAATGAATTTGCCAACGACGGCGTCCTCGAATGAATTTGCCAACGACGGCGTCCTCGAATGAATTTGCCAACGACGGCTCCCTCGAATGAATTTGCCAACGACGGCGTCCTCGAATGAATTTGCCAACGACGGCTCCCTCGAATGAATTTGCCAACGACGGCTCCCTCGAATGAATTTGCCAACGACGGCTCCCTCGAATGAATTTGCCAACGACGGCTCCCTCGAATGAATTTGCCAACGACGGCGTCCTCGAATGAATTTGCCAACGACGGCTCCCTCGAATGAATTTGCCAACGACGGCTCCCTCGAATGAATTTGCCAACGACGGCTCCCTCGAATGAATTTGCCAACGACGGCTCCCTCGAATGAATTTGCCAACGACGGCTCCCTCGAATGAATTTGCCAACGACGGCGTCCTCGAATGAATTTGCCAACGACGGCTCCCTCGAATGAATTTGCCAACGACGGCGTCCTCGAATGAATTTGCCAACGACGGCTCCCTCGAATGAATTTGCCAACGACGGCTCCCTCGAATGAATTTGCCAACGACGGCTCCCTCGAATGAATTTGCCAACGACGGCTCCCTCGAATGAATTTGCCAACGACGGCGTCCTCGAATGAATTTGCCAACGACGGCTCCCTCGAATGAATTTGCCAACGACGGCTCCCTCGAATGAATTTGCCAACGACGGCTCCCTCGAATGAATTTGCCAACGACGGCTCCCTCGAATGAATTTGCCAACGACGGCGCCCTCGAATGAATTTGCCAACGACGGCTCCCTCGAATGAATTTGCCAACGACGGCTCCCTCGAATGAATTTGCCAACGACGGCGTCCTCGAATGAATTTGCCAACGACGGCTCCCTCGAATGAATTTGCCAACGACGGCTCCCTCGAATGAATTTGCCAACGACGGCTCCCTCGAATGAATTTGCCAACGACGGCTCCCTCGAATGAATTTGCCAACGACGGCTCCCTCGAATGAATTTGCCAACGACGGCGTCCTCGAATGAATTTGCCAACGACGGCTCCCTCGAATGAATTTGCCAACGACGGCTCCCTCGAATGAATTTGCCAACGACGGCTCCCTCGAATGAATTTGCCAACGACGGCTCCCTCGAATGAATTTGCCAACGACGGCTCCCTCGAATGAATTTGCCAACGACGGCGTCCTCGAATGAATTTGCCAACGACGGCTCCCTCGAATGAATTTGCCAACGACGGCGTCCTCGAATGAATTTGCCAACGACGGCTCCCTCGAATGAATTTGCCAACGACGGCTCCCTCGAATGAATTTGCCAACGACGGCTCCCTCGAATGAATTTGCCAACGACGGCTCCCTCGAATGAATTTGCCAACGACGGCGTCCTCGAATGAATTT
The DNA here is from genome assembly GCA_947568835.1 of Protonemura montana. Classification (NCBI taxonomy): domain Eukaryota; kingdom Metazoa; phylum Arthropoda; class Insecta; order Plecoptera; family Nemouridae; genus Protonemura; species Protonemura montana. Next base: position 12,806,356 of record OX387611.1, read on the forward strand.
GCCAACGACGGCTCCCTCGAATGAATTTGCCAACGACGGCTCCCTCGAATGAATTTGCCAACGACGGCTCCCTCGAATGAATTTGCCAACGACGGCTCCCTCGAATGAATTTGCCAACGACGGCGCCCTCGAATGAATTTGCCAACGACGGCTCCCTCGAATGAATTTGCCAACGACGGCTCCCTCGAATGAATTTGCCAACGACGGCGTCCTCGAATGAATTTGCCAACGACGGCTCCCTCGAATGAATTTGCCAACGACGGCTCCCTCGAATGAATTTGCCAACGACGGCTCACTCGAATGAATTTGCCAACGACGGCTCCCTCGAATGAATTTGCCAACGACGGCTCCCTCGAAAGAGGAAAGGTCGAAATGACACATTCTATGACATGTACTTGTTTAACTGAATAAACTATTTTTAATGGTATTATAAAATAAATAAGAAACCAGAAATAACGGAGTTTTGATTATATCTGAATTAAAAAAAAATATCGATTCAAGTTATCTTTTGAAATTATTTGGCTCAATAATAAATATGCTTAATTAATTTCTAGCTAGCACACAATTTGTGATTTGTGGTAGATTTTGATTTGCTGCTTGCTAGATAGCAATATTTGCCACAAGCTCATTGACATGAAGAAAGGGTAAAATGGTCTTGCGACGGACATAAACGGTAAGTGTGCCACAAACTCAACAAATATTTACAGTGGAAATTTGCAATGAATAGTAGGCATTATCCCAATCCACGCACGGGACAAGTCCCAGATGCAGAAGCAGGAACTGCAAACACAATTAAAAACACAAACACAAGAAGAAAAATCGGCTGCAGCAACAACAGCTGCATGAGCGATCGAAATGAGGAAAAGCTGTTTCAGTGTGAGGTGAATATATTGACGACCGGAACCTAATGTCGGTGCTGCGAAATAATTACCAGCAAGCCCCCGACGATTTAACATGTGACTGAAGATGTTGCTGGGTCGAGCAAATAGAACAAAGTGGCCACCGCGGTGGCGGGTCCGGTAGTATTTATTGCCTAACAAGGCAAGACAGAACGAGTTGAGCAGGCTCGTTGACAGCCAGCAGGACGCTCCAGGAGCCCGAAAATATTGACAAAATAACAGAAGAAAATAAATCTCGTCAACCGACGAAATGGATCGACTTTCTACAGAACATTTATCATACCGATGACATATGCCAGTGCTGTCTGGGGCGACTTATCCAAAACAACATTGAAAGGTTTACAAACTATACACAACTTAGCTAGCTGACACAACGCGGTACCAAGTCACCCTGGTATTTTAGAAATACAGAAATACATAGACAACTTGACATTGCCCTCTTAAAGGACAATGGAACAAGCCAAATTCACTTGAAAAGGCCCCAAATGGCCTCATAAGATGGCAATTTCCTAGTGCCAAGAGAAAAAAATATACAAAAGACCAAAAGGCCCTCTTGGCTGATGAATGTAGCAAGTAAATAATGGAATTAACCCGAAAGAAAATATCACAAAAATGACAACTAGGTAGTACCGGGCTCGGGACGGGAAATATGACTGCAAACAATCTACACGTAGCACCGTTCAAAGCAAGAATGAAGTCCAAAAAAGTGCCATCAGAATATTAGCGGGAGCAAGTTATAACTCATGAGCTGAGGTGTTTCATATAGAAGCAAACCGCTGTTTTATTTTTTTACCATGGAAACTAGCAGTATGTCAACTAGCAGTACCCGCTGCCTGACAGCCGCTGTTGATGTCGAGGGAGTTTTGTCAGATGTCCTTTCCAAAGCCTCTAATACCCGGTCGACAACCAAGAGTGGGTACTAAGAAAATGCTTAGAAAATAAAGTGTGATGCCCTTAATTTAAATTTAATTTAATTAAAATTTCATGAATTAAAATTTATGAAAACGCTGCACTTGCGAGCCAAAGCTGGAGTCGCAAACTTTCCAGTTAGCTCTGCAATTTTTTAGGACAATAATTTTCGTCAGCATACGATCCCGGCCCCCGTTCCTAGTGCCCGTCTTTAAGCCCGCGTTCCTCATTTTTCGCGTGGCATCTTGGCCGAAGCGACATTGCGTCGTTTGCAAAGGTTTGGTGCGTCGTTGGCGTTCTTTACGGCGTTGGCCTCTTTTACGGAAGCACTGCCCCGCAATGCATCTCTTTAAATCCATAGTTTTTTGTCCTGCAAAAATTTCCCAGGCTTTCGGTTCCTTTAGCCCTTCAAACGAGCTCCCAGTATACTCCCACAAATACTCTAGTTAGCACAATAGAATGAAACTAGATCCAACAAAAGATGTCCCAGCTCGGGACTGATCCAGATCGCCACCATCTAGGACGGCACTGTGCCTGACGCGGGCGACCCAACCAGCGACTTTTTTCAAGCGACACTTCAGTGCCCGTCGCGGACAGCATCTCGGTTTCTGGCCACAGTGGTTCACGACACAAAACCAGAAGCGCGAAGTTACCAGCTTAAACAGATCAGGCAAGGATCGTCGCCAACCCAAGCGACTTGCGACAGCCCCAGGACATGAGTCCTGACCGATGATAATGCAATCACATAGAAAACTCGAGATCCCTCAAGATTTAACACTAGATCATCAAGAATAAGAATAATCACCATTGCAACGCGTCGAAAGTCGCTCGGCTAAAGACAAGCTTCGTATTTGAATCCATTTGCGACCAATTTAACACATGAAATAAGTGAACGTTTTAAAAAATATACAACAATTAAATTCTTTTTAATTGTTTGAACACTTTTTACTTTATTATAAATAATTCCTCACCCTATTCGCCGACCATTTGTACTTTTCCCCGTTTGTTTTCCATGGCTGTTCCACCAGAGTAGACAATAACTTCATGGAGATAGCTAACAATCTAGCGGGTCTTGGCACTGATATCGGCCTTTTTTAAACCAAACGGCTGATAACTGGATATGCGAATGGTTTAAGAACAGTTACAGTTTTCCTTGCTGAATCAAATATCGAGTACCACACCTGCCAGAAGAGGGCAGAAAAATTAACAATACTACAGCTAGAAGACTTACAAGCGCATTATATACCGTTTATATACTCTCAGTGGTTCCTGATTAATACGATGGCAACTAACCAGTCTACCGGTGCAGATCTGAACTACAGCGTTGACCAAGTCAACAGCAGTGGCCAGAGAGAAACACTAAATCGATTACACCTTGATGACACCACCAGACCAAGCAACTCGTCACAAGGCAAGATTTCCATCACAAGGCGAACAGGCTTTATAAGGGACAAGGCTTTGTCATGTAAATTATACACATGTTGGCAAGACGATAGTAAGATTATTTCCATTCAAATGTATCATTTCCTCGGCCAAGTGTACCTATTCCGTAGAACATTCTGTGCATATTTATGCACTCTCATTACGTTACACATTATTACTTGATATTTTTAATCATACCTTACCACGGTACTACCTTGTACAATTGTAAGAGGACGCAAATAAATTACAATTACAATTACAATCGGCCACGCGACTCGGCCACGTCGCACACTTGATTTGAAGCAGCTGCCATCAAAGGAAATTGTTGAGGTTGTATGGGCCTGTAATCTGTACGAATGACGGTCATGAAACACATTATACTCTAGCCAGCCCAAACTCGCAAGGATTGCGTTACATTGCACCGAATACACGAACACGAATTTTGTGTCAGGAACCCCGGAGGTTAATTTTAATACATTTTAGAATGATTAGGATCCATAAAGACTAAAGCGGCTCTATTTGTGCAGAAGTAACAATTATCCGATTTAACGACTGCACATGAACACCTTATTTCATTTTTATATTTCGATGTACATCAAAATTATATTGAACCAATGTTGAACCCGAGCCCAGCAGGCCACGGAGACAATATTCAATCGCCAATGCTCAATTGTTTTATTTAAATGCAGCCAACGGGCCGTGCAGGCTGACAGGTGCAATTTATTTATGTATATTCCACCGACAATACCGATAATAGGGAGCGAGAAGTACTAAAAATTTTCGGGAGCAAAATCCGAGATTAATTTCACTCTTCATTAAATGACATGAAATATTGGGTCTGTCTTTAGTAACCCTAGCTATTTTCTCCGAAGCCAAGTCCACCACCAACCACTAACAATATTTGGGCAGTCTCCAGCCATCCAAAGCCAATGAGACAAGAACTTGTGCCTGACAGATCTGCTGATCTTCACAGACGAATAATAGGATGAAGCTGGTGAGCTGTTAGAGAACAATGTCATGTACGTCCTCGGCCTTGTAGAAATGGCCCGAGAAAGAGTGCTTCGTTCGTTTCCGCCAACAATGGAAAGCAAACAGTATTGCAACTGTTTGATTCCATGGCAATGGAAATCCCAACAACTTTAGGGAAAAAATGAATCGACTGCTTCTGGCATTGCGTTTCTGTGCCACGTGTTGTGAGCTAGTTGCAGTTGGGGCACTTGACTGGAATACACATGCAGTGACCGCGAGGCGATATCAATATTTTTAGTTCCACTCGGAACGTTAAAACAAACGTATAGAAGCGATATAATAAAAACATTTCTGCATGGCAAGCAATAAGATCCATCAATTTCTAGCAGCTCTGCGTGCAATGAGAGTAAAGCAATCTCGTTGGAGTACTCCATGTAGTATGTCTAGAATTTAACTTCTATAGAATCTGAATTTTACCTTGCAACCAGTCTCGGTGCTAGTTTGACCACTAGACTTTAGTTAGCTGAAGACAAAGCGACACGTATTGAAAAACACAGTATCTACCAGACACTCAGTAACATCACAGGCAAGATTTCGCTGGTGCAGGACCAAGCTGGAGCTGCGTTATACGCCAGAGGTTGCAAGCGATAGAATATCGTTTTTAAACTTTACACCAATGATAATTATTTTCGTGGCCTGCTGTAAATTTCTCCAGCCAGAAAGACTTTCTTACATTTAACACGTCTGCAATCTCTTACATCGAAGTGAGTTTCATGCACATGTTACAGAATGTTTGCACGGACTGCACTCGTTAAGATCAAACAGAAAGACTACCCCTGTATCATGGGTGAAGTAGCAAAAGTGCACGAACACGAACAATTCAAAAACTGGAAACATATTTAAACTATAATGACTCCAGATCCCCGCCGTTAAAGTCGATATCCGAGCTTGATAAGAGGCTGGCTAAAAGAAGTGCACGATTTCAATAAAGTGATATTTTGCCTTAACAGGTACGTCTCATCTACCGGCTTCAAATTGTACCAGTAAATGGCTAAGGCTAAGGCTAAGGATGGACAATCCGACTTGTCTGCAGCCGAGGCATATTTTGAAGTAAAAACATATCATACTTATATATTTTTAAATTTGATTTAGCTTTTTAATTATAGCTTTTTGAACGTACGGATGCATGCGTGATCCCGGCACCGATTTATTTAAATCACTCAATAATCCAAAATCTCTCAAACAAATCGGCAAGTGTTACATTAAAAAGCATTGGGGCCTCCAGACATTCGAAGAGACTCTTCGTCCTACAGAAAAAAGCAATTAGATTTATGGCAGGAGCCAGCCACGACCCCTGCGCCGTGGTGTTTTATAAGGACTCGTGCCGACCACATTTTAAGAAATTTCAAATAATGACTCTCCCCTGTTTATACATATACTGTACAATCCTATATGTTTTTAATTCTAGGCATCTTCTTGTCAAGGGCACCGGCCGCAGCATTGGCCTGCTAACCCGAACCACTGCAAAGGTATCGAAGGGACCATTGGAAGAGGGTAGAACACTTTTTAACGCTCTGCCGCGGGAAATCCTTTTAAAATCTACACATAATGACAACGATTTTCAAAGCAATGTGAAATTTTATCTTATCGACAAATGTTTTTACTCGACACAAGAATTTTTAAACTGCAAATGATGTTAAACCGCATTTGTATCCGACTGTCACATGTCACCTGACCAAAATGATAATAAACCGATATTATTATTATTATTATTATTGTTAGTCTACAAATGTGTTTAATTTAGGTAGGTTCAGGCTGGTTTTGCCGTCACTACAAACTCTTTGCATAATGTTTGCAGGAATATATTTCGTTCTTTACATAGGAATGTTATATATGTGATGGATTTAAAATATGTTTCCATATGTTCGTCAGTGGGGCATGATAATTATTTCATTAAATGGTTTAATATTTTCGATATCATGATGTATTCATCTGCTGCTGACTTGATAACTACGCTGACAAAATATTATTGATAAGCCGACTAAAAACAGCAAAGACATATTTCAAATTAAGCCAATAAGGGCACCCGATTTACCCCGCGAACGTGCATCCAATCACGAGGTCAGCGAGATAAGACTGTTCATCGTGAAGTTGCTGATTCTCTGAGGTAAATATTCCCAGTGCAAGTTTTTGTTATAAATTATTATGTTGTAAAATTGGAGTTCTCCTTCTTTAATTGTAGGCACCACATGTCTTTTGTTTTAGACTGAAGGAGAAATGCACTTTTATAAGGTGAGTGTTCACGACTTTGTGGAACTCTGTGCCTCAATAAAACAGTACGTTTGTTGAAACAACAATGTTTAACAACAATGGCTAGGTTAGGTATTGCATGGGTGACCATCATACACATGACCAGTTCTGTTTGGGAGAGAGGTTGGAGGGATGCAAGTTAAGCAACACTGCGCTGGGTCAGGTATTGTATGGATGACCATCACACACATGACCAGTTCTGTTCGGGAGAGAGGTTGGAGGGATGAAAGTTAAGCAACACTGCGCTGGGTCAGGTATTGCATGGGTGACCATCATACACATGACCAGTTCTGTTCGGGAGAGAGGTTGGTGGGATGAAAGTTAAGCAACCCTGCGCTGGGTCAGGTATTGGATAGGTGACCATCATACACATGACCAGTTCTGTTCGGGAGAGAGGTTGGAGGGATGAAAGTTAAGCAACACTGCGCTGGGTCAGGTATTGGATGGGTGACCATCATACACATGACCAGTTCTGTTCAGGAGAGAGGTTGGAGGGATGCAAGTTAAGCAACATTGCGCTGGGTCAGGTATTGCATGGGTGACCATTATACACATGACCAGTTCTGTTTGGGAGAGAGGTTGGATGGATGAATGTTAAGCAACACTGGCTAGGGTAGGTATTGAAAGGGTGACCACAGAACTGTTTGGCGAGTTGTATACACTGGTCCTTGGGAAATCATCGAGGTTAAAGAGGAGTGAAGCTAAAAAAATTGTTTTAGTTGAACATTGGTTGCATTTAACATTGGCTCAGTTCTTTCAGATTCACTACGATCATATTCTAGCATTATATGTTTCCATAGTGCTAACCAGCGCCTACTAGCAACTAACTTGACGGCTATACTGCATAAAGTGGAGTCGTGTCGGGCATGAAATGAGTTTGTATAAAGGATGTCCACGTACCTTGTCTTCAAGCAGCAACACGTGGCGGCCATTGTTGACTCCCCTGCATCCTGCGTCCACCATCTTGCATCCAGCATCCTGCACACGCCTACAAGCAAATCAATAAAAGAAAGCATTAGATTATTTTCACCAATACCACAGCTGAAAGCTGACACATCTCTGCACATGTTGGCACCAACAAGAACCGATAGCAACATTTCTTAGATCATCTCAATCAAGTATCAGCTGATACAGCCAGCTGATCTCAAATAACATGGATAGAACATAGGATCCAGCCAGCTGATCTCAATTAACCTAGATAGACAATAGGATCCAGCCAGCTGATCTCAAATAACGTGGATAGAACATAGGATCCAGTCAGCTGATCTCAAATAACCTGGATAGAGCATAGGATCCAGCCAGCTGATCTGAAATAACCTGGATAGAGCATAGGATCCAGTCAGCTGATCTTAAATATCATGGATAGAGCATGGGATTCAGTCAGCTGATCTCAAATAACCTGGATAGAGCATAGGATCCAGTCAGCTGATCCTAGATAACCTAGATAGACCATAGGATCCAGCCAGCTGATCTTAAATATCATGGATAGAGCATGGGATTCAGTCAGCTGATCTCAAATAACCTGGATAGAGCATAGGATCCAGTCAGCTGATCCTAGATAACCTGGATAGACCATAGGATCCGGCAAGCTGATCTCAAATAACGTGGATAGAGCATAGGATCCAGTCAGCTGATCTTTAATATCATGGATAGAGCATGGGATTCAGTCAGCTGATCTTAAATAACCTGGATAGAGCATAGGATCCAGTCAGCTGATCTTAAATAACCTAGATAGAGCATAGGATCCAGCCAGCTGATCTCAAATAACGTGGATAGAACATAGGATCCAGCCAGCTGATCTCAAATAACCTGTATAGAGCACAGGATCCTGCCAGCTGATCTCAAATAACCTGGATAGAGCATAGGATCCAGCCAGCTGATCTCAAATAACCTGGATAGACCATAGGATCCGGCCAGCTGATCTTAAATAACGTGGATAGAGCATAGGATCCAGCCAGCTGATCTCATATAACGTGGATAGAGCATAGGATCCAGCCAGCTGATCTCAAGTAACATGGATAGAGCATAGGATCCAGCCAGCTGATCTCATATAACGTGGATAAAGCATAGGATCCAGCCAGCTGATCTCAAGTAAACTAGTACGAATCCCAAAATGAAACTTTCTGTGGGGCTTAAAAGCGCTACGAGACAAAACTAGAAGACATTGTTTCTAGAAGACGAGAAAAAGCCTACAAAACTCATAAGCTCTAGCCTCTCTTGCAGGGCAAGAGAGAGGCGATCTTGTACTTACAAAGGAGATGATTGCGGCTAATAATAGGATCTTGACTAAAAGGTCGTCGAATTGTTCCAGTACCAACTGCCATATCGATTTTCCTGCGGGAAATAAAAACAATTTAGAGTCAAAGTGCAACAAAGACAACTTGTTTCTGTCATTTAGAAATTAATCTTGTAAATGAAACTCACCTTCTTCAGCAGGTAATTCTGAAACAAAAGAAACAAGTGAATTAAGTACCAAGTGTAATAAGAGTTTGTTCTGCTAGGGACCCTAGATTCAGTGTCTAGAAGGGGAGGGGCGTTTAGAAGGCTTCGTTCAACACGCGAGCTCAAGGCGTGTACAGATATCAGTCTACTGTCTGACGTCACCAGCTACTGTCTGACATCACAGCGACCGAGTTCAGCGACAAAGCCGTCATTCAACGTCGATGCACTCGGCGAGAGTCGGAAATAGCGGAGACTCAAGATCTTGCCTCGGTAAACCAGTTTCCGTTTGAAACAACGCACAAACATCAACCGAAATAAAAGTTAAATAGAAGCCAAAGAGAAGCCAAAGAGAAGCCTCTATTAAATCTGACAGCAGACAAAAAGCCATCAAATCATAACGGCCATCAAGAATCAACAGATCGACGCAATGTAATGGAAGCTTGCGAACATCTCTTTAGTCAGAGACAATGGAAGGATTGTTAAATTGTTTACTCTAAGCTTAAAAACTCTAAAGATACAGAACCACAGCATCTTGTAAGATCAACCATTTCTAGCAGCACCAGCACCAGCCACGTGGAACAAAACCAAATAATGCTCGGGAAATATTGGTCAAAAGTCCCTCGTTTGGCAAGGCATGGCATGGCATGGCAGGGCAAGGCAAGACATGGCATGGCATGGCATGGCAAGGCATGGCATGGTATGGCATGGCATGGCATGGCATGGCAAGGCATGGCATGACATGGCATGGCATGACATGGCATGCCATGGCATGGCATGGCATGGCATGGCATGGCAAGGCAAGGCAAGGCATGACATGGCATGGCATGGCATGGCATGGCAAGGCATGACATGGCATGGCATGGCATGGCAAGGCAAGGCATGACATGGCATGGCATGGCATGGCATGGCATGACATGGCAAGGCATGGCATGGCAAGGCATGGCATGGCATGGCATGGCAAGGCATGGCATGGCAAGGCAAGGCATGGCAAGGCATGGCATGGCAAGGCATGGCATGGCATGGCAAGGCATGACATGGCATGGCGAGGCATGGCAAGGCAAGGCAAGGCATGGCATGGCAAGGCATGGCATGGCATGGCATGGCATGGTATGGCAAGGCAAGGAAAGGCAAGGCAAGGCATGGCATGGCATGGCAAGGCATGGCGAGGCAAGGCATGGCATGGCATGGCATGGCAAGGCATGTCATGGCATGGCAAGGCATGGCATGGCATGGCAAGGCATGGCATGGCATGGCATGGCAAGACATGGCATGGCAAGGCACGGCATGGCATGGCATGGCATGGCATGGCAAGGCAAGGCATGGCATGGCATGGCATGGCATGGCATGGCATGGCATGGCAAGGTATGGTATATCTAATGGTATGGTATGACATGGTTCGTTATGGCATGTTATGGCATAGCAGGAAGCCTTGGTGTTGCGTTAGCAAGATAAAGTATGATTGGAGTTTTAAATCACGTAGAACAAATACAAGGTGGATTAGCGCCAAGTCTTATCAATATTCCTGGCACACAGCGCCGACATTAGTAACATCCCTCTCTGCCCCCTCAACAAACCATGATGATATATTTCCACTTTGTATTGCATCTTGAAATATTGAAACCTACCTGTCAAAAGTCACTGCTGTAGGATGAGTTGAAGTTGACTGCTCAACTCTATGTCCTTCCAGACTTCACTGCAAGCTAGAATCAAACAAACACAAAGTCAGAAGATGGTTGCATTGGCCATGTGGCACTGATCTTTAATGAGGTCTGTGAATGAGGGGATGATGAGGCTGCTTTTCAGACTCTGAGTAAAAGTACAGTGAATACAACAAAACTGGGAGCCGAGATAATCGCAGTGGTTATTTTTAGCACGCTATTTTTGCTATTTTTCCATAAAAGCGCAATGTTCTGAAAGTTTAGAACCAAAAAGTTATTTTATTTGAGCAGGCATACTTCTAATTATTAGTAATACAATAGTTTTCTTGGATCTTGCATAGTATTTTCTTGTTTGACGCGTTTCGCTGACCAATAAATTCCGCTAAATTACTAAATTGGACCGCCTGAAGCAATAATTTAATCTTACTTTCTCATTTTTCTAGCGATTCCAGCTCGATAAGAAGGGTTGTCCAAGTTATCTTCCATGTCCTCAAGCTGCCGCTTGCAGTTTCTTCAAATCTGCCTTGCCTTGCGCTCCTTGCTAATCTTTCGTAGACCAAAAACCAAACGTGTATTCACATCATACCAAAAAAGCTTAACCAGCAGCTGCAATTACTCTTTTCTCTGATGAATCGAAGGCAAACTCAGCTTTACAACGTTCACAAAAAGTTTCAGTTTTGATGCAAGACTATTATGCACAGCGGTCACTGTAGAGATGCACGATTTGTCGTGGCACTCGCGACAAGCAACAAAGCTCTGCAGAGCAACCGTCAAAAGTTCCATGCTGATAATTTCGTTACCACTGTCTGGACTATTCTCACTGATTTCTGAATCTTCAAAGTGTCCTTCCAACTTTTGTCTTGACGAACTTGAAAAAGGCGTTATTGAGCGCCTGGTACCAGGCGTATTTAACCCCACTTTTGCTTCTTTTTCACTACAACATCTTGAGGCTTAAAAACTGATTTTATCTGAAAGCTTTGCTTCCGCTTCTTCGTTAAACGTAAACAACAAGGCATTATCAAAAATGGGATAAAAACAAAACCATATAAAACGATCGAAGAAAGCGCTCGAGTAAACTGAACTGATAAAACTCAAATCGGACTAGTGGATACTTAGCTCGCAAAATCTAAAACGCCATCTAAAGGCACCAACTCAACATAGCGCAACGAGAAAAAGCCTACAAAACTCATAAGCTCTAGCCTTCAAAAATACGTGATGTACTGAACGAAACAGACATAACAATAAAAAAATTTGGTTTCCATTTATTTGCGAGAAAATGAAGGGGGGGTTACTCCCTTGAAAGTTTCACAGATGATAGAGTACGTGATAAGCTTTCGATCCGTGATGGTCTAAATTTTTGGCCCAGCCTTGGACAAAAAAAGGCTAACTTTTACAACATTTTTGTTATCATTTATTAGCGAGAAAATGAAGGGGGGGTACTCCCTGTTTGGCGTGTTGGAAACACCGGTTCACGTTAAATCACCGAAGTTAAGCAACACTGCGCTGGGTCAGGTATTGTATGGGTGACCATCACACACATGACCAGTTCTGTTCGGGAGAGAGGTTGGAGGGATGAAAGTTAAGCAACACTGCGCTGGGTCAGGTATTGGATGGGTGACCATCATACACATGACCAGTTCTGTTCGGGATAGAGGTTGGAGGGATGAAAGTTAAGCAACACTGCGCTGGGTCAGGTATTGGATGGGTGACCATCATACACACGACCAGTTCTGTTTGGGAGAGAGGTTGGAGGGATGAAAGTTAAGCAACACTGCGCTGGGTCAGGTATTGTATGGGTGACCATCACACACATGACCAGTTCTGTTCAGGAGAGAGGTTGGAGGGATGCAAGTTAAGCAACACTGCTCTGGGCCAGGTATTGGATGGGTGACCATCATACACATGACCAGTTCTGTTCAGGAGAGAGGTTGGAGGGATGCAAGTTAAGCAACACTGCTCTGGGCCAGGTATTGGATGGGTGACCATCATACACATGACCAGTTATATTCAGTTACACATGAAAAATATTGCGAGTAATTAAAAGAAATACAAAAACAATTTAAATCTAGGCTCAAAATAAAATAAATCACATCAAAACAAACAAAAATTACTTATAAAATGAGAATGCACTTAATGGACACAATTACGACTAAAATACTAAACATACCAGAGAAGCGTGAATGTCTAAATCAGCTGCAATTACCAGACGAAAACCCGGTCTAACTAAACAATCTAGTACAATTAAAAGAACATACAGAAGTACCTAAAGGTACCTTTAGGCAGAAGGAAAATCTGGGCAGGATTTTCTGAAGGGGTTAAACGGCGTCTAATTCCCAACACACATACGACTTCTTGCTACCTTGAGTAACTTAATGTGTACAATAATAATATCATACTGAGGTACCTTCAGGCGGAAGGAAAATTTGGAAGTGGAAGTTACAGGAATTCCAGATTTACAAGCACCGCAAATTCGTGAAATTTCTTTTCATCCACGGATCCCAATCAAAAGGCTATAGGGTTGTAAATTTTTATATCACAACACAATATATATAATGACATTAACATCGCCATCAAATACAATTCAAATGTTTTAACAATATCTGAATTACTATTTACGTGTTTGTGTTTACGTAAATCTTGCTAACTGTGAGAGTGATTCATTTGATATTTCCAAGCGTTTGTTCCGTGAGGTCAGTGGTCATGGCCGATTATAATCTGTATTTTGCATTGATTATAATCAATCGCCCAGCATTAGCTTAACTTAAGACGCGCGAAAACCATGAAAAACGAACGTCCGAGGCGGGCCTCACGGGTGCAAACAGGAACATTATGCAGGCGAGCGATAAAGTCCTATGGCTTGTAAATTTGGTCACATGAATCTCAAAGCATCTGAGGAAACTCTACTCTCCCCTTATGACTCGATCTGCTATGATTTTATGTTGGCTCTATTGACCACAATATTACAAAATGTTCTAGGCGTAAGGCAAGCTAAGAGAAAAACGCAACATGAGAGAAGAGAACAAAATTGGACATGAAAACTAGAAGAACAAATTAACCTAATTCCAGCGACCCTAACGATGGACAAAGCGACAAAGAAACAACCATTCGACACCAAAACCGAACAAACCGAACAAACCTAAAAAACCTAACAAATCTAACAAACCTAACAAACCTAACAAACCTAACCAACCTACTACGGTTCGGTACCGAACCAATCTAACTGTGAAGAACGATACACCTCTAGGAAGAACCTACAACAATCCAAAACTTGGACAGGAAGTCTAACAACAATGGCCTTGTCCCCAAATTTTTCTCAACTTCTCTCATGTCACACAAATTAATCAATAATTATGAATATTTCCCGAACTCGAGACTTGAACAGCCTCTGAACTGACGTGACGTTAAGCCCCACAAAGCAAGCAATTAAATATGTTATCTATCTAACAAAAGTTGCCCCATGTTTCCTCAGACGCCTGATAAAACTCTCACAGAGCGTACTTGCTACAATTTCCAGGGCTTGAAGCAAGGTCTCGTCGGAGGAAGCCAAGATGCATCGGCTTCCAGCAGCGACTAGTGGAGTCCACCTGAAGACAACAGAATAAAGTGACATTAGATTCATTGCCAGGTACATGACGACTCTTGCACTCAGTAAAACATGCTCCGGACAGCGACGTTTACTCGGGAAAAATTGCGCAAAACCAGTTTTCAAACTTGGGAAAACATTAGCTATGTAGAAAAACTATTTCAACTGGGTTTTGAATGCCAAGTAAAGGACAACTAAATTTCCCAATGTTTCGTAACTTGTACCTGTTACTTCTTCAAGGGTAAGAGCAGTCCTGACAATTTTCCAATGACAAAAGAACCACACAAAATTATAACAATTTCCTAGTTCAAGCTTCCTAAATGCATCTAAATAAAATAATCAGGGTCAATAACTCAAAAACTAATGTATTTTGTATTGTCAGGACTGCTTTACCCTTGATAAAGTAACAGGTACAAGTTACGAAACGTTGGGAAATTCAGTTGTTCTTCACTTAGCATTGAAAACCCAGTTGAAATAGTTTTTGTTAAAACTAGTGCTAAGTTTACATCAAGTAGACATGAGTCTAAAAACTATCATTAGCTTTGTTCGTTGGTCATGAACCTGTGGATTATATCTCTTAGACGGAGACAAAATGTATCCAGTTTTTGACGCGATACGTCTTTGAAAAGCCAATTCTAGGGCGAGAGATTACGGACTTGTATTGGAAGGCTCGCATGCCGACTTACATCTATCGACGCTGCTGTAGAGACGTCTCGATGTCGCTTGTAGGAGATCGGATTACGTCCCACTGCGGACAGCTTTCCATCCAAACCAAGGCAGAGTGGAAACCTGCGTGAAAAGAAAGGCCGCAGATTAGGCAACACATCTATGTTATTATTATTATTTGCGGTGTTTAACGACACACTGTTTTGACAACGTGCCATGCAGCACTGGTCTGATGGCGTCGGTGAATGAGTGGATGATGATGATGATGAACCTAACCTAGCCTGGAAGGCAGGAGGGGAAACCCGGTGCCGGCACGTAGCCTACTCCTGTCGAAGACCAAGGGGACCACCGGCTTAACGTCCCTTCCGAAGGACGGTACAACGCGAACAACAGGATTCCTCCACAAATCCATGCTGTCGAGAGGTTGATAAGCAAGGCGAGTGAAGTTGCTGTACTAACTTTCATCCCTCCAACCTCTCTCCCGAACAGAACTGGTCATGTGTATGATGATCACCCATCCAATACCTGGCCCAGTGCAGTGTTGCTTAACTTTCATCCCTCTAACCTCTCTCCCGAACAGAACTGGTCATGTGTATGATGGTCACCCATCCAATACCTGGCCCAGCGCAGTGTTGCTTAACTTTGGTGATCTTACGAGAACCGGTGTTTCCAACACGCCAAACCGTTCATCAACTATGTTCCCGCTAGACGGTTGCTAGCAACAACTTTTTGAGGTTAAGTCCATGAGTATGTGCCTCGTAAGCTAACAACTGTGGGTCGATTCCACGAATGGGAACAAAGTTTCTAGAGGGTAGTTGTGTACGCTCTCAGTTGATTGCATTCTCACCGATGTACATGTCGAATTAAAATGTCGGCTTACAATCAAAGTTACGGTTTGGAGCAGGGAGCTTTACGTCCATGCAGTTGCGTACCTGTAGTTTTGTTGTCGAATATATTTCATCGTACGACACTTGTCGCGGGGGAAGCCTGGGGGCTCAGGTTCCTCGAGGTCTTCACCGTCACTTTCTTCAATCGTGAATGACAACCGCCGACTGCAGACAAAACCAGAAACACGTTAGTCACGATCGACAGTGGCTTGCAACGACACTGGGACGGGTAGACGCGAAATTTAAACGAGCAAAGCACAACGGACGGACTCGTTTAGTGCAAGGTAAGTTGCGGTGGTGCAGTCGAGGGTGTACGCGGGTATTAGCCGTATACCCAAAAAACTTTTAGACACCGAGCGTATACCCAAAAAAATTACAGGGTATACGCCCAGTTAATACACTTTGCAAAACTTTAAAATGCGTTATGCAACGACAATTCTTAATCTCCCTACATCCTACATTATAAAAACTTGAAAAGCAAAGTTTATTCTGAAAAGTGGGTAGTCCGTGTATAGTAGAGGTTCGTATGATCTGGATGGGTATGCAATGTTTTTTCCAAGCAGTCAACGTACTCATTCAACCCACCCCAGGAAAGCGCAATTGCAGCGACCCCAACACCAAGTAGTAGTTTTAGTGTTGATAGGAATGGACTATCTATGAACTATAACTAGTGAATAGACTAGAAGTACCTAGCCAGTACCTAACCTAGTGATGACCACGGCATTTGGAACTCAAGGCCTGATAACCCAGCGTATACCCAAAACAAAATAATGTAGGACTACACCACTGGTAAGTTGGAAGAATCGATTCCTGCAGCGGATTTATTGTGGAAAATGCCGATCAAATCTTGGCTTACCATCGGTCAGTCGAGCATCATGTCGATCTTC
Organism: Protonemura montana; assembly: GCA_947568835.1. Taxonomy (NCBI): domain Eukaryota; kingdom Metazoa; phylum Arthropoda; class Insecta; order Plecoptera; family Nemouridae; genus Protonemura; species Protonemura montana. The sequence goes on from OX387611.1 coordinate 12,822,988, forward strand.
ATTCTTCGTTTCGGTCTCGAGCGACAAGTGTTACAGGCGCAGATTCTGTAGCCTCGTGCGGTCAGCTGGAAATCAAAGGACAAAAATAAAACAAACGTTGCTGGCTGACAAATTTCACCGGGAAGAGATGCACAGAGTTTCAAAATATTCCCGAAGCAAACAACGGTTATTATGTAAATCTAGTCAAGAGTGCTTCATCGGTCTCGACTCAACTTGTTAAATAATTTGTAATGTTTATTTGTTGGCTCACCTTTGTTGCCACGGCGACTGGCTAGGTACTGGGAGTCGAACCAGAACCCTCTTCTAAACTCCGTTCCATCTTTGTTGCCACGGCGACTGGCCAGGTACTGGGAGTCGAACCAGAACCCTCTTCTTAACTGCGTTCCATCTTTGTTGCCACGGCGACTGGCCAGGTACTGGGAGTCGAACCAGAACCCTCTTCTAAACTCCGTTCCATCTTTGTTGCCACGGCGACTGGCCAGGTACTGGGAGTCGAACCAGAACCCTCTTCTTAACTCCGTTCCATCTTTGTTGCCACGGCGACTGGCCAGGTACTGGGAGTCGAACCAGAACCCTCTTCTAAACTGCGTTCCATCTTTGTTGCCACGGCGACTGGCCAGGTACTGGGAGTCAAACCAGAACCCTCTTCTAAACTGCGTTCCATCTTTGTTGCCGAGATGATGATCAAGTTGGTAGCCATGGAGCTGATGCAACAATTGGCCAGTCGAGTTGGTAGCAGTGTTCACGGAGACACTTGACGTTCGCAACAATGAAATCAAAAAAGTTTTTGTTATTGCCTGGCATTTGATTATCAGGCGCTGAAAGGTAAAGGCTCCGTCATTAGGTTCCTGCGACATGGACAGTTACACAGTTGAACACAAGTTAGTGAAACAGAACGCAATTGTAAAAATAACATCAAACGCAATTAGTACAGTCAGGTACAAAATCAAAAACATAGTCGCAAAAATTGACACAAACATTAACACAAACATTGACACAAACAGGAACATTTAAAGCCACAACATTTGTTGCAATCTCACACTTGACAACCACAACAGTTCCTGATTCCAAACTCTCGTTCCCACCACGATTCCTCCAGTTCAGATCGTGCCAGCTATACGGGCTGCCAGCATAAACGCAGTAAAAACGCAGTAAAAACGCATCAAAAACGCAGAATAAACGCATCAAAAACGCAGAATAAACGCAGTAAAAACGCATCAAAAACGCATCAAAAACGCAGAATAAACGCAGTAAAAACGCATCAAAAACGCAGAATAGACGCAGAATAAACGCAGAATAAACGCAGAATAAACGCAGAATAAACGCAGAATAAACGCAGTAAAAACGCAGAATAAACGCAGAATAAACGCAGAATAAACGCAGAATAAACGCAGTAAAAACGCAGAATAAACGCAGAATAAACGCAGAATAAACGCAGAATAAACGCAGTAAAAACGCAGAATAAACGCAGAGTAAACGCAGAATAAACGCAGTAAAAACGCATCAAAAACGCAGAATAAACGCAGAATAAACGCAGAATAAACGCAGAATAAACGCAGAATAAACGCAGTAAAAACGCAAGACTTATCACGGTACCGAAGCGAAATCGTAATGAACGCTGAGGAAAGAGGTCGTAGGATTAGCGCTTCGAGTGGAGTGTGCATCATGCGGTGCCCACATGCCATGCAGAAGATGAAGACTCGTCGGCTCGTGGACCCGTTGGCTCGTGGATGACTGCTACCTGTAGATACCTGTTGCCTAACTGGTTGTGTGTTTGTTTGTGTGAGGCCTTGTAGCGCTAACCCAAGACCACTTAGCTGATGTTGAACGCAAACATCCCGGCCGACCGAGGTAACAGATTACGCGCCCGTGTCCCGATTCCGATGACGACGAGAACCGCGGGCGAGTCTCGGCGTCGAAGTCTCGGCGTCGGAGTAGACTCAATCTCGGCGGGGCCTGCAACGAACAGAGATGCACTCGAATCAATAACTAGCTTCAGTTTTAATTTGATTGTGGAATTCAAAATTGATGCAATTGCTCGCAATTGGTCCCCGGGGTAGTTTATTGTTAGGAACATAATTAACCCAACATAAGTAAGTGGCTAGTCGGGGTCTCGAACCCGGTCCGTCCAGTCATGGTGTTGCTCAAACATCCAACTGAGCTAATAGGACAAGAGCTTTTCAAGACGATTTTAATGCGTTGAATACAAATGACGGGTGAATGACCAAGAGGCCGTGCATGGTCACAGTCACTCTGATTCTATCCACATCCATTCAAGCTCGGTGACTCAATGCTTGCAATGGGCAAAGTATTTTTTTTATGAAGAACACTAATAACCTCTAAAAAATGGATGATCCAACGGGGACTGGAATCTCGATCTCCACCTGTCACGGGTGTTGCTCTAACCAATTGAGCTACTTGGACAGAAGACTTACTTTGGAGAGGATTTGAGTGAATTTAATGAGAACGACGAATCTTCAAGGACCAAGATCACCAATTTCTGAGAGGTTTTTTGTGTTTCTAATAATAAAACATGTCATCGTTAAATGTTGTTCGGCAATATGAAAGGAGAAAACACAATTTAAATTTTGTCAAATTCAGTGGTCGATTGGGGCAGCCCCAGGAATTGAAATGTGACTAAATCATGACAAAAAAGCACGCTGGGTCTCGGACTACCTCAACGATACAAACAAGGAGGAGACTGGCAAAGTACTGGAGAGCAAGGCAACAGGTGATGAAGGATGATGGAATCTCAATTCATGGAACGAGAGTTCTCAATTGAAAAAAACCTTTCCAAAAATCGGGTCCAAGTCTTGGCTTTTAGGTGCTATGTTTCCTTACGATGGTAAAAGATACAAGGTCGTGTGTTCAATTGAAATAAGAAATCAAATCTGTTGAAACAGATAGTAAGCCCGGGATGATGCTTAAGGTTTGGCATTACGTGACGAATTGTTGTTCTTTAAAACAAAGCATCCGAACAAACTGAACGTTTGCACTCTCAAAAACAAGTTACTTGAGGAAAAACTTCACGGCAAGAGAGGGTCTTTATGAAGCAAAAAAACGCTTTTTTATTATTATGAACACTATAACAGTCTCAAAATTGATGCAAGTTAAATAATATTTTAACTAAATAAAACGCGTCCAACGTCAAATAGGAGTTACTCGAGATTGAATGGTTGTGACGTGATATAGCGTCACTGGAATCAGAGTGACTGCGAGTATTCACAGCCTCTTGGTTCTACTCCTTGGAGAACTGTCATTCTCATCAAATACACTAAAATCGTCTCAAAAAGCCAGTGTCCAAGTAGCGCAATTGGTTAGAGCAACACCCGCGACAGGTGGAGATCGGATTGACTAAACGATTGTCTAAAGGTCTAATCTTTTGAAGAAAGAAACGCAGGTAACCAGAAATTAAATAAACTAGGCAACACGCGAGGGTTATAAAACCAATGTTTGTAGCAGGTTTTGTGAAATGAAGAGGAATGACAAAGCATTGAAAGACTCACCCAAACAATGAAGCGACGACTCCATCTTGTCTTTCATGGGCGGTCAATGTTCGTCCATGTTGCTGCTCTCGTGTTGAAGGCGTCCCATGTCTGAAAAACAGACGCCATTATTAGACAATTAAACACATTCTAACCACGACTCCTCGTTGCCTGCAACAAGTGCAATTGTACGCCATTCGTTCAGCAAAGCTACAACAGCGTTTTGAAGTTAATTGCAAAAATAATGTCAAAATGAAGTGGATATTGAAATAAACGATAGCAGTAAATCTAATAATGATTGTAATAGCGCCTCTGATATTGCGTCCCCGTATTTTCTCTGCTGTTATAAATTGAAGCCAAATAGATTATTTATAATTAAAAAGGCTGGGTTAAATGACCTCGGGTAAATTTTAATGCATACTAATAACATAAATGTGGCGACCGAGAGTCGAGCTGCGACGATTGAATTATTTAGTTGAATTGTAAAAAACGTAAAATGTCAACTTACCGAAATAATTTGAGAGACATTTCGAGTCAACAGCAAGCAAGTTGATCTTCCACAGAGTTGTCTTGGCCAAGAGACGAGAAGACAGCACAACGTTCTCGTCGGAGAGTTCAGAAGCGAATGCCCGAGCTCCGCTAAAAACAGCCAGTAAACGGTTGGGGCGTGTTGGCGGGAAGTGAACTACCTGCTAATTGAACGATGCCACCTGGCTGCATGCAGTGGTACTTAGCCGAACTGCTCGGAAAATATGAAAACATTCAAGAGAAAACATATTCCTCGGCGCAAATTTTCCTTGCACTTACGAAACAAATTGATTTACCGTACAATTTCACAAAATAATTATAGTTTGGTAAATATATGTGTACCCTAGCTACTTCCCCAGTTGCATGCATAGATGGATAGCTCGCTAGGTACATAAATGATGGCGTTTTAATAGCAGTGTTTTATGCGGTTGATCTTTATAATTACAAGAGCATAGCGCTAGATTTTATTAGAATCGTAGTGTGCAATGTCATTGTCAACGGTCTTTAAAATTATTATTTAAGAAAAAAATATGAAAATTAGGAATTCCTTTTTCTCAAAATACTTTTGGTAGCTCTGAAAAAGGCTCGAAGCCTAAGATAAGTGAATATTTGATGAGTTTTCTTGCTCACTTTCCTATTCTAGTGGATTTATTTGATCGTGTAGCATTTTGTTAGTTTGGATAAAACTTTGATATCGACGGCCTACATAATTGGTGGATATATACATAGACAATAGGTCTAACTAAACGAGGCAGTTATTTTCTATAAATAGCTGAACAACGGTCAATGCGTACCTCAACTATTACCTAATCACATACCTGTCCTTTGTGTGGTAAAAATTCGCTGAGAAATATGTGACCCTCTCCGCAGAGAGGTATGCCAATATGTCAAAAGTGATTGAAAACGGTCAAAGTTATTTAAAGCTTAATTCGTGATTAGATCGTGAATCAGCAGTGTACAGGATTTTAGCTCGTCGAAAGATAAAACCAAGAAAGCCAAACAAAATGTGAAAACTGTGTAATTTCATGTAACAAGGGTTATTACCACATACATCGGTAAGTGGTCTGTCTTTTCCGCGACATTCACTTGGAAATCGACACCCCAAATAGAGATTGTGAAAATTGATTGGAAACAACTGGAAATGGTTGTAAAATTAACATTATTTGTAAGCTTTATCCAACGTGACGTTCATACGGCGGTTTGTTGGAGTTACAAAAGAGAGTTTTTGCTCAAACTATCTGTCGAGAAAACATTTAGAAACATTCAAACGAGATCACACAAATAAATGACAGTAAAATCGTACTTACAATCATTTAAATGAGAAGGCACATAATTAGTTTCAGACCAATCTTTCACACCTTGTCCTGGCCGTATCAATGCAGTTCGAATTCTAGTTCTGAATTATAATTTCTGTTGTTACGGTTACGTAAACCTTCTCACTAAGCATTCATTGATAACTTGTAAAATTATTTAAGTGAATAAACAACCGAAGTCTGATAAATAAATGTGAAATCATTTTCGTTTGCAATAGGTCGATGACATTTCCTCTACAAACGTAAAGGTTAATATTTCAAAACAGCTGTTCTGGCGCAAGGAACGGTAGAATCGTAGAATCAAACGGGCAATGACAACGCCGTGTCGTAACGCAATTCTGTGTGCTTGTATGTAGTGTGGGTTGCATACATACAGGCGATAGCAGTGGATAACCCAAGAAATCGTATTGGTGTTGGGTTAACACGCCGTTTAACCACTTCAGAAAATCCGGCCCACATTTTCCTTTTGCCTGAAGGTACCTCTGTATGTTCTTATCATTTTACAAGATTTTTTGAGCCTGGTCGGGTTTTCGTTTGGTAGTTAGAGCCGGTTTAGTAACTCAAGGTAACAAGAAATTGTGTCTTTGTTGGGTGTTGGATGATACCTCGGCGATCAAATTCAAGTAATCTTCATAATTTTATTCTGGCCAATGACAGCTAGCTAGGGACTAAGGGATTTTTTATCTTATCACTCTATATAGTAAATTGTTAGTTTGTAATTAGGATTATTTTCATATTACCTTTCATGTACCTATCAGAGATGTCGTGCATTGAGAGTAAATTGTTATTTCTTAAGAGTGTTTTATATTAGGCAAACTTTGTACCCCGCACCCTACCCCTTCGTAGGACGACATTGCGTGCGTCGGCATACACTTGCGAGCATCGAGACGTTTAGAGGTATTTACAGGGTCTCACCTTACAAGGAAAATCCAGTGAAATGAAGCAAGTATAGACAAATCTTCATGAATGAGTTCAACCTAGCATTTCATCATCCAAAGAAAGATTGATGTGACAGTTGTGAGGCTTTTAAAATGATCCTACAGCCAAGCACTGCAGAGCTAGAACTCCACGATGCTCATTTAAAGAGGAAGACTTTGGGAAAAGCTGAGCGAGATACTGATCGGGAGCGGTACAAAAGAAATTCCCCTGACGTAGAGACTATGGTGATTTGTTACGATATGGAGAGGGTTATTTCTTTGCCTAAATCCGAAATATCAAGCTTTTTCTACCTACGAAAGTTGAATTGCTATAATTTGACAGCCCATTGCAGCCTAGATGGCGTAACGTTCTGTGCATTGTGGAACGAGGGAATATCCGGACGTGCAGGTAACCACATTGCAAGCGCTATGGTTAAAATACTATATGCCGTCCAACAGCGATATCCCCAGCTCAAGAAAGTAATACTTTGGTCAGATTCGTGCGTCCCACAGAATAAAAACTCTATCACTGCAATCACAACCTTTCTCGCTGACGATCAAGTTACCATTCAAAGTATAGAGCAGAAATATTCTGAGCCGGGCCACGGTAATTTACAAGAAGTGGATGCAATCCACAGTAAAATTGACAGAGGGTTAAAATCTGTAGAAATTTTCAGTCCGGTGTCTCTACTACGTAGGTTGCTTAAGTTAAACACAGCCCGAGCCCATCTAGAAATTTTGCAGATGAAAAACGTAGACTTTCTAAATTTTCAAGATTCTTCCGAGGGACTAAATTTAAAACAAAATATTTAATGAAAAACAATAAATGTTAATCAACCAAAGTTATAATTAACATATTTTGAATTAATTTTAACTTTTATCGGGTTTTGGCAGGAAACCAAGCTTGCAAACTGCGTTTTGGCAGCCATTGCTAGAATCCGCTAGTGTACGGTAGGTATTTAGCAGAAGCCATTAGAACTTTCAGTTTTGCATTTAAGTTCTTATTTTTAAATGGAATTAATTTCACGTAAACAAACTGTTCAATTTACAAAGAATTTAAGTGCATGATGCATTGTTTGGTCATAATTTACTGGTTAATTTTCAAACTCCCCGGTGAAGACTGGCTTTATTTTGCATTCTAAAGTTGGCAATGTGTAGTCAGAGTCCACCAGGTTGTGGCAAGGTAAGGCTAACACAACTGTAGCGTTTTCAGCTAGTAGCATGTTCAGCTGATAGTAAAATCAAGTGATGGCGTGTGTAAGTGGCAACTTGTGCGACTGGTCGGAGATTCAAGAACTCAACTGACAGCAAGTGCAGCTGGTAGCAAGTTCAACCGACCGCACGTTCAGCTGACAAGGAACTTAACTGATCGCATGAGCAACTGATCGGAGGTAAAATGTCAACTGGTCGCTTGTTCAGCCGACAGCATGTGCAACTGACAGGGCGTGCAGCCGATGACGTTTTCAGCTGGTAGCATGTTCAACTGATAGTAAATTTAAGTGGTGGCGTGTGCAAGTAATATATATTTTCGAACAATAGACACATTATCAATGTGCAATGAGCAAACTAATAAAATGTATTTTAAGAAAGAGGAAGAATCTACTCGAGCCAGTTACGACCACAGACATCTATCTTGAAAAGCCAGCTTCTTTATTAGAGGGCAGCTCTCACGTCATAGCCTAAACGTTGCGGGATGTTTTTATTGCAGTCTTATTGTAATAAGTGTCTGTTCTTTACTTTTTTTATGCTCATTGTATTCATACAGAATACTCGTAAACATTACGAGTATTCTGTAAAAATAAATGAAAAATAAAAATATTGAATTGAATTGAATTGAATAGTACTGCATTGATCCTCGAATGCGAAACTGACGTCTTCAGCCGAGATTCAGGCGAGCCTTGCGGCGTGGGCCGAGAACCGAACCGATCTCACCGCCTGCCTGAGTGTTTAACTCGAGGAACTCATGATTGATCTGACAAAGAGACACGTGCTAGGCGTGCCCATGGCTCACTTCCACGTGATCGAGTGCCAAAAACGAGGATCTTTCCCGCACGCCCACATTCTGGTCATCGGCAATCCCGAATCCACGACCGACAGCCACGGTTCGGTAAGTGGTGCTGTCCAAGAATTCGTCTCATTGATACAATTTTTGCTCCCTCCACGAAATATGCAGTTAGTCGCCACCCGGAGGCTGGCCGTAGCTTGTATGGTAACAATGTTAATTTGACCATTTTTAGGTTTATTTTCCTGACTAGTGGCTGAACCATATAAGCTGAAATAAATTAGGAACATTCCTGGGACTATTCTCTTTAAATCGACACGAGATTTTTTCAAAATATTTATTTTTATTGTTTTACTTCAATTTTACTCCAAAAATATTTGGCTTAAAAAAATCACACAAACCAAAAAAAAAAGAAAAACCCAAAAAGTCCATGTTAAAACTCAAGTCTACTATCAATGAACAAGCTGTAAAATTGTCAAACTGATCCATAGAGTAAGTCCCGAGATAAATGTTTCAAAAATGTAAAAACGTCGAACTGAGATAACGCGATATTACGCGATGGGTATTAAGCAGAAAACAGTCACACACGGAAAAACCAAATAATTTTTTGTGGACACAATAATCAATATATTCGATCCGTGGTTAGTTAATAACAATCTTAAGATATTAAAGTAATTTATAAATAAATTTAAAAAAACAAAAAATGTTCTAATTCTAGCCTCCGGGTGGCCTTAAAACGCAATCATCACATCTTTTCACCTCATCGTGATCGAGAATCGTAATTCTTGTAGGGGAAACAAATACCCTTTATTCCAGGAGCCCAGTTTCAGAGAAGAACGCTCAAGTCTATTTCCACATGACGCTATCGTAATTTGAATGGCTGTCATCATCTTCATTGGAGAGGGTTGAACCGGTCAGTCTTTACCCGCCAGGTTCCCGGCGAGGACGCAGACCAAGACTAGTTAAAATTGAGCTCGGCTCAGAACCAACTGGAGAGCCAGTGAATATGTCACAAGGTAATATCAGCTTTTCGAAGAGAAACTGTTCCATCACGGCCTGCTGACAACAAAACAATTTCATCGTTTTCGATTCGACGACCGACGGAGCACCTTTGAAGCGCAACATCCAACAAAAAGTCTTCACCTTTCTGAAAGCCAAACACTTTTTTGACAGCGAAAAATCAGGTGTACCACTAGTCCCAATATTTGTAGACGAAACTTGGATTTTCTTGGACGGTGCTTAAATAAAGAGACGGGCAGAATCCGTCCCTAAGGCAATTCTGACGTGATTGCAATGCATGCGGATACCGAGTACGTTTACATTCATTATTGCAGCTTTTTCTATTAACATAACATTAAAAAATATACTGCTTTGGGCAAAAAAACAGTTAATTTTCACCAAGTTCGTGACTTTACATCTAATGCCGGGCTTCGAGGAAATCGCATGGCAGGGCCAATGTTTGGTAATTATTAACAAACTTTGCTACCACGGCATGCAGTTGGGACAGGCAGCCCATAAGCCCCTGGAAGTAATGACATTTGTTTTTATTTTGGCATGTGGTCTGGATAAAAGAGATGACACTGAAGATAGAGAAGCATAACAATTCAAACGAAAATGTAAGGAAACAATTTAGTTTGCTGCAGATAAAATTGCCGTCTTGGCAGATGTAATTAATCGAGATTAAAAAGAATTCTGCCATCTCAACCGCCTCTGGTGAGACCAGGACAAGGAAACAACAAAAGCACTAACCACAGACAAGATTAATCGAACAAGAATCTGTTTCTCACATGCGATGCAAGGAATCCGTCACTCAACTGCTAAAACAGGACGAGACTAAAAGTCGAGACTTTTGTCCTTCAGTGGCTGAGTTCAACGACATGTCAACCTTAAAACATTTCATGAAGCTTGCATCAACATGGCTCAGGCTCCCGGAGAGATGGTGGCTTATGCCAGCGAAGAACTACTGCATGCGTCACAAATGGCCGACCCGCCAGTGCTATAACTTGGACGGCATGGGGAGCATGAGGTTGGGATTAAAGGCAAAAGCAAGGGAGGCACTTCAAAAATACGGCTGAGATCCAATATTACCGTTATCAGTAATGCTAAGGGAGTGAAAATTGTGTGTGATAACTCGATCAGCTCTCAGGTAAAGTATTGTAAAAAATGTGTTTGGCAGCACGGCAAGCTGGATACGCTCAGGGGAGGCTGCAAGAAAGATTGGCCCAAGTACAGGTGACACTTGCGATGGAAGAGGTTTGTTGTTAACAAACACGTACGATGAAACGAGCGCCAACATGTCGAGAACTGTTGCGACTCGAGCGACGATAGTTCCAGCAGTTTCAGCGTCGAGAAAGACTCACCGGAAGATGAGATCAAGCCAAATGAATGTAACAGCGCCTCCTGGTATTTCAGCCATCTGTCAGATTTCCGGAAAGAGCATCGTGGAAAACGGTCGTAAACCAATCCTTTGCAACTATAATGTGATGCGTACACGACTAGGTCCTGTGAATGTCGACTCGGCTCATTTACCGAAAGTAAACCACAACGTAGCAACATTTAGAGAATATCAAATGTTACCCATAGAAGAATCCAGTAGTAATCCAGTTGATTTTAGTATAGGCCGGTCTTCTAGACTCGAAATCTGCGACTCTAGTTAGACTATCCCTGTGATACGTTGGTAACCCTGGTCTAGGGAATAACAGATAGAGGGGGTTGGCAACAACCAGCATGGCTGGGCAGTCTTGAGTGAATAGTCATCGTATGTACGTGTGAGATATTATTAATAAATACAGTGAACTATAAACTTTGTATCGAATTAATTTAGAGTCCCTGAGAATAGTACATGGTGTCAGAAGTGGTTGTCACTGAAACATTTTGAAGATCCCGAAGGATCACCGAAATAACGTCGGATAATAAAATTCGATGGCGAACACACACACAGACCGCCGATAGAGCTTAAGCTCACTGGCAATGTAAGTGAGAACTGGAAACGCTGGAAGCAGAAATTTGATATTTACATGCTGGCCACAAAATCATACAAGGACAGTGTAGAGGAGAAGGTCGCGATTCTGCTTAGTCGAATAGAAGATGAAGCGCTAGAAGCTTTCAACACATTTACATTTGTAGCGGCAGACGACAAAAATGGCTGGGCAGTCTTGAGTGAATAGTCATCGTATGTACGTGTGAGATATTATTAATAAATACAGTGAACTATAAACTTAGTATCTAATTAATTTAGAGCCCTTATATATAAAGTATAATAGAAGATAATAGTACAATCTCATTCATTCAATCCATGTTCCTCGTTTCGACTTTCACTGCCTTTTACAGTCTAAAACCCGACATCCCCCGTTTGCAGTCGGGACTATCTTTGCGTGGAAAAAGCGCGTGCGTCGAGTTCGCAGTGTAAGATGCTACCGAAGCTCCTGGCCAGGCACCACTAACAGAGCGCTGCGATGGAGCTCTGCGCCATTAACGAAAGTAATAACACATTCACGGATACTAAAACCTTAGGTACGCTACAACAAACAAGCCCACACAAGCCTTAGCTTGTTTGGCTAAAACCCAACAATAAGTACGTTAAGTTCAACAATAAAAAAACTTGTACGAACAGACGACATGTCATAATAAGTTGTCCCGTTTTTATTCCCTTAGCAGCCCATATGTTATCACCTCATGCATGTGAAAGATGAACCAAGACTTTCATCCGTGTAGAAGGCCTCGGACGTCAAATGGGCAGCTTCACAAATCCGAGGCTGTTTGCATGTACCATTTGTAATAAGAAATTGAAACAAAATAACAATCCGAAGGAACACGAGGCTGCTGCATTCATGGCATTTAATAAGACAAAGGCGATTGATAAAACAGAACGGAGTTCGCATTGGAAGGGGAGACAGCTAAGAAATACTGCCCATAATTAAAGTAAATAGCACTCAACATTTAACACTGAACACAAAACAACCAAGGAAATACATTGTCATGATTAAAGCGTATTGCAAGATTTTCAAGCAGTAACTCTTCAGATCACCAAATATTACCATTGTTGGCCAGCCAAACATAAGCTTCCGTGCTGTCACCAAGAAGGTCCAACAAAAGCGAATGAATTAACCACAAAAATTTGTTTCACTGCGAGCATCTTTGTTAAAATACAAGCCTCGAAGCTGGTAAAAGAGAATTATAGGAACAGATCCGATGAATACGATCTGCAAATGTTTGTTTACCCACAGCCACCGATGTTGTTGTAAAGCAAGACTCAAGACGAACAAGTCTCCTGGAGTAGACAGGCTGGTCCATGCATTTCCAGTATAGGTAAGTGTGGCTTGGCACTTAAGTGATGTAGAATGATCAAGTAAGCCCAGGAATCGACGTCATGGCGACGGTGAGTAGCTTTTTCACTGCTTCAGAGACGCGGAGAAAATGAGCCTGGTAGCTTTTTTTTTAAATTAATTTAGCCGTGGCCCCCATCCCGCCACGGCTGCATGGCGATCGCTTCACACTACATCGACTCTGCCTCGCACTACCAAAGATTGTGCAGCCCGTTGCAAGCAACAGGAATCTCTGATGTGCGGACATGCAAGGATTCATGCAAGGATCAACAATGTCGTGGAGGTAGAATGCATTGTTCAGCTTTTCGGCTGCTATAATGCTGTCATGCTTGGTTGTTAGTTGGTTTGACATTCTAAGATGGAATCGAGAAGTGAGAGAGAGGCAGTAAAAAGACCGGCACGACAGTAAGATTGTGACGATCAAAAACTCTGCCGTGACATGCAGATAGAGAAGAGCAGGTTGCATCCCTACTAGAAGTGGCTTTTAACCTAAGGGTCCAGGGTTCGAGCCCCTGCTGGTAGCAACAGTCGCTTGCTGTTTATAGACCAAGCCCAAGGTTTGTACAGTACAGTAAATTTGCTTTCCTAAGTGATGAAAGTTTGTCAACATTTGTCAAATTGTCATGAAGTTTGATGTAGCTGCTTCTTATGCCATATTTAAGTATGATACTCTAACTGTTTATGTGGTAAATAACTAAACTGGGAATACCTACGATTTTCCAGTTTATATTCCAGCTGGTAACTTATTATTTACCATAATATTTATTTGTCAATTGGCAATTTATTTTTTATATTAAGAGGGTTGGACAGCATTCATCCAAGAATATGCTATTCTTTTTGTTGTAGGTTCTCAAAAGGACCGCGGTACCGTCTCTCCTCCTGCGGGGAAATGAGACCGAACAAGATCAGATTCGAGTAGCTGAAGTTGAGAAGCGGCAACAGCGCCGGACATGCAGAAGACAAGTCGCGAATTTACTGATCGCAGCCACACCTATCGAAGGTGGAAAATCTAGAAAGAAAACTGAGATCATCAAATAATTTAAATGCTATGAGAAAAGAGCTATCCATGCTAAAGACAGATATTCGGTCGTTGAAGCGAGACAAAGTCAAACTTTCAGACCAACACTAGAAGGTATCTGATGCGTTGGACAAAGTCTTCGCAGTGTCACAGCGCAAACAATGCGTTGTTGCAACAAAACTTCCTTGCAAGAATTCTAAAAAGGAATCGTGAAGTCAACGAAGTCTATGAAAAATCTTCTTATCTTCTAGATTTGGGATGACATATCTTTTAACACATCGACTTAATCAAGGTGCGTTAGAGAACACTTGTTCTCAATTACGGACAAACGGCAGTCTGAATGACCATCAAACTCCTCTGAATGCTCTCCAGTATGACTTATGTCTGACTTCTATCGCGGGTTGGGTTGCCAAGAAACACAAAGCAACACATCCAGAACTCGGACAATATACTTATAAGCTGTGAAAAGATCATGCATATTATGCTCTCCCGTTGTGGATCTAACAGCTGTCGTATGGTGGTCTCATCGAGCCGAGTGCAGAGTGGAGACTTAACGTTAGTGAAATGGACCAGCTGTTCTTGGAGCATCATGGTGAATCTTTCGTAAATGAAAGAAATGTTGTAAATAATCTCACTGACAAGTTGTCTGCCATGTTCTCAAGTCTGGATAAAGCTGCTATCAAAACATTTGTTAAATTAAAAACTATTATCCGCTTACGTTTTCTCAATAAGTATGGTTTGTAACATTTTTCCATGTTCCTATTCTATATTATTGTGTATCTATTTGATAACTCATTAGTCATATGCAAAGGTACTAAAGAATCTTGATTTGATGGAAATAGCTGTGTACCATACTGTTTTCATGAGTGAAATGTTATCATATTATTCTATGGAAGTATAATATTTGATAGCTGCTGTGATGGATAGAGCTATGGACTCGATTGATTTGTGAAAATTATCGGTGTGATAGAAGAGACGTGGACTGTATATTATTTTCTTTGTATTTTTAATGCGTGATAAGTGATAACCAATGAATCGTTGGAAAATTGTAAAGACTCGAGAATCTCTTTGTGATGGAAGAGAGGTTATTCATGTTAATGTTGCTGAATTTGTCCGTATTGTTTAACTTACAAATATGATATTTCCATCAGATAAGTTTAAATAAATATCAGTGAAGTTTTTAATGATTACCCTTTTGGTTGCCTCTACACTCCCACACTTCCTAGCTAAAAGACTTTGAATTAATATGGTCATTTTTGTCACAAACCAATGATTCTTACAATATTTTAGTTAAAATAATAATTATTCATCTCACTCTTTGGCATGTTATTACAATAAGTAGTAACCTACACGCGAATAGGAATCATTTCAAACGCATTAGTCGTTTTTTGACAGCCCACAATGCAGTGAATTCACGTTTCCCGGCAGAACGAGGTCTCCGATATACGTCACGAAATTCCAACCAATCACAGCTCTACCTCGGCATGAGCTAACCTGGTAGTACTGAATAAACCATGGACCAAGCCTCCTAAAAACATGTCCGTGCATGTACCAACGGGCCGTGCCAGCTGAGAACTACGTCAATTGTCCAGCAGCTCGCGCAGCAATTTAGCAAGACCAAGCTAGTTTGCAAGCTTGGTAAAATTAGCTTCATTGAGCATTGGCAAAATGTCAGTTGACACAGTTTGACCGAATTTTACTGTTAAGTAAAGAAGTTACAGAATTCTGTCCTTCCGGCCAGGTCTGGAAAAATGTTTAAAATTAATTCATTTACATATCTTTCATTTTAGAAGTTACATTTAAGATATATATCATAATCTTGTCGCACCGTCATGTCGCACCGTCTTACTACTTCGTGCAATTTAAAACATCTTATGCATTATCAAATTGATGACAAGCAGGCTAAAGAAAAAAGCGCCCTTCTCTTAACCGAAGCCAAGTTTTAAGTAATTATTTGAGAAAAAGTAAAAAAAAAAAACTGTTTCTTGGTAGATGCACTGCACAAAGTATCTATCAGTTAACAGCAAAAGACCCACGAAGAATTTATCTAAATGCAGTGATTGGTTCAGTAACGTTTGAGACCCACCACCGGTGTTGAGTGTGCCGTTGTCCGTGCTGGCAGTTCATTCTGCGATGCTGTTCAGAGCTGCAAACGCAACGGTAAGTCAATTACATACATGCACATCTGTACCTATGTGGGCATCTTACTTCCTGGCGTAAATGTGTGCAAGCCGTGTTTGAGTAATAAAAAAATACTAATTGATTTGTTTTCTTTAAAGTATCCAGCAAGAGCGTTGAAAGTGACGTGATGCACCCGACCTCTCTGCCGTCTCCGCCGCCACGGACGCGAAATTCGAAATTTTAAAAATTTACCGGCGCACACTTTGCATGCTCCAACAAGACCAACAACTTAAAGACCATGACCAGACAGCTACCCATGAAAACTTGTAATTATAATAATTACCCACTGTAATATCTCGTTGCATGTTACGTCTCAACTTGAGCGTACGTTTGTATATAGTCATGTTTTTAATCGTTCTTGTTTCATGTACAAATTATTCTAATTTTATTTTATTAACACTTGTAGACTTGCCTTCATTGTTGATCGATAAACAAAAAATAAAATTAAAACATATTTCTGTCTACTCCTTATGAACGAATTATAAATATCTTCTGGAACTCTGACGTTTCCAATGTTATTTGTAACTAATCTGGAATACAAATCCAAAGAAGCATTTCAAAAATATTTGGAATAAGTTAATATTTTACTGAAATCTGATTCACAACCGATGCGTTCCACTCGTTCAGAAACATGAAATGACTCCATACTCTGATTTGCTAGATTGACTGCTCACTGCCGTTCAACGCCTCTACGATGTGAACGTTGAAGCGTTACACAATGGCTGTAAGATGCTCTGTGAAACCAGCTCCCAAGCCGGTGGCGATTAATTCCAGAAGAAGCAGGAAAGTAAGTTGACAAATGTTAATTGCAAAACGGTCTCTTAGTTGCCATGGTCAGGAAGGCCTGGTTAAAAAATGTGGGACGATGCAGTGGAGATTGCACTTAATCAGAAATTAGAAACAGTCGAAATCTCGTATCTCAAAGCTTACACCAAACTAGCGTGTCACCAAGGCGAAAGTAGCCAAACAAACTCGGTTGCTAGGAGCCCACCGGTCTCTAGACTTAATGGCCAAAGAGGTATTTAAAAACATGAAGGATTTCTAAAGATCGGTGATATAAAACGACTTCAAAATTACAAAATTAAAATAATGTTAACAACCGAGCAGAAAAGCTGGTTTTTACTGTTAGTACAAAAAAAATTGTACAGCAATAATATCGGAAAATCTTTTCCAGAAGCAAATCAAAACAATCACTGAAAGAAGGTTGTTTCAATCGTGTGGTTTTCGGTGGGAACTTTTGCCAGTGGCGCGATCAGGTAGCGTGTTCCGAAACTATTCCAGTCCATCTCAAGCAACTTCTACACGATCCGCTACACAGAATCGATTAACTAATAATGGCGCACTACGGAATAAAAAGAAGACGTATTAACGAACTCTAATTCCAGAGCGCTACATGTTCACAGAACCAAAATCAATATGGCACTGGAATGTAAGGCAGAGCCAACAAATGGCGAAAGCCGATGTCACTTATCAAAAAGAAAACGATTCGGCGAAGCAAAGATAAGTCCCAGGTGGAAGTTCTTCTATCAGACAGGCTAGGTGATTTTTTTCTTCAAATTAACTAGATAAATGAACATCGGTAAAGTACGAAATATATATTGAACCATCCTCTGCATGGCACAGGAATGTTAGGCAAATAGCGTCAACGAAAGTTGAGAGCGTGATGTTCAACGTCAGGACGATGCTACCTCAATGAACGCCGATCGTACCGCGTTGCGCTATTGTTCCACCGCAAGCAGAGTAAAGTGTCCGCGCTCCTGCCAAGTCGGCCGGCCGACCGAGCGAAAAAAGAAGAGTGTCCGTAATTTGAAGTGAATTTAGACTTGATGAACCAGTCTTGGCATCGAGTAATATCCCAAACGTAGCCTAACAACCGACGCCATGGCAACGGTCTATGTTGACCAGTTGAGAGAATCGGAGAGACTGAGCTCGGCCGCAGCGAGTCGCTGGCTTTCATAGACCATGCCACCTAGAAACATGTCCGCACATAGTGCCAACGGGCCGTGCCGCTAGGTACTTGGTTGGGTACAACTTATTTCTGAAGATTCAATGAACATGTACAGTTTTAGCAGAGGAAACATTTGATGAAATCCAAAACTGGTCAATTGCAGTACAATGGCAAGTTATTTTCACTCCCGTTTGTCAAACTCTGTCCTAACCAAAAAGGAGCCAAGCAGCATTAGAAAAATACTGACAAGAAAATGACGATAGATTGTATGGAAAAATTTCTAAGAAATCCAAAAAACTTTCTTGAAGTTTCTTACGCTGTAGCAATAAGAAGAGCAACGCAGAAATCGCCTTTAAACAATTGGAGGACGATTAGCGAAAACAAAAACAAAAAGCCTCGAGCGTTGGAGAAAGAATGATTGATGAATTGGTAATTGATGTCAAGGAGCAATAATAATAACGTTTGTACAATAGTGTACTTTAATGTCTTATCAATTTTTATTTTTATTGTCATAGCTTCATGAAAAAGGCCTGCTACTTAGAACGATGAATGCCAGTGCAAGTTTTAAAAAAATGACACAACTTAACAGAGACTGGCATTGACCAAAGCGTCAGAAAGAGGGTGTGGAAAAGAGAAAGAGGAAGCCTGCTGTATCAACGCCTCGATTCATGAGTCCTACGGCACTGAACAGGTACTAGCTGTAAGTTAAATACACAGGTAGCCTCTAAGCAATCCAGCAAGGAACATGAAGAGCCACAAATAATTTTGATGGCGACCGCTAGAGAAGCAGCAATGGCTTGGATTACTTCCGCACAGACTCGGGCAGATTATTCGCTTGCCATTACACAAGTACTTGATGCTCAAGAAAAGAATTCCCTGGTAGAGGAGATTCAAACGCCAAGGCGACCATCAAACTCATTTCTCTGATGAGAGCTCGTGAAGGCGACGACCAAGACTTGGTTACCAATCAACAACCAGGTGATCACGGGTTTGAATCCAGGTCGGTGCCATACCACGTCCGGCTGTCTTCAAGATGGACAACCAAGAGGCAATCGAGTAAATCGCACTCACCGTATCCTTTGAAAGCTATTTAAGAGACCCTCACGGCCCTGCGGAAGCAGCTCGAACGGATCTGCTAAGCGGCTCTCTGTGATAGCGAACTGTGATATGTGGCTCCAACTTTTACAGCGGGAAAATATCGGTCAAGTCAACACACGATATTAATAGCGGCTCGATTGGCAGCTGTTTGTGAGCTTTATATCTTTTATACACAAAGAGAGGGAAAACAACGGTGCATGTGACATAACAATGTTAGGCCCCAAGTAGAACGGAAATAACAAGTTTCATGAAGCTTCCTAGAAGCTAAAAGAAGAATTAAACAAATGTTCTGCCCAAGATTGTGAGAGCAGAGCAAGAAGAACCTGGCCGAGGTGCGAGAGCCAGGCACGCGCGGAGATTTTTTATAAAGATACGACAAAGCCTCTGTTCAAATATTTCAAAATGATGACGTTGCATTCTTTATACATGTACTGTACAATTATATATGTCTTAGAATGGTCCAAAATTGAGGTGGAAACAGAAAGGAATTATAATACTAGAAATAGAGATCATCTGAGGGAAGAAAGCCACCATCTTCAGTTATTTTAAAAAGACCAAGCTATGCAGGAAACAAATTTTTTAATTGCTTGCCTAAAGATTTTAAAGAATTGAAAAGTAAGACTAATTTTAAAGGCTTCCTGAAGGCATATTTTATTGAAAACTGTTTTTATTCAAGTACAGATTTTTTAAAGAGAAAGGCAAAATAAAATGTTAATATTTTTATTTATTTATTTTTTTTTTTATTTAAGTCAAAAAGTTCTCATACTGTAGGTATACCTATGCAGCAGAACGTACAGACTATTTTTAAGAATTAAAACTAAGTACTATACTAAAACACAATGACATACAATGTTGACATCACAAAATAAGTGTAGTAATAAGTTGACAATTGTCCATATTCTATGTATAGAATCTAATGACAAATAAAGAATTTATTTATTTATTTATTTAAAATCAAGAAGCCAACGAAAGCCCCGACTATGAGCGGCAAGCCAGAGAAAGTGAGCGGTCCGCTAGGTAGCTAGTTGAAGGGAATTATCAGGATGGCAGTGGTTTAACAGTCGAGTTGAGAAGAGAGTGCGATAGAAAATTGCCCGTTGCCAATTTCAGAGGCCGAGATCCGTGGTCAATGCACACACGAAGATATCTTTGTCTCTGTCAATGTATCTGTCAATGTAGCTGCAAACGGAGGCTGCAGTTCAACTCTCGATTGTTTTAGATTTGTTTAAAACTACCGATGCCGCGTGCTGCAGTCTCCACTCGGCGGTGCACGAACAGATCATGGAAAAACAACTGCTATTATGGCCAATGTCCGCTCTGCATTTGTTTATTGAGTATCAACATTTTAAGACAAACATGTTCAGATTCCTTCTTGAATAGCGTTCAAGAAGCAAAAACTGCCCAGTTTTAATTTAGAAACTGACCCCTATGTTTGTAGTTAATGTTCACTTTATTTAATCCTAGAAAATGTCTGCTGGCTTTCATGGAAGATGGTGCACTGCCAGCTTGTACCAGTAACGAAAGAATGACCCTTCCTAGTTTTCACAGAGTACCGACAAGTTTGGTTTTGGGATTGCCCAACCCAAGACAAGCAGCCTTCTTGAAACCCAGGCCACCTGTTAACTCTAGATGTTGTCACGGACCAACATCTTCCAGCACCCGAACGAGGCTCACGGCAGTCGCCTGCTCTACCAACTCTAGAGCTACGTCGATCTGATGGACCACTTCAAGTCTCGAGACGCAGTGGACAATCCACTCTGTTGTACTAAATTACATCCAGTTGTTTGTTGTAAATCTCATATATTTCAAAGCAATTTGAGACAAACTGCAGCACGATAAACTTGTTCCTGTATGCCGGCAGAAAATTTCAATTAAAAATGTGGATCTAATGTTAAAATTGTTTCTGATTTGAACTGGGATCAGGAATCGACAGGTTTGCGAAACGACCCGAGAGAGAGAGAGAATAGTTGGGATGGAAACCTCGCCTCGAATGTCAGAAGAACAAGCGAGGAGCTTAAGGCAAGCACTGAAATAAAATAAAATAAAATTGCCAACAAAAGTAACTTCCATTGGCCAAAGAAAAGCAGACTACATTGGTCCGAAAGTTTTTCACCAAAACACGTAAGACATTAGAGAAGATTACCAATTTCAAGAAATATGCAATCAAAAGTCTTATGTACACACAAACCATTGCCGACAAAATCTGAAACTCTTCTGATGCCATCTCTCTGTTTTGATTTATTATTATTTTGTAAGCATTCTAGGTGAATTGTATAATTTCCACACACACACACACAATTACACACATTTCTTTATGTATTGACACTTGAGAATAAATAAATAGATGTCAAAATAATAAAATAAATAACATTGTCGATGAAGAAGGAGCGACTGCCACAGGACAACGCGGGAAACTAAGAGTTTGCGCAAGCGCAACCGTTCTCGTGTAAAATAACCCAGTGAAATGACGATTTAAAAACCTGACGAGCTTAAAAATATATCATTTGCAGCCAAAATAAGACGACGCATTAGACATAAAACAAAACTTAAATGTCGTGGCAGCGAGGGGTTGAACCAAAGCCTTGGCACAGGCTGATGATTACCATTTGAGAGAATCGGAGAGACCGAGCCTAGCTGCAGCGAGTCGCTGGCTTTCATAGATCACGCCACCTAGAAACATGTCCGTGCATTGTGCCAACGGGCCGTGCCGCAGGTCGCTTCGCTTCTCAAGCACCATCAGCGAAGCGAACCCTACCGTTCACAGCGCCGCGACAAAAGATGTTAGTTTCTAGGCTGCCGCGACTTTGCAGTGCCTTGTAGCAACTGTTCCGTCAGATATCCATCGTTGCAAAGACGGCGGACTTTCATCGGCAGGAGTGGTTTGAATGGTACTATCACATAAATATTTGGCAAAAACGCTGCTACGATATCACGGTGCACAACACTATCCCAAGCAACGTGCTGCAATTCTTCTCGCATTGATGCAAAATCTAATGCTAATTTTTGCTAACGTAGAGCGGAGTGTACAGGATTCGAGTCTGGAGTGAGTCAGAGAGAAGCAACTTTTCCAATCAGCCACCGAGACTGTGACGGTAAATGATAAGAAATAAAAGATACATGAATTGCAGGAGACGACTTCAGTGCAACTTGAAGCGTTTTCAGTCGTTATCCAGCTTCTATGATCAGGAAAAAGCAAGAAGCTAGCGATCATAGAACCGAGTTTGCCAGGGTTTTCTGCGACTCTCAAGGGGCATTTCGCAATTCCCTGACGGTAGCTTCTCCGGCAGAAGAAATCCACGACTGCTTCTTCCACTACGGGCATCCAACCTGGCGCAAACGCCAGCTAACAGACGTGGCACCATATTACAGAAATATGTTGTTGCCAATGCCAATGTTGTAGATGCCAGACATTTTTTGAAAAAGGTCATCGCTTTGCCTCTCCTACCAGTCGACAAAATTGTCGAAGCTGTGCAAGATCTGGAGGTATTAAATTAACAATCACAAAGCAGAAGCAGACCGTACCATTTGCCAGGCAACTTTTGTCGGCTTTGAGAGCCAAGTAGTAGCAGACATGAGGAAGGAAATTGCTTGTTTTAACATATGAAAAAGATGCAATAGAGAGTTTCCTCCTGATCGTAATATTAAATTGAGTATGTTAAACACAAACATGCGGCTGCAGGAGTTGAATGCATTCTAAATATAATGGGCAGCACAGCCCAATATAATGGGCTGCCGAAATGGCTGAAGCTGAGAGAAATGTGACACTCCTTAGCAGACGTCAGCGAGAAGCACTTGACGCAGTCGTGTCAGCTGTCGACAACCCAGAGGCTGAGCAGTGATGTTGCTATCTGGACGGTTTAGGGGGCAGTGGAAAGATTTTCCTCTACGCCACCCTGATCAGTGTTGTGAGCCCGAGGTGATCCGGGCATCGCGGCAACACTGTTGATAGGTTGGAGGAGTTGCCACTGTTGATTTCGGCTACCTCTGCCCATCGTGGAAAACAGTACTAGCCAAATTCCGCTGAAGGCGGTGCATTTAGAACGGCCAAGGCTATCATCTTGGACGAAGCACCCATGGCACCGTCGATGGCGCTGAACGCCATCCACCGCACGGTGTGTGACATAATGGGTGGCAAGGTTGTGTTAATTGGCGGGGACTTCCGGCAGTGCTTGCAACGGCAATCGCGCCACCATCGCCGAGCAGTGGCTCAAACGTTGCGCCCTCTGGCCGCTTTTACGCACGCTCTAACTGCTCGCGAACATGCGTGCCAACGAGGGCGAGGAACAGTTCAGTCAAGTGGCTGTTGCATCGCTGCACGATCGTTTCATATCATTCCCCCAAATTGCAGAAATCTCTGAAATACAGCCTCGGTACTTTTCTAGTTTAGCACGCTTTAATCGGGTGCTAGAAATGCACGCACAATGGATAGCACGTGTATAGTAAAAAGTCTCCAGGTAAGAAATATTGCTTTAAATATACCAGGGTAAATATACAGGCCAGGCTCCAATCAAGTCTACACAAATATTACTAATGTCATCGTCGAGCTGAGTTTACCAGACGCCACGGAAGCGCTCTTTTAGAAATGGAGGATTTCATGTAAGACCCTTGTTGTTGAAACATTTAGACCGATCGAAATCCAGGAAAATATTGCCTGTCCCAGCCCTTGGCAAGAAAGTGAAGCACTATTTATACTACAGAGACGACTACGCCTGTCAGCTCGGAATCGAAACCCGTGCGTTCCACATTGGTTCTGTGTCTTTGCCTGCTCCAACTGCAAGCTCGAGCCCAATCCGACCGCCACGAGCGCCTTGTCTTGTCGCCAACGTAGTTTTAACGAGCCCGTGAGGACGGCGCTCCCACTAGATGAGCTAGAAGATGACTACGCATTAGAGAACTGTGTTCAGTGGATATGCTTATGGCTAAAGGAATGGCTGCGCAAAAGTCATTAGTAGCCAGTAGCCAAGATACGGCGGAGTTGAAAAACTAATTTATCAAAACAAGGGAGTGGGAGAAGTAGCTAAAAAAACTGTCTGCAATAGAATCTGTTCTACATGATAACCAAAGCCCTACCTTATCAAGCAAACTCGAAAGATACGCCTTGTGTTGTCAGCTTTACGCAAGCGTTGATGTTACTAAAGCAGCGTTGCATCGAGCTCAAAATAGATAAACTAGCAATACCAAAGATAAGATGCGGACTAGATAGACTAAGCTGAGATTATGGCTGAGCGAGTGATTAATGACATCTTCCAAGACGCAAACATGAAAATCAAAGTACACATCACGGATGTACGATGTGTGAAATAACAACAGCAAGGAGTGCTAAATGGAAGAGAATACTTGAACGAGGGAGTCAGACGAAGAAGAAAATGCAGCAAGAGCAAGTTCGTAATCCCTGGAAACTCAAGACCGAGGATAATTACGAAAATGGCAGGCACATGGCTTCCCTATCTTAAGAGCGGCAGCAAAGAGACTTTCGAGCCAAACAGAGTGAAGCCACGCAGAGGTCTGGGACCAGCCATCCGCCAGGAACAGTTAGGAGCTTACAGTGCCCCACACGCCGGGGGGCCAAGTCACGTACAGGTTTTAAGCAGAATTAACGAGATCTAAACCAAATGTCGATTCTCGTACGCTAATTCTCACTTTACACTGGGTGCAAATTTAACTCTGCTTAGACCTGCACGGGAGGTGGTCTAAGCAGTAACTTCTATTGCGTGGTAATTCTGAAGGACGCTCTACTAAAATCATCGCGTGGAGGTTCTTGTAATTGTGCTCAAGCTGTCGATTCAGTTTTCCATAGTTGTTCGAGTATAATTTAGTTCTTTTGTAGTATCAGGATATATTTTATTGATTTTTATGTGTTATTTTACGTTTTAACTAACGTGGGCGAGTGCTGGATTAATACGTGATACGTCAACTTTGATGTCATACTTAAACCTAACTTTACTCAGTTCTGTTAAACTATGCATATTTAATTCAGTTTTTCTGCATTCTATGTCATTATTTATCGAGAAAATCCATTGACAGGTGACGGAACTATTTGAACTAGTTCTTGAACTACTTTCATGCAAACACTGACCAACATTTCTCTGCCGCACCGAGCACTGGCTCTCTCCAACAAGCGAAAACCCTCGGCATTCCCAACTACTGCAAAAGAAAGCGTGTGTGGGATGGCCAAACGGGTGGTGGAAGGCCTGGTTTATCAGAAATGGCGCTTCTTAGGACACCATCAACGAGCTTCATGACCAATCTACATCCTTCTCAGATCTTCATAGCAAGATGACATCTGCGAAGGAACAGCTTGACAAATGGTTTAAACCCAACAAGCTACGCGTGAATTCAGAATCCTCGAAGCACTACGGTTGCGATGTCCGGTCATGCCAGATGTTTAGGTGTTGTTATTGGTCACCAGCTCAAGAGGGATTATCACGTAGCTATGTTATACAAATAGCTAGCTTCGTCTCACATCTACTTCGCACAATTCCATGCAGTCCTGCAATGCGTTGTTGTGTTCTGGGATGGATCGTCCGGTACTGAATTCATTTTAAAGCTTC
The DNA here is from genome assembly GCA_947568835.1 of Protonemura montana. Taxonomy (NCBI): domain Eukaryota; kingdom Metazoa; phylum Arthropoda; class Insecta; order Plecoptera; family Nemouridae; genus Protonemura; species Protonemura montana. The sequence goes on from OX387611.1 coordinate 12,848,354, forward strand.
GAAATAAAAACGCTCGAGATTTGGCTGCTCTGGGCAGTCGCCATTCTGTGCCCAATTTGCATGGGACAACCACCAATCATTTTAAGCTACAAGCTCAATTCATGAATACTTCAACACGCGGGTTGAAGAAGCTCGACAACCTTTCTTATCACCTGAAGAATACCGAAAAGATTTTCTTCATCGGGGAGCTGCAATTCTGAAGAAACTCAATGTGACTCGCGCACACTCAAAGCGCTCGGTAAAGGAGTTCCTCTTAAATAATATTATTTTAATCTTTAAATGAGTTTGAAAAAATGTAAATATTAAAATGCACTTATAGAAAAATTATTCCAGATATTTTCTATTATATGACAATGATTAATGCAGATACAGATAAATAAAATAAAAATGCATCGAGTCGGTCTGCTCGCTGGCAGCACTAAACTATGTTTCCGAATTGACCAATTCGGTCAAATATTGTGTGACTTTCCAATGTCGCCGTTAAAGTCGATGTCTTTTGTTTTAGACTGAAGGATCAATGCACTTTTATAAGGTGAGTGTTCACGACTTTGTGGAACTCTGTGCCTCAATAAAACAGTACGTTTGTTGAAACAACAATGTTTAACAACAATGGCTAGGTTAGGTATTGCATGGGTGACCATCATACACATGACCAGTTCTGTTTGGGAGAGAGGTTGGAGGGATGAAAGTTAAGCAACACTGCGCTGGGTCAGGTATTGCATGGGTGACCATCATACACATGACCAGTTCTGTTCGGGAGAGAGGTTGGTGGGATGAAAGTTAAGCAACCCTGCGCTGGGTCAGGTATTGGATAGGTGACCATCATACACATGACCAGTTCTGTTCGGGAGAGAGGTTGGAGGGATGAAAGTTAAGCAACACTGCGCTGGGTCAGGTATTGGATGGGTGACCATCATACACATGACCAGTTCTGTTCAGGAGAGAGGTTGGAGGGATGCAAGTTAAGCAACATTGCGCTGGGTCAGGTATTGCATGGGTGACCATTATACACATGACCAGTTCTGTTTGGGAGAGAGGTTGGAGGGATGCAAGTTAAGCAACACTGCGCTGGGTCAGGTATCGGATGGGTGACCATCATACACATGACCAGTTCTGTTCAGGAGAGAGGTTGGAGGGATGAAAGTTAAGCAACACTGCGCTGGGTCAGGTATTGGATGGGTGACCATCATACACATGACCAGTTCTGTTCGGGAGAGAGGTTGGAGGGATGCAAGTTAAGCAACACTGCGCTGGGTCAGGTATTGCATGGGTGACCATCATACACATGACCAGTTCTGTTCAGGAGAGAGGTTGGAGGGATGCAAGTTAAGCAACACTGCGCTGGGTCAGGTATTGGATGGGTGACCATCATACACATGACCAGTTCTGTTCAGGAGAGAGGTTGGAGGGATGCAAGTTAAGCAACATTGCGCTGGGTCAGGTATTGCATGGGTGACCATCATACACATGACCAGTTCTGTTCGGGAGAGAGGTTGGAGGGATGAAAGTTAAGCAACACTGCGCTGGGTCAGGTATTGCATGGGTGACCATCATACACATGACCAGTTCTGTTCGGGAGAGAGGTTGGAGGGATGAAAGTTAAGCAACACTGCGCTGGGTCAGGTATTGGATGGGTGACCATCATACACATGACCAGTTCTGTTTGGGAGAGCGGTTGGAGGGATGCAAGTTAAGCAACACTGCGCTGGGTCAGGTATTGGATGGGTGACCATCATACACATGACCAGTTCTGTTCAGGAGAGAGGTTGGAGGGATGAAAGTTAAGCAACACTGCGCTGGGTCAGGTATTGGATGGGTGACCATCATACACATGACCAGTTCTGTTCAGGAGAGAGGTTGGAGGGATGCAAGTTAAGCAACACTGCGCTGGGTCAGGTATCGGATGGGTGACCATCATACACATGACCAGTTCTGTTCAGGAGAGAGGTTGGAGGGATGAAAGTTAAGCAACACTGCGCTGGGTCAGGTATTGGATGGGTGACCATCATACACATGACCAGTTCTGTTCGGGAGAGAGGTTGGAGGGATGCAAGTTAAGCAACACTGCGCTGGGTCAGGTATTGCATGGGTGACCATCATACACATGACCAGTTCTGTTCAGGAGAGAGGTTGGAGGGATGCAAGTTAAGCAACATTGCGCTGGGTCAGGTATTGCATGGGTGACCATTATACACATGACCAGTTCTGTTTGGGAGAGAGGTTGGATGGATGAATGTTAAGCAACACTGCGCTGGGTCAGGTATTGGATGGGTGACCATTATACACATGACCAGTTCTGTTTGGGAGAGAGGTTGGAGGGATGAATGTTAAGCAACACTGGCTAGGGTAGGTATTGAAAGGGTGACCACAGAACTGTTTGGCGAGTTGTATACACTGGTCCTTGGGAAATCATCGAGGTTAAAGAGGAGTGAAGCTAAAAAAATTGTTTTAGTTGAACATTGGTTGCATTTAACATTGGCTCAGTTCTTTCAGATTCACTACGATCATATTCTAGCATTATATGTTTCCAGAGTGCTAACCAGCGCCTACTAGCAACTAACTTGACGGCAATACTGCATAAAGTGGAGTCGTGTCGGGCATGAAATGAGTTTGTATAAAGGATGTCCACGTACCTTGTCTTCAAGCAGCAACACGTGGCGGCCATTGTTGACTCCCCTGCATCCTGCGTCCACCATCCTGCATCCAGCATCCTGCACACGCCTACAAGGAAATCAATAAAAGAAAGCATTAGATTATTTTCACCAATACCACAGCTGAAAGCTGACACATCTCTGCACATGTTGGCACCAACAAGAACCGATAGCAACATTTCTGAGATCATCTTAATCAAGTATCAGCTGATACAGCCAGCTGATCTCAAATAACATGGATAGAACATAGGATCCAGCCAGCTGATCTCAAATAACCTAGATAGAACATAGGATCCAGCCAGCTGATCTCAAATAACCTAGATAGACAATAGGATCCGGCCAGCTGATCTCAAATAACGTGGATAGAACATAGGATCCAGCCAGCTGATCTCAAATAACCTAGATAGACAATAGGATCCGGCCAGCTGATCTCAAATAACGTGGATAGAACATAGGATCCAGTCAGCTGATCTCAAATAACATGGATAGAGCATAGGATCCAGCCAGCTGATCTGAAATAACCTGGATAGAGCATAGGATCCAGTCAGCTGATCTTAAATATCATGGATAGAGCATGGGATTCAGTCAGCTGATCTCAAATAACCTGGATAGAGCATAGGATCCAGTCAGCTGATCTTAAATAACCTAGATAGACCATAGGATCCGGCCAGCTGATCTTAAATAACGTGGATAGAACATAGGATCCAGCCAGCTGATCTCAAATAACGTGGATAGAACATAGCATCCAGCCAGCTGATCTGAAATAACCTGGATAGAGCATAGGATCCAGTCAGCTGATCTTTAATATCATGGATAGAGCATGGGATTCAGTCAGCTGATCTTAAATAACCTGGATAGAGCATAGGATCCAGTCAGCTGATCTTAAATAACCTAGATAGAGCATAGGATCCAGCCAGCTGATCTCAAATAACGTGGATAGAACATAGGATCCAGCCAGCTGATCTGAAATAACCTGGATAGAACATAGGATCCAGCCAGCTGATCTCAAATAACCTGTATTCAGCACAGGATCCTGCCAGCTGATCTCAAATAACCTGGATAGAGCATAGGATCCAGCCAGCTGATCTCAAATAACCTGGATAGAACATAGGATCCAGCCAGCTGATCTCAAATAACCTAGATAGACAATAGGATCCGGCCAGCTGATCTCAAATAACGTGGATAGAACATAGGATTTAGTCAGCTGATCTCAAATAACCTGGATAGAGCATAGGATCCAGCCAGCTGATCTGAAATAACCTGGATAGAGCATAGGATCCAGTCAGCTGATCTTAAATATCATGGATAGAGCATGGGATTCAGTCAGCTGATCTCAAATAACCTGGAAAGAGCATAGGATCCAGTCAGCTGATCTTAAATAACCTAGATAGACCATAGGATCCGGCCAGCTGATCTTAAATAACGTGGATAGAACATAGGATCCAGCCAGCTGATCTCAAATAACGTGGATAGAACATAGCATCCAGCCAGCTGATCTGAAATAACCTGGATAGAGCATAGGATCCAGTCAGCTGATCTTTAATATCATGGATAGAGCATAGGATCCAGCCAGCTGATCTCAAATAACCTGGATAGAGCATAGGATCCAGTCAGCTGATCTTAAATAACCTAGATAGAGCATAGGATCCAGCCAGCTGATCTCAAATAACGTGGATAGAACATAGGATCCAGCCAGCTGATCTCAAATAACCTGTATAGAGCACAGGATCCTGCCAGCTGATCTCAAATAACCTGGATAGAGCATAGGATCCAGCCAGCTGATCTCAAATAACCTGGATAGAACATAGGATCCAGCCAGCTGATCTCATATAACGTGGATAGAGCATAGGATCCAGCCAGCTGATCTCAAGTAACATGGATAGAGCATAGGATCCAGCCAGCTGATCTCATATAACGTGGATAAAGCATAGGATCCAGCCAGCTGATCTCAAGTAAACTAGTACGAATCCCAAAATGAAACTTTCTGTGGGGCTTAAAAGCGCTACGAGACAAAACTAGAAGACATTGTTTTTGGGTTGAATGCTTGAGTAATGCCAGACTCAACCCCAACCTTTGATAAGCTTTGTTACCGATAGTTACAATTGTAGACAGAGCAATGAAATGAAGAGAAATTTAATAAAAACAAACCTTGATAAATGAACTCAATTGAATGACGCCGCACCAGTCATTGTCCGATGTATGTCATCAGCAACAAGTGGAATGGGACCCGACATCTCACCGATAGTTTCAACACAGCAAAGTTGCTTCAGTTTGTAACCCTGGCAACAAATGAGCAAGGAGAATAATGTTTTAGCACGTGGTTCATTTAGAGCAGTACGGCCGCAAAGTCTTCCAAAGTTAGCCACTGAATTTAATGTTCGCAATATCACGGCCAAGTGGCATTTGCTTCCCAGAAATATCCTGAATGCCCTGCCACTAAGATAACGCTAATAATAACGCTTAAACGTATGAATAAATCGAGCACACGGCAGTGACAGTTCGAATCGAAAGCTTATGACTAAAAAACTGAATTTAAAACACTCGTGAATGATAAACAGAAAGCAGAATCTAATGGAAATACACATTATAAATATAGTTCTAGAAAATTCGCTTCGATTTCAACGTAGAACCGGTTTCAAACTCTGGCCTGGCGCGGACCCAGCTGTCCTAGCTCGGGGAAGCCTCGCGACGTACTGAACTTCCCGCTGAGCTCGGTAGTGAGCCGAGCGCCGAGCCGTCACGAAGATTTGAAATTGTTTAGGAGCTGATGCACTCTGCCGGCTAACAGCTGCACTAGCTCCATCACATGGTACAGATTGACGCTAGTAGATGGCGCATGCAGCCGTTTTATTAAACATTTCTACATATTGTGATTTTGGTGCTATTTTGAGGGATTATTTGAATAATGTGATCTTGCTTATAAACCCGGTTAACATTGGTGGCCGGTATTTATGGTTTTGCTGTGCCCCTTGGATCGGGTTCAGGTTCAGGTTCAGGTTTTTTTCCCTTCGGTCTGCTTGGGATCGGATTCCCAAGGGGTATGGGTTTAAGTTCGATCAAGCGATAGTTTTCGCAAATTTTGTTTATTATATTTTTCCAACAGTAAAGTGATAGATATTTAAATGTTTGCAATAATGTACTGGATGAAAATGTTACTTTTGGATCGATGTTTAATTTTGATTAGGTAGTATAACAAATATCAACCAAGTTATGGCATAATATTCTAGTTTTAAGTGGTCATAATACTAATAACTAATATGTCCTACGAAATAGGTTTGAAATAGATACGAACGGCAGACTGTAAACTGGGTCTCGACAGTCGATACAATGTACTCATAAATACATTTGCAAATTTACCTTCATAATCACGTTACAGCCGACAATTCTGCAACTTGATTCCTTTTTGACGTAGCTATAACTGAAATATTTCCTGATTTTGCTTTCTTGTTTGCGCCCCATGATTCAAAGATGTACATAAAACACAAGAGCGTAATACGGCCACCTCCTATGACGAATGAAAAAAGACTGACACTGACCGAACAAGCCAAAGCAAGCAACACATTTGCTTGTAAGTTGGTCAAGTGCAAACTTGCTACTTCTTAAAATAGAAGATAATCCCTTCCCAGTTCCCTACATTTTGTCCATTTCCGTTGAAATGGTATTAAAGTGGTTGATTTGTAACAAAATAAGCGGGTAAGCCTTAAATTAAAGACGATGCATAACTAGAAGCAATTCACTCGATACCCAACCCAGTTTGTCTTTGTTTTTGTACCATACTGTCGCATTGCTTTGTCGACGCTGCCCGACAAAGCAATGCGACGCTATATAAAAGCTAGTTGTTGGTAGAACCACTGTTGATATTCAAGAGAAGCTACGAGTTCGCTGATAGCCACGCTATCTTTACAAGTTACAGCTCTTGTAGGTTGAGTTTTCTGCAGAAATTTCAAAAGATTTCTCAGTCACCGATGTAAACCGTATAAAATATTTATTTTTCTTGAGCCCGAATGCGCAATGAGACGTCTGTCAGGTACATAGACAAGTAAAGGTGCGTAATTGTGATTACCCACAGAAAATAGGTGGGTAAGATAAAGGTTTGATAAAGTTCCGCTAAACAAAAATATCTTGCATCTCTCCTGGAAGGATATCTGCACAATTTCAAATAAAACGCAACATGTGCAAAAACCCGAAAAAACCCGAGAAATAATACAGGTTCGGGTTCGCGTTCGGTTCGGGTTCGGGTTCGGGATCCACACATAATTGCGGTTTTTTCGGGTTACGGGTTCGGGTTCGATGCCCTGATATTTAGATTTACAATCTAGCGTAGACTCGGCTATATTCGCTTTATAGCAACCACTGAATGTTCGGAGCAAACATAGCCAAGAACCTGACACGCCGTGAATTGAGGATTAGTTATTCAACTACAAATATGAATTTTTTAAGTTTTATGAAATGCTTGTTTCATTCGATGGCAAACAAAGATTACAGTGCATATTAAAAAGAAGAAACTGCCTTACATCTCCCAATCCAAACCCTTATTAAGCTGATGACAGATCAGCTTGTTTTGTTTGGGTACTTGCTGGATATCTATCTAATCATTAAATCAGTCTGTTTATTCATCATTAAACTTTGTTATCTGTCATTATTCTGTGTTTGCTTTAAATCAATTGACCGGAGTACAAGCCGGTGTTTATAGGAGATCATCCGGGGATGTTGGAAGCAGTGTCGGACTGGCCAGGGCAGCCGGGCGGCAAATGCCGCAAATTTGATTTTCGTGCTTAAACCCACAAATCAGGGTTCCAAACATAATTTTGTGAAAATTTCTAAGATCACTTTTGTAGACATACGGAATAACATTATACGCCTGTCATTCGGGCCTCGCGACACCGACACAAATGGGGCGCCGGTTCAACCCGTTTCAATCTCTTCTCGCTCTTTCAACGCGACACCAAAGTGAATAGTATTTTATACAATGCACTTGTGTAGCACTTGTAGCACATTCAAAGAAACTGCAAACTCAGGGGCCCCAAAAATGCATGGGGTGGCCGCCAAACTGGTTTTTCTTTTAAATGTAAAGTAAAGAAGTTGAAGTAAAGTAGTAAGTGATGTTGGACAAAATTTTAAAGTTACGATAAGCATGGTGGTTGATAATCAAATATTAATTACATGAATTTCTAAATGATAACTTCCAAATTTGCATCGTATGGGTTATTAAATGATGAGGGTTTGCATTGAGCTAACCACATATTTGCAGTGAAGCTTGACGTCGACCACGCGCCTATTTCACATTAGCAACAATAATTATTGGCGTTTCTACGGGGAAATTAAGATTTTTATTTGTCAGCTACACGGGTCTGGCGGATTTACTCGTGCTTTGCTGTCTACAGATTGTTGCCTGAATGATGACCTCGAGGAAGCCGAAACTTAAATGTGAAGTCTGAGCTGTCTACAGATTGTTGCCTGAATGATGACCCCGAGCAAACCTAAACTTAAATGTGAAGTCTGAGCTGTCTACAGATTGTTGCCTGAATGATGACCCCGAGCAAACCTAAACTCAAATTTGAAGTCTGAGCTGGCTACAGAATGTGTTTTAGAATGATGTTTCGAACAGCTGTTGTGTCGGTATGTGTGTATCAGTATCTTGAAACAGAACAGTTCCAGAAAAAAACGGCTAAAATTACAGCGAATTTGTCATTGAATTAACATTGAAACTAGCAGTACCCGCTGCCTAACGGCTGCAGTTAATGTTGAGGGGCAAGACTTTTTATTCTGGTTATTGTCTAAAGAAAATATATTTTTTAAAGTTTCCCGGGATTTGTCAGATGCTCTTTCCAAAGCTTCTAATGGAACCCCACCCAAGAGAACAAAGAAAATGCTAAGAAAATGAAGTGATTTGCCCTTAAGACTTGATGAAGCCTTTTGCCTTCTCGCCATTGCCGTATGCCCTTAGGGCATACCCGATTGCCAGGTCACTACTTAAATACTACTACCACACCACCTTGCCTATACAACCCTTGGTTTACACCACCACACTACCTTGCCTATACAACCATTGGTTTACACCACCACACCACCTTGCCTATACAACCCTTGGTTTACACCACCACACTACCTTGCCTATACAACCCTTAGTTGTACAGAACAAGCTTTGTCTCGAGCTCAGGGAGGGCGTTAAACAAGCTTTGTCTCGAGCATAGGGAGGGCGTTGAACAAGCTTTGTCTCGAGCTCAGGGAGGGCGTTAAGCAAGCTTTGTCTCGAGCATAGGGAGGGCGTTAAACAAGCTTTGTCTCGAGCTCAGGGAGGGCGTTAAACAAGCTTTGTCTCGAGCATAGGGAGGGCGTTAAACAAGCTTTGTCTCGAGCTCAGGGAGGGCGTTAAACAAGCTTTGTCTCGAGCATAGGGAGGGCGTTAAACAAGCTTTGTCTCGAGCTCAGGGAGGGCGTTAAACAAGCTTTGTCTCGAGCTCAGGGAGGGCGTTAAACAAGCTTTGTCTCGAGCATAGGGAGGGCGTTAAACAAGCTTTGTCTCGAGCTCAGGGAGGGCGTTGAACAAGCTTTGTCTCGAGCTCAGGGAGGGCGTTGAACAAGCTTTGTCTCGAGCTCAGGGAGGGCGTTGAACAAGCTTTGTCTCGAGCATAGGGAGGGCGTTGAACAAGCTTTGTCTCGAGCTCAGGGAGGTCGTTGAACAAGCTTTGTCTCGAGCATAGGGAGGGCGTTGAACAAGCTTTGTCTCGAGCATAGGGAGGGCGTTGAACAAGCTTTGTCTCGAGCATAGGGAGGGCGTTAAAAAAGCTTTGTCTCGAGCATAGGGAGGGCGTTAAACAAGCTTTGTCTCGAGCATAGGGAGGGCGTTAAACAAGCTTTGTCTCGAGCATAGGGAGGGCGTTGAACAAGCTTTGTCTCGAGCATAGGGAGGGCGTTAAACAAGCTTTGTCTCGAGCATAGGGAGGGCGTTGAACAAGCTTTGTCTCGAGCATAGGGAGGGCGTTAAACAAGCTTTGTCTCGAGCATAGGGAGGGCGTTAAACAAGCTTTGTCTCGAGCATAGGGAGGGCGTTGAACAAGCTTTGTCTCGAGCATAGGGAGGGCGTTAAACAAGCTTTGTCTCGAGCATAGGGAGGGCGTTGAACAAGCTTTGTCTCGAGCTCAGGGAGGGCGTTGAACAAGCTTTGTCTCGAGCATAGGGAGGGCGTTGAACAAGCTTTGTCTCGAGCATAGGGAGGGCGTTGAACAAGCTTTGTCTCGAGCTCAGGGAGGGCGTTGAACAAGCTTTGTCTCGAGCATAGGGAGGGCGTTGAACAAGCTTTGTCTCGAGCATAGGGAGGGCGTTACGAAATCAAACTTGAACATGTAACAACTGTTCTTCAAGGGAAGCTTTTTCCCTTGTTAAATAAAATGAAATTCCTTAGTCTTACCTTGACAAACTCCTGCGAGTCGAGTTGATTCAAGTGGGTCCAACAATACTTTGCCAAGAGACACCACGGCGATGGCACATTGTCATGACATTGACAGGCACAGTTCTAGGACCTGGGCTTTCGTCTGAACTACTAGATTATCATCGTCAAACACTGCTGTCTTCTACGATTCTACAGATGCACTGTAGAGTAAAGAAAATACATTTCATGACTTATGAGAAAATGTAGTGGCCACGTGCAGAAGGAATCAAGTCGGCATTACTTTACCCTGGCGGGATTCAGACATATCCGATTGAATTACCTGTTCACACACGGTTTCTGGACATTCCGGATAATATTCCAGCCTTCCTCAACGCGTATTGACTTTAATTCGATGTATTCAGCGAATTTTGCAGAACACTTTTCGTCGGACGGCTGCGGACAGAAAACAGCCATTTTTAGACTAGTGGATACTTAGCTCGCAAAATCTAAAACGCCATCTAAAGGCACCAACTCAACATAGCGCAACGAGAAAACAGCCTACAAAACTCATAAGCGCTAGCCTTAAAAAAAAAGTGATGTTGGCCAAAAATTTAGACCATCACAGATGAAAAGCCCATCACGTACTCTATTTTCTGTGAAAATTTCAAGGGAGTACCCCCCCTTCATTTTCTCGCAAATAAATGATAACAAAAATTTTGAAAAAGTTAGCCTTTTTTTGTCCAGGGCTGGGCCAAAAATTTAGACCATCACAGATCAAAAGGTCATCACGTACTCTATCATTTGTAAAAATTTCAAGGGAGTACCCCCCCTTCATTTTCTCGCAAATAAATGATAACAAAAATTTTGAAAAAGTTAGCCTTTTTTTGTCCAGGGCTGGGCCAAAAATTTAGACCATCACAGATCAAAAGCCCATCACGTACTCTATCATCTGTGAAAATTTCAAGGGAGTACCCCCCTTCATTTTCTCGCAAATAAATGATAACAACAATTTTGTAAAAGTTAGCCTTTTTTTTGTCCAGGGCTGGGCCAAAAATTTAGACCATCACAGATCAAAAGCCCATCACGTACTCTATCTTCTGTGAAAGTTTCAAGGGAGTACCCCCCCCTTCATTTCCGCGCAAATAAATGATAACATAAATTTTGTAAAAGTTAGCCTTTTTTTGTCTAGGGCTGGGCCAAAAATTTAGACCATCACGGATCAAAAGCCCATCACGTACTCTATCATCTGTGAAAATTTCAAGGGAGTACCCCCCCTTCAATTTCTTGCAAATAAATGAAAACCAAATTTTTTTATTGTTAGCCTGTCTCGTTCAGTACATCACGTATTTTTGAAGGCTAGCGCTTATGAGTTTTGTAGGCTGTTTTCTCGTTGCGCTATGTTGAGTTGGTGCCTTTAGATGGCTTTTTAGATTTTGCGCACGCAGGCGTCTAGCCACTTCTAGCCATGTGCGTCGAGCCATCTGTTTAATTTATCTGATAGGTTTCACGATGCGCATGGCTAGCTCAAGAGCTAAATAAAAGACTTTATTATTATAAGCGTCGAAATCGTTTGTATTTCCACTTTCAAACGTCGTTATTATTTTCATGATATTGTTACCATTTTTAGGTTAGGGAATGATTGTTTTTGTGATTATTGACAACACTACTCAAAGTAATTTTAAAACATTGCAAAGCTGGAGCAATAATTTTTTTCTGATTTCAGATACAATTGAAAACGATAAAGTATGTTCTCCAATCAAGAAGAGACATATTCATATTGGCATCGCTAATTCATCCTCTGTAATAGTGAAAGAGACTCGGTATTTTGACACGCCCCTTGAAGTTGACTTCAATAGCAAGTTTAAAGTAGAAACAGCGAGTGCAAAGCTGGGGTCATCTTTGTATCCTATTTACATAGCAGATGGCGTCTTTGCTGTGATCCAAGCATTGTCATTAAGACAAGATCCGTCAACAGGTCGTTGTATCGACTACATTCAGGTGCGTTCCATCAATTTATTTCTGTTTTTGTTTGGAACCTTCTCTGAATTGGTTGGAGGTTAATCCCACTCACTGGTATGAGGATTAATAGGTATTTTAGCTACACATTTCATGTGGCTCGGTTTTACCAAAGACATTTATTACGCTCTTAAACATCGCTTAGGAGTGATTTTAACCAGCATAGTAACTTGCTGAAAAAAAAATTATATTTATTTCATAGTTACCACTGTCAACAATGGCAGATATTGATAGCTTATTTAGAAATTGTAATGCAGTTTCAAATTTGTACGATGTTCTGAATCAGTTTCGACCCGAGGGGACGTCTTCATCACGGACATTCTGCGGCCAGATGTCAGCGTGGAAGCCGCCTCCCACTGAGCCCAGCATTTGCAGTCAGCGACGAACAAGGCCGCTTGGACGTTGTCATCCACCACGTAGACAAACAACCGCTGAAGCGCGGAGAAAAACTGGACTTTACCATCGCGTTCACTTCATTCAAAGGTAGCTCCACCCGCGACAGGTGGAGATCGGGGTCCAAGTAGCTCAATTGGTTAGAGCAACACCCACGACAGGCGGAGATCAGGGTCCAAGTAGCTCAATTGGTTAGAACAACACCCGTGACAGGTGGAGATCGGGGTCCAAGTAGCTCAATTGGTTAGAACAACACCCGTGACAGGTGGAGATCGGGGTCCAAGTAGCTCAATTGGTTAGAACAACACCCGTGACAGGTGGAGATCGGGGTCTAAGTAGCTCAATTGGTTAGAGCAACACCTACGACAGGTGGAGATCGGGGTCCAAGTAGCTCAATTGGTTAGAGCAACACCCGCGACAGGTGGAGATCGGGGTCCAAGTAGCTCAATTGGTTAGGGCAACACCCGCGACAGGTGGAGATCGGAGTCCAAGGAGCTCAATTGGTTAGAGCAACACCCGCGACAGGTGGAGATCGGGGTCCAAGTAGCTCAATTGGTTAGGGCAACACCCGCGACAGGTGGAGATCGGAGTCCAAGGAGCTCAATTGGTTAGAGCAACACCCGCGACAGGTGGAGATCGGGGTCCAAGTAGCTCAATTGGTTAGAGCAACACCCGCGACAGGTGGATATCGGGGTCCAAGTAGCTCAATTGGTTAGAGCAACACCCACGACAGGTGGAGATTGGGGTCCAAGTAGCTCAATTGGTTAGAGCAACACCCACGACAGGTGGAGATCGGGGTCCAAGTAGCTCAATTGTTTAGGGCAACACCCGCGACAGGTGGAGATCGGAGTCCAAGGAGCTCAATTGGTTAGAGCAACACCCGTGACAGGTGGAGATCGGGGTCCAAGTAGCTCAATTGGTTAGAGCAACACCTGTGACAGGTGGAGATCGGGGTCCAAGTAGCTCAATTGGTTAGAGCAACACCTGCGACAGGTGGAGATCGGGGTTCTAGTAGCTCAATTGGTTAGAGCAACGCCCGCGACAGGTTGAGATCGGGGTCCAAGTAGCTCAATTGGTTAGAGCAACGCCCGCGACAGGTGGAGATCAGGGTTCGAGTCCCCGTTTGAGCATCAATTTTTGAGACGGTTATAGTGTTGATAATAATAAAATACCCCGCGCATTGCAAGCGTTTGCAATTTAAATCAGATTTTATCTAAATGGAGCTGTTTGTTTAGTTTAAAGGGAATCTGACCGGTTGCTTCTGCTTGCAGAATGTGGAGATGTGAAAGATTACCTGCCATGTCATCGCGGTGATAAGCCCTCGGAAGGGGCGTGGCCTGGCAGTAAGCAGTGCATTTGGCACAAACTCTTCAACGACTCGGTGGTTAATTGTCCGTATTGTGGCTGCCCAGATGAACCTCTTGACTTCTGTAGCTCAGATGGTAAGCATTGTCCACGTTCACTAACTTGCACACTTGACATTTCATATCTTGCACATTCTTTGTCTTGTGCAGCTTTTAAAAAATCTAATTCTTAACCGTTTTGTAGTGAAATACATTTCTTGAAGATTTTTAATTATTATGTGACTAATTTCAAGTATTGTCAAACTATTTCAACTGGGTTTTCAATGCCAAGTGAAGAACAACTAAATTTCCCAACGTTTCGTAACTTGTACCTGTTACTTTATCAAGGGTAAGAGCAGTCCTAGTTAGTTAGTTACTTTGTTAGTTGTTCTTCACTTAGCATTGAAAACCCAGTTGAAATAGTTTTTGTTAAAACTAGTGCTAAGTTTACATCAAGTAGACTTGAGTCTAAGAACCATGATATTGTAAAAGTGTTTTACTAGAATGTTTGTCATGAATAACAAGTCAAACTGTTTGATAAACTCATGGGATTTATTGTCTCCAATGCTGTGTAGTCTAAAATTATAATGATCCCAATTAAGTTTAATTTATACTTGATATAACAATTGCTTGTTGGTTGCAGGTGAAGAGGTTGTCCAGGGCAACGGTGTTTTAGTTGCAGTCAGTGCATTGACAAGTTTGTTGATAGCGTTTGCAATATTCCTGGCTGCATTGTGGGCATTACGTAAGTTGGGTAGAGCTTGTTGGGGGCCATACGTCCAGCCATCAGAACCTCCCATACCACTGCAAGCTTTCACTGAAGCACCTTCACCAGCACCCAATGCTCCACCAGCTGATGTTGATAAAGATCTGCCACCTGCGTACGAATCACTCTTCCCTTCACAACAGACTTGAGTCAAAATGTTGGAATCTCTTCTACAATGAATATGCAGTTCCAATGCATAAAGTCATCATCTTAATGCAGTTATTATAGACATTTCTTTAATTAGTTGGACTAATTAGTTACATTTTTTACTGTCTCACGAAGACCAGTGTTTCCAAATCATCGAACCGTTCGGTTAATAATAATTAAATATGTCCTGTCAAATGTGACATTTCAAGAACAGATATAGATATTTTTTTAATGTAATAATTAATAATATATAATAATATTTTAAGGTTTGAAAGGTTTTGTAGCTCATATTGATAAAATAATAACAAGTTATAAAAGTGAATGCAGCTTTGAAAGACTGGCCAAGGTTTTGGCTTCTTCAAGATAAATCTTCACAATGTGTATAAAGAAGTTCCATGATTTCAGTAACAAAATCAACTCAGCTGCTGTTCATGTTAATAAGAAACAATCACCAAGATGTCGTCCGTTGGGCTGTCACAATTTTCCTCCACAAATTGATGAAATGTTTGATGCTTTGAGACAATGAGATGATCTGTGATTATAAAATAACTTCTTCTGTAGTAATTCTTCCAAACAACAAACACAACAAACACAACAAACACAATGCTCAATAGGAAATTAGCCACGAGGTTGAGTTTATTGTTACTTACAGAGTGTTTTAACAGACAATCATTTGATAGACAAAGTTTTGCTGGGGAAAATAATGATACAGACTGAACATAATGAATCTATGAAGAACCTCTCTTGGTTTCAGTTCCAGTTGAAATTGCTGTCACTGTGAAATGCAGTTCAGTTTCTGTTAAATTACAAAGTCAAGTCTAGCTGTGAAAACTAAACTGTACTCTTGACTGATTGGCATCCTGCACTGAATTGTTGTAGTAGAAGATACATCGAGGTAATACATCGAGGTAATACTAGAACTGATAAGTATTAAATCTCAAAACAATTCCAGCTTTGTGTGTTTTTACAGTTTTTTATGTCACATTGTATTCAATGGAAATTAATGCTCATTTTGAAACTTAGTTTTTTTTGCAACTAGTGCTTAGAAGGTTACAGAGAAATCTTGTGCAAATTGTACTACTTTCTACCAAGAATGATATTTTCTTAATCTCCAGTTGGTTTTAATGAAATACATTGACTTAATGTAAAATGCATGTATATATATGAATATATATATATTTATAGATATGTACTGTAGATTTTCTTGTCAGAGAAACAGATTTTTTAATCTGCAATCAAAGTGTGATTTAATTGAGTTAATCAACTTCAACCTGTTTCTCAGTGATCTCATGAAACCTTCTTTCCCTTGTTTCACATAACACTGTCCATATGATACTTACTTACCTTGTTTTCACACAAAATATTCTCTTGTCACTATTTTTCACTCTACTCCAAACTAGTGAATAGGAAAAGGGATTACAAGTTTATTTTTACAACTACTGTTCACCATTACAATTCCAAAACATTGGGTAATTTTAACATTTCAATTGGGCACCAATCCGATGGGTCTAGATTCCCTGAAGAAGATATGTTTGAATTTAGCACCAGGGTTTGTTGAACCTAACCAACCTAACCAATCCCCGACAGATGACAGATGTTATCAGAGATCTCTGATGTTATGTTACTGCCAAAGATTACTGCATACATAAGGTATTTATAAACCATCTTTACTTACCACTTTAGCAAGACTTTCAAGTAGACTCATGTCATCAACCTCTCCACAGAACAAATCACTCAAAAGCAATTCATTGATATCATTGCATTATTTGCCAGCAGCTTCACACTTTGTTCTCAATGCATGTTTCTGGTTTCAAAAGAAAAGAGTAAAATATTGTCAGGAAAACACAACGGCTCACAAAGTCAAGACATGGAAATAAGAGTGTACTTCAGTGGAAGCTTTATTTGATAAATACTTGACTATAAAATGCACTCGCAAGCAACTGAGCTAGAAGTTGTGAAAAAGTACATCATTTTTCACAAACCTGAGTACTGGTGTCCTGTGAAATCACTGCTATGCTTGCAGTGAGAACCTAACATTGTAAATCATCAGACAACCGTGAGCAATGATGCATGGGCTAACAGGGATATTTACTAACTGTACAATAGCTGGGATAATAGTTGGGACAGAGACTGACTTTACATTGTGATATCTCCTACAACTTGTGTCCATCTTATCTTATTTATTGTAAATTACCAGACAACCATCACAGCAATTATGCATGGGCTGACAGGGATATTTACTAACTGTACAATAGTTGGGATAATAGTTGGGACAGAGACTGACTTTACATTGTGATATCTCCTACAATTTGTGTCCATCTTATCTTATTTATACTAAATTACCAGACATAGCAGCGTAAAGTTGCAAAGCTGATATTTCAAGACTGGGTCCTGTTTTGTTGGTCAATGTTCTTATCAGCTCTTATAGCTTTACACACGATGAAAGAGTTTGTAAACCTTATATACCTATCTCTCTCTCTCTACAACTCCAGACAGATTTCTTGGAAGCATCTGGAACTATCTTACAGTTTGAGTTCGGTTCTGTCACACATTATTCCAGTCCAGCATGAGACGGAGACAGGATTCAAGTTACTCAAAAGTAATTCTGAAAATAAGATGTACCTAATTAAAGTGTGCTTCTGTGCACCCAGCTGGGGTTTGAGCTACTTTATGACCACAAGCTTCTCGGATCAAATCACTAGAAGTTTCTTCAATAAGTCGTTAGTTCAGACTTCAGTTAGCGCCGGCCACGTCTCCGTTAACGTAGGCGCTAACAAAGTAAGCGCTGGGATCCAAGAGACGGCGCTCACGTTGCCAGCGTCGGTATCCATGGTAACCAGCAGCAATCAGTGCGCTGGCGTGCGCTGGCCCGGCTGACCAGCACTTGGCAGCTCCACAATCCTGGGCAGGCAAAACAAGGTCACAACTAATGCAAACAATCTTAACATATGAGGACTTTTTCATGGATTTTACTTTACTTTAGCTATTCTTTAAAATAAATAGGAGACGTTATTTGTATTCATAATGAAAAAAATACTTTGTGCACTGCAAGCATTTGCATCAGGACAAAAATTGACCCGTGATGCAATTTCTTCCAAATAAAATTTGTTATTTGAATGAATTTATTGTATGAAATGATGTTGTTTTGGTTTTGAATTGCAAACCTGCATTGCTGCCTCTAGGCCAGCCATTGACAAGCAGGTCCCATGATTTAGTGCAGCTGCACCGAACCAGTCCAGCCAGATCACGAGCTCGGGTCCGGGACTGGGTCCAGGATCTACTGGTCCGGGATCCAGCAGTGGCTGGTGATCTGGATCTCCTGGAATGCGCCAGGAAAGTCTCGCTGGGGTGGAGACATGACGTGGGTTGCGTTTTGCCCACTCACCCACTGCACTGTAAATACAAGAACAGAAATGATTGATTTATTTGTGATGTTTAACTTAGCACTGTTTTGACATCACTCCATGTGGCACTGGTCTAATGGCGTCGGTGAATGAGTGGATGATGATGAGGATGAGGATGATGATGAGGATGATGACGTGGATGATGATGCTATGATACTTAAGAAATAAGAAAGATATCCGCCACCGCACTCATAAAAGTAAGAAATGGTCAAGAAGTCCCTAGACGTTCCTGAAATTACTACGTAATAAATTATGGAAAAATGACAAGTAAATAAATAAATAAATACTTACTCTATCAGCCTGGATGCATTGGTGGCACCCACCACCCACTAGATCCCAGCACAATGCCTGCCTGGATGAACCAGGGCCTGCGCAGGGAAGCAATATCCACTGCGCAGTCTAGCACTGCCAGCACAAAGACCCAGCACAGCTGACGAGGCAAGGCAAGCCAGCGCAGGGAAATGCCTGCAAGTTCAGCTTACAACGTTACTTCTCTTAACCAAAGTCACACTTTAGTGAGTCGGGAAATTTGTTCAAATTTAACTAATATTTATCTCCAACCTCCAGGGGGAGAGTGATTTAATTTTGTGTGACTTTTCTATCAGATCAAAAGCAATTGATATAATTTAACCAATTTAACTCTTAAATATACTGAAAAACAAGTAGATGAACAAAAACCTGTCACGATTGTTATCATTTCAACTGTAAATAACTGCAATGGTTAAAATTTGAAAGGGTTTTAGGTTTTCTAACAAGTAAAGAAAAGATTGCAGTTCCCATCTTGCCTGGAACTCACCAAACAAGGGGCGTGGCAAACAGACGCAGGCCGCGCTGGCAAACTCTCAGCACTGCGCTGGCAAACTGAACCCACGCTGGCGCTGCGCTGGAGTTGTACAGACGAACTCCAGAGCTCTGGACAACCACACACCTGTACAAGTACCATATGATTGTAATACCACATGTAATACCAAGTTTTAAGATCCTTGTGTGCTATGCTTGTGCTTATTGCTATGTCAATTGTGTGCAGTCCCATATGATAACCAAGTTTTAAGATCCTTGTGTGCTATGCTTGTGCTTATTGCTATGTCAATTGTGTGCAGTCCCATATGATAACCAAGTTTTAAGATCCTTGTGTGCTATGCTTGTGGTTATTGCTAAGTCAATTGTGTGCAGTCCCATATGATAACCAAGTTTTAAGATCCTTGTGTGCTATGCTTGTGCTTATTGCTATGTCAATTGTGTGCAGTCCCATATGATAACCAAGTTTTAAGATCCTTGTGTGCTATGCTTGTGCTTATTGCTATGTCAATTGTGTGCAGTCCCATATGATAACCAAGTTTTAAGATCCTTGTGTGCTATGCTTGTGCTTATTGCTATGTCATGTGTAGTCCTTGTCCTATATGACTACCAAGTTTTTGAAGCTGATTTGGTTCGTACCAACCCGACAACGGGAACCAATGAGCTCGTGTTCCGACGTTAGCGCCATCATGTTTCAACAGGGCGCTGACTGGCGCTACCGAGGCACTTTCCCTCACGCGACGGTTGGCGACGCAGTGCAGTGTTGCCGTGGTAACAACGCCCATTACACCGAGCCCGCAGAGTACGCCCTGCGAACGCAAGCAATTGCAATCATCGCAAAGTAATCGCAGTGCAATCACAAGATTTGCAAAAATGTCCAACATTCCTGATCAAGTTAATGTTTTCACTTTTTGTGGTTATTTTGTTTACAGAGAAACGTCAGGACTGCTTTAACCCTTGATAAAGTAACAGGTACAAGTTACGAAACGTTGGGAAATTTAGTGATTCTTTACTTGGCATTGAAAACCCAGTTGAAATAGTTTTTGTTAAAACTAGTGCTAAGTTTAGATCAAGTAGACATGTTGTTTTCATCGGTGGAAATGTTTGGAACAATTACTGAAGTCAAGTTTTGTCGCTGTCTTGCCTGCATTGACGGCACGGTGTTCTTATGCCAATCCAGTCGCTGTGTTTCACCACCAGGCAGCAGCACCGAGCAGCGTTGTATGAGCCGAGCAAAGGACGGTAGACCAGTCGCGATGGCATCTCCAACACTCATGTCCACGACCCAGCCAGGGCTTGCAAACAATTCAATACAAGTTTATTATTAACATACAATACAATATGAGAACTCATTGGTTCGAGTGTAACATAATTCATACTACACAGTACTTCTTTCTTGGTAGATTTACAAGCAACTTGGACAGTGAAGCATGGAATTAGAGGAAAGCTCACTCACAGGTCCAGAGTGAGATTGTAATGTTCGAGCCGGTGCAAGAGCTCAGACAAAGAGATGCCTGGTTCCATGGTTACTGTCTGAGTCAGTGGGTCGTAGCTCAGGAGCCGAGCAAGTTTTTCCAGCGAGACCAAAACGTCTGCGGGTTCCATGCCAACCGGGAATCGCCCTCTATATGCGTGCTACACAGTTAAGTGGTTCTCGAAGGCCTGTCGCAATATCTCCACCAAGTCTACAGTAGTCGCCGGGCATTGCCAACAGGCGGTCTTCTCCAAAGCCATGTTTGCGGTTAAGTCCGATGCACTCAGCGGTTTCTTGATTTAAGGTGCTTTGAAGCGTTCACGAGGTGAAAGAGGTCGCTGAAATCCAAGTTGCCGCAAATTAAGGGACATTTTAAGTATGATTCGTTTGATATATTTTCTGTGAGTTACTGAGTTACTGTTAGCAACTAGGTAATCTTGCAAATTTCACAACAAAAACTCTCCAGCGAGGAAACAGCTGATTTCATTAAAAAGGCAAGCGTCAGTAAGTTCAAGCGTAGCTGCTAGATAGCGGTACTGTATTGATACCATGCTGGATTCATTGGCTCTAACCGAGAAGCATGCTGCAATCACTGCAATTCGTATGTAAAGAAGTGTAAAATTCAAATTTGTTTCCATTTTTCGCCTTGATTTATTGCCTCTGACCGATAATCATGCTGCATTTCTTTAGTAAAGTAGTTCATGTAGTAGACAGCACGTAGACGTGTGGGAGCAAAGGCCCGTGGGAGTCATTGTATCGTGTGTTAATTCGACAAGTAAGACGTTTATTTGTCTAATTAATGGCTTCAGAGGATCTAGAAGGTGTAAATGTGGAGAAATGTAGTGTTGGAAGTTGGAAGAGGAAGAAAAATAATTCCACCAGGACACGAGAGAAGAAACGAAGGTACGTACTACTACTTCTGCGCATTTTGCGGTTATGTTCTACTTGATTCAATCAGATTCAATGCACGAAACTTGTTTCACTTGCCCATAGTTGGGAAGGATCTTTTAAAAAGATCGCGATCGTGCGATTCCGATCCTTTTTTAAAGATCTTTGAACTGGTTGCGATCTTTTTTGTATTTCACGATATTTTTATTCGATCGCGACGGGATTTTCCACAGTCTTTTTAAGAGATCAAGATCGAAATTTGAATGTGGCAAAAGAAACTATTTTCCATAGCTTTCAATTTCCTTCAAAACCTTGAAAGCGTTTCCAGGATTCCAAATAGTTAATGGTTTAACTTTAATTAGTTTTATTAATGCGTGCAAATGCTGCCTAGTATGTCCGCCGTGCCTGTCCAAGACCACAACTTCTCTCAAATTGGGTCATCGAGATTCGAGGCCCACTTTCTGCCAAGTTCCACTGAACACTGTCCCTTGTGGACAACATGCAAGACATTTTTGTTCCTGTTAAGTGTTAACAGTCTGTTAATTTTCTTCTTGTATTCTTGACTATTATAAATCATAGTCCTCGTCGTATTGTGTTCCTACTATTTCTATATTAATGAAACAGGCGCATGGAAAGTGATCAAATCCTCAACAAACCCCGTTAGGGTCTCAAAAGAAATAACACTAAAATTGAACTCAATTGTATCTGAAGACCAGGAAGAATACTCCAATATATTAAATAACTATTTCAGTGATGCTGTACCAAACTTATTCAAAGCAGCTGGACTAACTTCGACAACTCACTTCGAGGGAAACGTTGTTCCAGTGCCATATTCGATTCATTCATTTGTTCTGCTCGCAAACAGTTGGCTAATATTGGTAGCTTTGGGGTGATCTAAAGTATAGGGTCTCGTTTTGGGGCGAAATTCAGTACCTATTGACTTATCCGTTTTGTAAAGCTGTGGTAATTCTACCTTCCTAAGGATGGTTACCGCTTGGCATGTCGACTGCGATGATACTCAACTGGCTCGGCCCGTTGGCTGCATTCGCGGACATGTCTGTAGTTGGCGTGGGCTACCAAAAGTCAGCGACTCGCTCTGTCTTAGCTTCGTCTCTTCGCATAGTTAATGCTTGTCGTTTGGAGTTGAAATGTTCCAACAACTTACTTGTCTCTTGCCAACCTCTCTGCTGCTTGGGTTTATGGAAGAATCCTGTTCGAGGTGTACCAGTTCTTGGGAGAGATGTTAAGTTGTCTGCAGTGACGGCCAGTGGGTGGTTGGCATGGTTACTGTATGCCTGTTTAATGAAGGCGTACACTAGTAGGTACAGCCAGTGTCGGACTGGCTCCAAAAGGCCCCGGCGGCAATGCAACTTTTAGGGCCCCGCAAAGCCCATGCCTTGGGGAGGGGGTTCCGCCACCTAGGAAAGAAATGTATAGGCAAGGTGGTGTATAGGTAAACTAAGGGTTGTATACACATAAACTGGTAGCAGCGCCCAAGTCCGACATAATAGAGAATGCAGATTGTATAGATACAATGATCAATCAATGGCCAATTTGAAATTAATTTAACCAAAATCATACACCTGTGACGTATTGATTCGAGATACGATTGTGTCGTGTACGCAGAGTGTAGGGTTTGGGCGCCCGAAGCAAAACCCAAATTTTGCGCCCCGAAAAAAACTCAGGCAGCACGGCACACGCCAAAATTAAATGAAAAAATTTGTCGACAAGAGTCAACACGTCGATGATTCATAAAATTGAATAGACGATTTACAACAAGGCTATAGGACTCTACGAAATCGTAGAAACACGATACACGATATTAACACGATATTACAACACAATATTAATTGCCTCTGGAATTACTGAAAATAAACCCTTTTTGAAATCGCCTATCTGCTTCTCAGAAAAATGCTTGTGCTAGGGCAAAAACATACTGGCGCATTTCTTTGTCTGGAATACGATACATTTTCTACTTACTGCAGAGGTTATTTTTGGCGTAAGCTCACGTTAGCCCCGCGTACCCACTTTTTCTTGCGATAGTGTAAATCGATCATTCATTTCAGGAAAGGTTTGCTCTTCTCTGCGTTTATATTGCGTTATATATATAAAAATCTTAATTTCCCCGTAGAAACGCCAATAATTATTGTTGCTAATGTGAAATAGGCGCGTGGTCGACGTCAAGCTTCACTGCAAATATGTGGTTAGCTCAATGCAAACCCTCATCATTTAATAACCCATACGATGCAAATTTGGAAGTTATCATTTAGAAATTCATGTAATTAATATTTGATTATCAACCACCATGCTTAGCATAACTTCTAAATTTTGTCCAACATCACTTACTACTTTACTTCGACTTCTTTACTTTACATTTAAAAGAAAAACCAGTTTGGCGGCCAGCCCATGCATTTTTGGGGCCCCTGAGTTTGCAGTTTCTTTGAATGTGCTACAAGTGCTACACAAGTTTGTTGTATAAAATACTATTCACTTTGGTGTCGCGTTGAAAGAGCAAGAGGAGATTGACACGGGTTGAACCGGCGCCCCATTTGTGTCGGTGTCGCGAGGCCCGAATGACAGGCGTATAATGTTGTTCCGTAAGTCTACAAAAGTGATCTTAGAAATGTTCACAAAATTATGTTTGGAACCCTGATTTGTGGGTTTAAGCACGAAAATCAAATTTGCGGCATTTGCCGCCCGGCTGCCCTGGCCAGTCCGACACTGCTTCCAACATCCCCGGATGATCTCCTATAAACACCGGCTTGTACTCCGGTCAATTGATTTAAAGCAAACACAGAATAATGACAGATAACAAAGTTTATTGATGAATAAACAGACTTGATTTAATGATTAGATAGATATCCAGCAAGTACCCAAACAAAACAAGCTGATCTGTCATCAGCTTAATAAGGGTTTGGATTGGGAGATGTTAGGCAGTTTCTACTTTTTAATATGCACTGTAATCTTTGTTTACCATCGAATGAAACAAGCATTTCATAAAACTTAAAAAATTCATATTTGTAGTTGAATAACTAATCCTCAATTCACGGCGTGTCAGGTTCTTGGCTATGTTTGCTCCGAACATTCAGTGGTTGCTATAAAGCGAATATAGCCGAGTCTACGCTAGATTGTAAATCTAAATATCAGGGCATCGAACCCGAACCCGAACCCGTAACCCGAAAAAACCGTAATTATGTGTGGAACCCGAACCAGAATCCGGAAAATTTGGAAACCCGAACCCGAACCCGAACCGGAACCTGTATTATTTCTCGGGTTTTTTCGGGTTTTTGCACATGTTGCGTTTTATTTAAAATTGTGCAGATATCCTTCCAGGAGAGATGCAAGATATTTTTGTTTAGCGGAACTTTATCAAACCTTTATCTTACCCACCTATTTTCTGTGGGTAATCACAATTACGCACCTTTACTTGTCTATGTACCTGACAGACGTCTCATTGCGCAGTCGGGCTCAAGAAAAATAAATATTTTATACGGTTTACATCGGTGACTGAGAAATCTTTTGAAATTTCTGCAGAAAACTCAACCTACAAGAGCTGTAACTTGTAAAGATAGCGTGGCTATCAGCGAACTCGTAGCTTCTCTTGAATATCAACAGTGGTTCTACCAACAACTAGCTTTTATATAGCGTCGCATTGCTTTGTCGGGCAGCGTCGATAAAGCAATGCGACAGTATGGTACAAAAACAAAGACAAACTGGGTTGGGTATCGAGTGAATTGTTTCTAGTTATGCATCGTCTTTAATTTAAGGCTTACCCGCTTATTTTGTTACAAATCAACCACTTTAATACCATTTCAAGGGAAATGGACAAAATGTTGGGAACTGGGAAGGGATTATCTTCTATTTTAAGAAGTAGCAAGTTTGCACTTGACCAACTTACAAGCAAATGTGTTGCTTGCTTTGGCTTGTTCGGTCAGTGTCAGTCTTTTTTCATCCGTCATAGGAGGTGGCCGTAATACGCTCTTGTGTTTTATGTACATCTTTGAATCATGGGGCGCAAACAAGAAAGCAAGATCAGGAAATATTTCAGTTATAGCTACGTCAAAAAGGAATCAAGTTGCAGAATTGTCGGCTGTAACGTGATTATGAAGGTAAATTTGCAAATGTATTTATGAGTACATTGTATCGACTGTCGAGACCCAGTTTACAGTCTGCAGTTCGTTTCTATTTCAAACCTATTTCGTAGGACATATTAGTTATTAGTATTATTAACCTTATTATATAAAAGCCTTAAATTGCGATGTTCAACTTTTTTAGTTTGTCTCTGGCTGCTGGCTGGGGTAACATTTTTTCTGTACATATTGATGGAAATTGCGAAATTTAGTTAAAAACGTGTGCAATTGGGTTATAATTGTTCAAAATTAAAATCTTAACACTATTGTGACACTTTGAGGGTGATTTGAAAGTGTTTTTTCGGTGAAATATTGATAATTGTGTTTGCATCGTGGCTGGCGAGGCGATTTAAAGCCATGTCTTACAGCTCGATTTTTATTTGATTCAAAACTTGTCTTTAAATTACTTGCAGCATCTCGATAATACTGTTCATGCATGTCCATGGAAGTTGTTGAAGAAATTGAGCCCAAACGCTGTTATTTAAGCGCGTTTTACGTGAAATATAAATAATTTTGCAAAAAGTTTGACAGATGCATTCATTTGTTTGGTTTTTTGACCACTGCAGGGTGAACGAATTCTTCAACTTATCTTTGATGGCAGTGCATTCAGGATATTCAAACGTCAATGTCAATGTCAACGTCAATGTCAAATTCTTTTCAAAATCTCTAGAACTGAAGGGAAATAAATGACAGAACTGAAAAAAACTGAAATATTGTTGGTGTCTTGGCTAGCAAGATTGGCTAGCCCATATTGTAAAAGGTATATCACAAGTTTCACTCTCTAAGAAATATTTCAAGAAATCTAACACGAAACAACAGCCAACGTCGTTTGTTTTCGAAATTGTCATCGTGGTCACTTTGGAATTCACAGAGTTTCCACAATGAAGTGACCCCGAGTGACATAAGCGGCAAATTTCAAACAAAATAAACGGGGGTACAGTATGGTATTGCATGGTACTTTTGGTTGTGGTCCCATTGAAACCAAAATGCCCACTTTCTCAAAATCTAAAGCGGCCGTAGGCAGCGGGTACTGCTAGTTAACCTTATATAAAAGCTTTAAAATGGCGATGTTCAACTTTTTAGTTTGTCTCTGGCTGCTGGCTGCTGGCTGCTGGCTGGGGTAACATTTTTTTCTGTACATGTTGATGGAAATTGCGAAATTTGGTTACAAACGTGTGCAATTGGGTTATAATTGTTCAAAATTAAAATCTTAACACTATTGTGACACTTTGAGGGTGATTTGAAAGCGTTTTTTTGGTGAAAAATTGATAATTATGTTTGAAATTTCCTGCCTAGGAAAATTGGAGCCATGTCTGACAGTTCGATTTTTATTTGATTCAAAACTTGCCTTTAACTCACCCGCAGCAGCTCGGTAATACTGTTCATGCATGCCTATGAAAGTTATTGAAGAAATTGAGCCCAAACGCTGTTATTTACGTTCGTTTTACGTGAAATATAAATATTTTTGCAAAAAGTTTGACAGATGCATTCATTTGTTTGGTTTTTTGACCACTGCAGGGTGAACAAATTCTTCAACTTATCTTAGTGGCAGTGCATTCAGGATATTTCTGGGAAGCAAATGCCACTTGGCCGTGATATTGCGAACATTAAATTCAGTGGCTAACTTTGGAAGACTTTGCGGCCGTACTGCTCTAAATGAACCACGTGCTAAAACATTACTCTCCTTGCTATGGTTACAAACTGAAGCAACTTTGCTGTGTTAAACTATCAGTGAGATTTCGGGTTCCCATTCCACTTGTTGCTGATGACATACATCGGACAATGACTGGTGCGGCGTCATTCAATTGAGTTCATTTATCAAGGTTTGTTTTTATTAAATTTCTCTTCATTTCATTGCTCTGTCTACAATTGTAACTATCGGTAACAAAGCTTATCAAGGGTTGGGGTTGGGTCTGGCATTACTCAAGCATTCAACCCAAAAACGATGTCTTCTAGTTTTGTCTCGTAGCGCTTTAAAGCCCCACAGAAAGTTTCATTTTGGGATTCGTACTAGTTTACTTGAGATCAGCTGGCTGGATCCTATGTTCTATCCATGTTACTTGAGATCAGCTGGCTGGATCCTATGCTTTATCCACGTTATATGAGATCAGCTGGCTGGATCCTATGCTCTATCCATGTTACTTGAGATCAGCTGGCTGGATCCTATGCTCTATCCACGTTATATGAGATCAGCTGGCTGGATCCTATGTTCTATCCAGGTTATTTGAGATCAGCTGGCTGGATCCTATGCTCTATCCAGGTTATTTGAGATTAGCTGGCAGGATCCTGTGCTCTATACAGGTTATTTGAGATCAGCTGGCTGGATCCTATGCTCTATCCAAGTTATTTGAGATCAGCTGGCTGGATCCTATGTTCTATCCAGGTTATTTGAGATCAGCTGACTGGATCCTATGCTCTATCCACGTTATTTGAGATCAGCTGGCCGGATCCTATGGTCTATCTAGGTTATTTAAGATCAGCTGACTGGATCCTATGCTCTATCCAGGTTATTTGAGATCAGCTGACTGAATCCCATGCTCTATCCATGATATTTCAGATCAGCTGGCTGGATGCTATGTTCTATCCACGTTATTTGAGATCAGCTGGCCGGATCCTATGGTCTATCTAGGTTATCTAGGATCAGCTGACTGGATCCTATGCTCTATCCAGGTTATTTCAGATCAGCTGGCTGGATCCTATGCTCTATCCAGGTTATTTGAGATCAGCTGACTGGATCCTATGTTCTATCCACGTTATTTGAGATCAGCTGGCCGGATCCTATTGTCTATCTAGGTTATTTGAGATCAGCTGGCCGGATCCTATTGTCTATCCAGGTTATTTGAGATCAGCTGGCTGGATCCTATGTTCTATCCATGTTATTTGAGATCAGCTGGCTGTATCAGCTGATACTTGATTGAGATGATCTAAGAAATGTTGCTATCGGTTCTTGTTGGTGCCAACATGTGCAGAGATGTGTCAGCTTTCAGCTGTGGTATTGGTGAAAATAATCTAATGCTTTCTTTTATTGATTTGCTTGTAGGCGTGTGCAGGATGCTGGATGCAGGATGGTGGACGCAGGATGCAGGGGAGTCAACAATGGCCGCCACGTGACGCTGCTTGAAGACAAGGTACGTGGACATCCTTTATACAAACTCATTTCATGCCCGACACGACTCCACTTTATGCAGTATAGCCGTCAAGTTAGTTGAGACTAGGCGCTGATTTGCACCATGGAAACATATAATGCTAGAATATGATCGTAGTGAATCTGAAAGAACTGAGCCAATGTTACATGCAACCAATGTTCAACTAAAACAATTTTTTTAGCTTCACTCCTCTTTAACCTCGATGATTTCCCAAGGACCAGTGTATACAACTCGCCAAACAGTTCTGTGGTCACCCTTTCAATACCTACCCTAGCCAGTGTTGCTTAACATTCATCCATCCAACCTCTCTCCCAAATAGAACTGGTCATGTGTATAATGGTCACCCATGCAATACCTGACCCAGCGCAATGTTGCTTAACTTGCATCCCTCCAACCTCTCTCCTGAACAGAACTGGTCATGTGTATGATGGTCACCCATGCAATACCTGACCCAGCGCAGTGTTGCTTAACTTGCATCCCTCCAACCTCTCTCCCGAACAGAACTGGTCATGTGTATGATGGTCACCCATCCGATACCTGACCCAGCGCAGTGTTGCTTAACTTGCATCCCTCCAACCTCTCTCCTGAACAGAACTGGTCATGTGTATGATGGTCACCCATCCAATACCTGACCCAGCGCAGTGTTGCTTAACTTTCATCCCTCCAACCTCTCTCCTGAACAGAACTGGTCATGTGTATGATGGTCACCCATCCAATACCTGACCCAGCGCAGTGTTGCTTAACTTGCATCCCTCCAACCTCTCTCCCAAAACAGAACTGGTCATGTGTATGATGGTCACCCATCCAATACCTGACCCAGCGCAGTGTTGCTTAACTTTCATCCCTCCAACCTCTCTCCCGAACAGAACTGGTCATGTGTATGATGGTCACCCATGCAATACCTGACCCAGCGCAGTGTTGCTTAACTTTCATCCCTCCAACCTCTCTCCCAAACAGAACTGGTCATGTGTATGATGGTCACCCATGCAATACCTAACCTAGCCATTGTTGTTAAACATTGTTGTTTCAACAAACGTACTGTTTTATTGAGGCACAGAGTTCCACAAAGTCGTGAACACTCACCTTATAAAAGTGCATTTCTCCTTCAGTCTAAAACAAAAGACATGTGGTGCCTACAATTAAAGAAGGAGAACTCCAATTTTACAACATAATAATTTAGAACAAAAACTTGCACTGGGAATATTTACCTCAGAGAATCAGCAACTTCACGATGAACAGTCTTATCTCGCTGACCTCGTGATTGGATGCACGTTCGCGGGGTAAATCGAGTGCCCTTATTGGCTTAATTTGAAATATGTCTTTGCTGTTTTTAGTCGGCTTATCAATAATATTTTGTCAGCGTAGTTATCACGTCAGCAGCAGATGAATAATAATAATGAGAATGTTTTTTTATTCCGGGAACAAAATATACATACAAATAAACAGAAATATTGTTATCGAATAAGTCAGTTATAGTTATATTGTAGGATTTGAATAAAATGTTTACAGGATGACAGTAATTCAATAACATTTTTAGTGGCAGACGACCTTATGGGTGCGGTATTCTTCAAGGGAGTATGGGCAAAGCTTACAGAGGAATTCCTTCAGGTCGTTTTTGAATTGACTCGTATCTCGTTTGTTTTTCAACGCCAGAGGGAGGTCGTTGAAGAGAAACTGCCCCTGAAAGAGTGGGCTTTTTTCGTAGGTGTGCATGTTGTGGCTGGGTCGAGCGAAGTGCGTCCTATTTCTGGTTACTTTTGATTCCGGATATGGCGTTGGGAGCAGTGTGTTGTTTATTGTAGCGAACATGATGGTATGATAGATGAATAGTCCATGGAGAGTCAGTCATTTCTTCTCGGTGAATATTGGTCTACAGGTCGCTCTGTACAAGGCCCCTGCTAGAGCTCTTATTATCGCTTTGGCTATTTGAAGACTCTTGCTGTCTGTGGCGCTGCACCCCAGAACATTATTCCGTATGAGAGGTGTGAATTGACGTAGGAGTGATATGCAGTTATTACTGAGGGCGGGTTTGCTATTTTCCGAAGGTGGCGTAGGAGATATGGCGCCGAGGCGATCTTCTTCATGACATGTGTGATGTGGTCTGTCCAGTTCAGAGTGTCGTTAATTATTATGCCCAAGAATTTGGTCTCAGAGGATGTCTGCAGGCATTTCCCCCGAAGTTTGATAAGTGAACTACTGTCAATGATAGTGTGTGGTAGGTGGAATTGCAGGCATAGAGATACATAATGATATCGAAAATATTAAACCATCTAATGATATAATTATCATGCCCCACTGACGAACATACGGAAACATATTTTAAATCCATCACATATAACATTCCTATGTAAAGAACGAAATATATTCCTGCAAACATTATGCAAAGAGTTTGTAGTGACGGCAAAACCAGCCTGAACCTACCTAAATTAAACACATTTGTAGACTTACAATAATAATAATAATAATAATATCAGTTTATTATCATTTTGGTCAGGTGACATGTGACAGTCGGATACAAATGCGGTTTAACATCATTTGCAGTTTAAAAATTCTTGTATAGAGTAAAAACATTTGTCGATAAGATAAAATTTCACATTGCTTTGAAAATCCTAGTCATTATTTGTAGATTTTAAAAGGATTTCCCGCGGCAGAGCGTTAAAAAGTGTTCTACCCTCTTCCAATGGTCCCTTCGATACCTTTGCAGTGGTTCGGGTTAGCAGGCCAATGCTGCGGCCGGTGCCCTTGACAAGAAGATGCCTAGAATTAAAAACATATAGGATTGTACAGTATATGTATAAACAGGGGAGAGTCATTATTTGAAATTTCTTAAAATGTGGTCGGCACGAGTCCTTATAAAACACCACGGCGCAGGGGTCGTGGCTGGCTCCTGCCATAAATCTAATTGCTTTTTTCTGTAGGACGAAGAGTCTCTTCGAATGTCTGGAGGCCCCAATGCTTTTTAATGTAACACTTGCCGATTTGTTTGAGAGATTTTGGATTATTGAGTGATTTAAATAAATCGGTGCCGGGATCACGCATGCATCCGTACGTTCAAAAAGCTATAATTAAAAAGCTAAATCAAATTTAAAAATATATAAGTATGATATGTTTTTACTTCAAAATATGCCTCGGCTGCAGACAAGTCGGATTGTCCATCCTTAGCCGTAGCCTTAGCCATTTACTGGTACAATTTGAAGCCGGTAGATGAGACGTACCTGTTAAGGCAGAATATCACTTTATTGAAATCGTGCACTTCTTTTAGGCAGCCTCTTATCAAGCTCGGATATCGACTTTAACGGCGGGGATCTGAAATCTTTATAGTTGAAATATGTTTCCAGTTTTTGAATTGTTCGTGTTCGTGCACTTTTGCTACTTCACCCATGAATTACAGGGGTAGTCTTTCTGTTTGATCTTAACGAGTGCCGTCCGTGCAAACATTCTGTAACATGTGCATGAAACTCACTTCGATGTAAGAGATTGCAGACGTGTTAAATGTAAGAAAGTCTTTCTGGCTGGAGAAATTTACAGCAGGCCACGAAAAAAATTATCATTGGTGTAAAGTTTAGAAACGATATTCTATCGCTTGCAACCTCTGGCGTATAACGCAGCTCCAGCTTGGTCCTGCACCAGCGAAATCTTGCCTGTGATGTTACTGAGTGTCTGGTAGATACTGTGTTTTTCAATACGTGTCGCTTTGTCTTCAGCTAACTAAAGTCTAGTGGTCAAACTAGCACCGAGACTGGTTGCAAGGTAAAATTCAGATTCTATAGAAGTCAAATCTAGACATACTACATGGAGTACTCCAACGAGATTGCTTTACTCTCATTGCACGCAGAGCTGCTAGCAATTGATGGATCTTATTGCTTGCCATGCAGAAATGTTTTCATTATATCGCTTCTATACGTTTGTTTTAACGTTCCGAGTGGAACTAAAAATATTGATATTGACTCGCGGTCACTGCATGTGTATTCCAGTCAAGTGCCCCAACTGCAACTAGCTCACAACACGTGGCACAGAAACGCAATGCCAGAAGCAGTCGATTCATTTTTCCCCTTAAGTTGTTGGGATTTCCATTGCCATGGAATCAAACAGTTGCAATACTGTTTGCCTTCCATTGTTGGCGGAAACGAATGAAGCACTCTTTCTCGGGCCATTTCTACAAGGCCGAGGAAGTACATGACATTGTTCTCTAACAGCTCACCAGCTTCATCCTATTATTCGTCTGTGAAGATAGATCTGTCAGGCACAAGTTCTTGTCTCATTGGCTTTGGATGGCTGGAGACTGCCCAAATATTGTTAGTGGTTGGTGGTGGACTTGGCTTCGGAGAAAATAGCTAGGGTTACTAAAGACAGACCCAATATTTCATGTCATTTAATGAAGAGTGAAATTAATCTCGGATTTTGCTCCCGAAAATGTTTAGTACTTCTCGCTCCCTATTATCGGTATTGTCGGTGGAATATACATAAATAAATTGCACCTGTCAGCCTGCACGGCCCGTTGGCTGCATTTAAATAAAACAATTGAGCATTGGCGATTGAATATTGTCTCCGTGGCCACAGTTTCTGGGCTCGGGTTCAACATTGGTTCAATATAATTTTGATGTACATCGAAATATAAAAATGAAATAAGGTGTTCATGTGCAGTCGTTAAATCGGATAATTGTTACTTCTGCACAAATAGAGCCGCTTTAGTCTTTATGGATCCTAATCATTCTAAAATGTATTAAAATTAACCTCCGGGGCTCCTGACACAAAATTCGTGTTCGTGTATTCGGTGCAATGTAACGCAATTCTTACGAGTTAGTGCTGGCTAGAGTATAATGTGTTTCATGACCGTCATTCGTACAGATTACAGGCCCATACAACCTCAACAATTTCCTTTGATGGCAGCTGCTTCAAATCAAGTGTGCGACGTGGCCGAGTCGCGTGGCCGATGTTGAATGTGCTACGGAATAGGTACACTTGGCCGAGGAAATGATACATTTGGTTAAAAAAATGGAAATAATCTTACTATCGTCTTGCCAACATGTGTATAATTTACATGACAAAGTCTTGTCCCTTATAAAGCCTGTTCGCCTTGTGATGGAAATCTTGCCTTGTGACGAGTTGCTTGGTCTGGTGGTGTCATCAAGGTGTAATCGATTTAGTGTTTCTCTCTGGCCACTGCTGTTGACTTGGTAAACGCTGTAGTTCAGATCTGCACCGGCAGACTGGTTAGTTGCCATCGTATTAATCAGGAACCACTGAGAGTATATAAACGGTATATAATGCGCTTGTAAGTCTTCTAGCTGTAGTATTGTTAATTTTTCTGCCCTCTTCTGGCAGGTGTGTTACTCGATATTTGATTCAGCAAGGAAAACTGTAACTGTTCTTAAACCATTCGCATATCCAGTTATCAGCCGTTTGGTTTAAAAAAGGCCGATATCAGTGCCAAGACCCGCTAGATTGTTAGCTATCTCCATGAAGTTATTGTCTACTCTGGTGGAACAGCCATGGAAAACAAACGGGGAAAAGTACAAATGGTCGGCGAATAGGGTGAGGAATTATTTATAATAAAGTAAAAAGTGTTCAAACAATTAAAAATGATTTAATTATTGTATATTTTTTAAAACGTTCACTTATTTCATGTGTTAAATTGGTCGCAAATGGATTCAAACACGAAGCTTGTCTTTAGCCGAGAGACTTAAGACGCGTTGCAATGGTGATTATTCTTATTCTTGATGATCTAGTGTTAAATCTTGAGGCATCTCGAGTTTTCTATGTGATTGCATTATTATCGGTCGGGACTCGTGTCCTGGGGCTGTCGCAAGTCGCTTGGGTTGGCGACGATCCTCGCCTGATCTGTTTAAGCTGGTAACTTCGCGCTTCTGGTTTTGTGTCGTGAACCACTGTGGCCAGAAACCGAGATGCTGTCCGCGACGTGCACTGAAGTGTCGCTTGAAAAAAGTTGCTGGTTGGGTCGCCCGCGTCAGGCACAGTGCCGTCCTAGATGGTGGCGATCTGGATCAGTCCCGAACTGGGACATCTTTTGTAGGATCTAGTTTCATTCTATTGTGCTAACTAGAGTATTTGTGGGAGTTTACTGGGAGCTCGTTTGAAGGGCTAAAGGAACCGAAAGCCTGGGAAATTTTTGCAGGAGAAAAAACTATGGATTTAAAGAGATGGCGGGGCAGTGCTTCCGTAAAAGAGGCCAACGCCGTAAAGAACGCCAGCGACGCATCAAACCTTTACAAACGACGCAATGTCGCTTCGGCCAAGATGCCACGCGAAAAATGAGGAACGCGGGCTTAAAGACGGGCACTAGGAACGGGGGACGGGATCGTATGCTGACGAAAATTATTGTCCTTAAAAATTGCTGAGCTAACTGGAAAGTTCGTGACTCCAGCTTTGGCTCGCAAGTGCAGCGTTTTCATAAATTTTAATTTATGAAATTTTAATTAAATTAAATTTAAATTAAGGGCATCACACTTTATTTTCTAAGCATTTTCTTAGTACCCACTCTTGGTTGTCGACCGGGTATTAGAGGCTTTGGAAAGGGCATCTGACCAAACTCCCTCGACATCAACAGCGGCTGTCAGGCACCGGGTACTGCTAGTTGACATACTACTAGTTGCCATGGGTTTGCTTGCTCATGAGTTATTACTTGCTCCCGCTAATATTCTGGTGGCACTTTTCTGAACTTCATTCTTGCTTTGAACGGTACTACGTGTAGATTGTTTGCAGTCATATTTCCCGTACCGAGCCCGGTACTACCTAGTTGTCATTTTTGTGATATTTTCTTTCGAGTTAATTCCATTATTTACTTGCTACATTCATCAGCCAAGAGGTCCTTTTGGTCTTTTGTATATTTTTTTCTCTTGGCACTAGGAAATTGCCATCTTATGAGACCATTTCGGCCCTTTTCAAGTGAATTGGGCTTGTTTCATTGTCCTTTAAGAGGGCAATATCAAGTTGTCTATGTATATCTGTATTTCTAAAATACCAGGATGACTTGGTACCGAGTCTTAAAGCTAGCTAAGTTGTGTATAGTCTGTAAACCTTTCAATGTTGTTGTGGATAAGTTGCCCCAGACAGCACTGGCATATGTCATCGGTAAGATAAATGTTCTGTAGAAAGTCGATCCATTTCATCGGTTGACGAGATTTATTTTCTTCTGTTATTTTGTCAATATTTTCGGGCTCCTGGAGCGTCCTGCTGGCTGTCAACGAGCCTGCACAACTCGTTCTGTCTTGCCTGGTTAGGCAATAAATACTACCGGACCCGCCACCGCGGTGGCCACTTTGTTCTATTTGCTCGACCCAGCAACATCTTCAGTCACATGTTAAATCGTCGGGGGCTTGCTGGTAATTATTTCGCTGCACCGACATTAGGTTCCGGTCGTCAATATATTCACCTCACACTGAAACAGCTTTTCCTCATTTCGATCGCTCATGCAGCTGTTGTTGCTGCAGCCGATTTTTCTTCTTGTGTTTGTGTTTTTAATTGTGTTTGCAGTTCCTGCTTCTGCATCTGGGACTTGTCCCGTGCGTGGATTGGGATAATGCCTACTATTCATTGCGAATTTCCACTGTAAATATTTGTTGAGTTTGTGGCATACTTACCGTTTATGTCCGTCGCAAGACCATTTTACCCTTTCTTCATGTCAATGAGCTTGTGGCAAATATTACTATCTAGCAAGCAGCAAATCAAAATCTACCACAAATCACAAATTGTGTGCTAGCTAGAAATTAATTAAGCATATTTATTATTGAGCCAAATAATTTCAAAAGATAACTTGAATCGATATTTTTTTTTAAATTAAGATATAATCAAAACTCCGTTATTTCTGGTTTCTTATTATTTTATAATAATGTAACGTAGTACACACGAGTCGTGAACAGTTTATGTTTATTTACAAGTGTACAATATTACTTTAATATCTAATATATGAAAAGATCAGACGACAAGTCTATCCTAGAGAGTCTGAGAACCGAGTGAGTCTCTAAAACAGTTGCCCCGCTCTCCTTCTTCTCATCCACCCTGCCTGGTGGATTGTCAGAGTCAGAGTCAAACTGTTCACGACTCGTGTGTACTACGTTACATTGGTGACCCCGACGTGATTTGCAACCGACCTACGATGGCTACAAACGAATCCGCATCGGTAGACCGAATTAGCTGCAAGATTCCATCGTTCTGGATCGAAGACCCTACACTTTGGTTTGCTCAGATAGAAAGCCAGTTCAAATTGAGCAAACCAAAGTGTAGGGTCTTCGATCCAGAACGATGGAATCTTGCAGCTAATTCGGTCTACCGATGCGGATTCGTTTGTAGCCATCGTAGGTCGGTTGCAAATCACGTCGGGGTCACCAATGTAACGTAGGACACACGAGTCGTGAACAGTTTATGTTTATTACAAGTGTACAATATTACTTTAATATCTAATATATGAAAAGATCAGACGAAAGGTCTGATTGGCACGAAAGGTCGTTCTACTAGTGTCGATGTGTCGCAGTAGATCGTGAGGTTCGCGTCCTCGAGGCGTCGTGACTGTATGTGTAGCGACGTGTTGGACTGAAGAAATGCTCGAAGTTCATCATCGTCCTTCTGGGCTTGGGCAATTGTCTCGAAGCTCACTGGAGCAGAGATCGCTTCTACTCGAGATAAAACTGCTACAACGTTTTCTTTACCGGGAATATGGCGGATGTCTGTTGAAAATTGTCCGATGTAGTCGAGATACCGAAATTGTCGAGGCGAACATTTGTCTGATTTCTGCTGGAACGCGAATGTCAAAGGTTTGTGATCGGTATAAATGGTGAATATTCGCGCTTCTACCATGTGTCTGAAGTAGCGTATAGCCTCATAAATGGCCAACAGCTCGCGGTCATATGCACCGTAATTGCGCTGCGCTTCGTTTAATTTGCGAGAGAAAAATGCCTGCGGTTGCCACCCTGTGTTCGTTCTCTGTTGAAGCGCAGCTCCAATACAAATGTCTGAGGCATCAGCGACGATGGCGAGTTCTGCGTTCGGATTCGGGTGTGTAAGAAGCGTAGCTTGAGAAAGACTTCGTTTGCAACCTTCAAACGACCTCAACAGTTCTGGTGTCCAAACGATTGGTGTCTTGCCTGACTTATCGGCGCCAACGAGAAGGTTATTGAGAGCTGCCTGAAGTCTAGCAGCTGATGGTAGATGACGGCGATAAAAATTTAGCATCCCTAGAAATTGTCGTAATTGTTTCACATTGCTTGGCGGTGAAAACGAAACGATTGCTTCGACCTTGTCGTCAAGGGGTCGTGTCCCATCAGCGTTGACAGTGTGGCCAAGAAATTTCACTTCAGATGCGCCGAAGACACACTTGGAAAAGTTAATTAAAACACCATATTCGGAGAGCCTAGCAAAAAGCAGGCGAAGATGTTGTTCGTGCTCCGTTTGTGACGATGATGCAATAAGAATATCGTCGATGTAGGCGTAGGCGAAATCCAAATCACGAAGGGCTTCATCGATAAATCTTTGAAAAGTTTGAGCTGCGTTCCTCAAACCAAAGCTCATGAACGGAAATTCGAATAAGCCAAAGGGGGTCGTTATCGCCGTTTTGGCAATGTCTTCTGGCGCGACGGGAATTTGATTGTAAGCCCGAACTAAATCTACTGTTGAAAATACGGTCTTACCGGTAAGCGCTTGAGCAAAATCTTGTATATGCGGAACAGGATACCGGTCTGGAATGGTCCTGCTGTTCAAAGCTCTGTAGTCACCACACGGTCTCCATTGGATGTCCTTTTTGGGAACGAGATGAAGGGCAGCCGACCAGTTACTGGATGAACGTCTAGCTATGCCTGTCTTAAGCATAGTGTTGAATTCAGCCTTGGCCATTTGTAGTCGATCTGGTGCTAGGCGTCGAGGTTTGCACGACACTGGATGACCAGCTGTCGTGTGGATGTGATGCAATGTTTCGTGTTTAGTTTTGCGCGAAATACCTGCTGGTCTCGTGATATCCGGGAATTCAGCAAGAATGGCATGGTATGGCGAGTGACCATTGACTGCTTTGACATGTTGCTGGTTGTCGTTGATCAACTTGCCGGCGATAGCAAAAGATGTGAGACTGTCGATAAGACGATGGTTTCGGATATCCACCATTAAACTGTAAAATGATAGGAAATCAACACCGATGATAGGTTTGGATACGTCGGCGACGACGAAACTCCAGGAGAAATTGCGTTTAAATCCCAGATTTAAGTTGAGGCTAAATGCACCGAATGTAGATATGATTGAACCATTGGCGGCGAATAGCTCATATGTGGACCTTTCGCGAGTTCCTTTAATCATCTTGCGCGGGTAGACACATAAATCGGATCCGGTGTCAACAAGGAACTGTTGCCGGGTTGTGATATCTGTTACGAAAAGGCGACGTGAATTTGGACAGCCGTCCGTCGCGTCTACTGACTGTCCTTCGAGTTTTTTCCGTCAAAACTACAGGGTTGACGACACATTTTCGCTCGTGCGCCAAACTTATGGTGATACCAACACATACCATCCGTTAATGAACGTGGATTGGCCGGCAGTCGCACCCGATTCGATGGTCGTTTACCTGAGAGTGCTTCAATTTGGCGCGACAACTCTTCAACCTGCATTCGAAGTTGGTTGTCGTCGTTGACTACCGCTATGCGCATAGGACATGAGGCGTCCTCGTGAATCCGATCGGCGATCTCGGAGAGGGCGTCCAGGTCGTCAGGCGGCGACGCGGAAAGGACATCTCGCATCCTAATTGGCAAACGTTCGAGCCATAATATCCTTAAAACTTTGTCGGTCACTTCTTTGTCCGCTAAGCTTCGCAATTGCAATAATAATTCTGATGGTTTTCGATCACCCAACTCTTCATGTTGAAGAAGTCGCTTAATTTGAACTTCAGACGACTTCGAGAAACGACGAATAAGTTCCGATTTGAGACGTTCGTATTTGCCTGTCTCGGGTGGACTTACTATGATGTCGCGTACGGCGGTAGCATATCTGTGCTCCAGGGCACTTGCAACCTGGCAAAACTTCGTTGAATCACTTGTAATTCCACTCAATTTGAACTGGCTTTCTATCTGAGCAAACCAAAGTGTAGGGTCTTCGATCCAGAACGATGGAATCTTGCAGCTAATTCGGTCTACCGATGCGGATTCGTTTGTAGCCATCGTAGGTCGGTTGCAAATCACGTCGGGGTCACCAATGTAACGTAGTACACACGAGTCGTGAACAGTTTATGTTTATTTACAAGTGTACAATATTACTTTAATATCTAATATATGAAAAGATCAGACGACAAGTCTATCCTAGAGAGTCCGAGAACCGAGTGAGTCTCTAAAACAGTTGCCCCGCTCTCTTTCTTCTCATCCACCCTGCCTGGTGGATTGTCAGAGTCAGAGTCGCCACAGCTGTAACATGGTGCCACGCCTGTTAGCTGGAGTTTGCGCCAGGTTGGATGCCCGTAGTGGAAGAAGCAGTCGTGGATTTCTTCTGCCGGAGAAGCTACCGTCAGGGAATTGCGAAATGCCCCATGAGAGTCCCAGACAATCCTGGCAAACTCGGTTCTATGATCGCTAGCTACTTGCTTTTTCCTGCTCATAGAAGCTGGATAACGACTGAAAACGCTTGAAGTTGCACTGAAGTCGTCTCCTGCAATTCATGTATCTTTTATTTCTTATCATTTACCGTCCAGTCTCGGTGGCTGATTGGAAAAGTTGCTTCTCTCTGACTCACTCCAGACTCGAATCCTGTACACTCCGCTCTACGTTAGCAAAAATTAGCAATAGATTTTGCATCAATGCGAGAAGAATTGCAGCACGCTGCTTGCGATAGTGTTATGCACCGCGATATCGTAGCAGCGTTTTTGCCAAATATTCATGTGATAGTACCATTCAAACCACTCCTGCCGATGAAAGTCCGCCGTCTTTGCAACGATGGATATCTGACGGAACAGTTGCTACAAGGCACTGCAAAGTCGCGGCAGCCTAGAAACTAGTATCTTTTGTCGCGGCGCTGTGAACGGTAGGGTTCGCTTCGCTGATGGTGCTTGAGAAGCGAAGCGACCAGCGGCACGGCCCGTTGGCACAATGCACGGACATGTTTCTAGGTGGCGTGGTCTATGAAAGCCAGCGACTCGCTGCAGCTAGGCTCGGTCTCTCCGATTCTCCCAAATGGTAATCATCAGCCTGTGCCAAGGCTTTGGTTCAACCCCTCGCTGCCACGACATTTAAGTTTTGTTTTATGTCTAATGCGTCGTCTTATTTTGGCTGCAAATGATTTATTTTTAAGCTCGTCAGGTTTTTAAATCGTCATTTCACTGGGTTATTTTACACGAGAACGGTTGTGCTTGCGCACACTCTTAGTTTCCCGCGTTGTCCTGTGGCAGTCGCTCCTTCTTCATCGACAATGTATCATGGCGGACGGTGAGAATCAGCGCGGCAGATTCAGTCTGGCCGTCAGGATACTGCAACGCATGAGGAAGCCGAGCTACAAGGAACTCTCCCCCGACGAACGAGACCTTGTCGACAACGTCACGCTCACAAAGCTAGATGTTATCCTGGCAATCCGTTTGGATTATTATGGATCGAACTATCATTCAAGTATTCAACTATTCAACTATCATGAATAGCTTTCCTCTTGTCCGTGGGTGTATCGACTGCACTCACGTGAAAATCCAATCTCTAGGTAATAATTCCCAAAAACTACCTACTTACATTCTATACTTTCCTGTCATATTACCAACCTGGTTCCTTTATCTTCCCATATACTTCAGGAGGAGATAATGCTGAAGACTTCAGAAATAGGAAAGGTTTCTTGTCACTGAACGTACAAACTGTTAGCGATGCACAGTTGCGCATATTAGATATAGTTACAAGGTGGCCAGGATCAGCACACGATCAGACCGTTTTCAACAACTCTGTCCTTCGAGCCCGCCTTGAAACAGGGGAGTTTGGAAATGGTTTGATCCTGGGTGATTCTGGCTACACCGTAAAACCGTATCTATTAACGCCTCTGCGTAATCCCAACCTCCCCGAAGAGCTATTGTACAATGAGAGCCAAATTCGAACACGCAGTACCGTAGAGCGGCAATATGGGACATGGAAACGTCGCTTCCCTGTGCTGTCTCTGGGGATGAGACTTAAAAATCTAGCCAACATTCAGGCGGTAATCGTGGCCTGTGCTGTCCTCCACAATCTGGCCATTGATCAGCATGAAGACGAGCCACCCCATGACCCCGAGTTGCCGCACCTTGATTTGGAGAGGGATCAAATGCTGTGCTAAATGCGGTCATTGAACATTTTAGGCAACTTCTCTAGAAATTTTTGACGATTCAATTACAATACAGTTCATTTTTATTCATTTTTATTCCTAAGAATATCAAGCTGCGCTTGTTTGATTTCCGCATCAAGCAAGGCTGCTTGCAGCTTTGCTTCATTGATTGACATTTTCAGTTTATGCAGCTCCGTTTTCTCCGCTTGCTCTGTGGCTGCAGCGACCTTCATAAGCTCGGCCAGCTCCCGCTTGGACTTGGCCAGCAGAGCGTAGTTTGATGAGCTACCGGATGGTAGGCTCTGTTGGCCAAGTCCAAGAGATGGTGTCCGCCTTCGCACCCAGTCTTTATTGTGAACAGCTGCACCTGTGAAAAGAAAGGACATAGGGGAGTAGGCTAGAACTAGGTCTTTCACTTTTAATTTAAGGCCTAGCCTACATTGGTTTTTGTATTGAGGATTAAAATCTGTCCTGGACTGAAATATTTTTTTTAAATATTGATGTTAAAAAAATGAAGTACATGAACTACACTTATTTTGTATTTACATTTTCTTTTGCCTTTCCATTTAAAAAATCTGTACTTGAATAAAAACAGTTTTCAATAAAATATGCCTTCAGGAAGTCTTTAAAATTAGTCTTACTTTTCAATTCTTTTAAATCTTTAGGCAAGCAATTAAAAAATTTGTTTCCTGCATAGCTTGGTCTTTTTAAAATAACTTAAGATGGTGGCTTTCTTCCCTCAGATGATCTCTATTTCTAGTATTATAATTCCTTTTTGTTTCCACCTCAATTTTGGACCATTCTAAGACATATATAATTGTACAGTACATGTATAAAGAAGGCAACGTCATCATTTTGAAATATTTCAACAGAGGCTTTGTCGTATCTTTATAAAAAATCTCCGCGCGTGCCTGGCTCTCGCACCTCGGCCAGGTTCTTCTTGCTCTGCTCTCACAATCCTGGGCAGAACATTTGTTTAGTTCTTCTTTTAGCTTCTAGGAAGCTTCATGAAACTTGTTATTTCCGTTCTACTTGGGGCCTAACATTGCTATGTCACATGCACCGTTGTTTTCCCTCTCTTTGTGCATAAAAGATATAAAGCTCACAAGCAGCTGCCAATCGAGCCGCTATTAATATCGTGTGTTGACTTGACCGATATTTTCCCGCTGTAAAAGTTGGAGCCACATATCACAGTTCGCTATCACAGAGAGCCGCTTAGCAGATCCGTTCGAGCTGCTTCCGCAGGGCCGTGAGGTTCTCTTAGATAGCTTTCAAAGGATACGGTGAGTGCGATTTACTCGATTGCCTCCTGGTTGTCCATCTTGAAGACAGCCGGACGTGGTATGGCACCGACCTGGATTCAAACCCGTGATCACCTGGTTGTTGATTGGTAACCAAGTCTTGGTCGTCGCCTTCACGAGCTCTTATCAGAGAAATGAGTTTGATGGTCGCCTTGGCGTTTGAATCTCCTCTACCAGGGAATTCTTTTCTTGAGCATCAAGTACTTGTGTAATGGCAAGCGAATAATCTGCCCGAGTCTGTGCGGAAGTAATCCAAGCCATTGCTGCTTCTCTAGCGGTCGCCATCAAAATTATTTGTGGCTCTTCATGTTCCTTGCTGGATTGCTTAGAGGCTACCTGTGTATTTAACTTACAGCTAGTACCTGTTCAGTGCCGTAGGACTCATGAATCGAGGCGTTGATACAGCAGGCTTCCTCTTTCTCTTTTCCACACCCTCTTTCTGACGCTTTGGTCAATGCCAGTCTCTGTTAAGTTGTGTCATTTTTTTAAATACTTGTACTGGCATTTATCGTTCTAAGAAGCAGGCCTTTTTCATGAAGCTATGACAATAAAAATGAAAATTGATAAGACATTAAAGTACACTATTGTACAAACGTTATTATTATTGCTCCTTGACATCAATTACCAATTCATCAATCATTCTTTCTCCAACGCTAGAGGCTTTTTGTTTTTGTTTTCGCTAATCGTCCTCCAATTGTTTAAAGGCGATTTCTGCGTTGCTCTTCTTATTGCTACAGCGTAAGCAACTTCAAGAAAGTTTTTTGGATTTCTTAGAAATTTTTCCATACAATCTATCGTCATTTTCTTGTCAGTATTTTTCTAATGCTGCTTGGCTCCTTTTTGGTTAGGGCAGAGTTTGACAAACGGGAGTGAAAATAACTTGCCATTGTACTGCAATTGACCAGTTTTGGATTTCATCAAATGTTTCCTCTGCTAAAACTGTACGTGTTCATTGAATCTTCAGAAATAAGTTGTACCCAACCAAGTACCTAGCGGCACGGCCCGTTGGCACTATGTGCGGACATGTTTCTAGGTGG
Organism: Protonemura montana; assembly: GCA_947568835.1. Lineage (NCBI taxonomy): Eukaryota > Metazoa > Arthropoda > Insecta > Plecoptera > Nemouridae > Protonemura > Protonemura montana. The sequence continues at coordinate 12,892,471 of OX387611.1, forward strand.
CGTGGTCTATGAAAGCCAGCGACTCGCTGCAGCCGAGCTCAGTCTCTCCGATTCTCTAAACTATTGATTATAGACCGTTGCCATGGCGTCGGTTGTTAGGCTACGTTTGGGATATTACTCGATGCCAAGACTGGTTCGTCAAGTCTAAATTCACTTCAAATTACGGACACTCTTCTTTTTTCGCTCGGTCGGCCGGCCGACTTGGCAGGAGCGCGGACACTTTACTCTGCTTGCGGTGGAACAATAGCGCAACGCGGTACGATCGGCGTTCATTGAGGTAGCATCGTCCTGACGTTGAACATCACGCTCTCAACTTTCGTTGACGCTATTTGCCTAACATTCCTGTGCCATGCAGACGATGGTTCAATATATATTTCGTACTTTACCGATGTTCATTTATCTAGTTAAATTGAAGAAAAAAATCACTTAGCCTGTCTGATAGAAGAACTGCCACCTGGGACTTATCTTTGCTTCGCCGAATCGTTTTCTTTTTGATAAGTGACATCGGCTTTCGCCATTTGTTGGCTCTGCCTTACATTCCAGTGCCATATTGATTTTGGTTCTGTGAACATGTAGCGCTCTGGAATTAGAGTTCGTTAATACGTCTTCTTTTCATTCCGTAGTGCGCCATTATTAGTTAATCGATTCTTTGTTTGGATTCTTTGTGTCGCGGATCGTGTCGAGGTTGCTTGAGATGGACTGGAATAGTTTCGGAACACGCTGCCTGATCGCGCCACTGGCAAAAGTTCCCACCGAAAACCACACGATTGAAACAACCTTGTTTCAGTGATTGTTTTGATTTGCTTCTGGAAAAGATTTTCCGATATTATTGCTGTACAATTTTTTTTGTACTAACAGTAAAAACCAGCTTTTCTGCTCGGTTGTTAACATTATTTTAATTTTGTAATTTTGAAGTCGTTTTATATCACCGATCTTTAGAAATCCTTCGTGTTTTTAAATACCTCTTTGGCCATTAAGTCTAGAGACCGGTGGGCTCCTAGCAACCGAGTTTGTTTGGCTACTTTCGCCTTGGTGACACGCTAGTTTGGTGTAAGCTTTGAGATACGAGATTTCGACTGTTTCTAATTTCTGATTAAGTGCAATCTTCACTGCATCGTCCCACATTTTTTTAACCAGGCCTTCCTGACCATGGCAACTAAGAGACCGTTTTGCAATTAACATTTGTCAACTTACTTTCCTGCTTCTTCTGGAATGAGTCGCCACCGGCTTGGGAGCTGGTTTCACAGAGCATCTTACAGCCATTGTGTAACGCTTCAACGTTCACATCGTAGAGGCGTTGAACGGCAGTGAGCAGTCATTCTAGCAAAGCAGAGTATGGAGTCATTTCATGTTTCTGAACGAGTGGAACGCATCGGTTGTGAATCAGATTTCAGTAAAATATTAACTTTTCCCAAATATTTTTGAAATGCTTCTTTGGATTTGTATTCCAGATTAGTTACAAATAACATTGGAAACGTCAGAGTTCCAGAAGATATTTATAATTCGTTCATAAGGAGTAGACAGAAATATGTTTTAATTTTATTCGTTGTTTATCGATCAACAATGAAGGCAAGTCTACAAGTGTTGATGTAATAAAATTAGAATAATTTGTACATGAAACAAGAACGATTAAAAACATGACTATATACAAACGTACGCTCAAGTTGAGACGTAACATGCAACGAGATATTACAGTGGGTAATTAATATAATAACAAGTTTTCATGGGTAGCTGTCTGGTCATGGTCTTTAAGTTGTTGGTCTTGTTGGCGCATGTAAAGTGTGCGCCGGTAAATTTTTAAAATTTCTAATTTCGCGTCCGTGGCGGCGGAGACGGCAGAGAGGTCGGGCGCATCACGTCACTTTCAACGCTCTTGCTGGATACTTTAAAGAAAACAAATCAATTAGTATTTTTTTATTACTCAAACACGGCTTGCCCACATTTACGCCAGGAAGTAAGATGCCCATAGGTACAGATGTGCATGTATGTATCATGGCGGACGGTGAGATTCAGCGCGGCAGATTCAGTCTGGCCGTCAGGATGCTGCAACGCATGAGTGATCAATTGTACCATTTCAAGTGTGCGGGAGGAAATGCAAAGGTTTGTGGCGAAGAAAACAGCGAAATTTGGATCTGTTCAGAATGCTTGGGTGTATGGGTGTAGAGTGGGTGTTCGAATGGGTGTAGAGTCTCAATGCAACTGTAAAGGTTGGGTTTTCGGACCTCATACTCCTCGCAATCGACGAAATCTTCTAAATCTTTAATAAGACATTTGAAGACTGCCGCGTCCCAATCTATGGGAAATTCGTCCCAAGAAATTTAACAGTGACGCTTCTGGCCTCATGTGCGGTCAGCCAGATTCAATAAATGGCCCGCCTGTAAAAGCGCTTAGCCCGACACCTAGGAGCGTGCTAGCCCGTGCAGTTCTCTAAGATGGCAGTTCCTCGACAACAACTTGTTGTCGACTATTCGTTTTGTTTTCTTGCTCTTTTTGCATATGCTATTTGCAATAACTCTGGAGAAATTTTCTTTTGTGGCCTGTGCCGCCGTCATCTTGCTATGGCACGTATTCAAAGTAATGAAAACACGATTTATACATGATCTCACACCTAAGTACATATGTAGAAGGTGTATGACTCAGGAAATCTCTTTGGCACATTTTTATATGCGTATTTGCCGCATGCTGTTTCCCAGGCTCTATGATTTGGTAATATTTCCACCAGCGCGACATGGACGTCTTATCTTCTGTTAATTTACTGCGGCAACACGAGAAATGGTGGCGGATTATTATTCATGCTTCCAGACGCCATAAAGTTGGCCCTGATTTGCTTCCCCCAAAGCATTGCCCCGACTGGCAAGTCTCAAATCACGTGACTGGGTGAAAGATAGTTAAACCACTCATTTAATATCTCACATTGAAATATTAGCTCTCATATCCGAGCTATAACAGAAATATATTCTGGTTCTTTTTTGGTCGAGAAGATTTAGCAAAATACTTCTAGTTTTGCCAGGATACAGTTTAGTCCTACTTTTTTGCTGGGTAACCGATCATGTGGACATTCGGGTAAATAAACTGGCTGATCGAAGACTCCTGTAGTTCATTGCAGCTGGTGGTGTTTAACATTGTAGACAGAACTTCAACGACTAAACTTCATTAGTTTATTTGCCGATATCACCTGCCACTTCTTTCATAGGTGATTTTTGATAAAAATACGTTGGTACATACGTGTGGTTATTACTTTCTAACAAAAAGACTAAGCCGAGGCCCGTCAATGTGCTGTATACGAGGACGCCCAACTTCACTGCTATTTAGTGCATGGGGATGAATATTCTCTGGCTTGTAGTTTTGGATTATCACACCATTTTCCATCCACCCGTCTTAATGGACGACGTTAAAGGTGTGTACTTGAGAAGCGGAAAGTTTACACCGGTGTCTTAGCAGGGTGCATGCTGTCAGTAATAAGCAAACATACCACTGCAGGTATCAATTGATTCGAGGGTCGAGTCCCAGGGCATTGTGTGCCGTAACACCCAGGTGTCAGCTTCATTCCGTTCGGACAGGAGGTGGTCGTGAGGTAATTTAACCTAGAGTTACGTAGAACGATAGGGATTTTGCCGACGTACAACTCGATGTGGGTCGACAGAAAACTATGAAGTTGGTCTAATTTCCATCGAGTGTCTTGATATGTCCTCAGCCTGGCACTGGTTGGCCCACTGAGATCTGGGTCTGTTGACCCATTCGTCGTTTTTTGTTGAGTCCATATTAGGTAGAAAACGACGTGGATTTTAGTTGAGAAAGAGAAATAGTCTAAGAATGTTTTGAAGAAAACAGTCCCTACATAATTAATACTCAACATGTCTTCAGGTCATTGATGAGAATGCGGTCGGTTGACGGGCAAGTTCAGTTTTCGGCCGACGGGTTGTTATTTCTAGCAGGACGAAGGGCTTCAGTCGGTTGGCCGCTTTCGTTGGCGTTCGTGTGTTGCATTGAATAAGATGGCAGATCTTTAGGCCGTGCGTGCCAGGTATGCTGGTAGGAGTGGAGCCTTATTTTGGGCGTCGAGAAGTGTCTGCGTCTCATGCCCTCGAGTTCTATAGTGGGCATCGTGGCTGACGGTTGTATGTTAGCTGAAAGAAGATGCCTCGGGCTTGTCCGGGTCCTGCCTGCTCTTCTCACGACTGCCAAGCGTGTCTTTAAGGTGTGTCTGTGCTCACGAACTATCGTCCTCTGTTGCCTGTTCTTCTGTCAGTGTTTGGAGGCAGCGAGTCGCTCTCGAGCATGTTGGAATGCCGGGTACCCCTGTAGCTTGCAACATCTGCTAGTGGTGAACCAGGCCCTTCTGCATTCGTGTGTTGCGTGGTCTTTCACGCATTTCATGCACTAGTTTGGCAGCACAGAACTTTTGAGGTTTGCCCAAATCATTGGACTGGCTCATTTGGTATCTCTCCGTTGTTATTCCACTGTAGTACAGTTTTCTGACGTGCCTGATATGGGTGGCCGTTTCCTTTGTCGCCATTTTCTTCCAATGAGTCTAGGCAAATCTCCAGATGTTACACATCATTTTTAGGTTTTATTTTTTTCCTACTGCCGGCGTCTTGTTAGTGCAGTCGTTTTTTTGTCTTCTTTTCTTGTTTTCTCCTGTCTTTTTGTCTACAGCCTAGTCCTCTTCAATCTTTTTTCTTTTATTTTCGTTTGTTCTTCTGTCACCCATGATGGCCCGCACCTCGTCGCAACCTCAGATTCGTTGTGTCGGCGTTGGCGCGGAGGATCGGGTTTGACCCCGTTGTCTCTGGGCGGCTGTGGTGGCGTGACTGGTTACTGATAGTGCTTCTTTCTTTTATGCAGACCTTTCGTTCTATGAAAGGTACTTGCTTGGATCATAGAAACTAGTGCCCTGGTCTCCGCACAGCCATTCGATCCTGTCATTCAACTTATCAATCGCGGAGTCATGCAGATTGTCGCGGTAAAATATTTTGCCTCGGCCCACCAAACTATTACTGCATCAATTCGGTCGTTTAGTTCCATAACTAGGTGAGTCGGAGACCGCTTTGCACCCACTTTCACGACAATGTCTTCGGGCACGCTTCGTTTTCCTCAGTGAGGTACATTTAATTGTTTAGTTCCTTCACCTGTATGTCTGTGCAGTTGGTGACTTTGCTCCCTTCGGCTATACAGAGTTCCAGGAAGGTTTAGCCGTCGATTCACTGCATTATTTATCATCAAAGTCTTAAGTATTTGTTGTTCCATTTCAATCCGCCAGCCGCTGTTCCCCGACTGGGTCACAGGAGTGCGTGTGGTGCAACCGTAGTGACCGCCGGTGGATGTAGAAGGCACGTGGTCCCGGCAATCCGCTGCTACCAGTCTGGAACTCCGTCTTTCGCTAACCGTCGCGAGATCTGCCGTACTGATTCATTTGCTGCTATGCCGCAGTCAAAAAGAAGTGCATCTTTGATGTAATCTTCGGGCACCGACGCGTCGATGCAACGCGAGACTCGCTTCTGTAGTATGTTATCCATTTCAGTGAAGGTGTGGTAATCAATGCCCATGCATGGGCAGTTTCGTGGCTGCCCTTTAATCTAATGCATCTTGAACGGCGAGTCCCGTTGACCGTTACGTTTATTTTCTGTAAGCACTGGTTGCAAACCAAGAGCGCCAACTGCTGTAGCCAGATCTCATGGCTTTTGATCTTGTCGGCTCGTTCCTTACCCTTTAAGCAATCTTTTCTTCGTTTAAGTTTGTTTATTCAAGCTTAGGAGTACAATACATTAATAATAATAGAACAAGTCTGAACAAGTGTACGAATTCTTCTTGGCCTAAAAATTTGAAACAGGCTGACATGCTAACCTGGTTGTTTGTTCGCGTGCTTCATTTTCATGTGCTTGATCTCATCGGCACGCGCTGGCGATTTTCTTGCCATAATGAATCGGGGAGATAGTTCTCAGTCCTGTGATAGGCCGAGACGTACCATCAATCACTGAATTGTTAATTCTTAGTAAAACGTTTCAGCAATTAAATGGCTTCGTCAAATTTTTTTTTTAATTAATACACGTATCTTTGACAGTCTTGGTCGAGAGTTAACGCCATTGTTGGCGCACTGGAATTGGGAGGAAACCCAGCACGCTGTCGACAGACTTTGGAACTCGTTCGAGTCGTTAGAGCTGTAGCCCTGCTGGCGACTCAATGCTGTAACGATGGCAACAAGCCAGAGTCGGCCAACACAGCGTCGGGTCGGTGAGGGCGTTCCACATCCAAAACACGTGGAGTCTGAAATCTTGTGGCTCTTCGTCTGTTTACCTGCTGAGAAACAATGTTGTCCTTTTACTCTTTAAGTAATTCACAAAGCAAATGCAGGTAAAACCTTTTGAAATCACTGCCATGCAGTGTGTGGTTATACGAGTTGCACGTTTCAAAATGTCTTAACAAGCAACAGAATCGATCCGAAACTTTTAAATTGTGATAAAACAATGGCAAGTCTAAATAAAACAGACCGTGCAAGAGAATTGTCCATGGGTTTCGATGCAGTGCAGGGTATCGTCGGTTGCTACTGACAACTAAGTGTGCAGTGCCAGGCCTTCAAGAGCCTCCACATTTCCGTCACAATTCTGCAGCTTGACCTACAGAACCTTTGCATCCTTCAAGACACTGACTGGCCAACAGAACCCGAGGATTCATTCCCAGGATCACCTCACTTCTAGTACCACGTCTGACAGGTACCCACCCGGCCAGCTGGAGTGCAGATTCTTTCATTGGAATGAATTTCTGTCGTTCTTCTTCTGTCTTTAAAAGTTCGGCATTCATATTTTCTGTTGTGCCTAGTAAACAATAAATACATGTGCAATGCAAAGTTTTTTATAAGCGACAAAGTCATCCAAACCATAGCAAACATTGCCTAACAATTTTACTAAGCAAAAGCCAAGCAAAAATTAATTAGATAATGAATTGTGCATCTAGATTTCTTATCTGCCTTCCAATAGTTTCGTCGCGCTGGTTGGTCAGTAGCGATAAGGGTGGAGACAACTGGCACTAGTGGAGAGAAAACAATATCTACCATAACACAGACGCGGCCAGTTTGATAAACTCGGCTCTCGGCCAGGCAAGCGCACATTTTTTTTAACCGGGGCTTCCATCCCGCCACGGCTGCATGGCGATCGCTTCACACTACATCGCCTCTGCCTTGCACTACCAAAGATTGTGCAGCCCGTTGCAAGCAACAGGAATCTCTGATGTGCGGACATGCAAGGATTCATGCAAGGATCAACAATGTCGTGGAGGTAGAATGCATTGTTCAGCTTTTCGGATGGTATAATGCTGTCATGCTTGGTTGTTATTTGGTTTGACAACATCTCGGCTGCTTTATGAGGGATCGGATCGCCGTGCTTCGACTTCATTTGTTTCAAGACGCTCGAGAGTCCGTGTGTGTGTTTTAACGCATTTTAAAACTGTTTATTGCGCGAGACTCGTTCTTGGTACTGGCGTCCGAGGCTTGCCAACAAGGCCATCCGCTGGAGGCGCTGCACTCGGAAGCTTCTCACTGCGTCGGCGCTCAGACTCGGAGGAAATTAATCGATCTCTTCTAAAGTTCTGCCTCAGTTGTGCGTAAAAAGTAAAAATTATTTTAAATATAATTTGGCTGCAGTCAGCCAAGGGCTGGACCTCGAGATGGCGCTCATTCGAGCGTGGAGAGTGCTGCCGCCTGGTGGTCACCTGTATAAAGCTGTGTGGTGATATATAATTTGGCTGCAGTCAGCCAAGGGCTGGACCTCGAGATGGCGCTCATTCGAGCGTGGAGAGTGCTGCCGCCTGGTGGTCACCTGTATAAAGCTGTGTGGTGATATATAATTTGGCTGCAGTCAGCCAAGGGCTGGACCTCGAGATGGCGCTCATTCGAGCGTGGAGAGTGCTGCCGCCTGGTGGTCACCTGTATAAAGCTGTGTGGTGATATATAATTTGGCTGCAGTCAGCCAAGGGCTGGACCTCGAGATGGCGCTCATTCGAGCGTGGAGAGTGCTGCCGCCTGGTGGTCACCTGTATAAAGCTGTGTGGTGATATATAATTTGGCTGCAGTCAGCCAAGGGCTGGACCTCGAGATGGCGCTCATTCGAGCGTGGAGAGTGCTGCCGCCTGGTGGTCACCTGTATAAAGCTGCGTGGTGATATATAATTTGGCTGCAGTCAGCCAAGGGCTGGACCTCGAGATGGCGCTCATTCGAGCGTGGAGAGTGCTGCCGCCTGGTGGTCACCTGTATAAAGCTGTGTGGTGATATATAATTTGGCTGCAGTCAGCCAAGGGCTGGACCTCGAGATGGCGCTCATTCGAGCGTGGAGAGTGCTGCCGCCTGGTGGTCACCTGTATAAAGCTGCGTGGTGATATATAATTTGGCTGCAGTCAGCCAAGGGCTGGACCTCGAGATGGCGCTCATTCGAGCGTGGAGAGTGCTGCCGCCTGGTGGTCACCTGTATAAAGCTGTGTGGTGATATATAATTTGGCTGCAGTCAGCCAAGGGCTGGACCTCGAGATGGCGCTCATTCGAGCGTGGAGAGTGCTGCCGCCTGGTGGTCACCTGTATAAAGCTGCGTGGTGATATATAATTTGGCTGCAGTCAGCCAAGGGCTGGACCTCGAGATGGCGCTCATTCGAGCGTGGAGAGTGCTGCCGCCTGGTGGTCACCTGTATAAAGCTGTGTGGTGATATATAATTTGGCTGCAGTCAGCCAAGGGCTGGACCTCGAGATGGCGCTCATTCGAGCGTGGAGAGTGCTGCCGCCTGGTGGTCACCTGTATAAAGCTGTGTGGTGATATATAATTTGGCTGCAGTCAGCCAAGGGCTGGACCTCGAGATGGCGCTCATTCGAGCGTGGAGAGTGCTGCCGCCTGGTGGTCACCTGTATAAAGCTGTGTGGTGATATATAATTTGGCTGCAGTCAGCCAAGGGCTGGACCTCGAGATGGCGCTCATTCGAGCGTGGAGAGTGCTGCCGCCTGGTGGTCACCTGTATAAAGCTGTGTGGTGATATATAATTTGGCTGCAGTCAGCCAAGGGCTGGACCTCGAGATGGCGCTCATTCGAGCGTGGAGAGTGCTGCCGCCTGGTGGTCACCTGTATAAAGCTGTGTGGTGATATATAATTTGGCTGCAGTCAGCCAAGGGCTGGACCTCGAGATGGCGCTCATTCGAGCGTGGAGAGTGCTGCCGCCTGGTGGTCACCTGTATAAAGCTGTGTGGTGATATATAATTTGGCTGCAGTCAGCCAAGGGCTGGACCTCGAGATGGCGCTCATTCGAGCGTGGAGAGTGCTGCCGCCTGGTGGTCACCTGTATAAAGCTGCGTGGTGATCGGTCCTCGGTTTTGTCTGTCCAAGTCGCTCGAGTGGGAATTGTCTGGTCGCTCTCGGCGGTGTTGCCAAGTTCATGCGGTTCATTTTGTTTGGTTGGCATCCGAGACATTGTGATATTGTTGGCCGTGAGTACAAACAAATGCACTGAGTTCTAATTACTTGGCACTTTTATCGAACTGCTTTCAACTGTTTCTAGCGAAGCATGAATATTGTTTTCTTTCTGTCCCATGCCTCGTTTTTTAATACCTTGGTAAATATCATCCAGTGATATTCAATGTACGTCTTAAGTTCAGCGACCCACGAATGCCTTCTGTGCTCGAAGGGTTAAAACGTAGTCAATGTTTGTTATTCAATTGCTGAAACGTTTTGTCAAATTGCTTTGAATTATTCTTGCGACTTTCCGCGAAAACAATATCGGTGGGTCATCAAACTGGCTGTGAGACATTCATAGTTTCTGATGTTTTTTTGCCCCGGCACTTGGCTCTTCTCGTGTAATCTCTGATTGTCCTGACACGGCTGCCTGGAATTACTATGCTATGGCGTTATGCATGGGTACCTTGACAGGATGGAATCTCCCAAATATCATATATCTTCTATCTCTTACCATGCCTTCCACCCCTTGAAGATTTGTTTGCATATGTTTATTCTGTCATGAAGTATTATCTTGTAAATATCGCATTCCGTTCTGCTCAATTTACCTTAGAACTTGAAACCAGCTCAAGTCTAGCAAATATTGTACTTATTTTGTCCGCTAGTATTGCAAGATTAACTGAAAGGAGAACAAGGTGTTGATTCACTTAAAATTATTAAATTACACGGAACGTTTAATTTCAAATGTAAAACCATCGTACGTCTAAATGAATTCAATCTCTGGCACGGGTTCGAGAGGGCAGTGAGATCGGATCGGTAGTCAATTGTTTCAAACGCCACGAGTTTGTCTTCATATTCAGGCTGCTTCTTTGGGTCGCACTTCATTGTTGTGAACAGAACGGTCTTGCCGAACTTTGACACAATGTTCGACATTTTGTAATCACAGCATTACTTCATATTATGATGAATATTTTGAATATTAACAGTGCAATGTGAAAGCTTTACATACAAATATACAACCCGGCCAACAACTGGGAGGTCCCGGGTTCATATCCCGGTTCGGTTACACATTCGGTTCGGCATTAATGCGTTCTAACGATAACGTTTTTAAAAAAAGTCAAAAAGTTTTTACAAATCTATACGAGCCAAAAAGTAGCGCAAAAAATGCAAAACAAATATATACCATTTTTCACTTAATGCCACGGGAACAAATATTAGCCAAATGTTATAAAACGAGTTTGTAAAGAGAGCTCAATTCATTGTCTACAAGATCGCAGATCTAACTTTTTGAACACGTCAAGTTGACAACTGAGATGTTTGCTTCTCCCTACGAGAGGTAAACTCTTGGCGCGCTCTCAAGCGCCGATAAGCCGTGCGGCTGGCTGGTAAATAGCATGCGTAGTGTGCTTTGACTGGCATGACTGGCCGGTCAATAGAAGAGCCACCATCTCTGCTGCGAACAGCGTCAAGTCTATCTCGAGTTAATTTTCTTTTTATTGGGTCACATAGTGACGGCAGGTCACAGGATGCTCTCTGCACATTTTGTTCGACTTTCGCACCGACTTTATGACAATTAGCTTGAACGACGGCAAACTTCCTTGTGTACCATTTTGTAGCACATGAGAAAGTTGGAAAGATAATTATTGCTCACATGCGTAATTGATACAGTACAGGCATGAGTATGTTACAGTTGCCACATAACAAGTTTCTTTTATGTTAATGCCATTCACAAATTCTTGAATTGTAGTCGGACCTTCAATGCGAATTTGCCAAAAACATCATCTCTAGTTATTAGTTGTCAAGTACTAGCTGGCCGGCTCCGCAGTCTGTTTCACCAGTCGCAATTTGTAGCCCTCTTGATAAACCCCTTTTGACTGCCAATGGTTTATCTACCATCGTCACCCAATTTTTTGGCCAATTTGGCAGGTTTTTCATGTTGCCTCCTTATCTCCACTGCCTACGCAAACGTTTTCATAATCTGGTGCTCCGTGGGCTGAAACTTTACAGCCTTGGTCCTGTAAAAACGAGGCGTGAAGGTCTTGACAAGAACGTTAGTGAAGAACTTTGGTAGAGACGGACGCCGTCGTTTCTTCCATGGCATTGTCAAGCACAGTCCCTTGGCAAAGTTGTATTTCTTTTCGTGGCTATAAAGGAGAAATCTCACAAACAAGGGCAAATATCTGAATAACACAACGCATTGAAGCTAAAGATAATTTAGTGAATGGCTGCTAGTTTTTGTTGCAGGTTTTCTTAACTAAAATAACTCGCAGCTGAGGTACATTTTGTTGTTAAGGAAATTTAATCTACTTTCATTAACACAAGGCGTCCATTACAAGGTCTGTAGCTCCACAGCCTCTACGTTCACCTATTTAATTGTTGTGGGTCTCGCCTGTAGGCATCGTTTTATTTGGTTCATCTTAATGGAAGCCTAACTGCATTACAAATATTAGGAACGTGTCGCACAAGAGGCAACGAACGCTTCCGGTGGCCTGTTTGTTGATGAAATGCAAGGGGTTGGGTTTTTTACAAAAATAAAAATTGCCGACAGAGGTGCATTGAATTAACCGATTTTCAGTACTGTTTTTAGTAGAGCTTGATGACGTTCAGCCACGCCACCTCGACTGTCTTCTAAAGTTTCGTTTTGTTGGCAGGCTAATTGTCCCCCGGGCTAATTGGGACGGTCTCGCTATCAGCCTGTGGAGCGATCCACTCGTGCAACAAGCGGGTGTAGTTTGTTTGGCGTGCTTTGAAAGTTAATTAGGGATATAACTTCTTCCGTGTGGTTCCACGATATTATGTAAACGTTGTTTTTTACTTTACCTGCTGGAAAGTTAACCCTACAGGCAATGCTCTCATTTAGGATGTCTCAGTACCAGAACGCTGGGGTCTAGTCCCAGGCGCTAACAAAGAAGCGCCCGCTTTGTTGGCGCTGGATAACGTTCTCAGGTTCTCAGAATTGCTCGGTCGATTTACGATTTGGTGGCCGTTGTTTGCAAAAGAAATTGTCATTTCGTTGAAAAAAACGACGCGACCCAGTCGTTGGATGTCGATTAAATTAATTTTATTTCAACAAATTTGTACATATCTGCACTTTGTCTGAGTGATATTTTCACTGAGGTCAGGAATTCTTTTGCCACGGCTTGTCTGGCTACCAGAGCGTCTCGCGGAGCCGCCTCCTGGCGGTCCTGCTGCAGCCAGGGAAATTGCTTGAAACTGTCAACTACGTTGAAAGGTTGAAGGGGTTGGCTGTGGCCTACGTCGTCAACGCCGCGTCTTGGGCCGACCTAAAATAAGATCGCCATTTAGTTCACAATCTTGTGGGAGGTGACTGTGATTCGACTCGGAAGCAGGTTCGGAAGTGGTTTTCTTTTTCCATCTCTAAATGAGAAAAAGCCTATAATTGCAGAAATTGTGCCACAAATTAAGTTTTCATTTGCATCCAGGTTTCCTCTCACTTCCACTGGACAAACTTACACGCGATATTAATTCATATCTTGTAATTTGCAGAAGATCTAACACTACCTGAAAGCACCCCTGCGAAAATACTTGACAGATACCACTGATAGATAATAATAATAAATTGGGTTTTTCACATGTACATGATATCAATCATTAAAAATTATCATCAAATTAAAAACAATATTAAACCGGGATCTTTTTTTCATAAAATTCAAAAGAGCCGAGTAAGCAAAGACCATGTGTTGAACGCTGCCCGAGCGCGTGCCGAATTCCAAATCTTTTTTGGCTTTTTTTTAGGGTACGTACCCAAGATATTTGAACTTATCACAAAATGTGATGCAAAAATATTTCAGAAAAACCGAACGGATTTTCATACAAAGTGTCCGCTATCATAGTGATCTTGCATCGATATTTCTTCCGCGGGGTTCATTATTACCTCCGGTAACTGCAACCAGTGCGCATAATTTTCCGCGGCGCACGTCTGCTTGGCCATCAGAGAATAAATGGTTTTCTTTGCATTTCGAAAGACTTTGTCATCTCGGTGCATTAGAGATTGTCAAACTATGCAGAGCTGTATCTCACTCGTGGGCAGCGACTAACTTTACAGCAGTTTCTTCCTCTAATTTTCTGCGCTTCATGGTATTCACGTTCCCTAGGCTCGGGTATCGACTTTAAATTCCGTTGATACGCAGGGCCTCGGCTGCGGCCATCGACTTCAAGAGCTTTTCCTGGTTGACATTCACTTACCCCGCGGTACATAAAGTCGACCAGCGCTACGATATTCCACAATCACGGGTTCTGATCATGAAGCTCGTTGATGGTGTCCTTAGAAGCGTCATATATGATAAACCAGGTCTTCCACCACCCGTTTGGCCATCCCACACACGCTTTCTTTTGCAGTAGTTAGGAATGCTGAGGGTTTTTGCTTGTTGGAGAGAGCCAGTGCTCGGTGCGGCAGAGAAATGTTGGTCAGTGTTAGCATGAAAGTAGTTCAAGAACTAGTTCAAATAGTTCCGTCACCTGTCAAAGGATTTTCTCGATAAATAATGACATAGAATGCAGAAAAACTGAATTAAATATGCATAGTTTAACAGAACTGAGTAAAGTTAGGTTTAAGTATGACATCAAAGTTGACGTATCACGTATTAATCCAGCACTCGCCCACGCTAGGTAAAACGTAAAATAACATATAAAAATCAATAAAATATATCCTGATACTACAAAAGAACTAAATTATACTCGAACAACTATGGAAAACTGAATCGACAGCTTGAGCACAATTACAAGAACCTCCACGCGATGATTTTAGTAGAGCGTCCTTCAGAATTACCACGCAATAGAAGTTACTGCTTAGACCACCTCCCGTGCAGGTCTAAGCAGAGTTAAATTTGCACCCAAGGTATAGTGAGAATTAGCGTACGAGAATCGACATTTGGTTTAGATCTCGTTAATTCTGCTTAAAACCTGTACGTGACTTGGCCCCCCCGGCGTGTGGGGCACTGTAAGCTCCTAACTGTTCCTGGCGGATGGCTGGTCCCATACCTCTGCGTGGCTTCACTCTGTGTGGCTCGAAAGTCTCTTTGCTGCCACTCTTTAGGTAGGGAAGCCATGTGCCTGCCATTTTCGTAATTATCCTCGGTCTTGAGTTGCCAGGGATTACGAACTTCCTCTTGCTGCATTTTCTTCTTCGTCTGACTCCCTCGTTCAAGTATTCTCTTCCATTTAGCACTCCTTGCTGTTTTTATTTCACACATCGTACATCCGGGATGTGTACTGTGATTTTCATGTTTGCCTCTTGGAAGATGTCATTAATCACTCGCTCAGCCATAATCTCAGCTTAGTCTATCTAGTCCGCATCTTATCTTTGGTATTGCTAGTTTATCTATTTTTAGCTCGATGCAACGCTGCTTTAGTAACATCAACGCTTGCGTAAAGCTGACAACACAAGGCGTATCTTTCGAGTTTGCTTGATAAGGTAGGGCTTTGGTTATCAGGTAGAACAGATTCTATTGCAGACAGTTTTTTCAGCTACTTCTCCCACTCCCTTGTTTTGATAAATTAGTTTTTCAACTCCACCGTATCTTGGCTACTGGCTACTAATGACTTTTGCGCAGCCATTCCTTTAGCCATAAGCATATCCGCTGAACACAGTTCTCTAATGCGTAGTCATCTTCTAGCTCATCTAGTGGGAGCGCCGTCCTCACGGGCTCGTTAAAACTACGTTGGCGACAAGACAGGCGCTCGTGGCGGTCAGATCGGACTCGAGCTTGCAGTTGGAGCAGGCAAAGACACAGAACCAATGTGGAACGCACGGGTTTCGATTCCGAGCTGACGGGCGTAGTCGTCTCTGTAGTATAAATAGTGCTTCACTTTCTTGCCAAGGGCTGGGACAGGCAATATTTTCCAGGATTTATATTCTTTGAAGGAGCTCATAGCCGGTCTAAATGTGTCAACAGCAAGGGTCTTACATAAAATCCTCCATTTCTAAAAGAGCGCTTCCGTGGCGTCTGGTAAACTCAGCTCGACGATGACAGTAATATTTGTGTAGACTTGATGGAGCCTGGCCTGTATATTTACCCTGGTATTTTCAAAGCAATATTTCTTACCTGGAGACTTTTTACTATACACGTGCTATCCATTGTGCGTGCATTTCTAGCACCCGATTAAAGCGTGCTATACTAGAAAAGTACCGAGGCTGTATTTCAGAGATTTCTGCAATTTGGGGGAATGATATGAAACGATCGTGCAGCGATGCAACAGCCACTAGACGAACTGTTCCTCGCCCTCGTTGGCACGCATGTTCGCGAGCAGTTAGAGCGTGCGTAAAAGCGGCCAGAGGGCGCAACGTTTGAGCCACTGCTCGGTGATGGTGGCGCGATTGCCGTTGCAAGCACTGCCGGAAGTCCCCGCTAATTAACACAACCTTGCCACCCATTATGTCACACACCGTGCGGTGGATGGCGTTCAGCGCCATCGACGGTGCCATGGGTGCTTCGTCCAAGATAATAGCCTTGGCCGTTCTCAATGCACCGCCTTCAGCGGAATTTAGCTAGTACTGTTTTCCACGATGGGCAGAGGTAGCCGAAATCAACAGTGGCAAGTCCTCCCACCTATCAACAGTGTTGCCGCGATGCTCGGATCACCTCGGGCTCACAACACTGATCAGGGTGGCGTAGAGGAAAATCTTTCCACTGCCCCCTAGACCGTCCAGATAGCAACATCACTGCTCAGCCTCTGGGTTGTCGACAGCTGACACGACTGCGTCAAGTGCTTCTCGCTGACGTCTGCTAAGGAGTGTCACATTTCTCTCAGCTTCAGCCATTTCGGCAGCCCATTATATTGGGCTGTGCTGCCCATTATATTTAGAATGCATTCAACTCCTGCAGCCGCATGTTTGTGTTTAACATACTCAATTTAATATTACGATCAGGAGAAAACTCTATTGCATCTTTTCCATATGTTAAAACAAACAATTTCCTTCCTCATGTCTGCTACTACTTGGCTCTCAAAGCCGACAAAAGTTGCTTGGCAAAAGGTTCGGTCTGCTTCTGCTTTGTGATTGTTGATTTAATACCTCCAGATCTTGCACAGCTTCGACAATTTTGTCGACTGGTAGGAGAGGCAAAGCGATGACCTTTTTCACAAAATGTCTGGCATCTACAACATTGGCATTGGCAACAACATATTGCTGTAATATGGTGCCACGCCTGTTAGCTGGCGTTTGCGCCAGGTTGGATGCCCGTAGTGGAAGAAGCAGTCGTGGATTTCTTCTGCCGGAGAAGCTACCGTCAGGGAATTGCGAAATGCCCCTTGAGAGTCGCAGAAAATCCTGGCAAACTCGGTTCTATGATCGCTAGCTTCTTGCTTTTTCCTGATCATAGAAGCTGGATAACGACTGAAAACGCTTCAAGTTGCACTGAAGTCATATCTTTTATTTCTTATCATTTACCGTCACAGTCTCGGTGGCTGATTGGAAAAGTTGCTTCTCTCTGACTCACTCCAGACTCGAATCCTGTACACTCCGCTCTACGTTAGCAAAAATTAGCATTAGATTTTGCATCAATGCGAGAAGAATTGCAGCACGTTGCTTGGGATAGTGTTGTGCACCGTGATATCGTAGCAGCGTTTTTGCCAAATATTTATGTGATAGTACCATTCAAACCACTCCTGCCGATGAAAGTCCGCCGTCTTTGCAACGATGGATATCTGACGGAACAGTTGCTACAAGGCACTGCAAAGTCGCGGCAGCCTAGAAACTAACATCTTTTGTCGCGGCGCTGTGAACGGTAGGGTTCGCTTCGCTGATGGTGCTTGAGAAGCGAAGCGACCAGCGGCACGGCCCGTTGGCACAATGCACGGACATGTTTCTAGGTGGCGTGGTCTATGAAAGCCAGCGACTCGCTGCAGCTAGGCTCGGTCTCTCCGATTCTCTCAAATGGTAATCATCAGCCTGTGCCAAGGCTTTGGTTCAACCCCTCGCTGCCACGACATTTAAGTTTTGTTTTATGTCTAATGCGTCGTCTTATTTTGGCTGCAAATGATATATTTTTAAGCTCGTCAGGTTTTCAAATCGTAATTTCACTGGGTTATTTTATACGAGAACGGTTGCGCTTGCGCAAACTCTTAGTTTCCCGCGTTGTCCTGTGGCAGTCGCTCCTTCTTCATCGACAATGTATCATGGCGGACGGTGAGATTCAGCGCGGCAGATTCAGTCTGGCCGTCAGGATTCTGCAACGCATGAGTGATCAATTGTACCATTTCAAGTGTGCGGGAGGAAATGCAAAGGTTTATGGCGAAGAAAACAGCGAAATTTGGATCTGTTCAGAATGCTTTGGTGTATGGGTGTAGAGTGGGTGTTCGAATGGGTGTAGAGTCTCAATGCAACTGTAAAGGTTGGGTTTTCGGACCTCATACTCCTCGCAATCGACGAAATCTTCTAAATCTTTAATAAGACATTTGAAGACTGCCGCGTCCCAATCTATGGGAAATTCGTCCCAAGAAATTTAACAATGACGCTTCTGGCCTCATGTGCGGTCAGCCAGATTCAATAAATGGCCCGCCTGTAAAAGCGCTTAGCCCGACACCTAGGAGCTTGCTAGCCCGTGGAGTTCTCTAAGATGGCAGTTCCTCGACAACAACTTGTTGTCGACTATTCGTTTTGTTGTCTTGCTCTTATTGCATACATATGCTATTTGCAATAACTCTGGAGAAATTTTCTTTTGTGGCCTGTGCCGCCGTCATCTTGCTATGGCACGTATTCAAAGTAATGAAAACACGATTTATACATGATCTCACACCTAAGTACATATGTAGAAGGTGTATGACTCAGGAAATCTCTTTGGCACATTTTTATATGCGTATTTGCCGCATGCTGTTTCCCAGGCTCTATGATTTGGTAATATTTCCACCAGCGCGACATGGACGTCTTATCTTCTGTTAATTTCCTGTGGCAACACGAGAAATGGTGGCGGATTATTATTCATGCTTCAAGACGCCATAAAGTTGGCCCTGATTTGCTTCCCCCAAAGCATTGCCCCGACTGGCAAGTCTCAAATCACGTGACTGGGTGAAAGATAGTTAAACCACTCATTTAATATCACACATTGAAATATTAGCTCTCATATCCAAGCTATAACAGAAATATATTCTGGTTCTTTTTTGGTCGAGAAGATTTAGCAAAATACTTCTAGTTTTGCCAGGATACAGTTTAGTCCTACTTTTTTGCTGGGTAACCGATCATGTGGACATTCGGGTAAATAAACTGGCTAATCGAAAACTCCTTTAGTTCATTGCAGCTGGTGGTGTTTAACATTGTAGACAGAACTTCAACGACTGAGAAGCGAAGCGACCAGCGGCACGGCCCGTTGGCACAATGCACGGACATGTTTCTAGGTGGCGTGGTCTATGAAAGCCAGCGACTCGCTGCAGCTAGGCTCGGTCTCTCCGATTCTCTCAAATGGTAATCATCAGCCTGTGCCAAGGCTTTGGTTCAACCCCTCGCTGCCACGACATTTAAGTTTTGTTTTATGTCTAATGCGTCGTCTTATTTTGGCTGCAAATGATATATTTTTAAGCTCGTCAGGTTTTTAAATCGTCATTTCACTGGGTTATTTTACACGAGAACGGTTGCGCTTGCGCAAACTCTTAGTTTCCCGCGTTGTCCTGTGGCAGTCGCTCCTTCTTCATCGACAATGTTATTTATTTTATTATTTTGACATCTATTTATTTATTCTCAAGTGTCAATACATAAAGTAATGTGGGTAATTGTGTGTGTGTGTGTGGAAATTATACAATTCACCTAGAATGCTTACAAAATAATAATAAATCAAAACAGAGAGATGGCATCAGAAGAGTTTCAGATTTTGTCGGCAATGGTTTGTGTGTACATAAGACTTTTGATTGCATATTTCTTGAAATTGGTAATCTTCTCTAATGTCTTCCGTGTTTTGGTGAAAAACTTTCGGACCAATGTAGTCTGCTTTTCTTTGGTCAATGGAACTTACTTTTGTTGGCAATTTTATTTTATTTTATTTCAGTGCTTGCCTTAAGCTCCTCGCTTGTTCTTCTGACATTCGAGGCGAGGTTTCCATCCCAACTATTCTCTCTCTCTCTCGGGTCGTTTCGCAAACCTGTCGATTCCTGATCCCAGTTCAAATCAGAAACAATTTTAACATTAGATCCACATTTTTAATTGAAATTTTCTGCCGGCATACAGGAACAAGTTTATCGTGCTGCAGTTTGTCTCCAATTGCTTTGAAATATATGAGATTTACAACAAACAACTGGATGTAATTTAGTACAACAGAGTGGATTGTCCACTGCGTCTCGAGACTTGAAGTGGTCCATCAGATCGACGTAGCTCTAGAGTTGGTAGAGCAGGCGACTGCCGTGAGCCTCGTTCGGGTGCTAGAAGATGTTGGTCATCGCCTTCAAGTGACAGAAGAACCGTGACAACATCTAGAGTTAACAGGCAGCCTGGGTTTCAAGAAGGCTACTTGTCTTGGGTTGGGCAATCCCAAAACCAAACTTGTCGGTACTCTGTGAAAACTAGGAAGGGTCATTCTTTCGTTACTGGTACAAGCTGGCAGTGCACCATCTTCCATGAAAGCCAGCAGACATTTTCTAGGATTAAATAAAGTGAACACTAACTACAAACATAGGGGTCAGTTTCTAAATTAAAACTGGGCAGTTTTTGCTTCTTGAACGCTATTCAAGAAGGAATCTGAACATGTTTGTCTTAAAATGTTGATACTCAATAAACAAATGCAGAGCGGACATTGGCCATAATAGCAGTTGTTTTTCCATGATCTGTTCGTGCACCGCCGAGTGGAGACTGCAGCACGCGGGACAATATGGCATCGGTAGTTTTAAACAAATCTAAAACAATCGAGAGTTGAACTGCAGCCTCCGTTTGCAGCTACATTGACAGATACATTGACAGAGACAAAGATATCTTCGTGTTTGCATTGACCACGGATCTCGGCCTCTGAAATTGGCAACGGGCAATTTTCTATCGCACTCTCTTCTCAACTCGACTGTTAAACCACTGCCATCCTGATAATTCCCTTCAACTAGCTACCTAGCGGACCGCTCACTTTCTCTGGCTTGCCGCTCATAGTCGGGGCTTTCGTTGGCTTCTTGATTTTAAATAAATAAATAAATAAATTCTTTATTTGTCATTAGATTCTATACATAGAATATGGACAATTGTCAACTTATTACTACACTTATTTTGTGATGTCAACATTGTGTGTCATTGTGTTTTAGTATAGTACTTAGTTTTAATTCTTAAAAATAGTCTGTACGTTCTGCTGCATAGGTATACCTACAGTATGAGAACTTTTTGACTTAAATAAAAAATAAATAAATAAATAAAAATATTAACATTTTATTTTGCCTTTCTCTTTAAAAAATCTGTACTTGAATAAAAACAGTTTTCAATAAAATATGCCTTCAGGAAGCCTTTAAAATTAGTCTTACTTTTCAATTCTTTAAAATCTTTAGGCAAGCAATTAAAAAATTTGTTTCCTGCATAGCTTGGTCTTTTTTTAAACAACTGAAGATGGTGGCTTTCTTCCCTCAGATGATCTCTATTTCTAGTATTATAATTCCTTTTTGTTTCCACCTCAATTTTAGACCATTCTAAGACATATATAATTGTACAGTACATGTATAAAGAAGACAACGTCATCATTTTAAAATATTTGAACAGAGGCTTTGTCGTATCTTTATAAAAAAAATCTCCGCGCGTGCCTGGCTCTCGCATCTCGGCCAGGTTCTTCTTGCTCTGCTCTCACAGTCTTGGGCAGAACATTTGTTTAATTCTTCTTTTAGCTTCTAGGAAGCTTCATGAAACTTGTTATTTCCGTTCTACTTGGGGCCTAACATTGTTATGTCACATGCACCGTTGTTTTCCCTCTCTTTGTGTATAAAAGATATAAAGCTCACAAGCAGCTGTCAATCGAGCCGCTATTAATATCGTGTGTTGACTTGACCGATATTTTCCCGCTGTAAAAGTTGGAGCCACATATCACAGTTCGCTATCACAGAGAGCCGCTTAGCAGATCCGTTCGAGCTGCTTCCGCAGGGCCGTGAGGGTCTCTTAGATAGCTTTCAAAGGATACGGTGAGTGCGATTTACTCGATTGCCTCCTGGTTGTCCATCTTGAAGACGGCCGGACGTGGTATGGCACCGACCTGGATTCAAACCCGTGATCACCTGGTTGTTGATTGGCAACCAAGTCTTGGTCGTCGCCTTCACGAGCTCTTATCAGAGAAATGAGTTTGATGGTCGCCTTGGCGTTTGAATCTCCTCTACCAGGGAATTCTTTTCTTGAGCATCAAGTACTTGTGTAATGGCAAGCGAATAATCTGCCCGAGTCTGTGCGGAAGTAATCCAAGCCATTGCTGCTTCTCTAGCGGTCGCCATCAAAATTATTTGTGGCTCTTCATGTTCCTTGCTGGATTGCATAGAGGATACCTGTGTATTTAACTTACAGCTAGTACCTGTTCAGTGCCGTAGGACTCATGAATCGAGGCGTTGATACAGCAGGCTTCCTCTTTCTCTTTTCCACACCCTCTTTCTGACGCTTTGGTCAATGCCAGTCTCTGTTAAGTTGTGTCATTTTTTTAAATACTTGCACTGGCATTCATCGTTCTAAGTAGCAGGCCTTTTTCATGAAGCTATGACAATAAAAATAAAAATTGATAAGACATTAAAGTACACTATTGTACAAACGTTATTATTGCTCCTTAACATCAATTACCAATTCATCAATCATTCTTTCTCCAACGCTCGAGGCTTTTTGTTTTTGTTTTCGCTAATCGTCCTCCAATTGTTTAAAGGCGATTTCTGCGTTGCTCTTCTTATTGCTACAGCGTAAGAAACTTCAATAAAGTTTTTTGGATTTCTTAGAAATTTTTCCATACAATCTATCGTCATTTTCTTGTCAGTATTTTCCTAATGCTGCTTGGCTCCTTTTTGGTTAGGGCAGAGTTTGACAAACGGGAGTGAAAATAACTTGCCATTGTACTGCAATTGACCAGTTTTGGATTTCATCAAATGTTTCCTCTGTTAAAACTGTACATGTTCATTGAATCTTCAGAAATAAGTTGTACCCAACCAAGTACCTAGCGGCACGGCCCGTTGGCACTATGTGCGGACATGTTTCTAGGTGGCATGGTCTATGAAAGCCAGCGACTCGCTGCAGCCGAGCTCAGTCTCTCCGATTCTCTCAACTAGTCAACATAGACCGTTGCCATGGCGTCGGTTGTTAGGCTACGCTTGGGATATTACTCGATGCCAAGACTGGTTCGTCAAGTCTAAATTCACTTCAAATTACGGACACTCTTCTTTTTTCGCTCGGTCGGCCGGCCGACTTGGCAGGAGCGCGGACACTTTACTCTGCTTGCGGTGGAACAATAGCGCAACGCGGTACGATCGGCGTTCATTGAGGTAGCATCGTCCTGACGTTGAACATCACGCTCTCAACTTTCGTTGACGCTATTTGCCTAACATTCCTGTGCCATGCAGACGATGGTTCAATATATATTTCGTACTTTACCGGTGTTCATTTATCTAGTTAATTTGAAGAAAAAAATCACCTAGCCTGTCTGATAGAAGAACTGCCACCTGGGACTTATCTTTGCTTCGCCGAATCGTTTTCTTTTTGATAAGTGACATCGGCTTTCGCCATTTGTTGGCTCTGCCTTACATTCCAGTGCCATATTGATTTTGGTTCTGTGAACATGTAGCGCTCTGGAATTAGAGTTCGTTAATACGTCTTCTTTTTATTCCATAGTGCGCCATTATTAGTTAATCGATTCTTTGTGTCGCGGATCGTGTCGAGGTTGCTTGAGATGGACTGGAATAGTTTCGGAACACGCTACCTGATCGCGCCACTGGCAAAAGTTCCCACCGAAAACCACACGATTGAAACAACCTTCTTTCAGTGATTGTTTTGATTTGCTTCTGGAAAAGATTTTCCGATATTATTGCTGTACAATTTTTTAACAGTAAAAACCAGCTTTTCTGCTCGGTTGTTAACATTATTTTAATTTTGTAATTTTGAAGTCGTTTTATTTCACCGATCTTTAGAAATCCTTCATGTTTTTAAATACCTCTTTGGCCATTAAGTCTAGAGACCGGTGGGCTCCTAGCAACCGAGTTTGTTTGGCTACTTTCGCCTTGGTGACACGCTAGTTTGGTGTAAGCTTTGAGATACGAGATTTCGACTGTTTTTAATTTCTGATTAAGTGCAATCTTCACTGCACTGTCCCACATTTTTTTAACCAGGCCTTCCTGACCATGGCAACTAAGAGACCGTTTTGCAATTAACATTTGTCAACTTACTTTCCTGCTTCTTCTGGAATTAATCGCCACCGGCTTGGGAGCTGGTTTCACAGAGCATCTTACAGCCATTGTGTAACGCTTCAACGTTCACATCGTAGAGGCGTTGAACGGCAGTGAGCAGTCGTTGTAGCAAAGCAGAGTATGGAGTCATTTCATGTTTCTGAACGAGTGGAACGCATCGGTTGTGAATCAGATTTCAGTAAAATATTAACTTATTCCAAATATTTTTGAAATGCTTCTTTGGATTTGTATTCCAGATTAGTTACAAATAACATTGGAAACGTCAGAGTTCCAGAAGATATTTATAATTCGTTCATAAGGAGTAGACAGAAATATGTTTTAATTTTATTTTTTGTTTATCGATCAACAATGAAGGCAAGTCTACAAGTGTTGATAAAATAAAATTAGAATAATTTGTACATGAAACAAGAACGATTAAAAACATGACTATATACAAACGTACGCTCAAGTTGAGACGTAACATGCAACGAGATATAACAGTGGGTAATTAATATAATTACAAGTTTTCTGTCTGGTCTGTCTGGTCATGGTCTTTAAGTTGTTGGTCTTGTTGGCGCATGCAAAGTGTGCGCCGGTAAATTTTTAAAATTTCGAATTTCGCGTCCGTGGCGGCGGAGACGGCAGAGAGGTCGGGTGCATCACGTCGCTTTCAAAGCTCTTGCTGGATACTTTAAAGAAAACAAATCAATTAGTATTTTTTTATTACTCAAACACGGCTTGCACACATTTACGCCAGGAAGTAAGATGCCCACATAGGTACAGATGTGCATGTATGTAATTGACTTACCGATGCGTTTGCAGCTCTGAACAGCATCGCAGAATGAACTGCCAGCACGGACAACGGCACACTCAACACCGGTGGTGGGTCTCAAACGTTACTGAACCAATCACTGCATTTAGATAAATTCTTCGTGGGTCTTTTGCTGTTAACTGATAGATACTTTGTGCAGTGCATCTACCAAGAAACAGTTTTTTTTTTTTTACTTTTTCTCAAGTAATTACTTGAAACTTGGCTTCGGTTAAGAGAAGGGCGCTTTTTTCTTTAGCCTGCTGACGGTGCGACATGAAAGACCTGAAACATGTTATGATATATATCTTAGGTGTAACTTCATAAATGAAAGATATGAAAATGAATTAATTTTAAACATTTTTCCAGACCTGGCCGGAAGGACAGAATTCTGTAACTTCTTTACTTAACAGTAAAATTCGGTCAAACTGTGTCAACTGACGTGCTAATGCTCAATGAAGCTAATTTTACCAAGCTTGCAAACTAGCTTGGTCTTGCTAAATTGCTGCGCGAGCTGCTGGACAATTGACGTAGTTCTCAGCTGGCACGGCCCGTTGGTACATGCACGGACATGTTTTTAGGATGCTTGGTCCATGGTTTATTCAGTACTACCAGGTTAGCTCATGCCGAGGTAGAGCTGTGATTGGTTGGAATTTCGTGACGTATATCGGAGACCTCGTTCTGCCGGGAAACGTGAATTCACTGCATTGTGGGCTGTCAAAAAACGACTAATGCGTTTGAAATGATTTCTATTCGCGTGTAGGTTACTACTTATTGTAATAACATGCCAAAGAGTGAGATGAATAATTATTATTTTAACTAAAATATTGTAAGAATCATTGGTTTGTGACAAAAATGACCATATTAATTCAAAGTCTTTTAGCTAGGAAGTGTGGGAGTGTAGAGGCAAGCAAAAGGGTAATCATTAAAAACTTCACTGATATTTATTTAAACTTATCTGATGGAAATAATATCATATTTGGAAGTTAAACAATACGGACAAATTCAGCAACATTTACATGAATAACCTCTCTTCCATCACAAAGAGATTCTCGAGTCTTGACAATTTTCCAACGATTCATTGGTTATCACTTATCACGCATTAAAAATACAAAGAAAATAATATACAGTCCACGTCTCTTCTATCACACCGATAATTTTCACAAATCAATCGAGTCCATAGCTCTATCCATCACAGCAGCTATCAAATATTATACTTCCATAGAATAATATGATAACATTTCACTCATGAAAACAGTATGGTACACAGCTATTTCCATCAAATCAAGATTCTTAAGTACCTTTGCATATGACTAATGAGTTATCAAATAGATACACAATAATATAGAATAGTAACATGGAAAAATGTTACAAACCATACTTATTGAGAAAACGTAAGCGGATAATAGTTTTTAATTTAACAAATGTTTTGATAGCAGCTTTATCCAGACTTGAGAACATGGCAGACAACTTGTCAGTGAGATTATTTACAACATTTCTTCCATTTACGAAAGATTCACCATGATGCTCCAAGAACAGCTGGTCCATTTCACTAACGTTAAGTCTCCACTCTGCACTCGGCTCGATGAGACCACCATACGACAGCTGTTAGATCCACAACGGGAGAGCATATGCATGATCTTTTCACAGCTTATAAGTATATCGTCCGAGTTCTGGATGTGTTGCTTTGTGTTTCTTGGCAACCCAACCCGCGATAGAAGTCAGACATAAGTCATACTGGAGAGCATTCAGAGGAGTTTGATGGTCATTCAGACCGCCGTTTGTCCGTAATTGAGAACAAGTGTTCTCTAACGCACCTTGATTAAGTCGATGTGTTAAAAGATATGTCATCCCAAATCTAGAAGATAAAAAGATTTTTCATAGACTTCGTTGACTTCACGATTCCTTTTTAGAATTGTTGCAAGGAAGTTTTGGTGCAAATACGCATTGTTTGCGCTGTGACACTGCGAAGACTTTGTCCAACGCATCAGATACCTTCTAGTGTTGGTCTGAAAGTTTGACTTTGTCTCGCTTCAACGACCGAATATCTGTCTTTAGCATGGATAGCTCTTTTCTCATAGCATTTAAATTATTTGATGATCTCAGTTTTCTTTCTAGATTTTCCACCTTCGATAGGTGTGGCTGCGATCAGTAAATTCGCGACTTGTCTTCTGCATGTCCGGCGCTGTTGCCGCTTCTCAACTTCAGCTACTCGAATCTGATCTTGTTCGGTCTCATTTCCCCGTAGGAGGAGAGACGGTAACGCGGTCCTTTTGAGAACCTACAACAAAAAGAATAGCATATTCTTGGATGAATGCTGCCCAACCCTCTTAATATAAAAAATAAATTGCCAATTGACAAATAAATATTATGGTAAATAATAAGTTACCAGCTGGAATATAAACTGGAAAATCGTAGGTATTCCCAGTTTAGTTATTTACCACATAAACAGTTAGAGTATCATACTTAAATATGGCATAAGAAGCAGCTACATCAAACTTCATGACAATTTGACAAATGTTGACAAACTTTCATCACTTAGGAAAGCAAATTTACTGTACTGTACAAACCTTGGGCTTGGTCTATAAACAGCAAGCGACTGTTGCTACCAGCAGGGGCTCGAACCCTGGACCCTTAGGTTAAAAGCCACTTCTAGTAGGGATGCAACCTGCTCTTCTCTATCTGCATGTCACGACAGAGTTTTTGATCGTCACAATCTTACTGTCGTTCCGGTCTTTTTACTGCCTTTCTCTCACTTCTCGATTCCATCTTAGAATGTCAAACCAACTAACAACCAAGCATGACAGCATTATAGCAGCCGAAAAGCTGAACAATGCATTCTACCTCCACGACATTGTTGATCCTTGCATGAATCCTTTTATGTCCGCACATCAGAGATTCCTGTTGCTTGCAACGGGCTGCACAATCTTTGGTAGTGCGAGGCAGAGTCGATGTAGTTTGAAGCGATCGCCATGCAGCCGTGGCGGGATGGGGGCCACGGCTAAATTAATTAAAAAAAAAGCTACCAGGCTCATTTTCTCCGCGTCTCTGAAGCAGTGAAAAAGCTACTCACCGTCGCCATGACGTCGATTCCTGGGCTTACTTGATCATTCTACATCACTTAAGTGCCAAGCCACACTTACCTATACTGGAAATGCATGGACCAGCCTGTCTACTCCAGGAGACTTGTTCGTCTTGAGTCTTGCTTTACAACAACATCGATGGCTGTGGGTAAACAAACATTTGCAGATCGTATTCATCGGATCTGTTCCTATAATTCTCTTTTACCAGCTTCGAGGCTTGTATTTTAACAAAGATGCTCGCAGTGAAACAAATTTTTGTGGTTAATTCATTCGCTTTTGTTGGACCTACTTGGTGACAGCATGGAAGCTTATGTTTGGCTGGCCAACAATGGTAATATTTGGTGATCTGAAGAGTTACTGCTTGAAAATCTTGCAATACGCTTTAATCATGACAATGTATTTCCTTGGTTGTTTTGTGTTTAGTGTTAAATGTTGAGTGCTATTTACTTTAATTATGGGCAGTATTTCTTAGCAGTCTCCCCTTCCAATGCGAACTCCGTTCTGTTTTATCAATCGCCTTAGTCTTATTAAATGCCATGAATGCAGCAGCCTCGTGTTCCTTCGGATTGTTACTGATATATGGATTGTATATTGTTATTTTGTTTCAATTTCTTATTACAAATGGTACATGCAAACAGCCTCGGATTTGTGAAGCTGCCCATTTGACGTCCGAGGCCTTCTATACGGATGAAAGTCTTGGTTCATCTTTCACATGCATGGGGTGATAACATATGGGCTGCTAAGGGAATAAAAACGGGACAACTTATTATGGCATGTCGTCTATTCGTACAAGTTTTTTTATTGTTGAACTTAACGTACTTATTGTTGGGTTTTAGCCAAACAAGCTAAGGCTTGTGTGGGCTTGTTTGTTGTAGCGTACCTAAGGTTTTAGTATCCGTGAATGTGTTATTACTTTCGTTAATGGCGCAGAGCCCCATCGCAGCGCTCTGTTAGTGGTGCCTGGCCAGGAGCTTCGAGAGCATCTTACACTGCGAACTCGACGCACGCGCTTTTTCCACTCAAAGATAGTCCCGACTGCAAACGGGGGATGTCGGGTTTTAGACTGTAAAAGGCAGTGAAAGTCGAAACGAGGAACATGGATTGAATGAATGAGATTGTACTATTATCTACTATTATACTTTATATATAAGGGCTCTAAATTAATTAGATACAAAGTTGAAAGTTCACTGTATTTATTAATAATATCTCACACGTACATACGATGACTATTCACTCAAGACTGCCCAGCCATTTTTGTCGTCTGCCGCTACAAATGTAAATGTGTTGAAAGCTTCTAGCGCTTCATCTTCTATTCGACTAAGCAGAATCGCGACCTTCTCCTCTACACTGTCCTTGTATGATTTTGTGGCCAGCATGTAAATATCAAATTTCTGCTTCCAGCGTTTCCAGTTCTCACTTACATTGCCAGTGAGCTTAAGCTCTATCGGCGGTCTGTGTGTGTGTTCGCCATCGAATTTTATTATCCGACGTTATTTCGGTGATCCTTCGGGATCTTCAAGATGTTTCAGTGACAACCACTTCTGACACCATGTACTATTCTTAAGGGCTCTAAATTAATTCGATACAAAGTTTATAGTTCACTGTATTTATTAATAATATCTCACACGTACATACGATGACTATTCACTCAAGACTGCCCAGCCATTCTGGTTGTTGCCAACCCCCTCTATCTGTTAATCCCTAGACCAGGGTTACCAACGTATCACAGGGATAGTCTAACTAGAGTCGCAGATTTCGAGTCTAGAAGACCGGCCTATACTAAAATCAACTGGATTACTACTGGATTCTTCTATGGGTAACATTTGATATTCTCTAAATGTTGCTACGTTGTGGTTTACTTTCGGTAAATGAGCCGAGTCGACATTCACAGGACCTAGTCGTGTACGCATCACATTATAGTTGCAAAGGATTGGTTTACGACCGTTTTCCACGATGCTCTTTCCGGAAATCTGACAGATGGCTGAAATACCAGGAGGCGCTGTTACATTCATTTGGCTTGATCTCATCTTCCGGTGAGTCTTTCTCGACGCTGAAACTGCTGGAACTATCGTCGCTCGAGTCGCAACAGTTCTCGACATGTTGGCGCTCGTTTCATCGTACGTGTTTGAACAACAAACCTCTTCCATCGCAAGTGTCACCTGTACTTGGGCCAATCTTTCTTGCAGCCTCCCCTGAGCGTATCCAGCTTGCCGTGCTGCCAAACACATTTTTTACAATACTTTACCTGAGAGCTGATCGAGTTATCACACACAATTTTCACTCCCTTAGCATTACTGATAACGGTAATATTGGATCTCAGCCGTATTTTTGAAGTGCCTCCCTTGCTGTTGCCTTTAATCCCAACCTCATGCTCCCCATGCCGTCCAAGTTATAGCACTGGCGGGTCGGCCATTTGTGACGCATGCAGTAGTTCTTCGCTGGCATAAGCCACCATCTCTCCGGGAGCCTGAGCCATGTTGATGCAAGCTTCATGAAATGTTTTAAGGTTGACATGTCGTTGAACTCAGCCACTGAAGGACAAAAGTCTCGACTTTTAGTCTCGTCCTGTTTTAGCAGTTGAGTGACGGATTCCTTGCATCGCATGTGAGAAACAGATTCTTGCTCGATTAATCTTGTCTGTGGTTGGTGATTTTGTTGTTTCCTTGTCCTGGTCTCACCAGAGGCGGTTGAGATGGCAGAATTCTTTTTAATCTCGATTAATTACATCTGCAAAGACGGCAATTTTATCTGCAGCAAACTAAATTGTTTCCTTACATTTTCGTTTCAATTGTTATGCTTCTCTATCTTCAGTGTCATCTCTTTTATCCAGACCACATGCCAAAATAAAAACAAATGTCATTACTTCCAGGGGCTTATGGGCTGCCTGTCCAACTGCATGCCGTGGTAGCAAAGTTTGTTAATAATTACCAAACATTGGCCCTGCCATGCGATTTCCTCGAAGCCCGGCATTAGATGTAAAGTCACAAACTTGGTGAAAATTAACTGTTTTTTTGCCCAAAGCAGTATATTTTTTAATGTTATGTTAATAGAAAAAGCTGCAATAATGAATGTAAACGTACTCGGTATCCACATGCATTGCAATCACGTCAGAATTGCCTTAGGGACGGATTCTACCCGTCTCTTTATTTAAGCACCGTCCAAGAAAATCCAAGTTTCGTCTACAAATATTGGGACTAGTGGTACACCTGATTTTTCGCTGTCAAAAAAGTGTTTGGCTTTCAGAAAGGTGAAGACTTTTTGTTGGATGTTACGCTTCAAAGGTGCTCCGTCGGTCGTCGAATCGAAAACGATGAAATTGTTTTGTTGTCAGCAGGCCGTGATGGAACAGTTTCTCTTCGAAAAGCTGATATTACCTTGTGACATATTCACTGGCTCTCCAGTTGGTTCTGAGCCGAGCTCAATTTTAACTAGTCTTGGTCTGCGTCCTCGCCGGGAACCTGGCGGGTAAAGACTGACCGGTTCAACCCTCTCCAATGAAGATGATGACAGACATTCAAATTACGATAGCGTCCTGTGGAAATAGACTTGAGCGTTCTTCTCTGAAACTGGGCTCCTGGAATAAAGGGTATTTGTTCCCCCTCCAAGAATTACGATTCTCGATCACGATGAGGTGAAAAGATGTGATGATTGCGTTTTAAGGCCACCCGGAGGCTAGAATTAGAACATTTTTTGTTTTTTTAAATTTATTTATAAATTACTTTAATATCTTAGGATTGTTATTAACTAACCACGGATCGAATATATTGATTATTGTGTCCACAAAAAGTTATTTGGTTTTTCCGTGTGTGACTGTTTTCTGCTCAAAACCCATCGCGTAATATCGCGTTATCTCAGTTCGACGTTTTTACATTTTTGAAACATTTATCTCGGGACTTCCCTGCTGAAAATTCTTAGCAAGATCTTGCAAGATCTTGCAAGATCTTGGCAAGATCTTGGTAAGATGCAAGATCTTGCCAATTTCTTGGCAATTTCTTGAAAACATTTAAGATTTTTCCCTTCAGACAAGATTTTTTCAAGATCTTGGTAAGAAATTGACAAGATCTTGACACGGTCCCGTGGGATCTTACATGGCTGCAAGATTTTTGGAATCTTGGCAAGGAAACGATATCTTGGCAAGTTCTTAGCAAGTTCTTGAAATAATTTTTTGTGTTGCGATTCTTGAAAGATCTTGCACGCAGAATTCTGCGTTTCCGACTTTAAAGTCTTCTAAAATAATAATTGATAACTGCAAGATCTTGCTCGGTGCGAAAACGCACTCGTGAATGGAGAGCACACAAATGAGATTAATGTTTGTCTTGTTGAATGCTCTGGTTCTGGATCTGATCCCTCTGATTCTGAGTTTCTGGACAACTGGACCATGATCCAGTTGTAACTTTTTCTGCGTAAAGGTTTACAACGTCATTATACTTAGGGGTCGTTGTGACAACAATACTTCGTAAAACTGTGAAATTTAACGACGCATTGTTTCTATAACCTCTCTCCGGTACAGAACTGTGTGTGATGGTCACTCATATAATACCCAGCGCGTGTTGCTTGACTTCGGTGTTCTCACGAGGACCGGTGTTTCCAACATGCCAAATCGTTCGGTGATAAGCTGAATGTCGGTTTAATGTGAATATATGATGCGATTCTCCATTCGGGCTCTATGGTATTGCAATATATCTATTTTTCATTCTAAATGATAAATACTCATGCTAAGTTTTGTTTAGTAGGTATGTGGCAATTGTTGGACTGGGACCGAATTTTGGCCTTTCAACTGATATTTAATATTTCTACTAATAAATTTACATTTTATTATTTTCTCACAGAGTCGTACATTTTGTACCACAAGATGCACATTATTGTAAATGTTTAATTATATTTATTTCAATCCGAGGATTCTACGGAATTATTTGAAACTCCACAGGAATTTTGCATTGCATTCAGCAATGCACGACCTTTTCAATCCTAAGTTACAATAAACACCATCATCATCCACTGATTAACCGACGTCTTTAGGCCGCTGACAACGATGGCTGTTTGCAAAATAGTGCGTCGTTGAACACTTTGATCAATCAACTGTGTTATTATGCAACTATAGCAAATATCACGGAAGGTATTGTTCTCAAAAATGCCTCGTGTGCTTTTCTCTACGTGGATGAGAGCTTTATCAAACATTGGTGCTGGGCCCTATGTGATTTCCGAAGAATTAAACTCCCAAATTCGAAGAATTGGCTTGATGTACAAGCGTACTTTCTTCTGTGTTTTCGACCAACGAAGACTTTCGAATTCACAAGTAAGTACGAAACAAACTTATAGTCAATACGGTACATACATTTACTTTGTAGACTTTGCACTCAAGATTTTCTTTTGGCGAACCTATACAATATTGGTTATTTTGTGTATACGTTTCGCTGTTATGCAAGTTGTTATTTTGGTAAGAACAAAAAATACCCTCGATTATCTCTGAAAACGCTCTTATAATCACAGTGAATTTACTGTGTTTTTTCATTCACAGTGAATCTCAGGTATAAACAAAACAAATGACTGGATTCCAATTTAACGCTCGGCTATAATAATTGTCATTTTATAATCATAACATGGTCATTGGTGATAGGTGACATGTGTGTGAAACATTCGGCTGACAAATAGTGGCGCGATGGACCAATACCTTGTTATAGTTCTTTCATTTATCTCAACAGCAATTCTTTACTTTTCTGTCAAGAGAAAAAATGTGCTGATGCTGAAATGTAGTGCGTCTACTCAAGTTGAACTCATACTCGAGTTGCTGTTGCAGATAAGAAAACTAGACTCCAACGACTCATTCTTTATTAGCCGGGCTATATATGCATTTTAGCAGACTTGCAAAATGATACTCGTAGCGAGCAGCGTTCCTCAGTATGAACTAGATTTCGACTGGTGGAGATGTGTCGCGTCGCGTCGCGTTGCTTTGTTTAGTCTCTAATTGCACAAATTATTTGTCTTTTTCGGCAATGTGATTGTTAGAAATAGGAAGTCATTTTTACCGTCTGCACTGTGGCATTTTTTGTCTTCGGGGTTTGAAGTTAATAGGGGAGACCTTTCAATTGATTTGTTTCGTGTAATTTGAAGGTACGCATCACTGTTACATTCAAACGCATCACTTCTTGAATATCGTTTGTCTAGAAGCAAATTGGAAACATCACCTTATCAACATGCTTCCTACTTTTTCAGTCTTGGAGCTCAAAACGTTGCTGCGTTCATCAGTACTGAATTGGAAGACAGATGCTCCACTTTATTCCCTGACAAGCTGCCCTTGTCCACAGTAGAAGCAGCTATATCGCTTGAAGATGGCGTTGCGATGTCAACGGACAATTTCACAACTCTTGGTAAGTTTGCTAGGATGCAACTACAATAATCAATTAATTTTCAGTAACCTATGGTGGCATTTATTGATCAGGAGGTGCTAGTACAAATGATGCTTGTTTCCATGTGTTTAAAACCGCAAATTTTTTATTGCAGTGCTGTGAATCTCTCCTGGCTGGTGGCAACAACCTCTGAGATTCCATGCCCATGGTGTGATGTCCCAACTTATTTCTGCCCTCCATTCCAAGCTCCATTGGAAGAAAAATGATTATGGTAAGTTAATTTGAATTTTCCTCCAAAATCTATGTTCGTACTATCTATTTAAATAGCATTTGTTAACATATGCGATTTCTTAGACGCAAATTTTTTCACGTAATATACAAGTACTCCAAAAAACTACTTGGTGGGCCCCTTTAACTGCTTTACCAACATTTTGTAACCTTTGCTAGTTGCTTTCTCAAGGTAAAATGTTTGATGGATTTGACAGGATAAACAAAATATCAAGAAGAAATTATATATTTCCCAATGATTCCTTGAATCAAAATAGTTCGATAATTATTCCAGCTAAATGAGGCTTTTTGAATAAAAAATCCCAAAACCACAAAAAATGGCATATCTAAATCCATTTACTTACCACCTCTGTTATTATTCTGTGATAGTACAACAAAAACAAATTTGTTTACTCTGTAAAATCAGTGATTCATTGAAAAAAAAGTATATCACAGATTTAAAAAATTTAGAAAACAGATGCTCTTATTTATTTGTTTTGGCTGTTATTTGTCTGGCGACAAAGCTTTTACACATTTACTTTTTTTTTTACAGATACAGTAAGACATCCTAATTGACAGAGGGTGCACTGCACTTCCTGGCCGGCTGTTCCTCTCTTCTCTTCATGTTCATTAAGTACCTTGTTTGAATTTTGTGCTGATTTAGGTTATTATTTTTGCATACTTATTATATTTCTCAATCAAGAGTTTCTTACAGGGTTCTTTTTTACCATTTTTATCTTAATATTGTTTAAAATATTTATTGTTATATGAGGCATTCATGATTTTTATTTGCCAAGTTTTAAAGTATTTTATTTTTATTTTTGGGAACACCTATATAGGTATACTGAATTGCATTCATACAATTCTTATACTATATTTTTCAATTAATAGAGCTTTGATTCTATTTGACAATTTTTTTCTTAATTTTGTTTCATGTTTACATCCTACAAAAGATAGGGCATTGATAGTTTGTATTCGCAGATTTTCAATTCTTATTTGATTTTTGTTTGTTTTGTTTTGAAGCTGTTTTGAAGTTGTTGGAAAGAAGAAAGTATATCTAAACTGCAATTTCTGTAATTTGTTATACAGTGCATACAGTTTTGCAATTTTAAAATAAATTTGGTAGCATCTCTAATATGCATTCATTTTTTTGTAAACCTACTTTGCCTTTCCGTGCCATTTTACAGTGAATCTTAGGAAATCTTGCAAGATATTCAAACAAGATCTTATCAGATCGTAGTAAGATTTCATGAGATCGTGGCAAGATCTTATAAGAACTTGGTAAGATCCTAAACAATCGTGGCAAGTTCTTGGCAAGATCTTACAAGATCTTATAAGAACTTGGCAAGATCTTAAACAATCGTGGCAAGTTCTTGGCAAGATCTTACAAGATCTTGATTCAAGATCTTGCAAGATCTTATAAGATCTTGCAAGATCTTGTAAGATCTTGCAAGATCTTGTAAGATCTTGACTCAAGATCTTGCAAGATCTTATAAGATCTTGCAAGATCTTGTCACAAGATCTTGCAAGTTTTTCTTGACAAGATCTTGGTAAGATCTTACAAGATCTTACGTAAGATTTTTCAGCAGGGTTACTCTATGGATCAGTTTGACAATTTTACAGCTTGTTCATTGATAGTAGACTTGAGTTTTAACATGGACTTTTTGGGTTTTTCTTTTTTTTTTGTTTGTGTGATTTTTTTAAGCCAAATATTTTTGGTTTTTCTTGTAAAATGGTAAAATTGAAGTAAAACAATAAAAATAAATATTTTGAAAAAATCTCGTGTCGATTTAAAGAGAATAGTCCCAGGAATGTTCCTAATTTATTTAAGCTAATATGGTTCAGCCACTAGTCAGGAAAATAAACCTAAAAATGGTCAAATTAACATTGTTACCATACAAGCTACGGCCAGCCTCCGGGTGGCGACTAACTGCATATTTCGTGGAGGGAGCAAAAATTGTATCAATGAGACGAATTCTTGGACAGCGCCACTTACCGAACCGTGGCTGTCGGTCGTGGATTCGGGATTGCCGATGACCAGAATGTGGGCGTGCGGGAAAGATCCTCTCTTTAAGCACTCGATCACGTGGAAGTGAGCCATGGGCACGTCCAGCACGTGTCTCTTTGTCAGATCAATCATGAGTTCCTCGAGTTAAACACTCAGGCAGGCGGTGAGATCGGTTCGGTTCTCGGCCCACGCCGCAAGGCTCGCCTGAATCTCGGCTGAAGACGTCAGTTTCGCATTCGAGGATCAATGCAGTACTATTCAATTCAATTCAATTCAATTCAATTCAATGTTTCTATTTTTCATTTATTTTTACAGAATACTCGTGATGTTTAAGAAAAACAATGAGCATGAAAAAAGTCAAGAACAGACACTTATTACAATTAGACTGCGATAAAAACATCCCGCAACGTTTAGGCTATGACGTGAGAGCTGCCTTTTAATAAAGAAGCTGGCTTTTCAAGAACGATGTCTGTGGTCGTAACTGGCTCGAGTAGATTCTTCCTCTTTCTTAAAATACACTTTATTAGTTTGCTCATTGCACATTGATAATGTGTCTATTGTTCGAAAATATATATTACTTGCACACGCCATCACTTAAATTTACTATCAGTTGAACATGCTACCAGCTGAAAACGCTACAGTTGTGTTAGCCTAACCTTGCCACAGCCTGGTGGACTCTGACTACAGTTGTGTTAGCCTAACCTTGCCACAGCCTGGTGGACTCTGACTACAGTTGTGTTAGCCTTACCTTGCCACAGCCTGGTGGACTCTGACTACAGTTGTGTTAGCCTTACCTTGCCACCGCCTGGTGGACTCTGACTACAGTTGTGTTAGCCTAACCTTGCCACAGCCTGGTGGACTCTGACTACAGTTGTGTTAGCCTCACCTTGCCACAGCCTGGTGGACTCTGACTACAGTTGTGTTAGCCTAACCTTGCCACAGCCTGGTGGACTATGACTACAGTTGTGTCAGCCTAACCTTGCCACAGCCTGGTGGACTCTGACTACAGTTGTGTTAGCCTAACCTTGCCACAGCCTGGTGGACTCTGACTACAGTTGTGTTAGCCTAACCTTGCCACAGCCTGGTGGACTCTGACTACAGTTGTGTTAGCCTCACCTTGCCACAGCCTGGTGGACTCTGACTACAGTTGTGTTAGCCTAACCTTGCCACAGCCTGGTGGACTCTGACTACAGTTGTGTTAGCCTAACCTTGCCACAACCTGGTGGACTCTGACTACATGTTGCCAACTTTAGAATGCAAAATAAAGTCAGTCTTCACCGGGGAGTTTGAAAATTAACCAGTAAATTATGATCAAACAATGCATCATGCACTTAAATTCTTTGTGAATTGAACAGTTTGTTTACGTGAAATTAATTCCATTTAAAAATAAGAACTTAAATGCAAAACTAAAAGTTCTAATGGCTTCTGCTAAATACCTACCGTACACTAGCGGATTCTAGCAATGGCTGCCAAAACGCAGTTTGCAAGCTTGGTTTCCTGCCAAAACCCAATAAAAGTTAAAAGTAATCCAAAATATATTAATTGTAACTTTGGTTGATTAACATTTATTGTTTTTCATTAAATCTTTTGTATTAAATTTAGTCCCTCGGAAGAATCTTGAAAATGTAGAAAGTCTACGTTTTTCATCTGCAAAATTTCTAGATGGGCTCGGGCTGTGTTTAACTTAAGCAACCTACGTAGTAGAGACACCGGACTGAAAATTTCTACAGATTTTAACCCTCTGTCAATTTTACTGTGGATTGCATCCACTTCTTGTAAATTACCGTGGCCCGGCTCAGAATATTTCTGCTCTATACTTTGAATGGTAACTTGATCGTCAGCGAGAAAGGTTGTGATTGCAGTGATAGAGTTTTTATTCTGTGGGACGCACGAATCTGACCAAAGTATTACTTTCTTGAGCTGGGGATATCGCTGTTGGACGGCATATAGTATTTTAACCATAGCGCTTGCAATGTGGTTACCTGCACGTCCGGATATTCCCTCGTTCCACAATGCACAGAACGTTACGCCATCTAGGCTGCAATGGGCTGTCAAATTATAGCAATTCAACTTTCGTAGGTAGAAAAAGCTTGATATTTCGGATTTAGGCAATGAAATAACCCTCTCCATATCGTAACAAATCACCATAGTCTCTACGTCAGGGGAATTTCTTTTGTACCGCTCCCGATCAGTATCTCGCTCAGCTTTTCCCAAAGTCTTCCTCTTTAAATGAGCATCGTGGAGTTCTAGCTCTGCAGTGCTTGGCTGTAGGATCATTTTAAAAGCCTCACAACTGTCACATCAATCTTTCTTTGGGTGATGAAATGCTAGGTTGAACTCATTCATGAAGATTTGTCTATACTTGCTTCATTTTACTGGATTTTCCTTATTAAAAAAATCACTGTCTAAGAAAAGCTGATGCATTCCAGCTACTGTCAGAGACGGATCTAAATACTTTTTGGTAGTTTCTGATTGACAATAGTGGGAATCCACAGTCGGGAATGCCCTGATGTGTGCTCTGACCCCATCCAAAGCTGCTGGATCGCAAACCTTCTTGATGTGTTTGCCTTTAGTTGGAGTGCATGCAACCCCAGTTTGAGAATTGAATTTGGTTTTAAAAAAGTAATAAACCCGTTGCTTGCTTATGTTCAAGGCTGTCAAAAAAAATTCTTGGCATACTCGAATCCGCTCCCCGTCCACTTCAAAATAGTAACAAAATGAGTTGGCGCGTCGACTAATCTCCGCTACTGTGCGCTTCCGGGCTTTGGGCAAACGCTCAATAAACTTAGCGTAGATATGCAATTTTTTTTTCATCCGACA
Source organism: Protonemura montana (assembly GCA_947568835.1). Lineage (NCBI taxonomy): Eukaryota > Metazoa > Arthropoda > Insecta > Plecoptera > Nemouridae > Protonemura > Protonemura montana. Next base: position 12,931,536 of record OX387611.1, read on the forward strand.
GTTTCCAAAACCGCTGAAAAATGTTCAATTGATCGGCTCTCGAAACCCCTAGCATACATCTGAAACTGCAATCTTCACGGCACTGCCTGTTTGACGCACGGGCTGCATGCTTATTGCCTTTCCCGTCGGAGTACGCTTTCCCCGAGGCTCGGTTTAGGTTTTCAACGTTACGCGGCCAAAGATGGGGTCTCTGCTGCCTTTTCGATGTCCTTGTAGCCCTGTAAATTTATTCAAAATTTATCACACTTTTGTGTACTACCACATCACATCTTTTTTGTAATTCAATCATTGCAGGTATACACTTACTTAACAACTAAACCAATAACAGCTGCTGACTCTTGCTCGCAATCAGTCTCCGCTTCGCCTTCACTTAACAAGTAGTTTGGATCATCGGCATCATCACTGTTTAAACACGAGGGAAAAAGGCATTAAAATTTTGAAGGCTTGAGTTCATTAAAGTTTGATTTTGTTGTACGTTTTGACATACCTATCTTGCACACTTTCTGGAATAACGGTGAATCTTCGAGCATCAGATTCATCGTCGCCGACCTCGGACGTCTCGGCGAGGTTTTCGTCATTGATGTCGTCGCTGCACTCGCTTTGAAATGATGCTGCATCATCCACTTCAGGCATCTCCGGCAGAACATCGCTGCAACCGCTTTCGCTCGTATCATCGAGAATGCTATTATCGAAAGAAAGAGCACTGATTATTTTGCTTTATTTAAACCATTATTTCCATGCCAGATTTTACTAGGAGATTTATTACAAATCTAGAAGTACTTACCCTAAATCCAAACAGACTGGCAGATCCGGGGCTGGCGACGACATGGGTTCATCTTCACTATCCCCATATTCCATAATTTGATCCATATCAAAGAAATATAAAAATCACGGTCATTGAGAATAAACAAATCTTTACCAAAGTTTATACCTATAACCTACAATAAGCCACAAGCACACGACGAGATTCGAACCTAATTCGAACGGCGCGAAAATACTCGATCGTGATTGGTCGAAACATACTGAATCCGGTTTGTTGGAGCATAGTTGGAGTTAGAACAAATAAGCATTAACTTTGATCGGTTTCGGGTGGATACAGACCACGATTTATTCCAGAAAAGCAGTGTTAGGGACATATTTTCATGCAGGTCAGCTTGTTTTTGCATAAATTCAGACCTTCACAGATCGAAAGCTCATCACGTACTCTATCATCTGTGAAAATTTCAAGGGAGTAGCCCCCCTTCATTTTCTCGCAAATAAATGATAACCAAATTTTTTTATTGTTAGTCTGTTTCGTTCAGTACATCACGTATTTTTTAAGGCTAGCGCTTATGAGTTTTGTAGGCTTATTCTCATTTCTGTCCAGGGCTGGGCCAAAAATTTAGACTTTCACGGATCGAAAGCCCATCACGTACTCTATCATCTGTGAAAATTTCAATGGAGTAGCCCCCCCCCCCCTTCATTTTATCGCAAATAAATGATAACAAAAATTTTGTAAAAGTTAGCCTTTTTTTGTCCAGGGCTGGGCCAAAAATTTAGACCATCACAGATCAAAAGCCCATCACGTACTCTATAATCTGTGAAAATTTCAAGGGAGTACCCCCCCTTCATTTTCTCGCAAATAAATGATAACAAAAATTTTGAAAAAGTTAGCCTATTTTTGTCCAGGGCTGGGCCAAAAATTTAGACCATCACAGATCAAAAGCCCATCACGTACTTTATCATCTGTGAAAATTTCAAGGGAGTACCCCCCCTTTCATTTTCTCGCAAATAAATGATAACAAAAATTTTGTAAAAGTTAGCCATTTTTTGTCCAGGGCTGGGCCAAAAATTTAGACCATCACAGATCAAAAGCCCATCCCGTACCTTATCATCTGTGAAAATTTCAAGGGAGTACCCCCCCTTTATTTTCTCGCAAATAAATGATAACAAAAATTTTGTAAAAGTTAGCCTTTTTTTGTCCAGGGCTGGGCCAAAAATTTAGACCATCACAGATCAAAAGCTCATCACGTACTCTATCATCTGTGAAAATTTCAAGGGAGTAGCCCCTTTCATTTTCTCGCAAATAAATGATAACAAAAATTTTGTAAAAGTTAGCCATTTTTTGTCCAGGGCTGGGCCAAAAATTTAGACCATCACAGATCAAAAGCCCATCACGTACTTTATCATCTGTGAAAATTTCAAGGGAGTACCCCCCTTCATTTTCTCGCAAATAAATGAAAACCAAATTTTTTTATTGTTAGCCTGTCTCGTTCAGTACATCACGTATTTTTTAAGGCTAGAGCTTATGAGTTTTGTAGGCTGTTTTCTCGTTGCGCTATGTTGAGTTGGTGCCTTTAGATGGCGTTTAAGATTTTGCGAGCTAAGTATCCACTAGTCCGATTTGTTCGTGGGAAGTAAGCCTCAGCCTTCGCCTTAAAAAGCTCGGAATTGCTCGGAATTGCTTAGCAGACTATGTTAACAAACCGCAGTAAAAACAGTGTGTACAAAAGGAACAGCACATAAATATTCCACCCTTAATAACGCATGAAAGCAAATAGTAACATCATTGAATTTTTCACAGTAAATAGAACACGTGATGGGCTTTTGATCCGTGATGGTCTAAATTTTAAGCCCAGCCTAGGAAAAAATAGGCTAACTTTGACCAAAATTTGCTTTTCAATTATTTGCGAGAAAATGAAGGGGGGGTTCTCCCTTGAAATTTTCACAGATGATAGAGTAAGTGATGGGCTTTCGATCCGTGATGGTCTTAATTTTTGGCCCAGCCCTGGACAAAAGAAATCTCGATAAAGCCTGGAGGCTACATCGAGATTTCTATAATCAGTTGAACATGAAACGGCAAATCGACTGCATCTACCAGAATAAAATCGTGTGAAACTCAAAATCTTGTAAAATTATAAAAACAAAATAAGGTCCCTTGAGGTAGACGCAAATTTTGTGCCCAAATTTTCAAAATGGGTTTTAAATCATCCAACACCCAACAAAGACACAATTTCTTGTTACATTGAGTTACTAAACCGGCTCTAACTACCAAACGAAATCCCGGCCCAACTCAAAAATCTTTGTAAAATGATCAGAACATACAGAGGTACCTCAAGGCAAAAGGAAAATGTGGGCCGGATTTTCTGAAGGGGTTAAACGGCGTCTAAACCCAACACCAATACGATTTCTTGGGTTATCCACTGCTGTCGCCTGTATGTATGCAACCCACACTACATACAAGCACACAGAATTGCGTTACGACACGGCGTTGTCATTGCCCGTTTGATTCTACGATTCTACCGTTCCTTGCGCCAGAACAGCTGTTTTGAAATAGTAACCTCTACGTTTGTAGAGGAAATGTCATCGACCTATTGCAAACGAAAATGATTTCACATTTATTTATCATACTACGGGTGTTTATTCACTTAAATAATTTTACAAGTTATCAATGAATACTTAGTGAGAAGGTTTACGTAACCGTAACAACAGAAATTATAATTCAGAACTAGAATTCGAACTGCATTGATACGGCCAGGACAAGGTGTGAAAGATTGGTCTGAAACTAATTATGTGCCTTCTCATTTAAATGATTGTAAGTACGATTTTACTGTTATTTATTTGTGTGATCTCGTTTGAATGTTTCTAAATGTTTTCTCGACAGATAGTTTGAGCAAAAACTCTCTTTTGTAACTCCAACAAACCGCCGTATGAACGTCACGTTGGATAAAGCTTACAAATAATGTTAATTTTACAACCATTTCCAGTTGTTTCCAATCAATTTTCACAATCTCTATTTGGGGTGTCGATTTCCAAGTGAATGTCGCGGAAAAGACAGACCACTTACCGATGTATGTGGTAATAACCCTTGTTACATGAAATTACACAGTTTTCACATTTTGTTTGGCTTTCTTGGTTTTATCTTTCGACGAGCTAAAATCCTGTAAACTGCTGATTCACGATCTAATCACGAATTAAGCTTTAAATAACTTTGACCGTTTTCAATCACTTTTGACATATTGGCATACCTCTCTGCGGAGAGGGTCACATATTTCTCAGCGAATTTTTACCACACAAAGGACAGGTATGTGATTAGGTAATAGTTGAGGTACGCATTGACCGTTGTTCAGCTATTTATAGAAAATAACTGCCTCGTTTAGTTAGACCTATTGTCTATGTATAAATCCACCAATTATGTAGGCCGTCGATATCAAAGTTTTATCCAAACTAACAAAATGCTACACGATCAAATAAATCCACTAGAATAGGAAAGTGAGCAAGAAAACTCAACAAATATTCACTTATCTTAGGCTTCGAGCCTTTTTCAGAGCTACCAAAAGTATTTTGAGAAAAAGGAATTCCTAATTTTCATATTTTTTTCTTAAATAATAATTTTAAAGACCGTTGACAATGACATTGCACACTACGATTCTAATAAAATCTAGCGCTATGCTCTTGTAATTATAAAGATCAACCGCATAAAACACTGCTATTAAAACGCCATCATTTATGTACCTAGCGAGCTATCCATCTATGCATGCAACTGGGTAAGTAGCTAGGGTACACACATATTTACCAAACTATATTTATTTTGTGAAATTGTACGGTTTATAAATTTGTTTCGTGCGTGCAAGGAAAATTTGAGCCGAGGAATATGTTTTCTCTTGAATGTGTTCATATTTTCCGAGCAGTTCGGCTAAGTACCACTGCATGCAGCCAGGTGGCGTCGTTCAATTAGCAGGTAGTCCACTTCCCGCCAACACGCACCAACCGTTTACTGGCTGTTTTTAGCGGAGCTCGGGCATTCGCTTCTGAACTCTCCGACGAGAACGTTGTGCTGTCTTCTCGTCTCTTGGCCAAGACAACTCTGTGGAAGATCAACTTGCTTGCTGTTGGCTCAAAATGTCTCTCAAATTATTTCGGTAAGTTGACATTTTACGTTTTTTACAATTCAACTAAATAATTCAACCGTCGCAGCTCGACTCTCGGTCGCCACATTTATGTTATTAGTATGCATTAAAATTTACCCGAGGTCATTTAACCCAGCCTTTTTAATTATAAATAATCTATTTGGCTTCAATTTATAACAGCAGAGAAAATACGGGGACGCAATATCAGAGGCGCTATTACAATCATTATTAGATTTACTGCTATCGTTTATTTCAATATCCACTTCATTTTGACATTATTTTTGCAATTAACTTCAAAACGCTGTTGTAGCTTTGCTGAACGAATGGCGTACAATTGCACTTGTTGCAGGCAACGAGGAGTCGTGGTTAGAATGTGTTCAATTGTCTAATAATGGCGTCTGTTTTTCAGACATGGGACGCCTTCAACACGAGAGCAGCAACATGGACGAACATTGACCGCCCATGAAAGACAAGATGGAGTCGTCGCTTCATTGTTTGGGTGAGTCTTTCAATGCTTTGTCATTCCTCTTCATTTCGCAAAACCTGCTACAAACATTGGTTTTATAACCCTCGCGTGTTGGCTAGTTTATTTAATTTCTGGTTACCTGCGTTTCTTTCTTTAGAAGATTAGACCTTAAGAGTTTAGACAATCATTTAGTCAATCCGATCTCCACCTGTCGCGGGTGTTGCTCTAACCAATTGAGCTACTTGGACCCCGATCTCCACCTGTCGCGGGTGTTGCTCTAACCAATTGAGCTACTTGAGCACTGGCTTTTTGAGAGGATTTCAGTGTTTTTGATGAGAATGACAGATCTTCAAGGAGTAGAACCACGAGGCTGTGAATACTCACAGTCACTCTGATTCCAGTGACGCTATATCACGTCACAACCATTCAATCTCGAGTAACTCCAATTTGACGTTGGACGCGTTTTATTTAGTTAAAATATTATTTAACTTGCATCAATTTTGAGACTGTTATAGTGTTCATAATAATAAAAAAGCGTTTTTTTGCTTCATAAAGACCCTCTCTTGCCGTGAAGTTTTTCCCCAAGTAACTTGTTTTTGAGAGTGCAAACGTTCCATTTGTTCGGATGCTTTGTTTTAAAGAACAACAATTCGTCACGTAATGCCAAACCTTAAGCATCATCCCGGGCTTACTATCTGTTTCAACAGATTTGATTTCTTATTTCAATTGAACACACGACCTTGTATCTTTTACCATCGTAAGGAAACATAGCACCTAAAAGCCAAGACTTGGACCCGATTTTTGGAAAGGTTTTTTTCAATTGAGAACTCTCGTTCCATGAATTGAGATTCCATCATCCTTCATCACCTGTTGCCTTGCTCTCCAGTACTTTGCCAGTCTCCTCCTTGTTTGTATCGTTGAGGTAGTCCGAGACCCAGCGTGCTTTTTTGTCATGATTTAGTCACATTTCAATTCCTGGGGCTGCCCCAATCGACCACTGAATTTGACAAAATTTAAATTGTGTTTTCTCCTTTCATATTGCCGAACAACATTTCACGATTGCATATGTTTTATTATTAGAAACACAAAAAACCTCTCAGAAATTGGTGATCTTGGTCCTTGAAGATTCGTCGTTCTCATTAAATTCACTCAAATCCTCTCCAAAGTATGTCTTCTGTCCAAGTAGCTCAATTGGTTAGAGCAACACCCGTGACAGGTGGAGATCGAGATTCCAGTCCCCGTTGGATCATCCATTTTTTAGAGGTTATTAGTGTTCTTAATAAAAAAATACTTTGCCCATTGCAAGCATTGAGTCACCGAGGTTGAATGGATGTGGATAGAATCAGAGTGACTGTGACCATGCACGGCCTCTTGGTCATTCACCCGTCATTTGTATTCAACGCATTAAAATCGTCTTGAAAAGCTCTTGTCCTATTAGCTCAGTTGGATGTTTGAGCAACACCAAGACCAGACGGACCGGGTTCGAGACCCCGACTAGCCACTTACTTATGTTGGGTTAATTATGTTCCTAACAATAAACTACCCCGGGGACCAATTGCGAGCAATTGCATCAATTTTGAATTCCACAATCAAATTAAAACTGAAGCTAGTTATTGATTCGAGTATATCTCTGTTCGTTGCAGGCCCCGCCGAGATTGAGTCTACTCCGACGCCGAGACTTCGACGCCGAGACTTCGACGCCGAGACTCGCCCGCGGTTCTCGTCGTCATCGGAATCGGGACACGGGCGCGTAATCCGTCACCTCGGTCGGCCGGGAAGTTTGCGTTCTACGTCAGCTAAGTGGTCTAGGATTAGCGCTTCAAGGCCTCACACAAACAAACACACAAACACACAACCAGTTGGGCAACAGGTATCTACAGGTAGCAGTCATCCACGAGCCAACGGGTCCACGAGCCGACGAGTCTTCATCTTCTGCATGGCATGTGGGCACCGCATGATGCGCTAATCCTACGACCTCTTTCCTCAGCGTTCATTACGATTTCGCTTCGGTACCGTGATAAGTCTTGCGTTTTTGATGCGTTTTTGATGCGTTTTTACTGCGTTTATTCTGCGTTTATTCTGCGTTTACTCTGCGTTTATTCTGCGTTTTTTATGCGTTTTTACTGCGTTTATTCTGCGTTTATTCTGCGTTTATTATGCGTTTACTCTGCGTTTATTCTGCATTTTTTATGCGTTTTTACTGCGTTTATTCTGCGTTTATTCTGCGTTTATTCTGCGTTTATTCTGCGTTTACTCTGCGTTTATTCTGCGTTTTTTATGCGTTTTTACTGCGTTTATTCTGCGTTTATTCTGCGTTTATTCTGCGTTTACTCTGCGTTTTTACTGCGTTTACTCTGCGATTTTACTGCGTTTTTACTGCGTTTATGCTGCGTTTTTACTGCGTTTATGCTGCCGGCCCGTATAGCTGGCACGATCTGAACTGGAGGAATCGTGGTGGGAACGAGAGTTTGGAATCAGGAACTGTTGTGGTTGTCAAGTGTGAGATTGTAACAAATGTTGTGGCTTTAAATGTTCCTGTTTGTGTCAATGTTTGTGTTAATGTTTATAAATGTACCTGTTCGCGACTATGTTTTTGATTTTGTACCTGACTGTACTAATTGCGTTTGATGTTATTTTTACAATTGCGTTCTGTTTCACTAACTTGTGTTCTTGTAATCCATGTCGCAGGAACCTAATGACGGAGCCTTTACCTTTCAGCGCCTGATAATCAAATGCCAGGCAATAACAAAAACTTTTTTGATTTCATTGTTGCGAACGTCAAGTGTCTCCGTGAACACTGCTACCAACTCGACTGGCCGATTTTTGCATCAGCTCCATGGCTACCAACTGGACCATCATCTCGGCAACAAAGATGGAACGGAGTTTAGAAGAGGGTTCTGGTTCGACTCCCAGTACCTGGCCAGTCGCCGTGGCAACAAAGATGGAACGGAGTTAAGAAGAGGGTTCTGGTTCGACTCCCAGTACCTGGCCAGTCGCCGTGGCAACAAAGATGGAACGGAGTTTAGAAGAGGGTTCTGGTTCGACTCCCAGTACCTGGCCAGTCGCCGTGGCAACAAAGGTGAGCCAACAAATAAACATTACAAATTATTTAACAAGTTGAGTCGAGACCGATGAAGCACTCTTGACTAGATTTACATAATAACCGTTGTTTGCTTCGGGAATATTTTGAAACTCTATGCATCTCTTCCCGGTGAAATTTGTCAGCCAGCAACGTTTGTTTTATTTTCGTCCTTTGATTTCCAGCTGACCGCCCGAGGCTACAGAATCTGCGCCCGTAACACTTGTCGCTCGAGACCGAAACGAAGAATGAAGATCGACATGATGCTCGACTGACCGATGGTAAGCCAAGATTTGATCGGCATTTTCCACAATAAATCCGCTGCAGGAATCGATTCTTCCAACTTACCAGTGGTGTAGTCCTACATTATTTTGTTTTGGGTATACGCTGGGTTATCAGGCCTTGAGTTCCAAATGCCGTGGTCATCACTAGGTTAGGTACTGGCTAGGTACTTCTAGTCTATTCACTAGTTATAGTTCATAGATAGTCCATTCCTATCAACACTAAAACTACTACTTGGTGTTGGGGTCGCTGCAATTGCGCTTTCCTGGGGTGGGTTGAATGAGTACCTTGACTGCTTGGAAAAACCATTGCATACCCATCCAGATCATACGAACCACTACTATACACGGACTACCCACTTTTCAGAATAAACTTTGCTTTTCAAGTTTTTATAGTGCATGTTGTAGGGAGATTAAGAATTGTCGTTGCAAAACGCAATTTAAAGTTTCGCAAAGTGTATTTACTGGGCGTATACCCTGTAATTTTTTTGGGTATACGCTCGGTGTCTAAAAGTTTTTTGGGTACACGGCTAATACCCGCGTACACCCTCGACTGCACCACCGCAACTTACCTTGCACTAAACGAGTCCGTCCGTTGTGCTTTGCTCGTTTAAATTTCGCGTCTACCCGTCCCAGTGGCGTTGCAAGCCACTGTCGATCGTGACTAACGTGTTTCTGGTTTTGTCTGCAGTCGGCGGTTGTCATTCACGATTGAAGAAAGTGACGGTGAAGACCTCGAGGAACCTGAGCCCCCAGGCTTCCCCCGCGACAAGTGCCGTACAATGGAATATATTCGACAACAAAACTACAGGTACGCAACTGCATGGACGTAAAGCTCCCTGCACCAAACCGTAACTTTGATTGTAAGCCGACATTTTAATTCGACATGTACATCGGTGAGAATGCAATCAACTGAGAGCGTACACAACTACCCTCTAGAAACTTTGTTCCCATTCGTGGAATCGACCCACAGTTGTTAGCTTACGAGGCACATACTCATGGACTTAACCTCAAAAAGTTGTTGCTAGCAACCGTCTAGCGGGAACATAATTGATGAACGGTTTGGCGTGTTGGAAACACCGGTTCTCGTAAGATCACCAAAGTTAAGCAACACTGCGCTGAGTCAGGTAGTGGATGGGTGACCATCATACACATGACCAGTTCTGTTCGGGAGAGAGGTTGGTGGGATGAAAGTTAAGCAACACTGCGCTGGGCCAGGTATTGGATGGGTGACCATCATACACATGACCAGTTCTGTTCGGGAGAGAGGTTGGAGGGATAAAAGTTAGTACAGCAACTTCACTCGCCTTGCTTATCAACCTCTCGACAGCATGGATTTGTGGAGGAATCCTGTTGTTCGCGTTGTACCGTCCTTCGGAAGGGACGTTAAGCCGGTGGTCCCCTTGGTCTTCGACAGGAGTAGGCTACGTGCCGGCACCGGGTTTCCCCTCCTGCCTTCCAGGCTAGGTTAGGTTCATCATCATCATCCACTCATTCACCGACGCCATCAGACCAGTGCTGCATGGCACGTTGTCAAAACAGTGTGTCGTTAAACACCGCAAATAATAATAATAACATAGATGTGTTGCCTAATCTGCGGCCTTTCTTTTCACGCAGGTTTCCACTCTGCCTTGGTTTGGATGGAAAGCTGTCCGCAGTGGGACGTAATCCGATCTCCTACAAGCGACATCGAGACGTCTCTACAGCAGCGTCGATAGATGTAAGTCGGCATGCGAGCCTTCCAATACAAGTCCGTAATCTCTCCCCCTAGAATTGGCTTTTCAAAGACGTATCGCGTCAAAAACTGGATACATTTTGTCTCCGTCTAAGAGATATAATCCACAGGTTCATGACCAACGAACAAAGCTAATGATAGTTTTTAGACTCATGTCTACTTGATGTAAACTTAGCAATAGTTTTAACAAAAACTATTTCAACTGGGTTTTCAATGCTAAGTGAAGAACAACTGAATTTCCCAACGTTTCGTAACTTGTACCTGTTACTTTATCAAGGGTAAAGCAGTCCTGACAATACAAAATACATTAGTTTTTGAGTTATTGACCCTGATTATTTTATTTAGATGCATTTAGGAAGCTTGAACTAGGAAATTGTTATAATTTTGTGTGGTTCTTTTGTTATTGGAAAATTGTCAGGACTGCTCTTACCCTTGAAGAAGTAACAGGTACAAGTTACGAAACATTGGGAAATTTAGTTGTCCTTTACTTGGCATTCAAAACCCAGTTGAAATAGTTTTTCTACATAGCTAATGTTTTCCCAAGTTTGAAAACTGGTTTTGCGCAATTTTTCCCGAGTAAACGTAGCTGTCCGGAGCATGTTTTACTGAGTGCAAGAGTCGTCATGTACCTGGCAACGAATCTAATGTCACTTTATTCTGTTGTCTTCAGGTGAACTCCACGAGTCGCTGCTGGAAGCCGATGCATCTTGGCTTCCTCCGACGAGACCTTGCTTCAAGCCCTGGAAATTGTAGCAAGAACGCGCTGTGAGAGTTTTATCAGGCGTCTGAGGAAACGTGGGGAAACTTTTGTTAGATAGATAACATATTTAATTGCTTGCTTTGTGGGGCTTAACGTCACGTCAGTTCAGAGGCTGTTCAAGTCTCGAGTTCGGGAAATATTCATAATTATTGATTAATTTGTGTGACATGAGAGAAGTTGAGAAAATTTTGGGGACAAGGCCATTGTTGTTAGACTTCCTGTCCAAGTTTTGGATTGTTGTAGGTTCTTGCTAGAGGCTGTTTCGTTCTTCACAGTTAGATAGGTTCGGTACCGAACCGTAGTAGGTTTGTTAGGTTTGTTAGGTTTGTTAGGTTTGTTAGGTTTGTTCTGTTTGTTAGATTTTTTAGGTTTGTTCGGTTTGTTCGGTTTTGGTGTCGAATGGTTGTTTCTTTGTCGCTTTGTCCATCGTTGAGGGTCGCTGGAATTAGGTTAATTTGTTCTTCTAGTTTTCATGTCCAATTTTGTTCTCTTCTCTCATGTTGCGTTTTTCTCTTAGCTTGCCTTACGCCTAGAACATTTTGTAATATTGTGGTCAATAGAGCCAACATAAAATCATAGCAGATCGAGTCATAAGGGAGAGTAGAGTTTCCTCAGATGCTTTGAGATTCATGTGACCAAATTTACAAGCCATAGGACTTTATCGCTCGCCTGCATAATGTTCCTGTTTGCACCCGTGAGGCCCGCCTCGGACGTTCGTTTTTCATGGTTTTCGCGCGTCTTAAGTTAAGCTAATGCTGGGCGATTGATTATAATCTCTGCAAAATACAGATTATAATCGGCCATGACCACTGACCTCACGGAACAAACGCTTGGAAATATCAAATGAATCACTCTCACAGTTAGCAAGATTTACGTAAACACAAACACGTAAATAGTAATTCAGATATTGTTAAAACATTTGAATTGTATTTGATGGCGATGTTAATGTCATTATATATATTGTGTTGTGATATAAAAATTTACAACCCTATAGCCTTTTGATTGGGATCCCTGGATGAAAAGAAATTTCACGAATTTGCGGTGCTTGTAAATCTGGAATTCCTGTAACTTCCACTTCCAAATTTTCCTTCCGCCTTAAGGTACCTCAGTATGATATTATTATTGTACACATTAAGTTACTCAAGGTAGCAAGAAATCGTATGTGTGTTGGGAATTAGACGCCATTTAACCCCTTCAGAAAATCCTGCCCAGATTTTCCTTCTGCCTAAAGGTACCTTTAGGTACTTCTGTATGTTCTTTTAATTGTACTAGATTGTTTAGTTAGACCGGGTTTTCGTCTGGTAATTACAGCTGATATAGACATTCACGCTTCTCTGGTATGTTTAGTATTTTAGTCGTAATTGTGTCCATTAAGTGCATTCTCATTTTATAAGTAATTTTTGTTTGTTTTGATGTGATTTATTTTATTTTGAGCCTAGATTTAAATTGTTTTTGTATTTCTTTTAATTACTCGCAATATTTTTCATTTCTTTATGTTCGAATTTGCGCGAATGGCCTTAAATTACATGGTCCATTGCTGGGTTTCTGATTGGCTTAGCGGGCATGATAGTAGCCTCCTAAGGGGTGTTTAAATGTCAGCCATGTTTAATCAGAATGTGCCGCTGGTTGGGCCTGACCCCAACAAGCAGCCCATTCAGATTGTCGAATTGAAACATCTTGTAAAATGGTGACAGCATAATGAGGTTTCTCGAGGTAGAAGGAAATTTTGTGCCCGAATGTTCTAAATGGGTTTAAAATTATCCACGACACGATTTCTTGCTATCTTCAGTAACTAAACCCGGCTTCAACTTCCAAATGAAAACCTATTGATTGAATGATTGATTATTGGTATTTAACGACGCACTGTTATACAACTGGGCATGCGGCACTGGTCTAATGGCGACTGTGAATGAGCGGATGATTATGAGGATGATGATTAATCTAACCTAGCCTAGAAGGGAGGCGGGGAAACCCGGTGACTGCACGTACCCTACTTCTGTTGAAAAGCTTGGACCACCGGCTTAACGTCCCTTCCGAAGGACGGTACAACGCGAACAACAGGATTCCTCCACAAATCCATGCTGTCGAGAGGTTGATAAGCAAGGCGAGTGAAGTTGCTGTACTAACTTTCATCCCTCCAACCTCTCTCCCGAACAGAACTGGTCATGTGTATGATGGTCACCCATCCAATACCTGACCCAGCGCAGTGTTGCTTAACTTTCGTCCCTCCAACCTCTCTCCCGAACAGAACTGGTCATGTGTATGATGGTCACCCATCCAATACCTGACCCAGCGCAGTGTTGCCTAACTTTGATCCCTCCAACCTCTCTCCTGAACAGAACTGGTCATGTGTATGATGGTCACCCATCCAATACCTGACCCAGCGCAGTGTTGCTTAACTTGCATCCCTCCAACCTCTCTCCCGAACAGAACTGGTCATGTGTATGATGGTCACCCATCCAATACCTGACCCAGCGCAGTGTTGCTTAACTTTCATCTCTCTAACCTCTCTCCCGAACAGAACAGGTCATGTGTATGATGGTCACCCATCCAATACCTGACTCAGCGCAGTGTTGCTTAACTTTCATCCCTCCAACCTCTCTCCCGAACAGAACTGGTCATGTGTATGATGGTCACCCATCCAATACCTGACCCAGCGCAGTGTTGCTTAACTTTCATCCCTCCAACCTCTCTCCCGAACAGAACTGGTCATGTGTATGATGGTCACCCATCCAATACCTGACTCAGCGCAGTGTTGCTTAACTTTCATTCCTCCAACCTCTCTCCCGAACAGAACTGGGCATGTGTATGGTGGTCACCCATCCAATACCTGACTCAGCGCAGTATTGCTTAACTTTCATTCCTCCAACCTCTCTCCCGAACAGAACTGGTCATGTGTGTGATGGTCATCCATACAATACCTGACCCAGCGCAGTGTTGCTTAACTTCGGTGATTTAACGAGAACCGGTGTTTCCAACACGCCAAACAGGGAGTACCCCCCCTTCATTTTCTCGCAAATAAATGGAAACCAAATTTTTTTATTGTTATGTCTGTTTCGTTCAGTACATCACGTATTTTTGAAGGCTAGAGCTTATGAGTTTTGTAGGCTTTTTCTCATTTTTGTCCAGGGCTGGGCCAAAAATTTAGACCATCACAGATCGAAAGCCCATCACGTACTCTATCATCTGTGAAAATTTCAAGGGAGTAGCTCCCCTTCATTTTCTCGCAAATAAATGATAACACAAATTTTTTTATTGTTAGCCTGTCTCGTTCAGTACATCACGTATTTTTGAAGGCTAGCGCTTATGAGTTTTGTAGGCTGTTTTCTCGTTGCGCTATGTTGAGTTGGTGCCTTTAGATGGCGTTTTAGATTTTGCGAGCTAAGTATCCACTAGTGTCCGGTTTGAGTTTTATCAGTTCAGTTCACTCGAGCGCTTTCTTCGATCGTTTTATATGGTTTTGTTTTTATCCCATATTTGATAATGCCTTGTTGTTTACGTTTAACGAAGAAGCGGAAGCAAAGCTTTCAGATAAAATCAGTTTTTAAGCCTCAAGACGTTGTAGTGAAAAAGAAGCAAAAGTGGGGTTAAATACGCCTGGTACCAGACGCTCAATAACGCCTTTTTCAAGTTCGTCAAGACAAAAGTTGGAAGGACACTTTGAAGATTCAGAAATCAGTGAGAATAGTCCAGACAGTGGTAATGAAATTATCAGCATGGAACTTTTGACGGTTGCTCTGCAGAGCTTCGTTGCTTGTCGCGAGTGCCACGACAAATCCTGCATCTCTACAGTGACCAGTGTGCATAATAGTCTTGCATCAAAACTGAAACTTTTTGTGAACGTTGTAAAGCTGAGTTCGCCTTCGATTTATCAGAGAAAAGAGTAATTGCAGCTGCTGGTTAAGCTTTTTTGGTATGATGTGAATAGGTACACGTTTCGTTTATGGTCTACGAAAGATTAGCAAGGAGCGCAAGGCAAGGCAGACTAGAAGAAACTGCAAGCGGCAGCTTGAGGACATGGAAGATAACTTGGACAACCCTTCTTATCGAGCTGGAATCGCTAGAAAAATGAGAAAGTAAGATTAAATTATTGCTTCAGGCGGTCCAATTTAGTAATGGTATTGGTCAGCGAAACGCGTCAAACAAGAAAATACTATGCAAGATCCAAGAAAACTATTGTATTACTAATAATTAGAAGTATGCCTGCTCAAATAAAATAACTTTTTGGTTCTAAACTTTCAGAACATTGAGCTTTTATGGAAAAATAGCAAAAATAGCGTGCTAAAAATAACCACTGCGATTATCTCGGCTCCCAGTTTTGTTGTATTCACTGTACTTTTACTCAGAGTCTGAAAAGCAGCCTCATCATCCCCTCATTCACAGACCTCATTAGATCAGTGCCACATGGCCAATGCAACCATCTTCTGACTTTGTGTTTGTTTGATTCTAGCTTGCAGTGAAGTCTGGAAGGACATAGAGTTGAGCAGTCAACTTCAACTCATCCTACAGCAGTGACTCTTGACAGGTAGGTTTCAATATTTCAAGATGCAATACAAAGTGGAAATATATCATCATGGTTTGTTGAGGGGGCAAAGAGGGATGTTACTAATGTCGGCGCTGTGTGCCAGGAATATTGATAAGACTTGGCGCTAATCCACCTTGTATTTGTTCTACGTGATTTAAAACTCCAATCATACTTTATCTTGCTATCGCAACACCAAGGCTTCCTGCTATGCCATAACATGCCATAACGAACCATGTCATACCATACCATTAGATATACCATACCTTGCCATCCCATGCCATGCCATGCCATGCCATGCCATGCCATGCCATGCCATGCCATGCCATGCCATGCCATGCCATGCCATGCCATGCCATGCCATGCCTTGCCTTGCCATGCCATGCCATGCCATGCCTTGCCATGCCTTGCCATGCCTCGCCATGCCATGTCATGCCTTGCCATGCCATGCCTTGCCATGCCATGCCATGCCATGCCATGCCATGCCTTGCCATGCCATGCCATGCCTTGCCATGCCTTGCCTTGCCTTGCCTTGCCATGTCATGCCATGCCATGCCATGCCATGTCATGCCTTGCCATGCCATGCCATGCCATGCCATGCCTTGCCTTGCCATGCCATGCCATGCCATGCCATGGCATGCCATGCCATGTCATGCCATGCCTTGCCATGCCATGCCATGCCATGCCATACCATACCATGCCATGCCTTGCCATGCCCTGCCCTGCCATGCCATGCCATGCCTTGCCTTGCCCTGCCATGCCATGCCATGCCATGCCATGCCATGTCTTGCCTTGCCCTGCCATGCCATGCCTTGCCATGTCTTGCCCTGCCATGCCATGCCATGCCATGCCATGCCATGCCATGTCTTGCCTTGCCTTGCCATGCCATGCCATGCCATGCCATGCCATGCCATGTCTTGCCTTGCCTTGCCCTGCCATGCCTTGCCATGCCCTGCCATGCCATGCCTTGCCCTGCCAAACGAGGGACTTTTGACCAATATTTCCCGAGCAATATTTGGTTTTGTTCCACGTGGCTGGTGCTGGTGCTGCTAGAAATGGTTGATCTTACAAGATGCTGTGGTTCTGTATCTTTAGAGTTTTTAAGCTTAGAGTAAACAATCTAACAATCCTTCCATTGTCTCTGACTAAAGAGATGTTCGCTGGCTTCCATTACATTGCGTCGATCTGTTGATTCTTGATGGCCGTTATGATTTGATGGCTTTTTGTCTGCTGTCAGATTTAATAGAGGCTTCTCTTTGGCTTCTCTTTGGCTTCTATTTAACTTCTATTTCGGTTGATGTTTGTGCGTTGTTTCAAACGGAAACTGGTTTACCGAGGCAAGATCTTGAGTCGCCGCTATTTCCGACTCTCGCCGAGTGCATCGACGTTGAATGACGGCGTTGTCGCTTAACTCGATCGCTGTGACGTCAGACAGTAGCTGGTGACGTCAGACAGTAGACTGATATCTGTACACGCCTTGAGCTCGCGTGTTGAACGAAGCCTTCTAAACGCCCCTCCCCTTCTAGACACTGAATCTAGGGTCCCTAGCAGAACAAACTCTTATTACACTTGGTACTTCATTCACTTGTTTCTTTTGTTTCAGAATTACCTGCTGAAGAAGGTGAGTTTCATTTACAAGATTAATTCCTAAATGACAGAAACAAGTTGTCTCTGTTGCACTTTGACTCTAAATTGTTTTTATTTCCCGCAGGAAAATCGATATGGCAGTTGGTACTGGAACAATTCGACGACCTTTTAGTCAAGATCCTATTATTAGCCGCAATCATCTCCTTTGTAAGTACAAGATCGCCTCTCTCTTGCCCTGCATTGCTCTCTCTCTTGCAGTTTTGCACCTGCAAAATCTGGGTCTTTCTTTGTTATTTCTAGTTTTATTTTCTTTAGTTTATAATTTAAACTAAAATTTAAACTAGTGTCTGGCACGTCCAGTAGATTTGTTCTGGTAATGTTTTCCCAACATTAAAACTTGTTTGTTTGTTTGTTTATCCAGGCAAGATCAGGACTGAGATGTCAGAGACTGAGGAAATCAAGACTCCACTTCAACAGAAGTTGGATGAGTTTGGTTAACAACTTTCCAAGGTAATCTCTCTGATCTGCGTTGCTGTCTGGGCGATCAACATTGGACATTTCAACGATCCGGCTCACGGTGGTTCCTGGATCAAGGGGGCTGTGTACTACTTCAAGATTGCTGTGGCACTTGCTGTTGCTGCTATCCCTGAAGGTGACATATCAAGCTAATACTGGGTCTTTTGCTGATTTAAAACTGTTTCTTTGTTATTATTCATTAGAACTATTTTAAAATACAGAGACCATCTTTACAGTTCATAAACCCATTCACTTTTTCACTATTGTAAGCAAGTTTTGTCATATGTTCATGTCATGGTCATGTCCCCAAGAATCCCCAAGAACGCAAAGGAATTTAGACGCCGGCTAAAAGGAAATCAAAGACGGAACAATCCAAACAACTAGTCCTGTAAATAACGTAGCTAACTTCAAGTGGATACCATAGAACTGGCAATCATAAAACATGTACCATGCTTTAATATGAAAATAAATAAATATTATTATTATTATTATGTTCTTGTCATATGTTCATGTCATATGATTTGATTGGTCTATGCTGTAAGATGCTAAGTTTTGATTGGTTCCCAGGTCTCCCTGCTGTCATCACAACTTGCTTGGCTTTGGGCACTCGAAGGTTGGCCAAGAAGAACGCTATCGTACGTTCCCTTCCGTCGGTGGAGACCCTGGGTTGCACATCTGTCATCTGCTCCGACAAGACTGGAACTCTGACCACCAATCAGATGTCAGTTAGCCGACTGTTTGTATTTGACAAGATCGACGGTAACGACAGCTCATTCTCCGAGCCCTATACCTTGACACACATGTCCCTGGCTCCCATTGAAGATGCCAACCCAGCTGTACACATCCATGCTTGCACCATGCCCTATACCTTGACACACATGTCCCTGGCTCCCATTGAAGATGCCAACCCAGCTGTACACATCCATGCTTGCACCAAGCCCTATACCTTGGCACACATGTCCCTGGCTCCCATTGAAGATGCCAACCCAGCTGTACACATCCATGCTTGCACCATGCCCTATACCTTGGCACACATGTCCCTGGCTCCCATTGAAGATGCCAACCCAGCTGTACACATCCATGCTTGCACCATGCCCTATACCTTGACACACATGTCCCTGACTCCCATTGAAGATGCCAACCCAGCTGTACACATCCATGCTTGCACCATGCCCTATACCTTGACACATATGTTCCTGGCTAACAGCTGATTGGTTGCAGGATTGGAGTATTCACTGAAGAAGAGGACACAACTGGAAAGTCTTACTCTGGTCGTTAGTTTGATGACCTGCCCGTAGCTGAACAGAAGGCCGCCGTTGCCCGCTCTCGATTGTTCTCTCGAGTGGAGCCGTCTCACAAGTCAAAGATCGTTGAATTCTTGCAGAGCATGAATGAGGTCACTGCTATGACTGGAGATGGTGTCAATGACGCTCCTGCCCTCAAGAAGGTGTGTATTTGTCCTAACCTAACCTAGCCTTACCTGCAAGACCAGGTCTTGACTGAAAGACTGGTGACAGAGATTTGCTTGCACAACAACAGTCTCTTGAAATGCACGAACCTACTCTCAGCAAGTTTAACCTGGAGTTTAAATCCCAAGTAGTTGATAATAACATGGCAATAAAATGCCTCCCGCATTGCAAGTGTTTTACTCGCGTGTGCTTCAGGCTGAGAATTGTGTTGCTATTTATTTATCACGAGCCCAGCAGCCGTCCTCTGCATTTCTTCTAAATCTTGTTCAAGTTTTGATGTTCGTGGGTCCCATGCCACTGCCACATATTCCAACAAAATTCACAACATTCCCATGCCACTGCCTCTTCCTATACCTTTGCATCCGTACCCTGTACATTTGTAACCATTACAAACCATAATCTCTCTTTCCAACTATGTTTTTTATAAGGTCTTCCCAATCAGGTTAGATCTAAGAGTTACCCCCAAGTATTTACAAGTATTTACATACTTAATGTTGAAATTTTGCCCCAGGCTGAGATCGGTATTGCTATGTTTGTCATATTTGAATTGTCATAAGTTTAATTTTGCCCAAGGCTGAGATTGGTATTGCTATGTTTGACATAAGTTTAATTTTGCCCCAGGCTGAGATTGGTATTGCTATGTTTGACATGTATTGTTATTTTGCCCCAGGCTGAGATTGGTATTGCTATGTTTGACATAAGTTTAATTTTGCCCCAGGCTGAGATTGGTATTGCTATGTTTGACATGTATTGTTATTTTGCCCCAGGCTGAGATTGGTATTGCTATGTTTGACATAAGTTTAATTTTGCCCCAGGCTGAGATTGGTATTGCTATGTTTGACATGTATTGTTATTTTGCCCCAGGCTGAGATTGGTATTGCTATGTTTGACATAAGTTTAATTTTGCCCCAGGCTGAGATTGGTATTGCTATGTTTGACATAAGTTTAATTTTGCCCCAGGCTGAGATTGGTATTGCTATGTTTGACATAAGTTTAATTTTGCCCCAGGCTGAGATTGGTATTGCTATGTTTGACATGTATTGTTATTTTGCCCCAGGCTGAGATTGGTATTGCTATGTTTGACATGTATGGTTATTTTGCCCCAGGCTGAGATTGGTATTGCTATGTTTGACATGTATTGTTATTTTGCCCCAGGCTGAGATTGGTATTGCTATGGGATCTGGAACTGCTGTCGCCAAGTCTGCATCCGAGATGGTATTGGCCGACGACAACTTCTCGTCCATCGTGTCCGCGGTAGAAGAAGGCCGAGCGATCTACAACAACATGAAGCAGTTCATCCGTTACTTGATCTCGTCCAACATTGGTGAAGTTGTCTCCATCTTCCTGACCGCCGCTCTAGGTCTACCTGAAGCTTTGATCCCCGTGCAACTTCTCTGGGTCAATCTGGTCACTGATGGTTTGCCTGCAACTGCCCTGGGCTTCAATCCTCCCGACTTGGACATCATGGAGAAGCCACCACGCAAGGCTGATGAATCTCTCATCTCTGGTTGGCTGTTCTTCCGTTACATGGCCGTTGGAACTTACGTAGGAGCTGCCACTGTTGGTGCTGCCACCTGGTGGTTCATGTAGGCACCCGAGGGACCCCAACTTACCTACTGGCAGCTGGTGAGTTTCATTTTATCAACACAACTTAATCTTCAAGTTGACTTAACCTTTCAATTTGCACCTGCTCCGATTGCAATCAAATTTGCAGAGCACATTCCAGTGTTCCCAACTTCGACCCCACGCGGTTTTTAGAAATATCGGTCTGGTAGTTTCATAACGACTCAAAATATAGGAATATTTAGAGATTTTATATTAACTTTTGATGATGTAGGTTCATCATCCTATCAAAGTTTGCAATGATGTGACAGTAGCCAAGTAATTTCAATTGTTTTGTTTGTTTTGTTTCTAGACTCATCATCTGTCATGCATTGGAGAGAGTGAGGACTTCAAGGGAATCAACTGTCACATCTTCCACAGCCCGTATCCCATGACGATGGCTCTTTCTGTGCTTGTTACCATAGAGATGCTCAACGCCATGAACAGGTCTGTACAAGACAACAGAATACACATGTTGTTGTCGACCAGTCCCTGGTTGCCATGGCAATATAGTTCAACTTGAATGTGTTATGTTCCTGGTTGTTATGGCAACATGTTTTGTTTCAGTTTGTCTGAGAACCTGGTTGTCATGCCAACATGTTTTGTTTGAATGTGTTATGTTCCTGGTTGTCATGCCAACATGTTTTGTTTCAGTTTGTCTGAGAACCTGGTTGTCATGCCAACATGTTTTGTTTGAATGTGTTATGTTCCTGGTTGTCATGCCAACATGTTTTGTTTCAGTTTGTCTGAGAACCAGTCCCTGATTGCCATGCCTCCATGGTGCAACTTGTGGCTGATTGGCTCGATGGCGCTGTCTTTCTCCCTCCACTTTGTCATTCTGCACGTCGAGGTGCTGGCGGTAAGTTGGCAGACCTGGTGGGCTACCGGTATATAGGCTGTTAGATCTGCAACTTGACTGACATGTGTTTGTTTATCTCTGCGCAGGGTGTATTCCAAGTAACTCCTCTGGGTGTTGATGAATGGGTCACCGTCATGAAATTCTCGCTGCCCGTAATACTGCTTGACGAAACCCTCAAGTTCGTAGCCCGCAAGATCACCGACGGTAAGAGTCCGCTGCTCACGGTCCACTGAATCATGCTCATGTGGGCCGTCTTCTTCGGTTTCATCCTGTATGGTCCGATATAAGCCCCCTGGATACCCACAACCAAGCACCTACTTAACCTCCAGCCCAACAAACTCTAGGAGTTCACTTAAATTCTTAGAGAAGTGCCTTTTGTTTTGTATGCGAGGTGTTATTTTTATATAGAAAGGAAGCGGTTCTTTTTTTAGCAGTTAGTACGTTCCGGCAGAGGATTCCTCGGCCCAATATTACTCCCCTGACAATAATTTTACACGAAAGTGATTCCCGCAACGTGGGGGTTGGCGCCACTGGGTGATAATCGTAGTAGCGTACTTGTATACATTCATTACACACAAACAAAATATGTTAGTAGCGAGTATTTATTATTTAACTTAGTGCAGGAACGTAAGCGGAGACTCACTCACCTTTCCACTAGTAATTTGCCGGGCAAAATGTGCATTCATTAACCTCTTTTCTATTTATTCACACACTAGATATTAGCTACACAGAGATTAGGCTAGCTTGGGCTGGCAACAGAAAGTCCTGCGTCTTCCCTAACAAAGCTCCTGACAAAAGAACCCCTGATCCTGATCCTGGTCCTGGTCCAGACCCCTCGGTTCCCGGTGGAAACGCCGAAGTTTTCAGTGGACAATTGCAAAGTCGTAAGTACTGGCTTGGCCTCGTGGCGTGCTGTTGGTTTGCCTAGCAGACATTTCTCAACCAGATTTCATGAATTGTTGCTTTCAATCTCCTTTTGTCTACCAAAAGTATGTAATATTTGACTGACATCAGGAGTTAAATCAATGAATTATTTAGACAAGGACAAGAGTGTACATAAACCTACAAACTAATAATGTATTGTTCAATTTGTTTCACTTGTCTGACATTGTTGTTTACAAATAAGACAGTGGATTGCTAATTTAATAAAAACATGAGAGTTTTACGAGGAATGCACCGAGTGTTGTTTGCCGGGTTTGCTTTTCACGTGTGCAGTGGAGTGAGCTTGCCTGGGTTTTATCCGACCATGAACTTGAATGCCAGCGAGCAGCGTGGTTGCCAGTGGTTGGGATGTCTTCCTCCCCGCTTTCTTTCAGCTTCAAGCTTCTTACAAGTATTTCACATAAATTACACCTCTAATGATATATTTAATGATATATTTGATGATATGTTTGCCAGTAGCAATAGACAAGCAAATGGAGTGAAAACTCATGACATTCCATTGATACATTATCCTATTAACATTGAAAGACAATTTTTGAGTTGAATTTAACCGTTGTGTTTTAAATGGAGTTTGACTTTCAAGTCATGTCTCGTGTTCCTCACTGACCGAGGTACATTCCTGTTTTTGAGTGAGTTTTAGGTTTGGCTTTGTGCAATTGTGAATACTTGCAAGTGAGGCCATGCGTTTGAGTTTGAAATCAGCTGGGACCATCTAATTACTCAGGTAATGTACGTGTAAAGACTGCTTAACTTTATTCATTTACATCTTTGCAATACAATGCTATGCAACTTTTCTTGACATTTGGGAGCTTGGACTTGCCAATGCAACTTGTTATTTGTTATGGGTCCTTGAAGCAAAGCTTTGTGAAAATTGCCTTGGTCATGGGTAAGATCTTGCAATTACAGAGCTTTACATTTCTAGAGATCTTCTTTGTTTCACTTGTAAAGTAACAATATTTTCCGATAAGTTTCCGACAGTTGAACATTACTTTACCTGAAGACCTGCAGCTTGCATCTGAAACTCAGCACATTTAGTTTGGTAATCCTGTTGCTCCCGGAGAAGTCTGACATGTAATCCTGCAATTTCATTGGCTTGTGTGTTTCTATCATTAGAAACCACCTCCAGCTGCTGGTGCATTTCTTCAAGAGCATTTTGTGTGCACTTTTCCTTGCAGACACTTTCTGCTAGTAGTTGATCTAAATGCAGAAATAGAAGACTAACTTGTGTGGGCTGCAACATTCTGATAGGTAGGATTGTATTGTATTCATCTTTATTGTTTTAGGTATTATTGACCCGGTTACAATTTCTTTAAGTACATTTAAAATAGACAATAGTAAATAATTACTATAATGATTGGTAACTATAGGTACCGACACAGTTAATCATGATACATAGTTGACATATTTACTTGTTAATACATCCTATTTATTACTAATAGATACATAGTTATGATTTCTGAATTTATGAATGATTACAATATAATTTCCCTGTGGGATCTCAGCCTTTGTTTGAAGTCTTCTATTTTATCAGGCCAGGAACTTAGAACCACACCAAGGTTATTCCATTCAGGGATGGTGCTGCCCAGAAAGGAAAACTTGCCGATGTTGCTATTGTATCCCTTCATTTTTAACTTAAAGTTATTTTCATTTCTTCCTAAAAATACAGATTTATTTATCATATTCTTTAACTCTTTCCATGCATCATCTTCATTTATTATTTTGTAAATAGCAAACAATTTTGAATCAACCCTTCTCATTTCTAAAGATTCCCATCCGAGTTCAAGAATCATTTCAGTCGGGCTATGCCTTCTTCCATACTTTGCCATCACCTTTCTAGCTGCTCGTCGTTGAATTTTTCCAGCATATCCTTCAACCCTTGCAGTTGTGGGTCCCAGACAATGCTCGCATATTCTAGTGTAGGCCTAACTAATGATTTATATGCCATTTCTTTGATTTCTTTGCTGCTTGTTTTGAGATTTCTAAATACAAAGTTAAGATTGCGCATTCCTTTCTTAGCTACATACTCTGCATGGGGCCTCCACATTAACTTACTATCTAATAGTACTCCTAAATACGTACAGTTGTCATTAAAGTACTTTTAGAAGTACTTTTACAGACAGATTCAGTGTAATTCAACAATAATCGATTATCCATACAAACCAGTGAGTTTCAATTTCATTTCTAATATTTTGTAACTTTCTTCTTTATCACTGAACAATAGCTGCCACTTCATGTTTACTTGGCTGAGCTGATTTTGCTTTTCTTCCAGATTCACTTTAGAATCTTTGCATTGTATTTTTAGCTTCTTGATATAATCCTGGTTTCCTTGGGTTTTTTTCTCCAATTTGCTTTGTGTAGCTCTCACCAACTTGATCAGCTGAGTGTTTTGAATACTGATCTCCTTGTAGTTGACTTGGAGGTTGGTAAGATCTTCAACGATGGCATCAGCCCAACTTCCCATACAATGCCACTGCGTTGTTTGTATTATTTCCTTCGACGCCACCTTCCTGTGATTATTACTGTCATTTTAATTGGGGTACAATCAAATTTGTATGCTCTTGCTAAAGTATTTTCTAACTGTAAACTACCTCAAATATCTAATGCAAAGTGTCGTAGAATTGTAGTTGGTCTTTACGCGCTACCCAAAGATATTAGTATTTAGCTTGGCACTAATAAAATGTTGTTAATTGTTTGAGTTGATCAGACACAGATGATAGAAACATAGTCAGTAAAACATATAAACAAGTCAATGCAACAAAATGAAAATAGAAATAGGTAAGTATATGAACCAGTTGCTGGAGTTGAAGTAATAATTACAAATAATAAACACTTTGTGTTTTCCAATCTGAACCTTTATTCTCATTCTTGAATTAAAGGAATCGGAATTTTATTTCTTGAAGTGTGGAATCAGAACTTTTATTTGAAATAATATGCGCAGTCATAAAACACAAGAAGGTTTTGCATATAGGTAATAACATGTTTGTAAATAAGTATTTATTGTACCTCTGGGCAGCAACTGAAGATTCTCTGTCGATATCATGACAAGTATTTTCTATCCACGTGATTAGTTTCTTCATGAGTGCTTCATTCATCTGACAGCTTTCACATGAAGCCAAGGAAATCAAATCTGTTTGACTAATTCTGGAAACAACTGTGTGGGAAATGTTGGTTGTATTGATATTCGAATCAGTATCTTGGTGCTTGGCATTTATTTCAAACATTTTCCTCTGAGTAACCTGCATAAAAGATATATTATTTTCATCATCAGGAGGTTATCTGCATTTAAAAGTAACATTACAACATTACAGAATGATATTCAAGAGTGTAATCATTCCAAACCATGCAATCGATCATGCTCTTCTGCAAAGATTGCATTCTCGACCAGAATATGTTTAGTAGACCTCCAAGTGAGAGCTGTTGTGGACGGATCACATTTTTAGCCGCATACAAATTGGTCGAGGGATTTGGAAAATTGTCCACAAATTTTATCAGTAAATTCAGAATCAATAAAAGTCTGAAAAAAAAAACAGAACGAGGTAAAAGTGATGTTCACATTTAATAGCACAGAACAATAATCGCTCTTTTGTGCCAGTTTTGTCGCCTTCCGAAACGCACCGCTTCAGTAAAATCTATCTGGTAGACTCAGTAACTCCTGGAAACTTCTTTGCTGTGACTTTAAGATTCTGAACACCCAATAAAGTATGTTGTTGTGGTATCAGAATAGATTCAGTAAGATTCCCATAATAATAAGATGCCCAGTACGTATAGTAATTATTTTAGTACAAGACTCAACCTATATTTCAGTGTGCTGCAGGCAACTTTTAGTTGTTGATGTGAATTCCATGGTTGAAGGTAGAATGTACGTATTAGATTCTGAATTTTAATTCAGTTGGTAGGGTCATATACGCTAACTCATGCTCACATCCGAATAAAAAATATAGCCAGCTGAATTCTAAAATAATTTTTCCCAAATTCTATTCCAAATACCAGAATTATTTGGATGGATTTCGGTACAATAGTTAAGTTACCTGTCATAGATGCATTCTAAAAGATTGATGTAGTATTCACCAGCAGATCCATTGAGCTTGTTAAAAATAGACAAGACATCTACAGATTGTGACTGCTTGGAAGGAAATCTCCAAGACTTGCAGTCAATCTTGCCCATCCACGAAGACAATGTAATCGAGATATTGACTACTTCTTTCAGATCCCACACCATGGCACGAATCAAGTTTTCATTTAATTGTGCCATCGTTTAAAAATTAAGAGTAAATGAGTAAATCATTCCCTTAGTCAGGAGCACTGACATGTTTAGCGCAAAAGTTGAAAATCATCGATGGGCGCCAGATCCATCGGCTCTGACTTTCATCGACTCTGGCTTGCCTGTCATGGAAGAATCTGTGGTTAGTAGTGTTACCAGCGCGGGCAAAATCGAGCAATTTGTTAATGAAATATTACTGTGCAGTTCTCAATATGGAAATAGCTCTAGTATTTCGTTCACGGCAGTCCATTTGATTGGAAAACCAAGAGTTTTTTCACGTTATGGCGACTCTCACGAAGCATATTCTCCTGTAAGTTGTCGGACCAATCAGTCACCGAAATTTGATGAAGCCTTCCAACAACGCTAATCTTGTTAAGTATGCTTAAAGAGTCTATATGCTATTCAAGATGGCGGGTGAGGAGAGTGGTGCGTCTGGTGGCTCCAAAATTAAATATTCTTCCTAAATGTCCGAAGTGCTCAAGAAAAGTTGTAAATGGTGTGAAGTGTGTAATATGTGGCCAACTCAATCATCTGAGATGTGCGCAAGGGACTTCTGGTGAGGAAAACGTAGATATTGATGACTTTATTTGCGGCGACTGCACAACTAGAGAAGCCACCATGCTTGATCTACACACGTCCAATGTAGAGCTACTGCATCAACGGATCAAGGACCTCGTGTACATTGTTCAACTCCAAAAAGCAAGAATATCTGAACTAGAAAACAGGAACGACTACATATCAGCTAATATGACATCATTTCCAGCAAAAACGTCATACAGCCAAATTCTGAGAGGTAAGCCTGAAGTTATTCAAATTACACCACTGGCTGACCAAGACAAAGCAACAACAAAACATGACGTCAAATCACAGAATAATCCAGCAAAACTTCCGATAGGAATTTCAAATATGCGACAAAGCAGAAATGGAGATGTCTTGATCAACTGTCCAAACAGCAAATCAGCTGAAGCATTACTGAAAGAAGCAGAACAAGTGCTAGGAAACAAGTACACAGCCACAATTAAAACAAAATTCAATCCCAGACTAAAAATCATGCATATTGAACTAGGAAATACTGACACGAAGTCCTTCAGAGAAGCAGTAATAATTCAAAACCAACTGGATCCCACTGACCCACATTTTTCGCTAAAAGTCATCACCACTATCACGCAAAAAAGTGGATTAACCTTCACGATAATTGAAGTCGATGCCCGAACCCGCTCGAAACTAATGCGCGAGGGACGGATTAATTATGAATGGAAAAGGTATAGGCTATATGACCACATACACGTAGCACAATGTTTTAAATGTGCCAGCCTGAGAGGGCTGCGACCCTCTGCAGCCCTGTCCTGTCACCAGGCTGGTAGCTCTATCAGCTGAGAGTTCTGCAACCCTCTGCAGCCCTGTCCTGTCACCAGGCTGGTAGCTCTATCAGCTGAGAGGGCTGCAATTCTCTGCAGTCCTGTCCTGTCACCAGGCTGGTAGCTCTATCAGCTGAGAGGGCTGCGACCCTCTGCAGCCCTGTCCTGTCACCAGGCTGGTAGCGCTATCAGCTGAGAGGGCTGCGACCCTCTGCAGCCCTGTCCTGTCACCAGGCTGGTAGCTCTATCAGCTGAGAGGGCTGCGACCCTCTGCAGCTCTGTCCTGTCACCAGGCTGGTAGCTCTATCAGCTGAGAGGGCTGCGACCCTCTGCAGCCCTGTCCTGTCACCAGGCTGGTAGCTCTATCAGCTGAGAGGGCTGCGACCCTCTGCAGCCCTGTCCTGTCACCAGGCTGGTAGCTCTATCAGCTGAGAGGGCTGCGACCCTCTGCAGCCCTGTCCTGTCACCAGGCTGGTAGCTCTATCAGCTGAGAGGGCTGCGACCCTCTGCAGCCCTGTCCTGTCACCAGGCTGGTAGCTCTATCAGCTGAGAGGGTTAAGAATTTCCCCCTTGCGATGCCGGTAATAGTAAACATGATAGTGAATGCTAATAATTGGTGATTGCAATCAGCTTGACTCGGCTGGACTCGGCTAGTCTCGCCTAACCTTCGTATCAGCCGAGTCGGCGCTGTGTGCCAGGAATATTGATAAGACTTGGCGCTAATCCACCTTGTATTTGTTCTACGTGATTTAAAACTCCAATCATACTTTATCTTGCTATCGCAACACCAAGGCTTCCTGCTATGCCATAACATGCCATAACGAACCATGTCATACCATACCATTAGATATACCATACCTTGCCATGCCATGCCATGCCATGCCATGCCTTGCTTTGCCATGCCATGCCATGCCATGCCATGCCTTGCCTTGCCATGCCATGCCTTGCCTCGCCATGTCATGCCTTGCCATGCCATGCCTAGCCATGCCATGCCTTGCCTTGCCATGCCATGCCATGTCATGCCATGCCTTGCCATGCCATGCCATGCCTTGCCATGCCATGCCATGCCATGCCATGCCTTGCCATGCCATGCCTTGCCATGCCATGCCATGCCATGCCTTGCCATGCCATGCCATGCCTTGCCTTACCTTGCCATGCCTTGCCATGCCATACCATGCCATGCCATGCCTTGCCTCGCCATGTCATGCCTTGCCATGCCATGCCTTGCCATGCCATGCCTTGCCTTGCCATGCCATGCCATGCCATGTCATGTCATGCCATGCCTTGCCATGCCTTGCCTTGCCATGCCATGCCATGCCATGCCATGCCTTGCCATGTCTTGCCTTGCCATGCCATGCCATGTCTTGCCATGCCATGCCATGCCAAGCCATGCCATGCCTTGCCATGCCATGCCATGCCTTGCCTTGCCTTGCCATACCATGCCATG
This sequence comes from Protonemura montana, assembly GCA_947568835.1. Lineage (NCBI taxonomy): Eukaryota > Metazoa > Arthropoda > Insecta > Plecoptera > Nemouridae > Protonemura > Protonemura montana. The sequence continues at coordinate 12,961,309 of OX387611.1, forward strand.
CCATGCCATGCCTTGCCTCGCCATGTCATGCCTTGCCATGCCATGCCTTGCCATGCCATGCCATGTCATGCCTTGCCATGCCATGCCTTGCCATGCCATGCCTTGCCATGCTTTGCCTTGCCTTGCCATGCCATGCCATGCCATGCCATGCCATGTCTTGCCTTGCCATGCCATGCGATGCCATGCCATGTCATGCCATGTCATGCCTTGCCTTGCCATGCCATGCCATGCCATGTCTTGCCTTGCCATGCCATGCCTTGCCATGCCTTGCCATGCCTTGCCATGCCTTGCCATGCCATGCCATGCCATGCCATGTCTTGCCTTGCCATGCCATGCCATGCCATGCCATGTCTTGCCTTGCCTTGCCATGCCATGCCATGCCATGCCTTGCCTTGCCATGCCATGCCTTGCCATGCCATGCCATGTCTTGCCTTGCCATGCCATGCCATGCCATGCCATGCCTTGCCAAACGAGGGACTTTTGACCAATATTTCCCGAGCAATATTTGGTTTTGTTCCACGTGGCTGGTGCTGGTGCTGGTGCTGCTAGAAATGGTTGATCTTACAAGATGCTGTGGTTCTGTATCTTTAGAGTTTTTAAGCTTAGAGTAAACAATCTAACAATCCTTCCATTGTCTCTGACTAAAGAGATGTTTGCTGGCTTCCATTACATTGCGTCGATCTGTTGATTCTTGATGGCCGTTATGATTTGATGGCTTTTTGTCTGCTGTCAGATTTAATAGAGGCTTCTCTTTGGCTTCTCTTTGGCTTCTATTTAACTTCTATTTCGGTTGATGTTTGTGCGTTGTTTCAAACGGAAACTGGTTTACCGAGGCAAGATCTTGAGTCGCCGCTATTTCCGACTCTCGCCGAGTGCATCGACGTTGAATGACGGCGTTGTCGCTTAACTCGATCGCTGTGACGTCAGACAGTAGCTGGTGACGTCAGACAGTAGACTGATATCTGTACACGCCTTGAGCTCGCGTGTTGAACGAAGCCTTCTAAACGCCCCTCCCCTTCTAGACACTGAATCTAGGGTCCCTAGCAGAACAAACTCTTATTACACTTGGTACTTAATTCACTTGTTTCTTTTGTTTCAGAATTACCTGCTGAAGAAGGTGAGTTTCATTTACAAGATTAATTCCTAAATGACAGAAACAAGTTGTCTTTGTTGCACTTTGACTCTAAATTGTTTTTATTTCCCGCAGGAAAATCGATATGGCAGTTAGTACTGGAACAATTCAACGACCTTTTAGTCAAGATCCTATTATTAGCCGCAATCATCTCCTTTGTAAGTACAAGATCGCCTCTCTCTTGCCCTGCATTGCTCTCTCTCTTGCTGTCTCACGCCGTCCCTTGTCTTCCAGGTACTAGCCTTGTTTGAAGATAATGAAGACCTAATCACAGCGTTCGTTGAACCTTTCGTCATTCTGCGGATTCTCATCGCCAACGCCATCGTTGGAGTGTGGCAGGTAAGAGAACTACCCCTAAAGATGCCCCTGACCTGACCTGACCTAACCTGACCTGACCTTACCTTACCTGACCTTACCTGACCTAACCTCACCTCACCTGACCTGACCTGACCTAACCTAACCTAACTTTACCTAACATAACCGAAGCTAACCTAACCTAACTTTACCTAACCTAACCTAACCACCCCTAAAGACCCCCTTGATCTAATCTAATCTAACCTGACCTGACCTGACCTAACCTGACCATACCTAATTTTACCTAACATAACCGAACCTAACCTAACCTAACCTAACTTTACCTAACCACACCTAACCACCCCTAAAGATCCCCTTGACCTAATCTAACCTAACCTAACCTAACCTGACCAAATCTAAGCCTGGGACTTCAGTCTCCCAATCTAGGAAGTGGTTTAAATGAGATGGACTTGAATTGGTATGAAATGGATCTCAAGATGATCCTGATTGTTGTTGTGTTTCCAGGAAAGGAATGCTGAGTCGGCTATTGAAGCTCTGAAGGAGTATGAGCCCGAGATGGGAAAGGTCCTCCGAGGGGATAAGTCTGGAATCCAGAAGATCCGCGCCAAGGAGATCGTTCCCGGAGATGTTGTTGAGATCTCAGGTCAGCCGTTTAAACCAATCTTTGTATCCATTCAGCATAAAGTCTTTCAACCTTCTGTTGTAACCATGGAAACCAATGTTTGGGAGGTTATTAGTGTCGTTAATAATAAAATACCATCGACATTGCTAGCGATTGCCATTAATAAACACAATGATTGTGACGTGATATAGCGTCACTAGAATCAGAGTGACTCTGAGTATTCACAGCCTCTTGGTTCTACTCCTTGGAGATCTAAGATGTCCAAGTGGAGATCAGGTGTAGATCTTGGTCCATGTGTTTGATTGGTTAGAGCAACACCCGCGACAGGTTGAGATCGGGGTCCAAGTAGCTCAATTGGTTAGAGCAACACCTGCGACAGGTGAAGATCGGGGTCCAAGTAGCTCAATTGGTTAGAGCAACACCCGCGACAGGTTGAGATCGGGGTCCAAGTAGCTCAATTGGTTAGAGCAACACCCGCGACAGGTTGAGATCGGGGTCCAAGTAGCTCAATTGGTTAGAGCAACACCCGCGACAGGTGGAGATCCGGGTCCAAGTAGCTCAATTGGTTAGAGCAACACCTGCGACAGGTGGAGATCGGGGTCCAAGTAGCTCAATTGGTTAGAGCAACACCCGCGACAGGTGGAGATCGGAGTCCAAGTAGCTCAATTGGTTAGAGCAACACCCGCGACAGGTGGAGATCGGGGTCCAAGTAGCTCAATTGGTTAGAGCAACACCCGCGACAGGTGGAGATCGGAGTCCAAGTAGCTCAATTGGTTAGAGCAACACCCGCGACAGGTTGAGATTGGAGTCCAAGTAGCTCAATTGGTTAGAGCAACACCTGCGACAGGTGGAGATCGGGGTCCAAGTAGCTCAATTGGTTAGAGCAACACCCGCGACAGGTGGAGATCGGGGTCCAAGTAGCTCAATTGGTTAGAGCAACACCCGCGACAGGTGGAGATCGGGGTCCAAGTAGCTCAATTGGTTAGAGCAACACCCGCGACAAGTGGAGATCGGGGTCCAAGTAGCTCAATTGGTTAGAGCAACACCTGCGACAGGTGGAGATTGGGGTCCAAGTAGCTCAATTGGTTAGAGCAACAACTGGGACAGGTTGAGATCTTGGTCCATGTGTTTGATTATCTTGTCTTGTTCTTACAGTGGGAGACAAGATTCCAGCTGATATCAGACTCATCAAGATCATGTCAACCACACTACGTATCAACCAGTCGATCCTGACAGGAGAGTCTGTGTCCGTCATCAAGCACACAGATGCGATCCCAGATCCTCGAGCTGTCAATCAAGACAAGAAGAACATCTTGTTCTCTGGAACTAACGTAGCTGCCGGCAAAGCAAGGGGAGTTGTCATCGGTACTGGACTCAACACTGCAATCGGTGAGTTAACTTCAATAATAATAACGTAGGTTAACTCGCTTTTTAATATCGTTACGTGTTTATCAATCGTTGAGGTAAACATTGATGGAGATTTTTTTAGCATGAAAAGTCACAAAAGCGAGTTAACCTACGAGAAATATTGAAATTAAATTTCATACGACAGTGGCTCCACTTAACGTGATGTTCCGGTACTCTGCATTTTTGTCGGTAAGGTAGTCATTTGGCGGCCATCTTACACGCAGAGACCGAAACATTGACGTTGTTTCTCCACCTAGAACCTACACTCAACGCTAGCACCACATGGCCAGATGTCAAAACATAATAATGATTTCCTGTACAAAATGTTTGAATGATCGCAGACAGATTGTGAAAAGAAAAAGCTATGCAATATAATAAAATAGTTAACATTTATTATGCACCCAAACATTACAACAATAATAATAATAATAATAATTTGTTTATTGTCATTTGGAACATATACAAGTAATTTGACAGTAATTGTTTTAAATTTAAATGGTACAATATTATGATGGTTTTTAGACTCATGTCTATTTAATTTATCCTTAGCACAAGTTTTTAGAAAAACTATTTGAACTGAGTTTTGAATGCTAAGTAAAGGGCTACTAAATTTAGTAGCCCTTTACTTAGCATTCAAAACCCAGTTCAAATAGTTTTTCTGGTACAATATTCTTTGACAGAATAAAAACATCTCTCAATTAAAAACTCTTTTATGCTATTCCTTAGCGCCGGTCCTTTTTTTTCCTTGATATAATTCGGTAGAGCATGGCATTGCAGTTTTAGCAGTTTTGCACCTGCAAAATCTGGGTCTTTCTTTGTTATTTCTAGTTTTATTTTCTTTAGTTTATAATTTAAACTAAAATTTAAACTAGTGTTTGGCATGTCCAGTAGATTTGTTCTGGTAAAGTTTTCCCAACATTAAAACTTGTTTGTTTGTTTGTTTATCCAGGCAAGATCAGGACTGAGATGTCAGAGACTGAGGAAATCAAGACTCCACTTCAACAGAAGTTGGATGAATTTGGTGAACAACTTTCCAAGGTAATCTCTCTGATCTGCGTTGCTGTCTGGGCGATCAACATTGGACATTTCAACGATCCGGCTCACGGTGGTTCCTGGATCAAGGGGGCCGTGTACTACTTCAAGATTGCTGTGGCACTTGCTGTTGCTGCTATCCCTGAAGGTGACATATCAAGCTAATACTGGGTCTTTTGCTGATTTAAAACTGTTTCTTTGTTATTATTCATTAGAACTATTTTAAAATACAGAGACCATCTTCACAGTTCATAAACCCATTCACTTTTTCACTATTGTAACCAAGTTTTGTCATATGTTCATGTCATGGTCATGTCATGGTCATGTCATGGTCATGTCCCCAAGAATCCCCAAGAACGCAAAGGAATTTAGACGCCGGCTAAAGGGAAATCAAAGACGGAACAATCCAAACAACTAGTCCTGTAAATAACGTAGCTAACTTCAAGTGGATACCATAGAACTGGCAATCATAAAACATGTACCATGCTTTAATATGAAAATAAATAAATATTATTATTATTATTATTATGTTCTTGTCATATGTTCATGTCATATGATTTGATTGGTCTATGCTGTAAGATGCTAAGTTTTGATTGGTTCCCAAGTCTCCCTGCTGTCATCACAACTTGCTTGGCTTTGGGCACTCGAAGGATGGCCAAGAAGAACGCTATCGTACGTTCCCTTCCGTCGGTGGAGACCCTGGGTTGCACATCTGTCATCTGCTCCGACAAGACTGGAACTCTGACCACCAATCAGATGTCAGTTAGCCGACTGTTTGTATTTGACAAGATCGACGGTAACGACAGCTCATTCTCCGAGTTTGAGGTGACTGGATCAACATACGTACCAATCGGTGAAGTCTTCCTTCGTGGACAGAAAGTCAAGGCGGCAGACTACGAGATCCTTCACGAGATGGGTGAGATTCTTCCCACACACAAAGAGAGATTCTGTGTGATTAGTTGTTGGAAATTAATCTAGATTTGCTACGGTAACCAATAGCTGTCAAAACACCCAATTGTAAATATAGCTGGCATTATTTTCAATGAGAATCCCAGCTCTGTTTGAGATTCAGAATAATTTAGTAAGTATGACAGCTTGCACTGTTGGCTTTCATCTGTGAAGCATAAAGAAAGCTGAGGCTTGTGAACCCAGTAAACTCCTAGAGGCTGTATTAGTAATTCTGTTGTTCTGATTCTAGGAAACATCTGCATCATGTGCAATGACTCTTCAATTGACTTCAACGAATTCAAGCAAGCTTTTGAGAAAGTAGGAGAAGCCACCGAGACTGCTTTGATTGTTCTCGCTGAGAAGATGAACCCCTTCTCGTTGCCCAAGACCGGACTTGACCGACGTTCCGCCGCCATCGTAGTCCGTCAAGAGATTGAAACAAAGTGGAAGAAGGAATTCACTCTGGAATTCTCTCGAGATCGCAAGTCCATGTCCTCGTACTGCGTACCATTGAAGGCTTCTCGTCTGGGAACTGGACCCAAGCTGTTTGTCAAGGGAGCACCGGAAGGTGTACTTGAACGTTGCACACATGCCCGAGTTGGTACACAGAAAGTGCCGCTGACGCCCACGTTGAAGAAACGCATCCTGGAGCTCACTGCCACCTACGGTTGCGGAAGAGATACTCTCCGTTGTCTTGCCCTGGCTGTCGCTGATACCCCAATGAAACTGGAGGACATGAACCTGACAGACTCGACCAAGTTCTACACTTATGAAGTCAACCTTACCTTCGTTGGAGTCGTTGGAATGTTGGATCCTCCTCGCAAGGAAGTCTTCGACGCCATTGTACGATGCAGGCCCGCTGGAATCCGAGTCATTGTCATCACTGGAGATGACAAGGCTACAGCTGAAGCCATCTGCCGCAGGCACGTATAATACACAAGCTTGCACCAAGCCATATACCTTGGTACACATGTCCCTGACTCCCATTGAAGATGCCAACCCAGCTGTACACATCCATGCTTGCACCATGCCCTATACCTTGACACACATGTCCCTGACTCCCATTGAAGATGCCAACCCAGCTGTACACATCCATGCTTGCACCATGCCCTATACCTTGACACACATGTCCCTGGCTCCCATTGAAGATGCCAACCCAGCTGTACACATCCATGCTTGCACCATGCCCTATACCTTGGCACACATGTCCCTGGCTCCCATTGAAGATGCCAACCCAGCTGTACACATCCATGCTTGCACCATGCCCTATACCTTGACACACATGTCCCTGGCTCCTATTGAAGATGCCAACCCAGCTGTACACATCCATGCTTGCACCATGCCCTATACCTTGACACACATGTCCCTGGCTCCCATTGAAGATGTCAACCCAGCTGTACACATCCATGCTTGCACCATGCCCTTTACCTTGACACACATGTCCCTGACTCCCATTGAAGATGCCAACCCAGCTGTACACATCCATGCTTGCACCATGCCCTATACCTTGACACACACATCCCTGGCTCCTATTGAAGATGCCAACCCAGCTGTACACATCCATGCTTGCACCATGCCCTATACCTTGACACACATGTCCCTGGCTCCCATTGAAGATGCCAACCCAGCTGTACACATCCATGCTTGCACCATGCCCTATACCTTGACACACATGTCCCTGGCTCCCATTGAAGATGCCAACCCAGCTGTACACATCCATGCTTGCACCATGCCCTATACCTTGGCACACATGTCCTTCACATGTCTTCCCAACTTCGACCCCACGCGGTTTTTAGAAATATCGGTCTGGTAGTTTCATAACGACTCAAAATATAGGAATATTTAGAGATTTTATATTAACTTTTGATGATGTAGGTTCATCATCCTATCAAAGTTTGCAATGATGTGACAGTAGCCAAGTAATTTCAATTGTTTTGTTTGTTTTGTTTCTAGACTCATCATCTGTCATGCATTGGAGAGAGTGAGGACTTTAAGGGAATCAACTGTCACATCTTCCACAGCCCGTATCCCATGACGATGGCTCTTTCTGTGCTTGTTACCATAGAGATGCTCAACGCCATGAACAGGTCTGTACAAGACAACAGAATACACATGTTGTTGTCGACCAGTCCCTGGTTGCCATGGCAATATAGTTCAACTTGAATGTGTTATGTTCCTGGTTGTTATGGCAACATGTTTTGTTTCAGTTTGTCTGAGAACCTGGTTGTCATGCCAACATGTTTTGTTTCAGTTTGTCTGAGAACCTGGTTGTCATGCCAACATGTTTTGTTTGAATGTGTTATGTTCCTGGTTGTCATGCCAACATGTTTTGTTTCAGTTTGTCTGAGAACCTGGTTGTCATGCCAACATGTTTTGTTTGAATGTGTTATGTTCCTGGTTGTCATGCCAACATGTTCTGTTTCAGTTTGTCTGAGAACCAGTCCCTGATTGCCATGCCTCCATGGTGCAACTTGTGGCTGATTGGCTCGATGGCGCTGTCTTTCTCCCTCCACTTTGTCATTCTGCACGTCGAGGTGCTGGCGGTAAGTTGGCAGACCTGGTGGGCTACCAGTATATAGGCTGTTAGATCTGCAACTTGACTGACATGTGTTTGTTTATCTCTGCGCAGGGTGTATTCCAAGTAACTCCTCTGGGTGTTGATGAATGGGTCACCGTCATGAAATTCTCGCTGCCCGTAATACTGCTGGACGAAACCCTCAAGTTCGTAGCCCGCAAGATCACCGACGGTAAGAGTCCGCTGCTCACGGTCCACTGGATCATGCTCATGTGGGCCGTCTTCTTCGGTTTCATCCTGTATGGTCCGATATAAGCCCCCTGGATACCCACAACCAAGCACCTACTTTACCTCCAGCCCAACAAACTCTAGGAGTTCACTTAAATTCTTAGAGAAGTGCCTTTTGTTTTGTATGCGAGGTGTTATTTTTATATAGAAAGGAAGCGGTTCTTTTTTTAGCAGTTAGTACGTTCCGGCAGAGGATTCCTCGGCCCAATATTACTCCCCTGACAATAATTTTACACGAAAGTGATTCCTGCAACGTGGGGGTTGGCGCCACTGGGTGATAATCGTAGTAGCGTAATTGTATACCTTCATTACACACAAACAAAATATGTTAGTAGCGAGTATTTATTATTTAACTTAGTGCAGGAACGTAAGCGGAGACTCACTCACCTTTCCACTAGTAATTTGCCGGGCAAAATGTGCATTCATTAACCTCTTTTCTATTTATTCACACACTAGATATTAGCTACACAGAGATTAGGCTAGCGTGGGCTGGCAACAGAAAGTCCTGCGTCTTCCCTAACAAAGCTCCTGACAAAAGAACCCCTGATCCTGGTCATGGTCCAGACCCCTCGGTTCCCGGTGGAAACGCCGAAGTTTTCAGTGGACAATTGCCGCAAAGTCGTAAGTACTGGCTTGGCCTCGTGGCGTGCTGTTGGTTTGCCTAGCAGACATTTCTCAACCAGATTTCATGAATTGTTGCTTTCAATCTCCTTTTGTCTACCAAAAGTATGTAATATTTGACTGACATCAGGAGTTAAATCAATGAATTATTTAGACAAGGACAAGAGTGTACATAAACCTACAAACTAATAATGTATTGTTCAATTTGTTTCACTTGTCTGACATTGTTGTTTACAAATAAGACAGTGGATTGCTAATTTAATAAAAACATGAGAGTTTTACGAGGAATGCACCGAGTGTTGTTTGCCGGGTTTGCTTTTCACGTGTGCAGTGGAGTGAGCTTGCCTGGGTTTTATCCGACCATGAACTTGAATGCCAGCGAGCAGCGTGGTTGCCAGAGGTTGGGATGTCTTCCTCCCCGCTTTCTTTCAGCTTCAAGCTTCTTACAAGTATTTCACATAAATTACACCTCTAATGATATATTTAATGATATATTTGATGATATGTTTGCCAGTAGCAATAGACAAGCAAATGGAGTGAAAACTCATGACATTCCATTGATACATTATCCTATTAACATTGAAAGACAATTTTTGAGTTGAATTTAACCGTTGTGTTTTAAATGGAGTTTGACTTTCAAGTCATGTCTCGTGTTCCTCACTGACCGAGGTACATTCCTGTTTTTGAGTGAGTTTTAGGTTTGGCTTTGTGCAATTGTGAATACTTGCAAGTGAGGCCATGCGTTTGAGTTTGCAATCAGCTGGGACCATCTAATTACTCAGGTAATGTACGTGTAAAGACTGCTTAACTTTATTCGTTTACATCTTTGCAATACAATGCTATGCAACTTTTCTTGACACTTGCTTGGACTTGCCAATAATACAACTTGTTATTTGTTATGGGTCCTTGAAGCAAAGCTTTGTGAAAATTGCCTTGGTCATGGGTAAGATCTTGCAATTACAGAGCTTTACATTTCTAGAGATCTTCTTTGTTTCACTTGTAAAGTAACAATATTTTCCGATAAGTTTCCGACAGTTGAACATTACTTTACCTGAAGACCTGCAGCTTGCATCTGAATTTCAGCACATTTAGTTTGGTAATCCTGTTGCTCTCGGAGAAGTCTGACATGTAATCCTGCAATTTCATTGGCTTGTGTGTTTCTATCATTAGAAACCACCTCCAGCTGCTGGTGCATTTCTTCAAGAGCATTTTGTGTGCACTTTTCCTTGCAGACACTTTCTGCTAGTAGTTGATCTAAATGCAGAAATAGAAGACTAACTTGTGTGGGCTGCAACATTCTGATAGGTAGGATTGTATTGTATTCATCTTTATTGTTTTAGGCATTATTGACCCGGTTACAATTTCTTTAAGTACATTTAAAATAGACAATAGTAAATAATTACTATAATGATTGGTAACTATAGGTACCGACACAGTTAATCATGATACATAGTTGACATATTTACTTGTTAATACATCCTATTTATTACTAATAGATACATAGTTATGATTTCTTAATTTATGAATGATTACAATATAATTTCCCTGTGGGATCTCAGCCTTTGTTTGAAGTCTTCTATTTTATCAGGCCAGGAACTTAGAACCACACCAAGGTTATTCCATTCAGGGATGGTGCTGCCCAGAAAGGAAAACTTGCCGATGTTGCTATTGTATCCCTTCATTTTTAACTTAAAGTTATTTTCATTTCTTCCTAAAAATACAGATTTATTTATCATATTCTTTAACTCTTTCCATGCATCATCTTCATTTATTATTTTGTACATAGCAACCAATTTGGAATCAACCCTTCTCATTTCTAAAGATTCCCATCCGAGTTCAAGAATCATTTCATTCGGGCTATGCCTTCTTCCATACTTTGCCATCACCTTTCTAGCTGCTCGTCGTTGAATTTTTCCAGCATATCCTTCAACCCTTGCAGTTGTGGGTTCCAGACAATGCTCGCATATTCTAGTGTAGGCCTAACTAATGATTTATATGCCATTTCTTTCATTTCTTTGCTGCTTGTTTTGAGATTTCTAAATACAAAGTTAAGATTGCGCATTCTTTTCTTAGCTACATACTCTGCATGGGGCCTCCACATTAACTTACTATCTAATAGTACTCCTAAATATGTACAGTTGTCATTAAAGTACTTTTAGAAGTACTTTTACAGACAGATTCAGTGTAATTCAACAATAATCGATTATCTATACAAACCAGTGAGTTTCAATTTCATTTCTAATATTTTGTAACTTTCTTCTTTATCACTGAACAATAGCTGCCACTTCATGTTTACTTGGCTGAGCTGATTTTGCTTTTCTTCCAGATTCACTTTAGAATCTTTGCATTGTATTTTTAGCTTCTTGATATAATCCTGGTTTCCTTGGGTTTTTTTCTCCAATTTGCTTTGTGTAGCTCTCACCAACTTGATCAGCTGAGTGTTTTGAAGACTGATCTCCTTGTAGTTGACTTGGAGGTTGGTAAGATCTTCAACGATGGCATCAGCCCAACTTCCCATGCAATGCCACTGCCTTGTTTGTATTATTTCCTTCGACGCCACCTTCCTGTGATTATTACTGTCATTTTAATTGGGGTACAATCAAATTTGTATGCTCTTGCTAAAGTATTTTCTAACTGTAAACTACCTCAAATATCTAATGCAGAGTGTCGTAGAATTGTAGTTGGTCTTTACGCGCTACCCAAAGATATTAGTATTTAACTTGGCACTATTAAAATGTTGTTTATTGTTTGAGTTGATCATACACAGATGATATAAACATAGTCAGTAAAACATATAAACAAGTCAATGCAACAAAATGAAAATAGAAATAGGTAAGTATATGAACCTGTTGCTGGAGTTGAAGTAATAATTACAAATAATAAACACTTTGTGTTTTCCAATCTGAACCTTTATTCTCATTCTTGAATTAAAGGAATCGGAATTTTATTTCTTGAAGTGTGGAATCAGAACTTTTATTTGAAATAATATGCGCAGTCATAAAACACAAGAAGGTTTTGCTTATAGGTAATAACATGTTTGTAAATAAGTATTTATTGTACCTCTGGGCAGCAACTGAAGATTCTCTGTCGATATCATGACAAGTATTTTCTATCCACGTGATTAGTTTCTTCATGAGTGCTTCATTCATCTGACAGCTTTCACATGAAGCCAAGGAAATCAAATCTGTTTGACTAATTCTGGAAACAACTGTGTGAGAAATGTTGGTTGTATTGATATTCGAATCAGTATCTTGGTGCTTGGCATTCATTTCAAACATTTTCCTCTGAGTAACCTGCATAAAAGATATATTATTTTCATCATCAGGAGGTTATCTGCATTTAAAAGTAACATTACAATATTACAGAATGATATTCAAGAGTTGTAATCATTCCAAACCATGCAATCGATCATGCTCTTCTGCAAAGATTGCATTCTCGACCAGAATATGTTTAGTAGACCTCCAAGTGAGAGCTGTTGTGGACGGATCACATTTTTAGCCGCATACAAATTGGTCGAGGGATTTGGAAAATTGTCCACAAATTTTATCAGTAAATTCAGAATCAATAAAAGTCTGAAAAAAAAAACAGAACGAGGTAAAAGTGATGTTCACATTTAATAGCACAGAACAATAATCGCTCTTTTGTGCCAGTTTTGTCGCCTTCCGAAACGCACCGCTTCAGTAAAATCTATCTGGTAGACTCAGTAACTCCTGGAAACTTCTTTGCTGTGACTTTAAGATTCTGAACACCCAATAAAGTATGTTGTTGTGGTATCAGAATAGATTCAGTAAGATTCCCATAATAATAAGATGCCCAGTACGTATAGTAATTATTTTAGTACAAGACTCAACCTATATTTCAGTGTGCTGCAGGCAACTTTTAGTTGTTGATGTGAATTCCATGGTTGAAGGTAGAATGTATGTATTAGATTCTGAATTTTAATTCAGTTGGTAGGGTCATATCCGCTAACTCATGCTCACATCCGAATAAAAAATATAGCCAGCTGAATTCTAAAATAATTTACCCAAATTCTATTCCAAATACCAGAATTATTTGGATGGATTTCGGTACAATAGTTAAGTTACCTGTCATAGATGCATTTTTTTTATTTATTTATTTATTATTCATCCCAATTGAATTGTTAAACAATATTGGACATGTCAGTAAAAAGTAAAAACAGAAGTTGATAAAAGTACATATAAAAAATAACAATAAGGTGTCAGAATGATAAAAACTCTTGTACTGAGTAATAGCAGGCCTTGATCAGAAAAGCTTTTAATAAAATACAAAAATCTTTGTCGTTTTGTTTTTCTTTTAAATGAGCCGGAAGTCTGTTAAACAGTTTTATACCATTGATAATTGGACCTTTTACATATATACAGTTGTTTGAATCAATGTACATATTTTCTCTAACATCATGGTGTTTTACTTCAGATGACCTATACAATTGTTTGTTGGATAATACATAAATAATCATGTTATAAATATACATACATGGTAGAGTTAATATCGCAAATTTTACAAATAGTGGCTTACAAGAATCTTTGTAAAAAACCCCTGTAGTGACAGGATCATAGCTTGCATTGGCAAGGTTTCTAATGGCACGTTTTTGAAGAGTGAAAATCCTTTTTATTTGTGATGAATGACCCCAGACAATAATACCATATGAGAGAAACGAGTGCACGTATGAATAGTATACAGCCTTTGCTGCTTGAAAATTGCATACCTTTAAAATTTGCTTTACAAGATAACATCCAGAAGCAACTTTTATTGCTACTTGATTAATATGGCCATCCCATCTAAGTTTGTGATCGATTAAAAGTCCTAGAAATTTTGTTTCATTCTTGAAATGAATGCTCTTGCCACTAAGATAAACTCACGGGCTAGATTCATCCAAGTTAGGTTTATTTTTAAGTTGAAAATTTATTATTACCGACTTCTTGTTATTTAAAATCAACTTGTTATTACAACTCCACTCCTCCATTTGCATAACTGCAGTTTTGCTGAGTTTTATAATGTTATCAGCCGTATCACATACCAAATGCGTTGTATCGTCGGCAAACGTAGTTACACTACCAGAAGTTATTGTGTCGTACAAATCGTTTGTATATATTATGAATAAAAGAGGAGCTATTGTACTCCCTTGAGGGATTCCCACGTTGATACTAAGTTCATCTGATATAACAGTACCATTTTTACTTTTAATTTTGACGACTTGGGTTCTTTTATATAAATAAGATCTAATCCAGTCATTAGCCACTCCACGGACTCCTATGTTGTTAAGTTTAACAAGAAGCATACTTAAAAGATTGATAAGATATTAAAAGATTCTAAAAGATTGATGTAGTATTCACCAGCAGATCCATTGAGCTTGTTAAAAATAGACAAGACATCTACAGATTGTGACTGCTTGGAAGGATATCTCCAAGACTTGCAGTCAATCTTGCCCATCCACGAAGACAATGTAATCGAGATATTGACTACTTCTTTCAGATCCCACACCATGGCACGAATCAAGTTTTCATTTAATTGTGCCGTCGTTTAAAAATTAAGAGTAAATGAGTAAATCATTCCCTTAGTCAGGAGCACTGACATGTTTAGCGCAAAAGTTGAAAATCATCGATGGGCGCCAGATCCATCGGCTCTGACTTTCATCGACTCTGGCTTGCCTGTCATGGAAGAATCTGTGGTTAGTAGTGTGACCAGCGCGGGCAAAATCGAGCAATTTGTTAATGAAATATTACTGTGCAGTTCTCAATATGGAAATAGCTCTAGTATTTCGTTCACGGCAGTCAATTTGATTGGAAAACCAAGAGTTTTTTCACGTTATGGTGACTCTCACGAAGCATATTCTCCTGTAAGTTGTCGGACCAAGCAGTCGCCGAAATTTGATGAAGCCTTCCAACAACGCTAATCTTGTTAAGTATGCTTAAAGAGTCTATATGCTATTCAAGATGGCGGGTGAGGAGAGTAGTGCGTCTGGTGGCTCCAAAATTAAATATTCTTCCTAAATGTCCGAAGTGCTCAAGAAAAGTTGTAAATGGTGTGAAGTGTGTAATATGTGGCCAACTCAATCATCTGAGATGTGCGCAAGGGACTTCTGGTGAGGAAAACGTAGATATTGATGTCTTTATTTGCGGCGACTGCACAACTAGAGAAGCCACCATGCTTGATCTACACACGTCCAATGTAGAGCTACTGCATCAACGGATCAAGGACCTCGTGTACATTGTTCAACTCCAAAAAGCAAGAATATCTGAACTAGAAAACAGGAACGACTACATATCAGCTAATATGACATCATTTCCAGCAAAAACGTCATACAGCCAAATTCTGAGAGGTAAGCCTGAAGTTATTCAAATTACACCAGTGGCTGACCAAGACAAAGCAACAACAAAACATGCCGTCAAATCACAGAATAATCCAGCAAAACTTCCGATAGGAATTTCAAATATGCGACAAAGCAGAAATGGAGATGTCTTGATCAACTGTCCAAACAGCAAATCAGCTGAAGCATTACTGAAAGAAGCAGAACAAGTGCTAGGAAACAAGTACACAGCCACAATCAAAACAAAATTCAATCCCAGACTAAAAATCATGCATATTGAACTAGGAAATACTGACACGAAGTCCTTCAGAGAAGCAGTAATAATTCAAAACCAACTGGATCCCACTGACCCACATTTTTCGCTAAAAGTCATCACCACTATCACGCAAAAAAGTAGATTAACCTTCACGATAATTGAAGTCGATGCCCGAACCCGCTCGAAACTAATGCGCGAGGGACGGATTAATTATGAATGGAAAAGGTATAGGCTATATGACCACATACACGTAGCACAATGTTTTAAATGTGCCAGCCTGAGAGGGCTGCGACCCTCTGCAGCCCTGTCCTGTCACCAGGCTGGTAGCTCTATCAGCTGAGAGGGCTGCGACCCTCTGCAGTCCTGTCCTGTCACCAGGCTGGTAGCTCTATCAGCTGAGAGGGCTGCGACCCTCTGCAGCCCTGTCCTGTCACCAGGCTGGTAGCTCTATCAGCTGAGAGGGCTGCGACCCTCTGCAGTCCTGTCCTGTCACCGGCTGGTAGCTCTATCAGCTGAGAGGGTTAAGAATTTCCCCCTTGTGATGCCGGTAATAGTAAACATGATAGTGAATGCTAATAATTGGTGATTGCAATCAGCTTGACTCGGCTGGACTCAGCTAGTCTCGCCTAACCTTCGTATCAGCCGAGTCGGCGCTGTGTGCCAGGAATATTGATAAGACTTGGCGCTAATCCACCTTGTATTTGTTCTACGTGATTTAAAACTCCAATCATACTTTATCTTGCTATCGCAACACCAAGGCTTCCTGCTATGCCATAACATGCCATAACGAACCATGTCATACCATACCATTAGATATACCATACCTTGCCATGCCATGCCATGCCATGCCATGCCATGCCTTGCCTCGCCATGTCATGCCTTGCCATGCCATGCCTTGCCATGCCATGCCATGCCATGCCATGCCATGCCATGCCTTGCCTTGCCTTGCCATGCCATGCCATGCCTTGCCTTGCCATGCCATGCCATGCCATGTCTTGCCATGCCATGCCATGCCATGCCATAACATGCCATAACGAACCATGTCATACCATACCATTAGATATACCATACCTTGCCATGCCATGCCATGCCATGCCATGCCTTGCCATGCCATGTCTTGCCATGCCATGCCTTGCCATGCCATGTCTTGCCATGCCATGCCATGCCGCGCCATACCATGCCATGCCATGTCATGCCTTGCCTCGCCATTTCATGCCATGCCATGCCTTGCCATGCCATGCCATGCCTTGCCTTGACATGCCATGTCTTGCCATGCCTTGCCATGCCATGCCATGCCTTGCCATGCCATGCCATGCCATGCCTTGCCTTGCCATGCCATGCCATGCCATGCCATGCCATGCCATGCCATGTCTTGCCTTGCCATGCCATGCCATGCCATGCCATGCCTTGCCATGCCATGCCATGCCATGTCTTGCCTTGCCATGCCATGCCTTGCCAAACGAGGGACTTTTGACCAATATTTCCCGAGCAATATTTGGTTTTGTTCCACGTGGCTGGTGCTGGTGCTGCTAGAAATGGTTGATCTTACAAGATGCTGTGGTTCTGTATCTTTAGAGTTTTTAAGCTTAGAGTAAACAATCTAACAATCCTTCCATTGTCTCTGACTAAAGAGATGTTCGCTGGCTTCCATTACATTGCGTCGATCTGTTGATTCTTGATGGCTGTTATGATTTGAAGGCTTTTTGTCTGCTGTCAGATTTAATAGAGGCTTCTCTTTGGCTTCTCTTTGGCTTCTATTTAACTTCTATTTCGGTTGATGTTTGTGCGTTGTTTCAAACGGAAACTGGTTTACCGAGGCAAGATCTTGAGTCGCCGCTATTTCCGACTCTCGCCGAGTGCATCGACGTTGAATGACGGCGTTGTCGCTTAACTCGATCGCTGTGACGTCAGACAGTAGCTGGTGACGTCAGACAGTAGACTGATATCTGTACACGCCTTGAGCTCGCGTGTTGAACGAAGCCTTCTAAACGCCCCTCCCCTTCTAGACACTGAATCTAGGGTCCCTAGCAGAACAAACTCTTATTACACTTGGTACTTAATTCACTTGTTTCTTTTGTTTCAGAATTACCTGCTGAAGAAGGTGAGTTTCATTTACAAGATTAATTCCTAAATGACAGAAACAAGTTATCTTTGTTGCACTTTGACTCTAAATTGTTTTTATTTCCCGCAGGAAAATCGATATGGCAGTTGGTACTGGAACAATTCGACGACCTTTTAGTCAAGATCCTATTATTAGCCGCAATCATCTCCTTTGTAAGTACAAGATCGCCTCTCTCTTGCCCTGCATTGCTCTCTCTCTTGCAGTTTTGCACCTGCAAAATCTGGGTCTTTCTTTGTTATTTCTAGTTTTATTTTCTTTAGTTTATAATTTAAACTAAAATTTAAACTAGTGTTTGGCATGTCCAGTAGATTTGTTCTGGTAATGTTTTCCCAACATTAAAACTTGTTTGTTTGTTTGTTTATCCAGGCAAGATCAGGACTGAGATGTCAGAGACTGAGGAAATCAAGACTCCACTTCAACAGAAGTTGGATGAATTTGGTGAACAACTTTCCAAGGTAATCTCTCTGATCTGCGTTGCTGTCTGGGCGATCAACATTGGACATTTCAACGATCCGGCTCACGGTGGTTCCTGGATCAAGGGGGCCGTGTACTACTTCAAGATTGCTGTGGCACTTGCTGTTGCTGCTATCCCTGAAGGTGACATATCAAGCTAATACTGGGTCTTTTGCTGATTTAAAGCTGTTTCTTTGTTATTATTCATTAGAACTATTTTAAAATACAGAGACCATCTTTTCAGTTCATAAACCCATTCACTTTTTCACTATTGTAAGCAAGTTTTGTCAAATGTTCATGTCATGGTCATGTCATGGTCATGTCATGGTCATGTCATGGTAATGTCCCCAAGAATCCCCAAGAACGCAAAGGAATTTAGACGCCGGCTAAAAGGAAATCAAAGACGGAACAATCCAAACAACTAGTCCTGTAAATAACGTAGCTAACTTCAAGTGGATACCATAGAACTGGCAATCATAAAACATGTACCATGCTTAGGTATGAAAATAAATAAATATAATTATTATTATTATGTTCTTGTCATATGTTCATGTCATAAGATTTGATTGGTCTACGCTGTAAGATGCTAAGATTTGATTGGTTCCCAAGTCTCCCTGCTGTCATCACAACTTGCTTGGCTTTGGGCACTCGAAGGATGGCCAAGAAGAACGCTATCGTACGTTCCCTTTCGTCGGTGGAGACCCTGGGTTGCACATCTGTCATCTGCTCCGACAAGACTGGAACTCTGACCACCAATTAGATGTCAGTTAGCCGACTGTTTGTATTTGACAAGATCGACGGTAACGACAGCTCATTCTCCGAGTTCGAGGTGACTGGATCAACATACGTACCAATCGGTGAAGTCTTCCTTCGTGGACAGAAAGTCAAGGCGGCAGACTACGAGATCCTTCACGAGATGGGTGAGATTCTTCCCACACACAAAGAGAGATTCTGTGTGATTAGTTGTTGGAAATTAATCTAGATTTGCTACGGTAACCAATAGCTGTCAAAACACCCAATTGTAAATATAGCTGGCATTATTTTCAATGAGAATCCCAGCTCTGTTTGAGATTCAGAATAATTTAGTAAATATGACAGCTTGCACTGTTGGCTTTCATCTGTTAAGCATAAAGAAAGCTGAGGTTTGTGAACCCAGTAAACTCCTAGAGGCTGTATTAGTAATTCTGTTGTTCTGATTCTAGGAAACATCTGCATCATGTGCAATGACTCTTCAATTGACTTCAACGAATTCAAGCAAGCTTTTGAGAAAGTAGGAGAAGCCACCGAGACTGCTTTGATTGTTCTCGCTGAGAAGATGAACCCCTTCTCGTTGCCCAAGACCGGACTTGACCGACGTTCCGCCGCCATCGTAGTCCGTCAAGAGATTGAAACAAAGTGGAAGAAGGAATTCACTCTGGAATTCTCTCGAGATCGCAAGTCCATGTCCTCGTACTGCGTACCATTGAAGGCTTCTCGTCTGGGAACTGGACCCAAGCTGTTTGTCAAGGGAGCACCGGAAGGTGTACTTGAACGTTGCACACATGCCCGAGTTGGTACACAGAAAGTGCCGCTGACGCCCACGTTGAAGAAACGCATCCTGGAGCTCACTGCCACCTACGGTTGCGGAAGAGATACTCTCCGTTGTCTTGCCCTGGCTGTCGCTGATACCCCAATGAAACTGGAGGACATGAACCTGACAGACTCGACCAAGTTCTACACTTATGAAGTCAACCTTACCTTCGTTGGAGTCGTTGGAATGTTGGATCCTCCTCGCAAGGAAGTCTTCGACGCCATTGTACGATGCAGGCCCGCTGGAATCCGAGTCATTGTCATCACTGGAGATGACAAGGCTACAGCTGAAGCCATCTGCCGCAGGCACGTATAATACACAAGCTTGCACCAAGCCATATACCTTGGTACACATGTCCCTGACTCCCATTGAAGATGCCAACCCAGCTGTACACATCCATGCTTGCATCATGCCCTATACCTTGACACACATGTCCCTGACTCCCATTGAAGATGCCAACCCAGCTGTACACATCCATGCTTGCACCATGCCCTATACCTTGACACACATGTCCCTGGCTCCCATTGAAGATGCCAACCCAGCTGTACACATCCATGCTTGCACCATGCCCTATACCTTGACACACATGTCCCTGGCTCCCATTGAAGATGCCAACCCAGCTGTACACATCCATGCTTGCACCATGCCCTATACCTTGACACATATGTCCCTGGCTCCCATTGAAGATGCCAACCCAGCTGTACACATCCATGCTTGCACCAAGCCCTATAACTTGACACACATGTCCCTGGCTCCCATTGAAGATGCCAACCCAGCTGTACACATCCATGCTTGCACCATGCCCTATACCTTGACACACATGTCCCTGGCTCCCATTGAAGATGCCAACCCAGCTGTACACATCCATGCTTGCACCATGCCCTATACCTTGACACACATGTCCCTGGCTCCCATTGAAGATGCCAACCCAGCTGTACACATCCATGCTTGCATCATGCCCTATACCTTGACACACACGTCCCTGGCTCCTATTGAAGATGCCAACCCAGCTGTACACATCCATGCTTGCACCATGCCCTATACCTTGGCACACATGTCCCTGGCTCCCATTGAAGATGCCAACCCAGCTGTACACATCCATGCTTGCACCATGCCCTATACCTTGACACACATGTCCCTGGCTCCCATTGAAGATGCCAACCCAGCTGTACACATCCATGCTTGCTCCCTGCCCTATACCTTGACACACATGTCCCTGGCTCCCATTGAAGATGCCAACCCAGCTGTACACATCCATGCTTGCACCATGCCCTATACCTTGGCACACATGTCCCTGGCTCCCATTGAAGATGCCAACCCAGCTGTACACATCCATGCTTGCACCATGCCCTATACCTTGACACACATGTCCCTGGCTCCCATTGAAGATGCCAACCCAGCTGTACACATCCATGCTTGCACCAAGCCCTATACCTTGACACACATGTCCCTGGCTCCCATTGAAGATGCCAACCCAGCTGTACACATCCATGCTTGCACCATGCCCTATACCTTGGCACACATGTCCCTGGCTCCCATTGAAGATGCCAACCCAGCTGTACACATCCATGCTTGCACCATGCCCTATACCTTGACACACATGTCCCTGGCTCCCATTGAAGATGCCAACCCAGCTGTACACATTCATGCTTGCACCATGCCCTATACCTTGACACACATGTCCCTGGCTCCCATTGAAGATGTCAACCCAGCTGTACACATCCATGCTTGCACCATGCCCTATACCTTGACACACATGTCCCTGGCTCCCATTGAAGATGCCAACCCAGCTGTACACATCCATGCTTGCACCATGCCCTATACCTTGACACATATGTTCCTGGCTAACAGCTGATTGGTTGCAGGATTGGAGTATTCACTGAAGAAGAGGACACAACTGGAAAGTCTTACTCTGGTCGTGAGTTTGATGACCTGCCCGTAGCTGAACAGAAGGCCGCTGTTGCCCGCTCTCGATTGTTCTCTCGAGTGGAGCCGTCTCACAAGTCAAAGATCGTTGAATTCTTGCAGAGCATAAATGAGGTCACTGCTATGACTGGAGATGGTGTCAAAGACGCTCCTGCCCTCAAGAAGGTGTGTATTTGTCCTAACCTAACCTAGCCTTACCTTCAAGACCAGGTCTTGACTGAAAGACTGGTGACAGAGATTTGCTTGCACAACAACAGTCTCTTGAAATGCACGAACCTACTCTCAGCAAGTTTAACCTGGAGTTTAAATCCCAAGTAGTTGATAATAACATGGCAATAAAATGCCTCCCGCATTGCAAGTGTTTTACTCGCGTGTGCTTCAGGCTGAGAATTGTGTTGCTATTTATTTATCACGAGCCCAGCAGCCGTCCTCTGCATTTCTTCTAAATCTTGTTCAAGTTTTGATGTTCGTGGGTCCCATGCCACTGCCACATATTCCAACAAAAGTCACAACATTCCCATGCCACTGCCTCTTCCTATACCTTTGCATCTGTACCCTGTACATTTGTAACCATTACAAACCATAATCTCTCTTTCCAACTATGTTTTTTATATGGTCTTCCCAATTCAGGTTAGATCTAAGAGTTACCCCCAAGTATTTACAAGTATTTTCATACTTAATGTTGAAATTTTGCCCCAGGCTGAGATCGGTATTGCTATGTTTGTCATATTTGAATTGTCATAAGTTTAATTTTGCCCCAGGCTGAGATTGGTATTGCTATGTTTGACATAAGTTTAATTTTGCCCCAGGCTGAGATTGGTATTGCTATGTTTTACATGTATTGTTATTTTGCCCCAGGCTGAGATTGGTATTGCTATGTTTGACATGTATTGTTATTTTGCCCCAGGCTGAGATTGGTATTGCTATGGGATCTGGAACTGCTGTCGCCAAGTCTGCATCCGAGATGGTATTGGCCGACGACAACTTCTCGTCCATCGTGTCCGCGGTAGAAGAAGGCCGAGCGATCTACAACAACATGAAGCAGTTCATCCGTTACTTAATCTCGTCCAACATTGGTGAAGTTGTCTCCATCTTCCTGACTGCCGCTCTGGGTCTACCTGAAGCTTTGATCCCCGTGCAACTTCTCTGGGTCAATCTGGTCACCGATGGTTTGCCTGCAACTGCCCTGGGCTTCAATCCTCCCGACTTGGACATCATGGAGAAGCCACCACGCAAGGCTGATGAATCTCTCATCTCTGGTTGGCTGTTCTTCCGTTACATGGCCGTTGGAACTTACGTAGGAGCTGCCACTGTTGGTGCTGCCACCTGGTGGTTCATGTAGGCGCCCGAGGGACCCCAACTTACCTACTGGCAGCTGGTGAGTTTCATTTTATCAACACAACTTAATCTTCAAGTTGACTTAACCTTTCAATTTTCACCTGCTCCGATTGCAATCAAATTTGCAGAGCACATTCCAGTGTTCCCAACTTCGACCCCACGCGGTTTTTAGAAATATCGGTCTGGTAGTTTCATAACGACTCAAAATATAGGAATATTTAGAGATTTTATATTAACTTTTGATGATGTAGGTTCATCATCCTATCAAAGTTTGCAATGATGTGACAGTAGCCAAGTAATTTCAATTGTTTTGTTTGTTTTGTTTCTAGACTCATCATCTGTCATGCATTGGAGAGAGTGAGGACTTCAAGGGAATCAACTGTCACATCTTCCACAGCCCGTATCCCATGACGATGGCTCTTTCTGTGCTTGTTACCATAGAGATGCTCAACGCCATGAACAGGTCTGTACAAGACAACAGAATACACATGTTGTTGTCGACCAGTCCCTGGTTGCCATGGCAATATAGTTCAACTTGAATGTGGTATGTTCCTGGTTGTTATGGCAACATGTTTTGTTTCAGTTTGTCTGAGAACCTGGTTGTCATGCCAACATGTTTTGTTTGAATGTGTTATGTTCCTGGTTGTCATGCCAACATGTTTTGTTTGAATGTGTTATGTTCCTGGTTGTCATGCCAACATGTTTTGTTTCAGTTTGTCTGAGAACCAGTCCCTGATTGCCATGCCTCCATGGTGCAACTTGTGGCTGATTGGCTCGATGGCGCTGTCTTTCTCCCTCCACTTTGTCATTCTGCACGTCGAGGTGCTGGCGGTAAGTTGGCAGACCTGGTGGGCTACCGGTATATAGGCTGTTAGATCTGCAACTTGACTGACATGTGTTTGTTTATCTCTGCGCAGGGTGTATTCCAAGTAACTCCTCTGGGTGTTGATGAATGGGTCACCGTCATGAAATTCTCGCTGCCCGTAATACTGCTTGACGAAACCCTCAAGTGCGTAGCCCGCAAGATCACCGACGGTAAGAGTCCGCTGGTCACGGTCCACTGGATCGTGCTCATGTGGGCCGTCTTCTTCGGTTTCATCCTGTATGGTCCGATATAAGCCCCCTGGATACCCACAACCAAGCACCTACTTAACCTCCAGCCCAACAAACTCTAGGAGTTCACTTAAATTCTTAGAGAAGTGCCTTTTGTTTTGTATGCAAGGTGTTATTTTTATATAGAAAGGAAGCGGTTCTTTTTTTAGCAGTTAGTACGTTCCGGCAGAGGATTCCTCGGCCCAATATTACTCGCCTGACAATAGTTTTACACGAAAGTGATTCCCGCAACGTGGGGGTTGGCGCCACTGGGTGATAATCGTAGTAGCGTACTTGTAAACCTTCATTACACACAAACAAAATATGTTAGTAGCGAGTATTTATTATTAAACGTAGTGCAGGAACGTAAGCGGAGACTCACTCACCTTTCCACTAGTAATTTGCCGGGCAAAATGTGCATTCATTAACCTCTTTTCTATTTATTCACACACTAGATATTAGCTACACAGAGATTAGGCTAGCTTGGGCTGGCAACAGAAAGTCCTGCGTCTTCCCTAACAAAGCTCCTGACAAAAGAACCCCTGATCCTGATCCTGGTCCTGGTCCAGACCCCTCGGTTCCCGGTGGAAACGCCGAAGTTTTCAGTGGACAATTGCCGCAAAGTCGTAAGTACTGGCTTGGCCTCGTGGCGTGCTGTTGGTTTGCCTAGCAGACATTTCTCAACCAGATTTCATGAATTGTTGCTTTCAATCTCCTTTTGTCTACCAAAAGTATGTAATATTTGACTGACATCAGGAGTTAAATCAATGAATTATTTAGACAAGGACAAGAGTGTACATAAACCTACAAACTAATAATGTATTGTTCAATTTGTTTCACTTGTCTGACATTGTTGTTTACAAAATAAGACAGTGGATTGCTAATTTAATAAAAACATGAGAGTTTTACGAGGAATGCACCGAGTGTTGTTTGCCGGGTTTGCTTTTCACGTGTGCAGTGGAGTGAGCTTGCCTGGGTTTTATCCGACCATGAACTTGAATGCCAGCGAGCAGCGTGGTTGCCAGTGGTTGGGATGTCTTCCTCCCCGCTTTCTTTCAGCTTCAAGCTTCTTACAAGTATTTCACATAAATTACACCTCTAATGATATATTTAATGATATATTTGATGATATGTTTGCCAGTAGCAATAGACAAGCAAATGGAGTGAAAACTCATGACATTCCATTGATACATTATCCTATTATTAACATTGAAAGACAATTTTTGAGTTGAATTTAACCGTTGTGTTTTAAATGGAGTTTGACTTTCAAGTCATGTCTCGTGTTCCTCACTGACCGAGGTACATTCCTGTTTTTGAGTGAGTTTTAGGTTTGGCTTTGTGCAATTGTGAATACTTGCAAGTGAGGCCATGCATTTGAGTTTGCAATCAGCTGGGACCATCTAATTACTCAGGTAATGTACGTGTAAAGACTGCTTAACTTTATTCGTTTACATCTTTGCAATACAATGCTATGCAACTTTTCTTGACATTTGGGAGCTTGGACTTGCCAATGCAACTTGTTATTTGTTATGGGTCCTTGAAGCAAAGCTTTGTGAAAATTGCCTTGGTCATGGGTAAGATCTTGCAATAACAGAGCTTTGCATTTCTAGAGATCTTCTTTGTTTCACTTGTAAAGTAACAATATTTTCCGATAAGTTTCCGACAGTTGAACATTACTTTACCTGAAGACCTGCAGCTTGCATCTGAAACTCAGCACATTTAGTTTGGTAATCCTGTTGCTCCCGGAGAAGTCTGACATGTAATCCTGCAATTTCATTGGCTTGTGTGTTTCTATCATTAGAAACCACCTCCAGCTGCTGGTGCATTTCTTCAAGAGCATTTTGTGTGCACTTTTCCTTGCAGACACTTTCTGCTAGTAGTTGATCTAAATGCAGAAATAGAAGACTAACTTGTGTGGGCTGCAACATTCTGATAGGTAGGATTGAAGTACTTTTAGAAGTACTTTTACAGACAGATTCAGTGTAATTCAACAATAATCGATTATCTATACAAACCAGTGAGTTTCAATTTCATTTCTAATATTTTGTAACTTTCTTCTTTATCACTGAACAATAGCTGCCACTTCATGTTTACTTGGCTGAGCTGATTTTGCTTTTCTTCCAGATTCACTTTACAATCTTTGCATTGTATTTTTAGCTTCTTGATATAATCCTGGTTTCCTTGGGTTTTTTTCTCCAATTTGCTTTGTGTAGCTCTCACCAACTTGATCAGCTGAGTGTTTTGAAGACTGAACTCCTTGTAGTTGACTTGGAGGTTGGTAAGATCTTCAACGATGGCATCAGCCCAACTTCCCATACAATGCCACTGCGTTGTTTGTATTATTTCCTTCGACGCCACCTTCCTGTGATTATTACTGTCATTTTAATTGGGGTACAATCAAATTTGTATGCTCTTGCTAAAGTATTTTCTAACTGTAAACTACCTCAAATATCTAATGCAAAGTGTCGTAGAATTGTAGTTGGTCTTTACGCGCTACCCAAAGATATTAGTATTTAACTTGGCACTAATAAAATGTTGTTAATTGTTTGAGTTGATCATACATAGATGATATAAACATAGTCAGTAAAACATATAAACAAGTCAATGCAACAAAATGAAAATAGAAATAGGTAAGTATATGAACCAGTTGCTGGAGTTGAATAGAATAGAATAGAATAGAATAGGAGTTTATTTACAACTTTGGAAAACATTATAAATGGAATGTACACATTTTTCTTCCTGTTGGTTGCAATAAATTTTAGATTTAAAAACTAGATTAACTAGAAAACTAGATTAAGTAGTTTTGTAATACTCGTGGTAGGTAACTAAAAGTCTTTTGCAGATTTGATTTTACTCATTTTCTTTCTGGGGATATTGTTCCAATCTCTTATTGTTCTGCCAATCAATGAGAAACGACCCAGGTCCGTCTTGTACCTGGGCAGAAACAGTTTTCTGTCGTGGTCTCCTCTCCCAGCGAATGTTCTTGTCTTGACACGCTCTGCGAGTTCTTTCCATGCCGGTTCTCCAGAGAGGGCTTTGAAGAGGTACCGTAGTCGGACTGAGCGTCTTCTGTCAACCAGTGATGGCCATTGGAGCATCGCCAAGATTTTTGTTACACTAGTCCAAGGTTTCTTCTTTGCCTTGGACCAGCGTTTCATCTTGTTGGTCACAAATCTCGCTGCTCTTCTCTGAACCATTTCTACTAAATGTGTTTGTGCATCTGAGTGAGGGTCCCACACTCCTGAGCAATACTCTATTGTTGGTCGGATGAGACATTTGTAAGCGTGCTCCTTGGTTTTCAGGGCGCTACCTTTTAAGTTTCGCTCGATGAAGTGTGTGTTCCGCTTTGCTCTTGATACCATTTTGGTGATATGGTTATTCCAACTGAGATCCTGGGTGAGAGTGACACCTAAGTATTTGACAGAGTCACTTTTTGGTATGTGCGCTCCATCCAGCACATACGATGTGTCGATACTCTTTTTTTTTCTTGTAAAACTTATAATGTTTGTTTTTGCGTTGTTCAGTTTCATGCCATTTTCTTGTACCCATTTGTTGATTTGGGTTAGGTCAATTTGAAGTTTTTCTGAGTCTGCCTTACATTTAATTGCTGAGTAAAGGATGCAGTCGTCTGCAAAGAGGCGGACTCGTAAAGCAGTATTTTGAGCTATGCTGTTTATGAATCCTATGAACAGTGTTGGTCCCAATACCGTTCCCTGTACTACGCCTGATGTGACATGGGCGGGTGTGGACTATTGAAGTAATAATTACAAATAATAAACACTTTGTGTTTTCCAATCTGAACCTTTATTCTCATTCTTGAATTAAAGGAATCGGAATTTTATTTCTTGAAGTGTGGAATCAGAACTTTTATTTGAAATAATATGCGCAGTCATAAAACACAAGAAGGTTTTGCTTATAGGTAATAACATGTTTGTAAATAAGTATTTATTGTACCTCTGGGCAGCAACTGAAGATTCTCTGTCGATATCATGACAAGTATTTTCTATCCACGTGATTAGTTTCTTCATGAGTGCTTCATTCATCTGACAGCTTTCACATGAAGCCAAGGAAATCAAATCTGTTTGACTAATTCTGGAAACAACTGTGTGAGAAATGTTGGTTGTATTGATATTCGAATCAGTATCTTGGTGCTTGCCATTCATTTCAAACATTTTCCTCTGAGTAACCTGCATAAAAGATATATTATTTTCATCATCAGGAGGTTATCTGCATTTAAAAGTAACATTACAACATTACAGAATGATATTCAAGAGTTGTAATCATTCCAAACCATGCAATCGATCATGCTCTTCTGCAAAGATTGCATTCTCGACCAG
The DNA here is from genome assembly GCA_947568835.1 of Protonemura montana. Lineage (NCBI taxonomy): Eukaryota > Metazoa > Arthropoda > Insecta > Plecoptera > Nemouridae > Protonemura > Protonemura montana. The sequence continues at coordinate 12,989,611 of OX387611.1, forward strand.
AATATGTTTAGTAGACCTCCAAGTGAGAGCTGTTGTGGACGGATCACATTTTTAGCCGCATACAAATTGGTCGAGGGATTTGGAAAATTGTCCACAAATTTTATCAGTAAATTCAGAATCAATAAAAGTCTGAAAAAAAAAACAGAACGAGGTAAAAGTGATGTTCACATTTAATAGCACAGAACAATAATCGCTCTTTTGTGCCAGTTTTGTCGCCTTCCGAAACGCACCGCTTCAGTAAAATCTATCTGGTAGACTCAGTAACTCCTGGAAACTTCTTTGCTGTGACTTTAAGATTCTGAACACCCAATAAAGTATGTTGTTGTGGTATCAGAATAGATTCAGTAAGATTCCCATAATAATAAGATGCCCAGTACGTATAGTAATTATTTTAGTACAAGACTCAACCTATATTTCAGTGTGCTGCAGGCAACTTTTAGTTGTTGATGTGAATTCCATGGTTGAAGGTAGAATGTACGTATTAGATTCTGAATTTTAATTCAGTTGGTAGGGTCATATACGCTAACTCATGCTCACATCCGAATAAAAAATATAGCCAGCTGAATTCTAAAATAATTTTTCCCAAATTCTATTCCAAATACCAGAATTATTTGGATGGATTTCGGTACAATAGTTAAGTTACCTGTCATAGATGCATTCTAAAAGATTGATGTAGTATTCACCAGCAGATCCATTGAGCTTGTTAAAAATAGACAAGACATCTACAGATTGTGACTGCTTGGAAGGAAATCTCCAAGACTTGCAGTCAATCTTGCCCATCCACGAAGACAATGTAATCGAGATATTGACTACTTCTTTCAGATCCCACACCATGGCACGAATCAAGTTTTCATTTAATTGTGCCATCGTTTAAAAATTAAGAGTAAATGAGTAAATCATTCCCTTAGTCAGGAGCACTGACATGTTTAGCGCAAAAGTTGAAAATCATCGATGGGCGCCAGATCCATCGGCTCTGACTTTCATCGACTCTGGCTTGCCTGTCATGGAAGAATCTGTGGTTAGTAGTGTGACCAGCGCGGGCAAAATCGAGCAATTTGTTAATGAAATATTACTGTGCAGTTCTCAATATGGAAATAGCTCTAGTATTTCGTTCACGGCAGTCAATTTGATTGGAAAACCAAGAGTTTTTTCACGTTATGGCGACTCTCACGAAGCATATTCTCCTGTAAGTTGTCGGACCAAGCAGTCGCCGAAATTTGATGAAGCCTTCCAACAACGCTAATCTTGTTAAGTATGCTTAAAGAGTCTATCTTCTAGAGAACTTATGGCCCGTGGTGGGATATGGCGCCTTCCGCGAGCAAACCCATTCAAACGCAAAACTTGGCTCGAATCCAAGCGAAGGATTTTGTAGGTAAGCAACAAAGACGTAAGCAACTTAACCTCAATGTAGTCCATGTGCTACAAGTGTCAGAAGAAGTAATTGTAGTTAAATTCATGTAGTTATTTCATTGTTTACTGGTATATTTATCCATTTATCTTCTGTAGATGGGTATCTGTATCTGATGTTGGTACCCAAATGTTATGTAAGTGTTTGTAAATAAGTAAATATTGTTGTTTGTTAGTGGTCAGCTTAGAGTTGGCTGTATTCCCGAGTGAAGTCAGTGTCTATGAGACAGACAACCCAGGCAGCGTTGTAAGAATCTGGGCGTGTCCTTACGCTGCTAACATCTCACAAGACATTCGCTGGCGTTTGCTTTACGAGGGGGAACCACATTCCACGGAGAAACAATCTCGCATCTTTTCTCCACCGCTCAGAAACATTCCATTTCCCACAAGGTAGAACAAATGACCACCAAATACACTAAAATCATCTCAAAAAACTAGTGTCCAAGTAGCTCAATAGGTTAGAGCAACACCCGCGACAGGTGGAGATCGGGGTCCAAGTAGCTCAATTGGTTAGAGCAACACCCGCGACAGGGGGAGATCGGGGTCCAAGTAGCTCAATAGGTTAGAGCAACACCCGCGACAGGTGGAGATTGGGGTCCAAGTAGCTCAATTGGTTAGAGCAACACCCGTGACAGGTGGAGATCGGGGTTCGAGTAGCTCAATTGGTTAGAGCAACACCCGCGACAGATGGAGATCGGGGTCCAATTTAGCTTCATTTACTAAAGAAATTACTAGGTTAAGCAAGTTCTCATAAGGTTTTATTATTATGTCGATAGCATAGGAGTCGTGCATTAAAATCTGATAAGTGTTGTTGTATGGATGTAAATTGAGACGCGGGATGCGCACTCGCAAGTCGCTGTTAGCGATTTTCATTTACTACCTCTTGCCAATGAATTGCGTCAGCCAGTGGAGTGGCGTGCGGAACTTTTGCTCTCGGGTGCAGGCATGGGAGAACCCGCGAGGTCTATGGAGTACGTGGTCTCGGCGTTTCGCGAGGGTTTTGATTCGGCCAGAAGCCTGTTGTATTTTTTAGTTTTTTTTCGCGTAGCTGGGCTTCACTCAAGTGGGATGGGGACGAATTGTGAGGTGCACATAATGCATACAATCTTCGAGCCATGTGCGTCGAGCCATCTGTATAATATATCTGTTAGGCATCAATAAGGGTGACAAGTATTCTGGCATCGGTTTGTGCGATGCACATAATGCATACAATCTTCTAGCCATGTGCGTCAAGCTATCTGTATAATATATCTGTTAGGCATCAATAAGGGTGACAAGTATTCTGGCATCGGTTTGCGCGATGCACATAATGCATACAATCTTCTAGCCATGTGCGTCGAGCCATCTGTATAATATATCTGTTAGGCATCAATAAGGGTGACAAGTGTTCTGGCATCGGTTTGCGCGATGCACATAATGCATACAATCTTCGAGGCACGCGCGTCTGTTTAATATCCGATAGTTTTGTAAGGGTGACAAGTGTTCTGGCATCGGTTGAAAGGCGACTGGGTAGCCACATGCTTCGCAGGAATGTGTCGATGTTCGCAGTGAGGTCCAGTCCCCATGATCCTTTCCAAAGTGCCTCTCCCAATTAGTTATAGTTCTTAAAATGTACAATAGAATAAATTCGAGTAAATGATTGGCCGAGGAAGTCACGAGGTGTAATCTGGAGAGGGAGCGTGAGGAACGCCAGCGGAAGAACAAGGGAGGAACGGGAGAAGGCCCGAGACCGGGAACGTGAGAAGGCTGATCAGAGGAGACGAGAGAGTACACCGGGACCAGTACACCAAGTCAGCGGAGGTACGACGCCTGGAGTGGCGACGCTGTCTCGAGCTACGAATCCTGAGCCACGACGTCGCCTGATACCACGACGTCGCCCGAGTTGCGACGCGGCCTCGATCCACGCCGCCTGTTTGATTGCGCCCGGAGTTGCGACGCGAACCCGAGCCACGACGCCTAAGTCGCGATCCTCATTAGTCACACGACGCCTGTTCGACGAGTCAACGCGAACGTCGTCGCCTGATCGACGGAGAAACACGGCTACCTCGGCGATCAAATTCAAGTAATCTTCATAATTTTATTCTGGCCAATGACAGCTAGCTAGGGACTTAGGGATTTTTAATCTTATCACTCTTATAGTAAATTGTTAGTTTGTAATTAGGATTATTTTCATATTACCTTTCATGTACCTATCAGAGATGTCGTGCATTGAGAGTAAATTGTTATTTCTTAAGAGTGTTTTATATTAGGCAAACTTTGTACCCCGCACCCTACCCCTTCGTAGGACGACATTGCGTGCGTCGACGTACACTTGCGAGCATCGAGACGTTTAGAGGTATTTACAGGGTCTCACCTTACAGTACATAGTCCAGTTTGTTAAGTGCTACTTTGGCAAGGCCACCGGGAGCTTTAGACAGTTCCGAGTGGAGATCTTGTATTATCTGAAGCGATGTCGTCAAAGGTTCTCAAATCGTCTCTAGCAATTTTATTTTTCCAGGAATGGTACCAAAATTGGATTTAATATATATCAGATCGCTAACTATTGATTTGGATGTGAATAATTTCTGAAGGGTTTTTATGCTTGCCGCCTCTTCTGGATCAAACGACACTATCACTGATTTGACCTCCTCAAAGTGGTCACAATAGAATATAGCTGCCTCAATCCACGATCCCCAACGAGTGATGATAGGTTCAGGTGGCAGCGGAACTCCAGGTAGCAAATTTCGATAAGTATTTATCCTCGATGGAGCTTTAGAAAAAACTTTCTTGGTACATGATATTAGGGTGTTGACTTCATCATAGCTTGTTGAGAAGAAGCTGGTTGAGTCGGTATTATGGCTTTGAAAATCAAGTTTCCCCAAAAATGTTTGTATGGTTAGAGAAAAAATCATCAAAAAGGCAGCTGTGTTGATTTTTAATTTGCAATTTTATCTGTATGGCATAAAAGATAAAATAAATTAAAAAGCTGATATTTAAAATATCTTGCATAGACTTTTTTACAATACGACACTGATTTAAACTTTATTAACATCCCCAGTTTTGATAAATTAGCACCTCTTGTGGTGTGAAATCCACACGAGTTCACGGGCAATGAAGCAACAAAACAGCTGATTTCACTTCCAAGGCAAGCGTCAGTAAGTTCAAACCTCTGTTCAAACGTAGCTTCTAATTGGCGGTACTATATTCCTACCCTGCTGGATCCATTGCCTCTGACCAAGAATTATGCTGCAATGCGTATGTAAAATTGTGTACTATTCAAATATGCTCCATTTTTCGTCTGGATTTATCGCCTCTGACCGATATTCCTGCTGCATTTCTTATGCAAAGTAGTGCAACCTGTTGACAGCACGTTGGCATTTTATCGTGTGTTTATTCGATAGGTAAGACGTTTATTTGTCTAATTAATGGCTTGAGAGGATCTAGAAGGTGTAAATGTGGGGAAATGTAGTGTTGGAAGTAGAAAGAGGACGAAAAATATTCTACCAGGACACGAGAGAAGAAACAAAGGTACGTACTTCTTCTGCGCATTTTGTGGTTATGTTCTACTTGATTCAATGCACGAAACTTGTTTCACATGCTGATTTCACCATGATATTTATACCGATATTGATATTCATATTCATGATATACCCATACCGCCGCACGGATAATCCTGGTCGGATTGCTTTTTTGTTGGTATATTTGGATTCCTTGTTCAATTTTGAGTCGATAAGGGTCGGGAGACTTGTGCCGTGACGTCTTATTTGGATGTAGTTGTTTTTGTGCCTAAATGATCATGTTTGTCAAAATGTTCTAACATTTGCTGAAATTGCTTTGAATATCTCGGAATGAGTGTGTTTGGACTGTGTCATGCCAGTCGAGCCAAGCTAGCAAACCAATGTACATATTCTATTTCTGATTTCAATTCCTTTCTCATAGCATCACTGTCTCCTCATTTCTACGCTTTTAACCCACATTTACCGTTGGTCAGCAAACCCAACCCTTCTTCAATATACCAGCCTCACATTCCTACAGTATGCGTCAAACCACCTCCACTGACCTTCAGCACGTGCAACTTCCCTCTGTACCATCCCTCTGTTCCTCTAGCAAGTGAGCGGTCACTTCTTTTAGCTTCATTGTAAAGTTCAAGTGTAAATTACGTTAGTAATTCAAGTTCAATCTTCCAGTTCTTTCTATTTTCTTCGTCTTTACTAGATATTATTTTGTTAGCAATATTAAAGAGCAATGTGTGTGGTTATCCACTAGAGAATTGTAAGTAGTACCGTCTAGATCATATTGTTTCTATAATTAAATTCAAATCATCATTTCAATCCTAAATTTGTGTCTCTTGTTCATTCATTCAGTCAATCTTGCCGATTTCAATTTCCATTGCACTCAGGAAACCAAGGCTCACGCTTTGGCGAATTCACACTTTCTGAAGAGCGCGTACCGAATTTCCATAATGGCAATAAGCCCCTGTTAAGCCTCTGTTAGGCCCCTGTTAAGCCTCTGTTAAGCCCCTGTTAGGCCTCTGTTAAGCCCCTGTTAGGCCCCTGTTAGGCCTCTGTTAAGCCCCTGTTAAGCCCCTGTTAGGCCTCTGTTAAGCCTCTGTTAGGCCCCTGTTGGGCCCCTGTTAGGCCCCTGTTAAGCCTCTGTTAAGCCCCTGTTAGGCCCCTGTTAGGCCTCTGTTAGGCCCCTGTTAGGCCTCTGTTAGGCCCCTGTTAGGCCCCTGTTAGGCCCCTGTTAGGCCTCTGTTACGCCTCTGTTAAGCCCCTGTTAGGCCCCTGTTAGGCCTCTGTTAAGCCTCTGTTAGGCCCCTGTTAAGCCTCTGTTAAGCCTCTGTTAGGCCTCTGTTAGGCCTCTGTCTAGCCCCTGTTAAGCCTCTGTTAAGCCCCTGTTAAGCCTCTGTTAAGCCTCTGTTAAGCCTCTGTTAAGCCCCTGTTACGCCTCTGTTAGGCCCCTGTTAGGCCTCTGTTAGGCCTCTGTTAGGCAGGGCTGGTGGCAGCGACCCGACAATCTTGTCAGCTCAGATGTTCCATGTCTGTGATGACCATTTTGTCCCATACACTCTAATTATTCACCACCTGACCGCATTAGTGGGCCACGATCTAGTGGCTACACGACAGACTGTATCTTTTACAAACTATACTCAACTAATTTTGCCATGAGAAATTTAGAAATGTATTTTTCTGAGCTGCATTTTGAATACTTTGTGATATTGTCACAACCCTATCTTTGACCTGCCCTTGAAGGATCACACACTGGCCTAGTCAGGGGCCTAATAGATCCTAATTAATCATCTTCTTTATTGATTGATTTATTTACAGGTCGCTGTTGGATTCATTCATGAAACAGAGAACAAGGATCAGTGACTTCGTCTCAAGCTCGGCCTCCTCCGTTCTCTGTCACCAACTCATACCGTGATGTCATGCAATGCATGTTCTTCTGGTGAAGTATCTTTTTCCTATTGTGACACTTTGAGGGAGATTTGAAAGCGTTTTTTTGGTGAAATATTGATAATTGTGTTTGCATCGTGGCTGGCGAGGCGATTTAAAGCCATGTCTGACAGCTCGATTTTTATTTAATTCAAAACTTGCCCTTAAATGACCTGCAGCATCTCGGTAATACTCTTCATGCATTCCCATGGAAGTTGTTGAAGAAATTGAGCCCAAACGCTTTTATTTAAGTTCGTTTTACGTGAAATATTAATTAATTAGCAAAAAGTTTGACAGATGCATTAATTTGTTTGGTTTTTTAACCACAGCAAGGTGAACGAATTCTTGAACTTATCTTTGCGGCAGTGCATTCAGGATTTTCAAACGTCAAACGGGATTAGAATGTCAAATACTTTTAAGAAACCGGTCAAACATTGCTGGGAATAATTTTAAATTTTACATGACTTCAGAGCACGACCCTACGCGACATTTATACGATGATTTATTGGGATTTTCATAATAAATTTTATTTAAAACTTGGTGGCAAGGAAAGATTTTGACAGTTCTCAATCAATGTCAAACAACTTAAATTACATTTTGTCAATTCTAAGTGCTTATCCGTTCTTTAAACATGTTTTTAGTAAGATCTAGTGGAGATGTAAAAGGTATTTCACAAGTTTCACTCTCTAAGAAATATTTCAAGAAATCATACACGGAAATCTTTTGACAGCCAACGTCGTTTGTTTTCGAAATTGTCATCGTGGTCACTTTGGAATTCACAGAGTTTCCACAATGCAGTGACCCTAAGTGACATAAGCGGCAAATTTCAAATAAAATAAATGGGGGTAAAGTATGGTATTGCATGGTAGGCTTTACATTTAAACCAAAATGCCCAGTCCCTCAAAATCTTAAGCGGCCGTTATCGTGGTCACTTTGGAATTCACAGAGTTTCCACAATGCAGTGACCCTAAGTGACATAAGCGGCAAATTTCAAATAAAATAAATGGGGGTAAAGTATGGTATTGCATGGTAGGCTTTACATTTAAACCAAAATGCCCAGTCCCTCAAAATCTTAAGCGGCCGTTAGGCAGCGGGTTCTGCAAGTTTGACATATCATTGCTGTATTGTTATTGCTGATCATTGCTGAATTCAGCTATAGCAGCGCTACTATATCTATATATACTATCTTCTTTCTGTTGTTAGCTTTAACTGTCAAGTATTTGACATATCATAGCTGTATTGTTATTGCTGATCATTGCTGAATTCAGCTATAGCAGCGCTACTATATCTATATATACTATCTTCTTTCTGTTGTTAGCTTTAACTGTCAAGTATTTGACATATCATAGCTGTATTGTTATTGCTGATCATTGCTGAATTCAGCTATAGCAGCGCTACTATATCTATATATACTATCTTCTTTCTGTTGTTAGCTTTAACTGTCAAGTATTTGACATATCATAGCTGTATTGTTATTGCTGATCATTGCTGAATTCAGCTATAGCAGCGCTACTATATCTATATATACTATCTTCTTTCTGTTGTTAGGTTTAACTGTGAAGATTATCAAAAAATTACAGTTGCATTTTGCCAAAGAACTGATAAAGTTTATCTGAAAGTTTTGTGATAAAGTTTGGGCCAGTTATGAGATAAAAAAAGGTTTTATCTCAATTACATCTGAAAATCAGAAAAGCACATAATGTTAACTCCTGATCTTTAAGACTTGCTACTCGTTCTAAAAGATGAAAAAATGCTTTTTATAAATGCGTCTAGTAGCAATATGAAGCCTCTCAGAAATGTTTGGGTTTGACAGTAACAGTTGTATTTGTTTTCCAGTCTGGCAGATGAAGTTGGAGATCTTCTTCCGTTGGTGGAATCTTGTTCTTCGCTGAAGAAGCTGGGCCTGGCTGCTTGTCGTGGAACTAATGATGCAGACCTCCTGCAGTTGGTCCAAAGTGCATCCTCCCTACAACAGCTGGACTTGACAGGTATCAATGGTAGGGGTAAGTGTAAGCCAATCCAAGCCAATCCAAGCCAATCCTAGCCAAGCCAAGCCAAGCCAATCCTAGCCAAGCCTAGCCAAGCCAAGCCAATCCAAGCCAAACCAAGCCTAGCCAAGCCAATCCTAGCCAAGCCAATCCTAGCCAAGCCAAGCCAATCCTAGCCAAGCCAATCCTAGCCAAGCCAATCCTAGCCAAGCCAAGCCAAGCCAATCCAAGCCAAGCCAAGCCAAGTCAAGCCAATCCAAGCCAAGCCAAGCCAATCCTAGCCAAGCCAAGCCAATCCTAGCCAAGCCAAGCCAAGCCAAGCCAATCCTAGCCAAGCCAAGCCAAGCCAATCCTAGCCAAGCCAAGCCAATCCTAGCCAATCCTAGCCAAGCCTAGCCAAGCCAAGCCAAGCCAAGCCAATCCTAGCCAATCCTAGCCAAGCCTAGCCAAGCCAAGCCAAGCCAATCCTAGCCAAGCCAAGTCAAGCTAAGCCAAGCCAATCCTAGCCAAGCCAAGCCAAGCCAAGCCAAGCCAATCCTAGCCAAGCCAAGCCAATCCTAGCCAAGCCAAGCCAAGCCAATCCTAGCCAGGTCATGCCAAGCCAAGCCAATCCTAGCCAAGCCAAGCCAAGCCAAGCCAAGCCAAGCCAAGCCAAGCCAAGCCAATCCTAGCCAAGTCAAGCCAATGCTAGCCAAGCCAAGCCAATCCTAGCCAATCCTAGCCAAGCCACGCCAAGCCAAGCCAATCCTAGCCAAGTCAAGCCTAGCCAAGCCAAGCCAAGCCAATTCTAGCCAAGCCTAGCCAAGCCAAGCCAATCCTAGCCAAGTCAAGCCAAGCCAAGCCAAGTCAAGCCAATCCTAGCCAAGCCACTCCAAGCCAATCCAAGCCAATCCAAGCCAAGCCAAGCCAAGCCAAGCCAAGCCAATCCTAGCCAAGCCAAGCCAAGTCAAGCCAATCCTAGCCAAGCCAAGCCAATCCTAGCCAAGCCAAGCCAAGTCAAGCCAATCCTAGCCAAGCCAAGCCAATCCTAGCCAAGCCAAGCCAAGCCAATCCTAGCCTAGCCAAGCCAATCCTAGCCAAGCCAATCCTAGCCAAGCCAATCCTAGCCAAGCCAATCCTAGCCAAGCCTAGCCCAGCCAAGCCAATCCTAGCCAAGCCAATCCTAGCCAAGCCAATCCTAGCCAAGCCAATCCTAGCCAAGCCAAGCCAAGCTAATCCTAGCCAAGCCAAGCCAAGCCAATCCTAGCCAAGCCAAGCCAAGCCAATCCAAGCCAAGCCAATCCTAGGCAAGCCAATCCTAGCCAAGCCAAGCCAAGCCAATCCAAGCCAAGCCAATCCTAGCCAAGCCAAGCCAATCCTAGCCAAGCCAAGCCAAGCCAAGCCAATCCTAGCCAATCCTAGCCAAGCCAAGCCAATCCTAGCCTAGCCAATCCTAGCCAAGCCAAGCCAATCCAAGCCAAGCCAATCCTAGCCAAGCCAAGCCAATCCAAGCCAAGCCAATCCTAGCCAAGCCAAGCCAATCCTAGCCAAGTCAAGCCAAGCCAAGCCAAGCCAATCCTAGCCAAGCCAAGCCAATCCAAGCCAAGCCAATCCTAGGCAAGCCAATCCTAGCCAAGCCAAGCCAATCCTAGCCAAGTCAAGCCAATTCTAGCCAAGCCAAGCCAAGTCAAGCCAAGCCAATCCTAGCCAAGTCAAGCCAATGCTAGCCAAGCCAAGCCAAGCCAAGCCATTCCTAGCCAATCCTAGCCAAGCCAAGCCAAGCCAAGCCAATCCTAGCCAAGTCAAGCCTAGCCAAGCCAAGCCAAGCCAATCCTAGCCAAGTCAAGCCAAGCCAAGCCAATCCAAGCCAATCCAAGCCAAGCCAAGCCAATCCTAGCCAATCCTAGCCAATCCAAGCCAATCCTAGCCAAGCCAAGCCAAGCCAAGCCAAGCCAATCCAAGCCAAGCCAAGCCAATCCAAGCCAATCCTAGCCAATCCAAGCCAAGCCAATCCAAGCCAAGCCAATCCTAGCCAAGCCAAGCCAAGCCAATCCTAGCCAAGCCAAGCCAAGTCAAGCCAATCCTAGCCAAGCCAAGCCAATCCTAGCCAAGCCAAGCCAATCCTAGCCTAGCCAAGCCAATCCTAGCCAAGCCAAGCCTAGCCAAGCCAAGCCAATCCAAGCCAAGCCAATCCAAGCCAATCCTAGCCAAGCCAAGCCAAGCCAATACTAGCCTAGCCAAGCCAAGCCAATCCTAGCCAGGTCATGCCAAGCCAAGCCAAGCCAATCCTAGCCAAGTCAAGCCAAGCCTAGCCAAGCCAAGCCAAGCCAAGCCAATCCTAGCCAAGCCAAGCCAATCTAAGCCAAGCCAATCCTAGGCAAGCCAATCCTAGCCAAGCCAAGCCAATCCTAGCCAAGCCAAGCCAAGCCAATCCAAGCCAAGCCAATCCTAGCCAAGCCAGGCCAAGCCAATCCTAGCCAAGCCAAGCCAAGCCTAGCCAAGCCAAGCCAATCCTAGCCAAGTTAAGCCAATCCTAGCCAAGCCAAGCCAAGCCAATCCTAGCCAAGCCAAGCCAAGCCTAGCCAAGCCAAGCCAATCCTAGCCAAGCCAAGCCAAGCCAAGCCAAGTCAAGCCAAGCCAAGCCAATCCTAGCCAAGCCATGCCAAGCCAAGCCAAGCCTAGCCAAGCCAAGCCAATCCTAGCCAATCCTAGCCAAGCCAAGCCAAGCCAATCCAAGCCAATCCTAGCCAAGCTAAGCCAAGCCAAGCCAAGCCCAGCCAAGCCTAGCCAAGCCAAGCCAATCCTAGGTAAGCCAATCCTAGCCAAGCCAAGCCAATCCTAGCCAAGTCAAGCCAATTCTAGCCAAGCCAAGCCAAGCCAAGCCAATCCTAGCCAAGTCAAGCCAATCCTAGCCAAGCCAAGCCAAGCCAATCCTAGCCAAGTCAAGCCAAGCCTAGCCAATCTTAGCCAAGTCAAGCCAAGCCAAGTCAAGCCAAGCCAATCCTAGCCAAGTCAAGCCAATCCTAGCCAAGCCAAGCCAATCCTAGCCAAGCCAAGCTAATCCTAGCCAAGCCAATCCTAGCCAAGCCAATCCTAGCCAAGCCAAGCCAAGCCAAGCCAAGCCCAGCCAAGCCTAGCCAAGCCAAGCCAAGCCATTCCAAGCCAAGCCAAGCCAATCCAAGCCAAGCCATTCCAAGCCAAGCCAAGCCAATCCTAGCCAAGCCAAGCCAAGCCAAGCCAAGCCAAGCCAATCCTAGCCAAGCCAAGCCAAGCCAATCCTAGCCAAGCCAAGCCAAGCCAAGCCAATCCAATCCAGCCAAGCCAATCCTAGCCAAGCCAAGCCAAGCCAAGCCAAGCCAAGCCAAGCCTAGCCAAGCCTAGCCAAGCCTAGCCAAGCCAAGCCAAGCCCAGCCAAGTCTAGCCAAGCCTAGCCAAGCCAAGCCAATCCTAGCCAATCCTAGCCAAGCCAAGCCATTCCAAGCCAAGCCAAGCCAATCCTAGCCAAGCCAATCCTAGCCAAGCCAAGCCAATCCTAGCCAAGCCAAGCCAAGCCAATCCTAGCCAAGCCAAGCCAAGCCAAGCCAAGCCAAGCCAATCCAATCCTAGCCAAGCCAATCCTAGCCAAGCCAAGCCAAGCCAAGCCAAGCCAAGCCAAGCCTAGCCAAGCCTAGCCAAGCCAAGCCAAGCCCAGCCAAGCCTAGCCAAGCCTAGCTAAGCCAAGCCAATCCTAGCCAATCCTAGCCAAGCCAAGCCAAGCCAATCCTAGCCAAGCTAAGCCAAGCCAAGCCAAGCCCAGCCAAGCCTAGCCAAGCCTAGCCAAGCCAAGCCAATCCTAGCCAATCCTAGCCAAGCCAAGCCAAGCCAAGCCAATCCTAGCCAAGCCAAGCCAATCCTAGCCAAGCCAAGCCAAGCCAATCCTAGGCAAGCCAAGCCAATCCAAGCCAAGCCAATCCTAGCCAAGCCAAGCCAAGCCAATCCTAGCCAAGCCAAGCCAATCCTAGCCAAGCCAAGCCAAGCCAATCCTAGGCAAGCCAAGCCAATCCAAGCCAAGCCAATCCTAGCCAAGCCAAGCCAAGCCAAGCCAATCCTAGCCTAGCCAAGCCAAGCCAATCCTAGCCTAGCCAATCCTAGCCAAGCCAAGCCAAGCCAATCCTAGCCAAGTCAAGCCAATCCTAGCCAAGCCAAGCCAAGCCAATCCAAGCCAAGCCAATCCTAGGCAAGCCAATCCTAGCCAAGCCAAGCCAAGCCAATCCTAGGCAAGCCAAGCCAATCCAAGCCAAGCCAATCCTAGGCAAGCCAATCCTAGCCAAGCCAAGCCAATCCTAGCCAAGTCAAGCCAATTCTAGCCAAGCCAAGCCAAGTCAAGCCAAGCCAAGCCAATCCTAGCCAAGTCAAGCCAATCCTAGCCAAGCCAAGCCAAGCCAAGCCAATCCTAGCCAAGTCAAGCCAAGCCTAGCCAAGCCAAGCCAATCCTAGCCAAGCCAAGCCAAGTCAAGCCAAGCCAATCCTAGCCAAGTCAAGCCAATCCTAGCCAAGCCAAGCCAATCCTAGCCAAGCCAAGCCAAGCCAATCCTAGCCTAGCCAATCCTAGCCAAGCCAAGCCATTCCAAGCCAAGCCAAGCCAATCCTAGCCTAGCCAAGCCAATCCTAGCCAAGCCAATCCTAGCCAAGCCAAGCCATTCCAAGCCAAGCCAAGCCAATCCAACCTAGCCAAGCCAATCCTAGCCAAGCCAAGCCAATCCTAGCCAAGCCAATCCTAGCCAAGCCAATCCTAGCCAAGTCAAGCCAAGCCAAGCCAAGCCAAGCCAATCCTAGCCAAGCCAAGCCAAGCCAAGCCAATCCTAGCCAAGCCAAGCCAAGCCAAGCCAAGCCAATCCAAGCCAAGCCTAGCCAAGCCAAGCCAAGCCAATCCTAGCCTAGCCTAGCCAAGCCAAGCCAATCCTATCCAGGTCATGCCAAGCCAAGCCAAGCCAATCCTAGCCAAGTCAAGCCAAGCCTAGCCAAGCCAAGCCAAGCCAAGCCAATCCTAGCCAAGCCAAGCCAAGCCAATCCTAGCCAAGCCAAGCCAATCCTAGCCAAGCCAAGCCAAGCCAATCCTAGCCAAGCTAAGCCAAGCCAAGCCAAGCCCAGCCAAGCCTAGCCAAGCCTAGCCAAGCCAAGCCAATCCTAGCCAATCCTAGCCTAGCCAATCCTAGCCAAGCCAAGCCAAGCCAATCCTAGCCAAGCCAAGCCAATCCTAGGCAAGCCAAGCCAATCCAAGCCAAGCCAATCCTAGGCAAGCCAATCCTAGCCAAGCCAAGCCAATCCTAGCCAAGTCAAGCCAATTCTAGCCAAGCCAAGCCAAGTCAAGCCAAGCCAAGCCAATCCTAGCCAAGTCAAGCCAATCCTAGCCAAGCCAAGCCAAGCCAAGCCAATCCTAGCCAAGTCAAGCCAAGCCTAGCCAAGCCAAGCCAATCCTAGCCAAGCCAAGCCAAGTCAAGCCAAGCCAATCCTAGCCAAGTCAAGCCAATCCTAGCCAAGCCAAGCCAATCCTAGCCTAGCCAAGCCAAGCCAATCCTAGCCTAGCCAATCCTAGCCAAGCCAAGCCATTCCAAGCCAAGCCAAGCCAATCCTAGCCTAGCCAAGCCAATCCTAGCCAAGCCAATCCTAGCCAAGCCAAGCCATTCCAAGCCAAGCCAAGCCAATCCTAGCCTAGCCAAGCCAATCCTAGCCAAGCCAATCCTAGCCAAGCCAATCCTAGCCAAGCCAATCCAAGCCAATCCTAGCCAAGCCAATCCAAGCCAATCCTAGCCAAGCCAAGCCAAGCCAAGTCAAGCCAAGTCAAGCCAAGCCAAGCCAATCCTAGCCAAGCCAAGCTAAGCCAAGCCAATCCAATCCTAGCCAAGCCAATCCTAGCCAAGCCAAGCCAAGCCAAGCCAAGCCAAGCCAAGCCAAGCCAAGCCTAGCCAATCCAAGCCAAGCCAAGCCAAGCCAAGCCTAGCCAAGCCAAGTCAAGCCAAGACAAGCCAATCCTAGCCAAGCCAAGCCAAGCCAAGCCAATCCTAGCCAATCCAAGCCAAGCCAAGCCAATCCTAGCCAAGCCAATCCTAGCCAAGCCAAGCCAATCCTAGCCAAGCCAAGCCAATCCTAGCCAAGCCAATCCTAGCCAATCCAAGCCAAGCCAAGCCAAGCCAAGCCAAGCCAATCCTAGCCAAGCCAAGTCAAGCTAAGCCGAGCCAAGCCAAGCCTAGCCAATCCTAGCCAATCCTAGCCAAGCCAAGCCAAGCCAAGCCAATCCTAGCCAAGCCAAGTCAAGCTAAGCCGAGCCAAGCCAATCCTAGCCAATCCTAGCCAATCCAAGCCTAGCCAATCCTAGCCAAGCCAATCCTAGCCAAGCCAAGCCAAGCCAATCCTAGCCAATCCAAGCCAAGCCAAGCCTAGCCAATCCTAGCCAAGCCAATCCTAGCCAAGCCAAGCCTAGCCAATCCTAGCCAAGCCAATCCTAGCCAAGCCAATCCTAGCCAAGCCAATCCTAGCCAAGCCAATCCTAGCCAATCCAAGCCAAACCAATCCTAGCCAAGTTACCCTCAAAGTCAATATTCCTATTCTCTACCAATCCTGGAGAGATCTCATTTGGAGTCCGCTTCCTCCAAAACAAACACTGGAGCGAACTAGATGAGTTCTCCATCTGAGTTCATAGCCAGCAACTTGCACCTCCTAACCGACCCCCTCACCCTCATCAATAATAGCTCCTTTACCTCAACATATTCCCACCAAACTCAAACAGGCTCTCATCATCCCAATCGTTGACAACGATAGGCCCATCTCCTACCTCTCCACATTGTCCAGACTCATCGAATAAATCATGCTCTCCCGGCTTCTTTCCTTGCTTAACACCCACAACATCCTTCCAGACTGCAAACACAGCTTCCAGAAGAATAAATTCACCATCACAGCCATCTTGCAATTCCTCTCTACCATCCACACTGCCCTGGACAAAGATGATCAGGCACTGGGACTCTTGTGATCTCAGCAAAGTCTTGGACACAATCAACCACACCCTCCTCCTCCCCAATATCCAGTCTCAAGGAACCAGAGGAACCCATGACAAGTGGATTGCCTCATTACTCTCCGACCACACCCAAGTTGTTTGTATTAACTCTTCAACCCCCGGCAAACCCCCCTACATATCTACCCCCCTACGTATCTACCCCCCTCCGTATCTACCCCCCTCCGTATCTACCCCCCTCCGTATCTACCCCCCTCCGTATCTACCCCCCACCATATCTACCCCCCTCCGTATCTACCCCCCACCATATCTACCCCCCTACGTATCTGTATCTGTATGTATTCTCTATCAAGCAAGGCTCGGTGCTTCCCCTCTCCTTTTCCTCCTCTACGTCAACGACCTTCCTCAACTTTTAACTTGGCCGCTCCCTCTTCCAATTTGCAGACAACACGACCCACCTTCCCACCAGCCTGAAATCCCAACCTACCAGCTCCCTCACTCAAGCTGCAAACTCCCAAACAATTATTATCTCCTCCTATTACCTAAACAACCAACTAGCCCTCCAGCCAGCAAAGTCCACCTTCATCAACTTCCACACTAAAACAAACTCCCAAACAATTATTATCTCCTCCTATTACCTAAACAACCAACTAGCCCTCCAGCCAGCAAAGTCCACCTTCATCAACTTCCACACTAAAACAAACTCCCCGACTTCTTCCCCCTCATCTGAGTCAACTGCAAAGTAACTCCAAGTGCCCCCTCGACTAAATTCCTTGGCATCCACATCACCCCTAACCAAGACTGGACACTTCGTGTTCAAAAAACTCTCTCCAAAATCAAAACTACCGGCTCCTCCGTTGACTAGACAAGGTAGTCAACCCCCACTCTGTCAAACTAGTTTATCATGCACACCTACACTCACACATATCCTACAACCTCCTTTTCTAGGGCACCTACCCCCAAGCAAAAAGAATCTTTACTACCCAAAAACAAGCGGTCTGCATTATTGCAGGAGCATCCTGCCGTAACACATGCAAACCCCTCTTCATAACTCTCAAAATCCTTACCCTCACCTGCACCCTCGTTCAAATTGCAAGCACCCTAGTCAGATCCCACCCTGACCTATTCCCACCTGACTCCTCCGTTCACTCCCACGCAACAAGGAGAAGTCAGGAAATCCAAGCCCTCACCTGCACCCTCGTTCAAATTGCAAGCACCCTAGTCAGATCCCACCCTGACCTATTCCCACCTGACTCGTTCACTCCCACGCAACGAGTAGAAGTCAGGAAATCCAAGCCCTCACCTGCACCCTCGTTCAAATTGCAAGCACCCTAGTCAGATCCCACCCTGACCTATTCCCACCTGACTCCTCCGTTCACTCTCACGCAACGAGTAGAAGTCGGGAAATCCAAGCCCTCACCTGCACCCTCGTTCAAATTGCAAGCACCCTAGTCAGATCCCACCCTGACCTATTCCCACCTGACTCCTCCGTTCACTCTCACGCAACGAGTAGAAGTCGGGAAATCCAAGCCCTCACCTGCACCCTCGTTCAAATTGCAAGCACCCTAGTCAGATCCCAGCCTGACCTATTCCCACCTGACTCCTCCGTTCACTCCCACACAACGAGTAGAAGTCAGGAAATCCGAGCCCTCCCCCATAAAACCACACTTTTCAAACACAACCCCCGATACCTTTGTATCAACATCTACAAACACCTTCCTGCCCTCGTCAAAGACTCCCCAACCTTCAGCTGCTTTGACTTTAAACTGCATATCTTCCTTCTCAACAACCACTTCTACTCCCTTGATGAACATTAAAACCTTTCTAACAATTTGCAAAACTGTCATCTGTAAATATGTTCATCTCTTGGAACAAAACTAATTGTTATTATTGTTTTTACTATTATACTTTACCCCTATCAATATTATTTGCCTATATTATAGCTGACCTGACTTTGCTCACACTGGTTCACTATACTTGTCAGGGACAAAAATACAATACAATACAATACAATACAATACAATACAATACATCCTTGTTAGAAAAACTATTTCAACTGGGTTTTGAATGCTAAGTAGAGGGCTACTAAATTTCCCGACGTTTCGTAACATATACTAGTTACTTCTTCAGAGGTTTGAGCAGTCCTGACAATTTTCCGATAACAAAAGAACCACATAAAATCATAACAATTCCCAAGTTCAAGCTTCCTAAATGCATCTAAATAAAATAATCAGGGTCAATAACTTAAAAACTAATGTATTATGTATTTTCTGAAATAAGATCTCGAACACATTGGCGTTTTTTAACTAACTAATTATGCGTAAGGAAAAAACGCCAATTTTTCGAGGTTGTCCTAACGTTATGTGATACAATTTAAAATTTCCTTATTCATTACGTTTAGTTCTTAATCTACTCGTCCAAATATTTTCTTCTGGATTCTTTGTGCTGATTTCTTCTGTCTCCTCACTGATATTCTCTATTCTATTATTCTGTTGTAAAATTGTTCCCCAAGCTCTATCTTGTTGAAAACTATCATCTTAATTGAAGTTATTGGCTTGTTTTTTAATTTCTATTGCTTCTCTGACTTTTCTAGTGAATTTCCTATCATCTCGACATAAAATCATCCTTACCGTGTCTATTTTAATGTGATGTTGAAACTCATTCCCGTGTTCTGCACAAGCTGATTGATTCAAGTGGCTTTGTTTTTCCCCAACAATGCAAAATTGTTTTGCTAATCTGATGTGTCTTTCATGTTCCTTGACTCTTGTGCTAATTTTCCTACCTGTTTCTCTTATGTAAACTTTTCCACACTCACAACTTACCTCATAGACGCCTTTGCATTCTAATGGAACCTGATCCTTCACTGGTCTTACCATTGTACTTATTTTTCTATCTGCCCTAAATGCTGTACAAATCTGCTTTTTCAACAGTACTTTTTTAATTTTTCTCCAATCTTAGGTACATATGGTAAAACTGTGATGGATTTGATTTCATCGAAACTGTTTTCACTAATTCCCTTTTCAACTGTCTCAGAGTTTATTTTCCTACTTTCTTTATTTTTTAATCGATTCATTTTTTCAAGTACTCTTCTTATTTCTTTGGTTTTATAATCATTCTGTTGAAAAATTGTCCTAAGTGTTTCTTTTTCTGCCTCGAAGTGTTCCTCATCTGTTAATCTCGCTGATCTTGTCGCTAATGTGTTTAGTACCCCCTGTTTTTTCCGAGGATGATGACATGAATCTGCGTGTAAAACCCTGGTTGTGTTTGTTTTATTTTTGTAGACTTTGTGCCCTAATGAGCCATCTTCTTTTCTAATAACCAAAACATCAAGAAAAGCTAAACATCTATTCTCTTCTACCTTCATAGTGAATTTTATCCTATCATGCTGTCTATTTATGTGTTCTAATAATGTATCCAAATATTCTCTCTCATGTTGCCAAACCAAAAAAGTGTCATCTACATATCTGAAGAAGCATCTGGACTTGAGTTCTGCACTATTCAACGCTATTGTCTCTAGATTATCCATGAAGATATTTGCTAATGCTGGAGATAAAGGTGACCCCATTGCTATTCCTTCTTTCTGCTGATAAATATGACCGTCCCATAAGAAATAATTGCACTTTAAACATTCTTCTATCAAATTGATCAACGTTATTGGTAGCCTAAACTTTCTATTATTTGTCTTCAAAATTCCTATCGTTTTGTTAAATGGAATGTTACTAAATAGTCCAACAACATCTAAACTAACCAGCATATCTCCTTCTTCCAAATGCACCTGTTTTACCTTTGATAAAAAGTCTTGAGAATTCTTTACAAATAATTTAGCCTTCATTACTGGTTCATTACTGGACTTTTCCTATGGTTCTAGCTATTTCATGTGCTGGTGCACCTATCACACTGGTTACAAGTTGCATTGGCACTTCCATCTCTTCTCAACTATCCTCTGCTTTTCCCAATCTATTTTGTGAATTTTTGGTAACCCATAAGCTTTTGGAATGATTGATTCTTTTGGAACTAATTCTCTTATTAACTTTTCTTCTACTGGCGCTTTCTCTAAGTATTCTGTTTATCTCTTCTCAAATTTTGTTGTGGGGTCTTTATTCAGTTTTACGTAATCCTCTGATGGTATAACTTCATCCATTTGCCTTTTGTAATCTTCTGTATTCATAATAACTGTTGAATTCCCTTTGTCTGCTTTCAAAATTACTACCTTCTTATTTTTCTTCAATTCCCTCAAAGCTTCTGTCTCTTCTGGTTTTGTGTTTTGTTTAAACTCTTCTGTTTTTCCCTTCCTTCAAATGTATGCTACATCCTGTCTTATAACATCTGCTAATTTGAAAGGTAACCTTTTAACTGCATCTTCTGCCCCTGCTATTATTGTTTCTACTGGAATACTTTTTGAAGCTATTGCAAAATTGAATCACTTTTCTAAAACTCTATTACCAGCCTCTGACACACAGGTATTAGATAAATTGTAAACTGTCTTAGGTTTTATGAATGTCCCTCTTGAACTCCAATTTCTTTGTTGTTTCCTGCAGAAGTTATTTAGCTTTCTACTAAGTTTCTCACTAGTCATTTGGTGAAGCCAACAGTTGTGATTGGAAACGATATAATCAAATCTATCCCATAAATCCAAGGAAATAAAATCACATACCTTCGATCTGCAGAAATAAATTTGTTCGTTACAAACCCAAATTTTCTTTCTTGTGTCTTGAATGGTTTTCCGTAACAACGCTTTACTGGCCCTATCAAAAATTAACTCGGTGTTTTTATCCCTTAAGTGATGCTTGATTTTAATCCACGACGGTATCACATCTAAATCCCTACATCGAATCAGAAAATGTAATCTACAATCTAAGTCTATGCTGGTAGATGCTACAATGCTGCTATGCTACAATCTAACTAGTATATGTTACGAAACGTCGGGAAATTTAGTAGCCCTTTACTTAGCATTCAAAACCCAGTTCAAATAGTTTTTCTAAAAACTTGTGCTAAGGATAAATCAAGTAGACATGAGTCTAAAAACTATCATATATACATCCTCTTTATCAGTATAACAACATTGGTCAGACAGTTAACATTTCTTTCAGTAACTGGATAAAAGCAGTAACTGTCAATCTAAAGCACAAACAAACTACTTTTAAAACTGTCATCAGACATTTCTTAAAGCCAAGTTGGTAGAGCGTTGAAGATTACAATTCCAGCTTAAGTAGGACCTTTATTGTTCATATTAAGTGTTGCAACTAGAATGACAACTGTGTTCTATTTGCATTGCAGGCCTCGGAGCTTTGTTGGAGGGAACTCCCAACTCATCGTGACCAGACCTTGTCTACTACAACAGCTTCACACACAACAACATGGGCTGGAAGATACATATCATAGACAGCTACGAGGAGGCACGATCCAACATTTTCTACTCTGTCTCTAGTCTGGTTAATAATGTCACCAGCATTGTAGAGATGGAACACCTTGTACCACCTGACTTTGATGTGCTAAACAGAGCATCATTGTTACCACAAACATATCTTTACCAGCCCCGAGTATTACCTGCACTTTAAACATTAGCTGGAGTTGTAGTTTATATCCACTTGGAAAGTGATGTTTGAAAAACTGATATCATCAAAATGATGATGGAAAATGTAATCCACTTGGCACAGGTTGGTAACATCGTGGTAGGAATGAAGCTCCTTAAATCTTGCCTGTTACATGATATCTTTTAGAACTTGAAGCATGCAATCCAGTAACTCATTTTGTTTGGCTTTCAATGCACATTTCAATATTCAAGTAGATTCAAGGTACTCTTGTAATTCATGGCTGCAGTATTAGTTGACCAGGCAGGCCCCAAAATATTGATTGCATGAATCTTTGATCTCATCACGACCACGGATAGCAAGTTGCAATACTTGACTCAGTCTATCGAGGTATTCAGTGTCGTGCCTGTTCTTGGTCACCTTTGCTTCATAAGCTGCTATCAAATCATTATGAAAGCAAGCAAACCAGAAAGCAAACAATGCAATTCTCCAACTATTACACTAACTATAAATTATAATCAGTTTTATTTAGCTAAACAGTCTTTACATGTTAAATAGAAAATACTTGTTATACATTTTGATCAGTCACTCTTGACAATTGATCTTAAATTCTATTGCTCTGTAACAATGTTCAATCTTTGTTGGCAGTAAATCACACAGCTTGATCCCTGTATTAAATGTTGAAAGTGAACATTGAAAGCTAGAACATTTATTTCTAGAACTATTTAATTCTTTATTTCAGATATTAATTGTGTGTGCTTGGCCTACATGTATTAAATATATCTTTCAATATCTTGGCATCATTTTTAATTACATTTTGTGTTTAAAAACTAATACAGATTGGTTTCAGTCATTGTATAATCTTTATTGTTTGCAGTTTTTACACTTTGTTACGATGTCTTCCATAAACAATATGGAAGATGTTTTCCAGCTAAATCTGAGTCTCAATTTAAGTACTTGAACTGTTTTTAAACACTCATTAATTAATAGGCTGAGGTTATTTTATCCTGGAATGCAACTGCCTGGAAAATAATATCTCTATGTCACTGTTTTAACCTTTTATATAATAATAATAATAATATATTTATTCAGCCTCAATTAATCACAGTACATGATGTTGGTACGTCAGTTATTATGGTGCTAGTTATTATCTAAAACACATAGGAATTGTTTCACTTTGTAGTAGCATTTGGTCAGCAGATGCAGTTTTAGACTATCTTTAAATTTGTATCCTTTTAGTTTTTTATCTCCACTGGCAGTTTGTTATATAATAATGAGCCTGCATAAATTGGGCAGTTGTCTGTCATTTTTAATCTATCTTTCGATACATAAATGTTGTTAGTTCCTCTTGTAAAATGCTTATGTACATCACAATTGTCTATTACCAGAAAGTTGTTATTATCCACTACAAATAATATTGTCAAGTAAATGTAAATGCAGGGCAATGTCTTGATCCGTAGATTTCTAAAAAGTTATTTACAAGAGTCTTTGTAATAAAAATCCGCATAGGGGTCATAGCTTGCTCCACCTAAAATGCAGAGAGCTTTTTTCTGCATAGCAAATAGTCTGGGTGCATGAACTGAGTTGCCCCACATGATAATTCCATAGCTAATTCTAGAATGAATGTGTCCATAATATGCTAGTTTAGCTGCATCAGCGCTGCAAATGTCCAAAATCTTTTTTAAAAGGTAGGTAGCATCCTGAAGCCACTTTCAGGCGCACCCGCTTGATGTGGCTTTCCCAATTCAATTGATTGTCTAATATAAGACCTAGAAATTGTACTCTGTTCATTTCTTTGTGAATGTACCTAACATTCATTCTTGTTGCTCTCTGTGAATGCAGATTTATTAATCTGGGATCTCAATTCATTCCACGCTTCTTCTTCAAAATGATTGATGATTGTGTACGCAAGTTGAGCATCAGCCCTTCTTATTTATATTGTTTCCCATCCTAGTTCAGACATCCATTCAGTAGGGCTGTGGCTTCTTCCATACTAATTGCCATTACCTTCCTAGCCAACTTTTGCTGTAGTGTTTCTAGCCTGTCTTTTAACCCTTGTTGCTGATTAAATCTTGAGCGTTATTTAATGTTACTGCTTCTAATATTTTCACAACTGTGTTTCTCTTTTGCAACAAATTACTCACCTCAATGGTTGCCCTGAACTCAAAATGTGATCTAACAAATGTTGAGTAAACATATTGATTGACCAAGATGATAATGTTCTTGAAACTCTACTCATGTAATGCAAGTTTTTCAGTATTTTTTAAAATAATTTCCCCCGAGTGAGCAATAAGAAATAGAAGCATGCATTTTGCTGACATCTCACTCTGGTTGTTATGCAATCGCTTCACTCAATATTTGGAGAGCAAAGGCTGGGAGAAGTGTGATCGAACCAGGATATGAACCCGGGACCTTCCGATTGCCGATCTGGTGCTCTAACAAGTGAGCTATTCAGGGAAGAAGACAAGTCACCTTAGCCTCTTCTTCTGAAACCAAACAATCCTTGACTTCATGGAGGTCCTACGGTCGACATCCAGGCAATCAGGATCACACATCCTGGAGTAAACATAGTAAGTACCATATGCATGAAAGACAGAATTTTAATTTAATACCGTGGGGCTTTGCTGCAAGGCGCTCTCGCTTGGAAATTGTCTGCTTTCATATTTCACGTTAATTCTTACTATTTTTTTACAATAGTTAAGAAGTATTGTAACTTGTAAGAAGTTAGAACACATTTTCAAAGTATACAAATGTTTATAGGGTAGCAGTTATAATTGTCACATTTATCTGCAAAATAATCAGACTTGATTTAAATGGTTTCAAGCTTGGTGAAACTAGTCTATGATGGTTACACAGCTTATAAAGTTTGACTAGAACAAAGAATGATTAGAACCTTACATTTTTAAACTCTATCAATTTGGTTGCAGTAGCTTCACTTTTTCCCCATGGACTCCTTCCCCGGACATTTTATTTTCCTCTTTTCGTTTCTGTTGTTACTCCTGCATTATGCAAAGAAGTATTTTAAATTTTTAGAAAAACTATTTGAACTGGGTTTTGAATGCTAAGTAAAGGGAACATATACTAGTTACTTCTTCAGAGGTTTGAGCAGTCCTGACAATTTTCCGATAACAAAAGAACCACATAAAATTATAATAATTACTTAGTTCAAGCTTCCTAAATGCATCTAAACAAAATAATCAGGGTCAATAACTTAAAAACTAATGTATTATGTATTTTCTGAAATAAGAACTCGAACACATTGGCATTTTTTAACTAACTAATTATGTGTATGGAAAAAACGCCAATTTTTCGAGGTTGTCCTAACGTTATGTGATACAATCATAATTTCCTTATTCATTACGTTTAGTTCAAACCTCTCAAAACTGCTCAAACCTCTGAAGAAGTAACTAGTATGTGTTACAAAACGTCGGGAAATTTAGTAGCCCTTTACTTAGCATTCAAAACCCAGTTGAAATAGTTTTTCTAAAAACTTGTGCTAAGGATAAATCAAGTAGACATGAGTCTAAAAACCATCATAAAGCATTTTAAATAATTTCTTTCTTCATGGCTCATGGAAAGAGGATTTAGTGTAGTTTCCAATCAGCGTTGGAAAGAAAGAAATTGGCAGCAAATCACTGAACGTGCAGATTTATGTCTTTAACTCACTAATTTGAAGCCAAATATTTACAAGTTGATATTCGAGCATCAGTTCAGCCTTCAGCCTTCAGCATTTATTCATTTTTTGTAAGAATTTGATATATTTACATGTTTAAATGTTTATTGACAAGCTAATCTTAATACACATTGTTTCATATAGGTTAAGCTAGGTTCAAAACAAACGGATCTACAGCTGTTAGAACCAATGTGCTGCCATCCTTGTGTACAGTCCGGTAATATTTGAATTTATCTTCGAAATTTGCGAGCCAACGACACGCGTGGCTGTGACGCATTGTAGCCGTGCGGTCAAACAGTGTAGAGGTCAGTTATTTTGCTGCTGAAATAATTACCGTGTGTACCTAGGAAGGGTGTAAGAGCTGGGGTTGTTTGATTTCAATGAGTCTTGGCCTGTTGGATACGTTATAATATGCTGTGAGATCTTATTTCAATATCAAATGCTTGCAATGGGCAAAGTATTTTATTACTGGGGCCAGCCATGCGTCTGGCGCACGTGGTTGAATTCAGATGAGTAGACGAAGGGGGGGATACGTTATAAATGTTCGTATCTTATTTATTTATTAATTTAAAACTCAGAACAATTATATAGTAACTAAATAATAATTAAGTAAGTACGTATCAGTATAATAATATTTAATGTTCATCAATAGCTCAGGTACAATATTGTAACGGTCCCCATGCTTTGTGACAACGCCGGTCGTCTTTACCTGCCGTCCATGATTCATACCAAAGTCTATACCCCGTTGCTGCCAGTCATACTTCAGTAGTTGCGCCATGTGCATCGTGTGTGAGTGAGTTTGTGCGAGTGCATCGTGTGTTTCTAGTGCATCGAGTGTTTCTAGTGCATCGTGTGTTTCTAGTGCAGTGACAATGACTTTGTTCTTTGTCGAATTACACTGGACCGGACCTCTTCAAAGGTGAGCTAAAATCTTTGTTAATTCAGGTGTGCGCATGTTTCCTAGTTACAATAACTCGGCTCGTGGTCGAAGTCTTCATCAATCGTGGTTTTATAACTCCAGTATATCGGTCTGATATCATGTTTGAATTTGTTGGACGTTTGTAATGCAATTCTTGACTAGTGAAGCAAATATCCTCGATATGTTTCGCTTCCAATATCCCTTGGAGGTCAGCTGACGTTGAGCTTGGTCGACCCAAAGCAACCCTAGACTCACTCGGGTCACTGACTCTGTAAGCCTGAATTACATCGCAGACAACGACCAGGCAAATAATTATTGCTACAATTCAACCCAGCACGTGAATCTCAAAGCCCCACCGTTATATTATTTTAGAGCCAGTGTAATTCGGTAAAAAGTTGGTGATAAAATGGGCTCGGATTTATATTTAATTACATATTTTGTGTGACACAGAAACTTATGCCCATTACATTTTCTTCACGTATCTCGTTATTGTAATCGTTTTGACACTTTGTTGATGTCGAATATTTTCAAATATTTTGTCATTTTTGAAGAAAAATGCACATTTTTCTATTTTTACATTTTAAGCGCATATTTTGCCTCTTTTTAGTATGAAATAGTTTCACTCACAAGGATCAAGATATTTGTTCTAGAAATGCAGAAAGATTGAATGTCCATGTACGAAATTGTGAGAAAGCTATAATTAAAAGTAGGTATGAGGCAGCTAGGTTTGTGACTTCCTCGTAGTTCGGGGCTAGGTTTAGCAACCAATTAGTGGTATTCTTGGAAGACCAGACTTTAGTGTTTTAATCCTCAAAGGAGCGCTATTTGTGCAAAGAAGTCATCCCAGTGAGCTGCATGAATGAGCTGTCAATCACGGGGGTAGTGGTGTGAGATTGTTTCAAAACCAATTCGCCAAAAACCAGCATTCCTTTAAACTTGATAACTTGAAGACGTGGATTGCAGTGCATTGCATTTAAACTTGATAACTTGAAGACGTGGATTGCAGTGCATTGTATTTAAACTTGATAACTTGAAGACGTGGATTGCAGTGCATTGCATTTAAACTTGATAACTTGAAGACGTGGATTGCAGTGCATTGCATTTAAACTTGATAACTTGAAGACGTGGATTGCAGTGCATTGCATTTAAACTTGATAACTTGAAGACGTGGATTGCAGTGCATTGTATTTAAACTTGATAACTTGAAGACGTGGATTGCAGTGCATTGCATTTAAACTTGATAACTTGTTGTCATGGTCATGTATTTCTACCAAGGAATGAACTTGTCTAGCGTCATCAATGGCCGACCCGAGCTGATATTAGCAAGGATTGTAGTTTGAATTCACACAGGGGTTTATGTTGCCAGATCAGAGCAAGTCTTGGGTAATTATTCCCCAAATAAACAAAGCATGATAATGAACAGAAGTTAAAGCTTGTTTTAACTCAGCGAGTCTGTTGCTAGCATGGACCCATGGCTCAGGCTGGTACACCTTACCATCACAAGATTCATCTCATTCACTTGATTCATTTATTGAATGCTATGCTAAGCAATTTAAGTGTTGATTGAAGTTATTATCAACAGAAATTGCAAGTTAGGAGAGGAATAAAACACGACAGCAGATTGATTCCTGAGATATTTTGCCTGCTCAACGCCCTCCCTGAGCTCGAGACAAAGCCTGCTCAACGCCCTCCCTGAGCTCGAGACAAAGCCTGCTCAACGCCCACACCGAACGGTTTGGCGTTTTGGAAACACCGATTCACGTTAGATCACCGAAGTTAAGCAACACTGCGCTGGGTCAGGTACTGGATGGGTGATCATCATACACATGACCAATTCTGTTCGGGAGAGAGGTTGGAGGGTTGAAAGTTAAGCAACACTGGGCTGGGTCAGGTATTGGATGGGTGACCATCATACACATGACCAGTTCTGTTCGGGAGATAGGTTGGAGGGATGAAAGTTAAGCAACACTGCGCTGGGTCAGGTATTGCATGGGTGACCATCATACACATGACCAGTTCTGTTCAGGAGAGTTTTGGGCTTAGGGAGGGCGTTGAGTAGGCTTTGTTTCGGGCTTTGTCTCAAGCTGGCTTCGTCTTCAGTTTAGGGGAGGCGTTTAGCAGGCCTTATCTTAGGCACAGGAGGGCGTTGAGCAGGCTTTGTCTCGGGCTCAGGGAGGGCGTTGAGCAGGCTTTATCTTAAGCTCAGAGGGGGCGTTTAGCAGGCTTTGTCTAAGGCACAGGGGGGCGTTGAGCATTCTTCGTCTCAGGCACAGGAGGGCGTTGAGCATTCTTCGTCTCAGGCACAGGAGGGCGTTGAGCAGGCTTTGTCTTGAGCTCAGGGAGGGCGTTGATTATTATTTGTGGTGTTTAACGACGCACTGTTTTGACATCTGGTCATTCAGCACTTGTCTAATGGCGTCGGTGAATAAGTGGATGATGATGATGAACCTAACCTAGCCTAGAAGGAAGGAGGGGAAACCCGGTGCCGGCGCGTAGCCTACTCCTGTCGAAGACCAAGGGGACCACCGGCTTAACGTCCCTTCCGAAGGACGGTACAACTCGAACAACAGGATTCCTTCACAAATCCATGCTGTTGAGAGGTTGATAAGCAAGGCGAGTGAAGTTGCTGTACTAACTTTCATCCCTCTAACCTCTCTCCCGAACAGAACTGGTCATGTGTATGATGATCACCCATCCAATACCTGACTCAGCGCAGTGTTGCTTAACTTCGGTGATCTCAGATAAACGGTGTTTACATCGTACAAAATAGTTTGGCAGGTTATTTTCTTTCAAACTTAGTCGTAAACCCGCTGGTTTTATAGCACTCGTAACAATTGGTCGAAATGTTATTTTCATCAAAACTAACAATTTGGGGCTGCGATTTTATACGAATGGCACTGTTAATAACTCTAGTTTGACAAGTTCATTGTCCTGTTGTTAGGCGGATATGAATCAGAACTGCTATTGAATGAAGAGCTGTAAGACAAGGCGAAGAACACCTCAAAGATTGAAATCATGCAAGCAATGTTTTTAAAGTGTATGACAACGGAGTTTATGATAACATGCGTCGCCCATTTCATTATTACCGGTCCAAACATGGAAATGTTCAAACGTAGTAAAGGCCGGTTCACAATTGAAATATTGATTATGGAATATGGTAAAGTGTGTAAGCGAAATGGATAATGGCATTCCTGTTCACCATTCACAATGAGAAAATGTGGTGTAGTGATATGGTTTATAGAATAAGAAATGAATTAAATCCATTTCTTATGACTATTCCTTATAACCAGTGGCGGTTCGTGACTGTTTTTCTTGGAGGGGCGGCAGTAAAATTTCTCCCCCCCCCCCCCCCATCCCCACCAGCACCATAAGTAATGAACACTGTAGTAGGATTTCAATATTGTAACATTAAAATACAACATGTGATATTTAAAAAAAAGTTATCATTGAATTCTAGCTGTCAAGTCACACATTAGATTAATTTTCATTGGACAAAAACGTACACAGTATGTGAAACTGGGTGGGACAGAAATTCAGGCTAGTAAACGGTAGTACCATTATTTTGAAACTATCGCCGTGGAAAATATGTGCGATCGTATGCATCGTTCTGTCTCACTCGCTCTCGCTGCTAGGTCAGCCCGGCGACTGGCCGAGACTGGCCGAGGCTGGCCGAGGCTGGCCGAGGCTGGCCGAGGCTGGCCGCCGGGCGGGTTTTCTGCTGCCCTCGCTGGGCTTGCGAGCGACGACAGGCGACACACGTTCAAGGCCATTTCCACGCACTCCTAGCTTAGCAGGGAGGACGGCAGCGCTCGCTGCCCCAAAGAGAACAAGCGGCGGCGTTCAGACTCTATAGGCAGCGGACAACCGCCTACTGGATCGTCTCGTTGCAGTCGGCAGCTCGTGCTGTCGGCGCGACGCAAATAACGCGTTTTTTCGCATTTCGAAAGTAGCACCCATTTTAAAACATACAAAACGCGTAGAACAATAATAATAGTAATAACACTTATAATTGGTGTGGATGAAAACGGTTTTTGCTCTGTTGAATGGTTTTTAGGTCCTAAAAAGGACCGTGTCGGTGGTCGACGTTTCGCCAGCGTTGGCGCTGGCATTCTCAAGACTGTGATGTGCAGCTGGTGTTGTCTGCTTTTTTATTTGTTTTGCGTTTTTTGCGCTACTTTTTGGCTCGTATGGATTTGTAAAAACTTTTTGACTTTTTTTTCAAAACATTATCGGTAGAACGCATTAATGCCGAACCGAATGTGTAACCGAACCGGGATATGAACCCGGGACCTCCCAGTTGTTGGCCGGGTTTTATATTTGTATGTAAAGCTTTCACATTGCACTGTTCATATTCAAAATATTCATCATAATATGAAGTAATGCTGTGATTACAAAATGTCGAACATTGTGTCAAAGTTCGGCAAGACCGTTCTGTTCACAACAATGAAGTGCGACCCAAAGAAGCAGCCTGAATATGAAGACAAACTCGTGGCGTTTGAAACAATTGACTACCGATCCGATCTCACTGCCCTCTCGAACCCATGCCAGAGATTGAATTCATTTAGACGTACGATGGTTTTACATTTGAAATTAAACGTTCCGTGTAATTTAATAATTTTAAGTGAATCAACACCTTGTTCTCCTTTCAGTTAATCTTGCAATACTAGCGGACAAAATAAGTACAATATTTGCTAGACTTGAGCTGGTTTCAAGTTCTAAGGTAAATTGAGCAGAACGGAATGCGATATTTACAAGATAATACTACATGACAGAATAAACATATGCAAATAAATCTTCAAAGGGTGGAAGGCATGGTAAGAGATAGAAGATATATGATATTTGGGAGATTCCATCCTGTCAAGGTACCCATGCATAACGCCATAGCAAAGTAATTCCAGGCAGCCGTGTCAGGACAATCAGAGATTACACGAGAAGAGCCAAGTGCCGGGGCAAAAAAAACATCAGAAGCTATGAATGTCTCACAGCCAGTTTGATGACCCACCAATATTGTTTTCGCGGAAAGTCGCAAGAATAATTCAAAGCAATTTGACAAAACGTTTCAGCAATTGAATAACAAACATTGACTACGTTTTGTTATTCAATTGCTGTCAAATTGCTTTGAATTATTCTTGCGACTTTCCGCGAAAACAATATTGGTGGGTCATCAAACTGGCTGTGAGACATTCATAGCTTCTGATGTTTTTTTTGCCGAGGCACTTGGCTCTTCTCGTGTAATCTCTGATTGTCCTGACACGGCTGCCTGGAATTACTTTGCTATGGCGTTATGCATGGGTACCTTGACAGGATGGAATCTCCCAAATATCATATATCTTCTATCTCTTACCATGCCTTCCACCCCTTGAAGATTTATTTGCATATGTTTATTCTGTCATGTAGTATTATCTTGTAAATATCGCATACCGTTCTGCTCAATTTACCTTAGAACTTGAAACCAGCTCAAGTCTAGCAAATATTGTACTTATTTTGTCCGCTAGTATTGCAAGATTAACTGAAAGGAGAACAAGGTGTTGATTCACTTAAAATTATTAAATTACACGGAACGTTTAATTTCAAATGTAAAACCATCGTACGTCTAAATGAATTCAATCT
Source organism: Protonemura montana (assembly GCA_947568835.1). Lineage (NCBI taxonomy): Eukaryota > Metazoa > Arthropoda > Insecta > Plecoptera > Nemouridae > Protonemura > Protonemura montana. The sequence goes on from OX387611.1 coordinate 13,021,120, forward strand.
CTGGCACGGGTTCGAGAGGGCAGTGAGATCGGATCGGTAGTCAATTGTTTCAAACGCCACGAGTTTGTCTTCATATTCAGGCTGCTTCTTTGGGTCGCACTTCATTGTTGTGAACAGAACGGTCTTGCCGAACTTTGACACAATGTTCGACATTTTGTAATCACAGCATTACTTCATATTATGATGAATATTTTGAATATTAACAGTGCAATGTGAAAGCTTTACATACAAATATAAAACCCGGCCAACAACTGGGAGGTCCCGGGTTCATATCCCGGTTCGGTTACACATTCGGTTCGGCATTAATGCGTTCTACCGATAATGTTTTTTAAAAAAAGTCAAAAAGTTTTTACAAATCTATACGAGCCAAAAAGTAGCGCAAAAAACGCAAAACAAATAAAAAAGCAGACAACACCAGCTGCACATCACAGTCTTGAGAATGCCAGCGCCAACGCTGGCGAAACGTCGACCACCGACACGGTCCTTTTTAGGACCTAAAAACCATTCAACAGAGCAAAAACCGTTTTCAACCACACCATCATCTACTGGCTCTGAACCCCTTCGTCTTACCAACACTTATAATTATTATAATAATAACAATTATACTTTTATTCTGTCGAAAATGCTAGGGAGGGCAGCCGCCCCGCAGCCCTCCCTCACGAGCCGCCCCTGCTTATAACAGCAAAATTCTGACCAATCAGGTGGCGTTACTACTGATGTCAAATGACTAGCATTTATGTGTTTTGGGGTATTTTATTCCAAGTCAAATCAAACACTCTCAACTCTCAAGATCAAGATTATATTTTTAATGATGGAGTGGAATTCGGAGATGACTACCCAGATGACGACAGAAACAGCGACGAAATTTCAATTTCGCTAGTGGATATATCATAGATACCGTTATGAATATTCGGAATGTTACGGAGTAACATCTGCAAAAGATTGACAGGCTTCGAGGCGTGGGATCGACCAAAGATTGTTTGACCAATCGGCCAGATGATGCCGCCAAACGATATTAGGGAGCAGGTATTTTAGTTAGGGTCTCCCGACCTGCAGTGCGCTCTTTAAAGATTCAATGACAATGACAGTACCTTCCCCTAAAGAGCGCACTTTGTTCACCGCAGTGGATAGATAACAATCTCAAAAATATTCACTCAAACACGTCGGCTAGGAAAATTAAATACCATACCTTTACAATGTTGTATCAATATAACCGTTCAATCCATTTTAAAATCACTGAATTATTTAAAGCAATTAAAAACTTCAACTTGGATGTAAATAAAATTACTTTCTCAGAACATTGGGTAAAAACGAACGAAGGAAATTGTATTAATACAATTTCAATACAATCTTTATTCAATAATTGTTCTACTGGGCTTCCAACTTAAATCAATCTCTACACGTGATGTTTACTCTCACGGTGGGACTTGTATTTTCGTTCGACAAAACTGGAATTACTTCTGTCAACGCCTGGGTTATCATATCTAAATCTAGTTTGCAGTCCCTCACCGATCATCTAATCTCGGTAAAGATATTCTCTCTAAAAATACATCAAGAGTTAATGAAATTAGACACTTCACTTGTACAGAATTTAGATATGATCCTCTAATAAAATTTTGTCCTGGATTAGCTCTGAGTATGCACTTATTTAGTTGCAGCATTACATTGACATTTGCGTTGTGAAGGTTGCTTTATGACATGTTACAGACAGAAATTATGCAATTGTTTTGTTGTAGGAAAAAGGGTACCCCGTTCTGGCAACATTGTCACAGTATCTACACCAACCAATAAACGCTTCGATCACCTTTTCGCGTAGTAAGGATGAGCGATTTAAGACGAGTTTTTGATTTGAGTTGTTACCAATCAACAATAGATGCGGTTTTTGACGCAATTTTGGGGCCGCAAATGTATATTCCTTGTGTTGAAATTATTCTTTGCTCTAAACAGTCACACACACACACACACAGACAAGTGATTTTTAGAGCAGTGTAATTGAGAGGATTTTGCTCGCTTCCCTCGCTCATTCAATTAGAAATATATTTAGCATTATCTATTGTTTGCTACCAGAGGGCGCTCCAATATGGGAATAAAGTCTTCTATATAACATTATAGGCTCAATATCATCCATTCATTCACCGACACCATGAGCCCAGTGCAACAATCCCAGTTATTAAAACAGTGCGTTCGTTAAACATCACAATTCGGATCACAATTAGACAACGAGTGTAAATTTACTTTTCGAAGCTTTTCTTTCCTTAGCGGTTACTACATTGATGACTTGCAAAGCGCTTTAATCCCACGCGCAGCCAACCCTTATCCCTAAGTCACGTCAATGCGTCGTCAATCTGTTCCCTAAGTCACGTCAATGCGTCGTCAATCTGTTCCATAAGTCGCGTCAATGCGTCGTCAATCTGTCAATTGATAGCTTTTATTGCAAACGCCTTGTTAACACTTGCCAGCAAGACGTTGAAGTTGAATGGGTTGCCCAAGTAACAACACGTGACGTACTATGGTAGGGGAGGAGATTATTAAGCCCGTCTCAAAAACATCAGTCGCCAGTCGGGGCGCAGTATACACGGCTGCAGTTTCCACAGCCGCACAATCCCAAAACCAGTTTGCAGGGCCGCACAAAACAGAGCCGCACAAAACAATCGTTGAGGCGCAGAAAACAGAGCCGCACTTTACGCTCTCCCAACAGAACTGGTCATGTGTATGATGGTCACCCATCCAATACCTGACCCAGCGCAGTGTTGCTTAACTTTCATCCCTCCAACCTCTCTCCCGAACAGAACTGGTCATGTGTATGATGGTCACCCATCCAATACGGTGACCCAGCGCAGTGTTGCTTAACTCCCAAGTTCAGTAGAATGCACAAAGCAAACTGGAGAAGCTTTGTGCATTGTGTTGGGTGTGGTTGGGTTTGCCTCATGGTTACTCTTGGTTTCTAACTTTGAAACTTCCTCGTCCTGGGTTTGAAACATTGAATTGTTGAGTCGAACACATGGTTAAGATGAAGTGCGGGTCCGACGTCTTCTTTGTGTTGTCAAGGATCGAGGTGGGTTTTTCCCAGACAATCTGTAATATCTCACGCCAGCAATTTGACATCGCAATAAAGTTTGCTTGTCTCACTTTACAACGCAGTTTCCTCGGCTCCATCTCATCAATAAAACATCGACCAACATCCAAACAACACGTGCACATGTTTCACATTCTTTGTCCCTTTCATTTTACAATTCTTTGTTCCTCTCAAACAAGTAAGGATTCACTTGCTTACTACGCACTAAATTCCTAGCGACTTTTACGCAGGAAGGAATTCCTTACCCAGATGCGTGCCAATGATTGAGACAATATCGCATTCATAGATTGCGTTTTACTCGCCCATTTTTAACATTAGCATTGCTTTTAAAATAAATCGTGTGGTCAAGATTCTGTCCAGATTTCGCAATTATTACATCAATATACAATTGCAAGTTATCAAGTTCAATTACTAAAAGTGGTGAAAGCACGTGGCGAGTGTCACTTTTAGGGACTCCTACCTGTTGCCAACAATGGATTGCCCGACTTCAATTTTCATCAGCTGGCTGGATCCTATGCTCTGTCCAGGTTACTTGAGATCAGTTGGCTGGATCCTATGTCCTCTCCATGTAACTTGAGATCAGCTGACTGGATCCTAAGCTGTATCCATGTTATTTGAGATCAGCTGGCTGGATCCTATGCTCTATTCAGGTTACTTGAGATCAGCTGACTGGATCCTATGTCCTCTCCATGTAACTTGAGATCAGCTGACTGGATCCTAAGCTGTATCCATGTTATTTGAGATCAGCTGGCTGGATCCTATGCTCTATTCAGGTTATTTGAGATCAGCTGATTGGATCCTATGCTCTATTCAGGTTATTTGAGATCAGCTGGCTGGATCCTATGTTCTATCCAGGTTATTTGAGATCAGCTTGCTGGATCCTATGCTCTATCCAGGTTATTTGAGATCAGCTGACTGGATCCTATGCTCTATCCAGGTTATTTGAGATCAGCTGACTGGATCCTATGCTCTATCCAGGTTATAAGAGATCAGCTGGCTGGATCCTATGCTCTATCCAGGTTATTTGAGATCAGCTGGCTGGATCCTATGCTATATCCAGGTTATTTGTGATCAGCTGACTGGATCCTATGTTCTATTCAGGTTATTTGAGATCAGCTGACTGGATCCTATGCTCTATCCAGGTTATTTGAGATCAGCTGGCTGGATCCTATGCTCTATTCAGGTTATTTGGTATCAGCTGACTGGATCCTATGCTCTATTCAGGTTATTTGTGATCAGCTGACTGGATCCTATGTTCTATGCAGGTTATTTGAGATCAGCTGGCTGGATCTTTTGCTCTATTCAGGTTATTTGAGATCAGCTGACTGGATCCTATGCTCTATCCAGGTTATTTGAGATCAGCTGACTGAATCCTATGCTCTAAGCATGATCTTTGAGATCAGCTGGCTGGTTGAGCGCAAGCTGAGCTAAACGTTATTCCTGTGCTTGAGACAAGCCTGCTACACGCCCTCTCTGTGCTAAAGACAAAGACTTCCAAACGCCCTCCCTGTGCTCAAGACAAAGACTGCTAGCTGCACCACTGTGCTCATGACGAAGCCGTCTAAATGCCCCAAAGCATGCTAAACGCCCTGAGCTTACCTGAGCTTACCTGAGTTTGAGAGAAAGCATGCTAAACGCCCTCCCTATTCTTTAGACAGAGCATGCCCAACGCCCTCCCTGTGCTGGAGAAAAAGGCCTGCTAAACGCACTCCCTCTGCTAGAGAGAAAGCCTGCTAAACACCCTCCATATGCTCAAGACAAAGCCTGCAAAACGCTTTCTCTGTGCTCAAGTTGAAGCATGCTAAACGCCCTACCTGTGCTTAAAACAAAGCCTGCTAAACGCCCTAAACTGTGCTTGAGACAAAGCCTGCTTAACGCCCTCCCTGTGCTTCAGAAAAAATTTGCTAAACGCCCTCCCTGTGCTCGTGACAAAGCCTGCTAAACGCCCTTAACTGAACTCTTGACAAAGCCTGTAAAACGCCCTCCCTGTTTTTAAGACAAAGACTGCTAAACGCCCTCCTTGTGATTGACAAAGCCTGCTTAACCCCTTTTCTGTTCTCAAGACAAAGCCTGTAAAATTGTTTATTGTTTATTGTTTATTGTCCAGTTCAACATAAAATGTTATGTAGACAATCATCTTAGTATACAAATATCACATCATATACTATACAAATCAGGATTTATACTTTAAAACGCAGAAACTCATCAATTGAATAGAAACATTGCTATACTAAAAAGGACCTTAGTTTTGTTTTAAAACTCCCACCTGTGATTTCTTTTATGTAGGAAGGAAGGGTATTGTTCATTTTTACTCCCATATCAATTGGTCCCTTCGAATTAGTATGGTTTTTGATTTCTAAATCGCCACCAATTATTAGGTTAACATTCCTCGTGTTATACTGATGCGGTTGTCCATTCCATAATTCACTACGATTCTGCCTTAGATACATAATGGTTGAGAAAATATACATACAAGGTAATGTCAGAAGGTTCAGTTTTTTAAAATGAGGTCTACATGAGTCCTTATAAAATATCTTGGCACACGGGTTAAAACTAGCTTAAACCAGGTGTCGCACACTTCGTTTTTGCAAGACAAACAATCTGCGTGCGTGCAACGAATTACCCCAGAAAATTATGCCATAGTTTAAAAACGAGTAAATGAGAGAATAATACGCCATTAAAACAAGCTCTAGATTAAGAACACTCATTAATTTGTGTATCAAAAAGCACCGGACGCAATTTTCTTAGAAACAATGTCGATGTGGCTCTTCCAGTCTAGTTTATTGTCAACAAGTCACCCTAGGAATTTAACCTCATTACATTCTTTAATACTTTTCCCCTCCAACCAAATTAGAGGGGATGAGTCTGCTTTATTTTTACATCTAAATCTTAAAAATGCAGTTTTCTTTATGTTTAAAAACAATCGATTTTTGTGGCACCATTGCTCCATTTCATTCGTTGCGATGTTAGCCTTCACACAAACCTTATCGTCCTTATATTATGTTACTAGCTGTGTGGTGTCATCAGCGAAAAGAGTCAAAGCACCATCAGTAATGGAATCGTGCAAATCATTAGTAAACAGGATAAACAACAGTGGGGCGATGTTTGAACCTTGAGGCAGACCGACTGTTGTAGTCACTATTTTGGAAGAATATATACCACTATTGCCTCTTAGGACAACGACTTGCTTCCTATTGGATAAGTAGGATTTAATCCAATTACTTGCCAAACCACGAATGCCCATATTTGCAAGTTTGCTTAAAAGTAAATCATGGTCAATCACATCAAAGGCTTTTGAAAAATCATAAATGCCATCCCTGTGCTCGAGATAAAGCCTGCTAAACGCCCTCCCTGTGCTCAAAACATAGCCTGCTAGACGCATTCAGTCTGAAAAATTACATCATGAAGCAATCCACAGTGAAACCATAAATCACTGCTACCAAAGTTAACCGGGTTTATAAGCAAGATCATAGTATTCAAATAATCCCTCAAAATAGCACAAAAATCACAATATGTCGAAATGTTTCAAAGAACGGCTGCATGCGCCATCTACTAGCGACAATCTGTACCATGTGATGGAGCTAGTGCAGCTGTTAGCCGGCAGAGTGCATCAGCTCCTAAACAATTTCAAATCTTCGTGACGGCTCGGCGCTCGGCTCACTACCGAGCTCAGCGGGAAGTTCAGTACGTCGCGAGGCTTCCCCGAGCTAGGACAGCTGGGACCGCGCCAGGCCAGTGTTTGAAACCGGTTCTACGTTGAAATCGAAGCGAATTTTCTAGGACTATATTTATAATGTGTATTTCCATTAGATTCTTCTTTCTGTTTATCATTCACGAGTGTTTTAAATTCAGTTTGTTAGTCATAAGCTTTCGATTCGAACTGTCACTGCCGTGTGCTCGATTTATTCATATGTTTAACCGTTATTATTCTGGAAAACACGTGCCACTTGGCCGTGATATTGCGAACTTTAAATTCAGTGGCTAACTTTGGAAGACTTTGCAGCCGTACTGCTCTAAATGAACCACGTGCTAAAACATTACTCTCCTTTCTCGTATGTTATCATGGTTACAAACTGAACCAACTTTGCTGTGTTGAAACTATCGGTGAGATGTGGGTTCACATTCCACTTGTTGCTGATGACATGCATCGGACAATGACTGGTGCGGCGTCATTCAATTGAGTTCATTTATCAAGGTTTGTTTTTATTACATTTCTCTTCATTTCATTGCTCTGTCGACATTGGTAGCTAAAGGTAACAAAGCTTATCAAAGGTTGGGGTTGGGTCTGGCATTACTCAAGCATTCTACCCAAAAACCAATGTCTTCTAGTTTTGTCTCGTAGCGCTTTTAGGCCCCACAGAAAGTTTCATTTTGGGATTCGTACTAGTTTACTTGAGAACAGCTGGCTGGATCCTATGCTCTATCCAGGTTATTTGAGATCAGCTGGCTGGATCCTATCCTCCGTCCAGGTTATTTGAGATCAGCTGACTGGATCCTATGTTCTATCCACGTTATTTGAGATCAGCTGGCTAGATCCTAAGCTCTATCCAGGTTATTTGAGATAAGCTGGCTGGATCCTATGTTCTATCCATGTTATTTGAGATCAGCTGGCTAGATCCTAAGTTCTATCCAGGTTATTTGAGATCAGCTGGCTGGATCCTATGTTCTATCCAGGTTATTTGAGAACAGCTGACTGGATCCTATGCTCTATTAATGTTATTTGAAATCGGCTGGGGGGATCCTATGTTCTATCCATGTTATTTGAGATCAGCTGGCTAGATCCTAAGTTCTATCCAGGTTATTTGAGATCAGCTGGCTGGATCCTATGTTCTATCCAGGTTATTTGAGAACAGCTGACTGGATCCTATGCTCTATTAATGTTATTTGAAATCGGCTGGGGGGATCCTATGTTCTATCCAGGTTATTTGAGATTAATTGGCTGGATCCTATGCTCTGTCCAGGTTCTTTGAGATCAGCTGGCTGGATCCCATGTTCTATCCATGTTACTTGAGATCAGCTGGCTGGATCCTATTGTCTATCTAGGTTATTTGAGATCAGCTGGCTGGATCCTATGCTATATCCAGGTTATTTAAGATCAGCTGGCTGGATCCCATACTCTAAACAGGTTATTTGAGATCAGCTGGCTGGATCCTATGCTCTATCCAGGTTATTTGAGATCAGCTGGCTGAATCCTATGCTCTATCCAGGTTATTTGAGATCAGCTGGCTGGATCCTATGTTCAATCCAGGTATTTAAGATCAGCTGGCTGGATCATTTGCACCATCCAGGTTATTTGAGATCAGCTGGCTGGATCCTATGTTCTATCCACGTTATTAAAGATCAGCTGGCTGGATCCTATGCTATATCCACATTATTTGAGATCAGCTTGCTGGATCATTTGCACCATCCAGGTTATTTGAGATCAGCTGGCTGGATCCTATGTTCTATCCACGTTATTAAAGATCAGCTGGCTGGATCCTATGCTATATCCACATTATTTGAGATCAGCTTGCTGGATCCTATGTTCTATCTAGGTTATTTGAGATTAGCTGGCTGGATCCTTTGCTCCATCCAGGTTATTTAAGATCAGCTGGCTGGATCCTAAGTTCTATCCACGTTATTAAAGATCAGCTGGCTGGATCCTATGCTATATCCACATTATTTGAGATCAGCTTGCTGGATCCTATGTTCTATCTAGGTTATTTGAGATTAGCTGGCTGGATCCTTTGCTCCATCCAGGTTATTGAGATCAGCTGGCTTGATCCTAAGTTCTATCCCGGTTCTTTATGATCAGCTGGCTGGATCATTTGCTCCATTCAGGTTATTTGAGATCAGCTGGCTGGATCCTATGCCATCCATATTATTAGAGATAAGCTAAATTGATCCTATGCTCCATTTAGGTCATTTGAGATCAGCCGGCTGGATCCTATGCTCTATCCAGGTTATTTGAGATGAGCTGGCTGGATCCTTTGCTCTTTTCAAATTATTTGAAATCAGCTGGCTGGATTCTATGCTCTATCTGGGATATTTGAGATCAGCTGACTGGATTATATGCTCTATCCAGGTTATTTGAGATCATCTGACTGGATCATATGCTCTATCCAGGTTATTTGAGATCAGCTGGCTTGATCCTATGCTCTATCCAGGTTATTTGATATCAGCTGGCTGGATCCTATGCTCTATCCAGGTTATTTGAGATCAGCTGGCTGGATCATTTGACACTTGATGAACATGATCCATGAATTGCTGCTATCAGATCTTATTGGTACCAACATTTGCATGGATGTGTCATTTGTTTACATTGTGAAATGCACATATTGGGTCACAGGCTTCTAGCCACGTGCGTCTGTGAAATATCTCTGATAAGTCTCCCTTGGGGCGCCAGCGTTCTTGCCTCTGTTTGCAAATTGCCCCATGGTTAAGCTCCAGGTGGCGATACTGAATGACTATTTATCAGCGGAATGTGCTGACGCTCGCAGTGCGGTCCTGGTCTTACTATCCGTTCCAAACTGACTCTCCCAATTATTTGCAATGTATATTAAAATGTAAAGTAGAGGAATATTTGAGTACGGTGGCTAGTAGCGACCTGGGGGATCCCTGTGGACGAAAATCTCCAAATATGGTCACAAACTAAATGCGAGCCAATGATTGGTCGACTGAGTCACGAGTTGTGTAATCCGGAGGGGGAGCTTGAGGAACGCGCGAGGAAGACCAACGAAGGAGCAGGGAGTCAGCCCGAGGTCGGGAACGCGACAAGACGTGTCAGGAGAAACTGCTCGAGGCCGGTGAACCGAGCGGATGCAAGAAGGGAGACGTAACAGTCAAACATCGCAAGACCAAGTGGACGTGAGTCGCCGATCATCAGACTGCGTATTGAAGGACACTGCTCCTGAGTTGTGAGCCGCCACGACGCCAGCTCGACATGACGCACCGCTATATAGACGCTATCGTACTCAATTATCATTTATATTTTTATTCTAGCTACAAAGCTAGGAAGGGACTTCAGAATCTATGTACTTATTTTGTTTGTGGAGATAATAGGTTTTGTTTGTAAGCAGATTTTGGGTTAGTTAAAGTCTGTATCCCGCATCCTCCCCCTTGCAGGACCACACTGAGTGAGTCGGCAGCTTTTCTCTGCATCTGAGACGATGAGAGGTATTTTCAAGCGCCTAATTTACAACATCAGCTAATATTGTTTGTTTTTTCTTGCAGGGACTCGGGGAAAGCGTCGGACAAAGTGCTCCGTGAAGGTTTCAAGTGCCGTGATTGCTGGCCTGGCCGCAGGACGCAGGACGCTGGACGCAGGATGCAGGGGAGTCAACAATGGCCGCCACGTGACGCTGCTGAAGGAGAGAAGGGGAGGGGGGTGTTGGTGATAACCAGACAGCTGGGAGCGTAGCTAACACCCCCTGTGTTAGGGGAAGATATCAACAGTTGGTGTCGCTGTCAGCTGCTTGAAGACAAGGTACATGCAAATCCTTTATACACTAATTTCATGCCCGACACAACTCCGCTGCATGCAGTATAGCCATCAAGTTAGTTGAGAGTAGGCGCTGATTTGCACCATGGAAACATATAATGCTAGAATATGATCGTAGTGAATCTGAAAGAACTGAGCCAATGTTAAATGCAACCAATGTTAAACTAAAACATAATTTTTTAGCTTCACTCCTCTTTAACCTTGGTGATTTCCCAAGGACCAGTGTATACAACTCGCCAAACAGTTCTGTGGTCACCCTTTCAATACCTGACCCGGCGCAGTGTTGCTTAACTTTCATCCATCCAACCTCTCTCCCGAACAGAACTGGTCATGTGTATGATGGACACCCATCCAATACCTGACCCAGCGCAGTGTTGCTTAACTTTCATCCCTCCAACCTCTCTCCCGAACAGAACTAGTCATTTGTGTGGCGGTCACCCATCCAATACCTGACTCAGCACAGTGTTGCTTAACTTGCATCACTCCAACCTCTCTCCCGAAAAAAACTGGTTATGTGTATAATGTTCACCCATCCAATACCCGACTCTGGGCAGTGTTGCTTAACTTTCACCCTCCAACCTCTCTCCCGAACAGAACTGGTCTAGCAGGTACCTATCCAATACCTGGCCCAGCGCAATGTTGCTTTACTTTCATCCATCCAACCTCTCCTCCGGACAGAACTGCTTACGTGTATGATGGTCATCCATCCAATACCTGACCCAGCGCAGTGTTGCTTAACTTTCATCCCTCCAACCTCTCTCCCGTATAGAACTGGTCTGGCGGTTACCCATCCAACACCTGACCCAGCGTAGTGTTGCTCAACTTGCATCCCTCCAACCTCTCTCCCGAATAGAGCTGATGGTATGTGTGATGGCCACCAATCCAATACCTGACCCAGCTCAGTGTTCCTTGACTTTCATCTCTCCAACTAACCTCTCTTCCTAAAAGAAAAGGTCATGTGTATTATGGATATACATCCAAAACCTGGCCGAGAACAGTGTTGCTTTACTTTCATCCCTCCAACCTCTCCTCCGGACAGAACTGCTTTTGTGTATGATGGTCATCCATCCAATACCTGATTCAGCGCAGGCTTGCTTAACTTTCATCCTGCCAACCTCTCTCCCGTACAGAACTGGTCTGACGGTTACCCATCTAATACCTGACCCAGTGTAGTGTTGTTAAACATGCATCCCTCCAACCTCTCTCCCAAACAAAACTGGTCATGTGTTTGAAAGTCACCCATCCAATACCTGACCCCGCGCAGTGCTGCTTAACTTTCACCCTCCAACCTCTCTCCCGAACAGAACTAGTTATGTGTATAATGGTTATCCATCCAATACCTGACCCAGAACAGTGTTGCTTAACTTTCATCCCTCCAACCTACATGCAACATGCAACTGTTCCCATCTGCTAGCATCTGGCCAGCACGGTCTGTTGGCTGCATTCACGGACATGTTTCTAGGAGGTCTAGCTAGCACGACCCGTTGGCTGCATTCACGGACACTATTCTAGGAGGTCTGGCCAGCACGGTCCGTTGGCTGCATTCACGGACATGTTTCTAGGAGGTCTGGCCAGCACGGTCCGTTGGCTGCATTCACGGACATGTTTCTAGGAGGTCTGGCCAGCACGGTCCGTTGGCTGCATTCACGGACATGTTTCTAGGAGGTCTGGCCAGCACGGTCCGTTGGCTGCATTCACGGACATGTTTCTAGGAGGTCTGGCCAGCACGACCCGTTGGCTGCATTCACGGACATGTTTCTAGGAGGTCTAGCTAGCACGGTCTGTTGGCTGCATTCACGGACACTTTTCTAGCAGGTCTGACCAGCACGGTCCGTTGGCTGCATTCACGGACATGTTTCTAGGTCTGGCTAGCACGGTCTGTTGGCTGCATTCACGGACATGTTTCTAGGAGGTCTGGCTAGCACGGTCTGTTGTCTGCATTCACGGACATGTTTCTAGGAGGTCTGGCTAGCACGGTCTGTTGGCTGCATTCACGGACATGTTTCTAGGAGGTCTGGCCAGCACGGTCTGTTGGCTGCATTCACGGACACTATTCTAGCAGGTCTGACCAGCACGGTCTGTTGGCTGCATTCACGGACACTATTCTAGCAGGCCTGGCCTAGGAAAGCAACAGACTCGCTTTGGCCGTGTACAGTTTCTACGCCTCTCGGCTGGTGTAAATTGTCTACATAGCAACTGTTGTCGGGCTGCACCTTGGTTTATACGTAGGTTCGCTGTCATTAATGTTTTGATCCTTTTCGTTAAATGTAATTGTACTGGTGTTTATGAGGAAATTGTCAGTGGGTGCCAAGGTATTAACTGAGAAAACGTCGGTCCGCCAAGGTATTTATGGGCTCTTAGGGTTATTAAAATGCCCGCCTCAGCGTCAAACAGTATATCTACAGCACCATTCAAGTGTTAGCCCTGCTGCTGTCATCCCAACCACTTCTTGACCAGGGGTTGAATTTGCGTCTCATCCACGTAGTTGTCGTGCCTATTCGGCCATTTTCACTCCTTGCTTGCATTACTTGCGAGTGCTTTTTTCATTGCTAGTAATGTAATTATAATAGGTGATCGACAACATGCATTGTTAAACATTGTGGTAATGCATTCTGAAGCTAAGAACGCACAAAAATATCGTCTTGAAGACTAGAATTCGTTTTCTTTTTTGGAAATTCGAAAAGTCGTGTGGATTAAAAATTATTTGAGAATTCTTGTTAAATTCTCCTTACAAAATCCCATTGAATTTTTTTGAAAATTTTTCGGACTTTTCTTCAATCACACCGTATGCTTCTTTTGTTTGCCAATGCGCGTATCTAGAAGACGATCCCTCCAACGTCTCTCCCGAACAGAACTGGTCATGTGTATGATAGTCACTTATCAAAAACCCGATCCAGCGCAGTGTTGCTTAACTTTCATCCCTCCAACCTCTCCCCCAAACAGAACTGGTCATAATGTGTTCGATGGTCACCCATCCCAGATCTGATCCTGCGCAGTGTTGCTTAACTTTCATCCCTCCAACCTCTCTCCCGAACAGAACTGGTCATGTGTATGATGGTCACCCATCTAATACCTGACCCAGTGCAGTGTTGCTTAACTTTCATCCCTCCAACCTCTCTCCCGAACAGAACTGGTCATGTGTATGATAGTCACCTATCCAATACCTGACCCAGCGCAGTGTTGCTTAACTTTCATCCCTCCAACCTCTCTCCCGAACAAAACTGGTCATGTGTATGATGGTCACCTATCCAATACCTGACCCAGCGCAGTGTTGCTTAACTTTCATCCCTCCAACCTCTCTCCCGAACAGAACTGGTCATGTGTATGATAGTCACCTATCCAATACCTGACCCAGCGCAGTGTTGCTTAACTTTCATCCCTCCAACCTCTCTCCCGAACAGAATTGGTCATGTGTATGATAGTCACCCATGCAATACGGTGACCCAGCGCAGCGTGGTTTTATTCTTATCCCTTCGACCTCTAGGAATGTCGAAAATGTAGTAATGTAGTACCCTTTTAGCATTAGCCGGGTGTGTATTGCGAATGGTGCATATTGAAGGTGATTGTGAATGAAAACAAAGTGGAATGCCTACCTTGAGGCTTGATAAATCTTCATTTTTCTTCAATTTTCTGTCTGATAGTGTCTCTTCCTTTTTCTTGAAAAATAACCCCTGTTCTTTATATGCTTACTAAAACATTGCCGCGTAGACATGATCAAAGTCAGTTTTGGCCATTCACGAACCCACAAAAATCGCGTAAGTTTTCACGAGTATGACACGTTAAACTCTGCATCATCTATCACTCCTACACGATTTTCCATGTGAAAATGCGCCAAATATAGTCAGCTGCTAAAGTGTGGGGGGGGGGGGGAGATAAAATGATTACTACTGAACTAAATTGTAATACCATCTAGCAGTCCAATACAGACATAGTTCTCTGCGGATATTTTTTATAAAAACACTTTGTGCCGCTTGAATTCGCTGTAAGTCTCTCACATACCATGCATTCACGAACATGACCGTGTCACATTGAAATTGTTGGGTGAGAAATTATGTCAAATCGCTAAATCTGGGCCTAGAATGTCTTTAGGTGTATTCTTTTCCACTAACCGGGCTGTCGATCGTCATTTTTACTTACAACGTTAATTACCGCCATTATTTCTGTTGATTGTATATTTTAAATCATAAAACTCAAAAATAAAACGTTATCCAGAAACCTACCAACATTGTTCAGATTTCGATTTTTTTTTTTAAACAATTAGTTGCAGAAAGAAAATACCGCAGTCAAAGATTAAATTCCACTTTTATAGCATACAAGTAAAGAACCTAAATGAGCCTGATGGTTAATTTCTCTTAAAGGTGGACTCCGGTTAAATCGGCTGTTTTTAGGTTATCTAAACATCATATGCATATTCGTCATGTGAATAGGACTGAAAAAACTGCAAGTCTGTCGCGCAGTTAGCTCCGGAGCTGTAGGGTTGCGAACATTCGGTGGTGGGGGTAGCTACGTCACGGGCTAGCCGCGCATGCTGGCGCGTGTATGGCCAATGATATAAGCAGGTCCCGCGACCTGCTTATATCATTGGTTTTGTTGCAATCGCTGCTCTAATTCATTTATTAGCAATGGCTGGCTTTCTTCCTTACACACAAGATCCACGTAAATCGCACAGAGAGAATAAGCCCTCTACGGGCACTCAAAAAACTAAGAATTTGAATAGAGATTTATTAGGTAGAGCTACACGGCGAGTCGAACTGGCCATCACCTGACACCCAAACTCCCTCTCCGTCACACTTATCGTTTATCTCGTGGATATGCTCTTGCTTTTGCTCAGTCCATGTGTGTTTCATAGCGGGTGTAATAAAACGTCGAACGATGTCATAGAATGTTGTTTCACTCATTACTAGTGCATTCAAAGTTTCAGCGAAAGATTCCATTTTTTTGAAACTCATCCCAGTGCAATAAATGGAAGTCGCAATTTTTATTGTTCCTACACCAAATTTATTGTTGCTCGGTTGGGATCGCCACTTACAAATGTGCATGTTCTTACATTTCGTTGTAACAATCAACGTTGACGCTTTGGTCGATTGTTGTATTTCAAGCACTGATTCTCCACATTTTGAGCAAAGTGTAAACAAAGGTTTCAAGCAATCCCAAAAGACAAAGAATAAGTCGTAATCTTTATGGGGTCTCTTTTTTCCTTGAATTGCGGTCGATAATGAGCCGTCGTCTTCTTCGGCGTCGGTGTCGCCGTCTGGTTCGGAATCAGAGCGCAAACCTGATGAAGGACACTCGTACAGGTCATCCGATTCTGAGTCAGTGTCATTGTCTGTATTTGCCACATTGTTGCCGTCTGAATGCAAAATATCGCCGATGAGATTACACTGGATGCCGATCTCTCGTGTAGCGGACTGCTCCGTAGGAGTCGCCGGACTCGCTGCTAGCAGGATAGCTTCGATGTCGGGCTCGACGTCAATGCAGACGACGCTCGAACACGCATTTTCAGTATCCTCCACGGCTTCGGCAACTCGCTTCTTTCGCAGGTAGATGGATTGACGACGCTGTTTTTTTTTTTCAGGCTGAGAAGAAGTAGATGGCTCATCATGCCTCTTCTTGTCGGTGTCCCCTTTCATGTTTATCGAAGGCACTGCTGATTTCTTCAAGACTCTGTTGCTGTCCTTTTTGTATATCGCCATTGCACTTTTGAGAGAAGGTCCTAGCTCGTACTCTTCTTTATCAAAGTGAATAGAGCATACGCGAGCGTAGGGTGACGGAATGAAATTGACACGGTTTATTTTTCTAATCCACATTTTGAAACGGTTTGGTGATCGTTCACGATTTGGAAACTTGTGAAAGCCAATTTTATTCCCCTCGGCGTCCAAAGCCGGCTTTTTGGCGCTATTGCTACAGCCAAACACACAACAGAACGGCATATTGAAAGTCAAAAAAAGCTAAAATAATTATATGAACACAACCGTCATTACACAATACAATAGACACACTACAAACAAACCACACACTATTTCACGCGCGCTCAATGCTGTTTAGGCTAGCAATGCCTGCCCGCTCAAGCCGCACGGTCGACTCGCTTACTAACCGGTGACGTCAGCATTCCCACCCCACCAAACTTTACTTGCGTCTAGCAGGGGCTACACTTATCGCACAAACGCCGGGTTTTTTTTATTCAACTATATTTCTGAATCTCCATCTAAATTCTTCGGCCCAAAAAAACCGATTTAACCGGAGTCTACCTTTAAGATTAAAAGTAACCATCGACAAGGATGAAATGGATTTCCTTGTTTCAATTCACAGAGTCCATGTAAACATTTGGTATCGTCTCACGCATGTGGTTTTGTGGAACTGGTGAACAGATTGGTTGCTACCCGCTTCTAAAAATAACACACCCTTTTCGCTACCTGGCAATCGCGATCCCGCCGACAGGCTCACAAATACCGCATTTTCTGACAGCCTGAGCCGAGTCGGTAAGGTAGTCATGTAGTTCCTAGGCAGTGCCACTAAAATCCCGCAATCGCTAGCTGCTAGCACCCCAAACGACTGCTGCGATCATGGTGTGGTTCCAAAGAAGGTCCAAAAAGTTGGCAGAAACTTTAACACAGACTGTAAGGCTCTACCTAACCCATATTCTTTTCTCTAAGCTACTAGCGCGTTTACGAAAGTCACATGCACTACGGATTTTTCCAACTCCGCGGCACGTACAGCGGTTTGCTACAACTAGCGCCGCCACCATCCGTCATGCTCTAAGCTTTCTGTCAAACCCCAGTGCCGATATACCAGATACCTTTATACCAGATACCTTTATACCAGATACCTTTATACCAGATACCTTTATACCAGATACCTTTAAACCTAACCTAAGTCTTTCTTTATGGTAGAAGTAAGTACTTGACGCTAGAGTCAACTTTAGAGTCAATTTTGACCGAGGAATAAAAAAACCTCGTGAGATGCCTCTGGTGGATGCATTTTAATAATGTCCAGAATATTACCAAAGATACAGTAAACTATCATGTATTCAAAGAACGAAAAGTTGGCACAAACTGACGAGGACTCTTATAGGTGGCCCACAGTGGCGGTTCGTGGGGCAAAAAAGTGGGAGGCACAAGTTTTGTCACGTAGCCCTTTTAAGCCCCACAGAAAGTTTCATTTTGGGATTCGTACTAGTTTACTTGAGATCAGCTGACTGGATCCTATGCTTTATCCAGGTTATTCGAGATCAGCTGGCTGTATCAGCTGATACTTGATTGAGATGATCTATGAAATGTTGCTATTGGTTCTTGTTGGTGCTAACATGTGCAGAGATGTGTCAGCTTTCAGCTGCGGTATTCGTGAAAATATTCCAATGCTGTTTTTTTTTTTGCTTGTAGGCGTTTTTGCTGGTCGCTGGATGCTGGACGCAGGATCCAGGGGAGTCAACAATTGCCGCCACGTGACGCTGCTTGAAGTCAAGGTACGTGCACTTCTTTTATATAAACTCATTTCATGCCCAGACACGAGGCCACTGCTTGCAGCTGGTTTGCGAAGTATTGAAAAGGTCGAACTATTCTGCCCACTTCTATCTTTCCTCTCATTCCACTGCTAGAATTCAGTCTAGCCAGGGAGCAAATTATATCATGTTGTAAACACTACCAGGCTTATCGCACTCGAAGGATTATTATTTATCAAGTAATTCCCTAACCAATGCAACAACAACAAAAAACCTACAAAATCGGGAGTTTCATTATTTTCTTCATATCATTGAGTTCGTGATAACATGCAGATTTCAAATCAATTTCAATCGATTTTCTAGCACAAGAAATGTGGAACGCCAAGTGCGTTCACGCGCTGTAAAATAATGATTTCTCGGATCCTTGCAAATGAGTCATCGCTATTCGCTAAGCCTTCTTATCGCAGGACTCATGTTTTCATTGCTCTGCGCTTGAAGCGAGGCTTTAAAATACTCAGCAAAATTCTTAGAGGACATAAAAATTAATACATTTAAAATCAATTGATCTTTTGATTTCAATTCTTTGGTGATTACTATCGTAACTGCATCGACTGATGATCGTTTTTTGAACGAACTTTAGAGTCAATTTTGACCGAGGAATAAAAAAACCTCGTGAGATGCCTCTGGTGGATGCATTTTAAAAATGTCCAGAATCTTACCAAAGATACAGTAAACTATCGTGTATTCAATGAACGAAAAGTTGGCACAAACTGACGAGGACTCTTATAGGTGGCCCACCACTGGTAAGCCAAGAATTACACTGCATTTCTTTGTAGAATTATTACGCTGAGCACTTTAAATTTCACTTATAATTATTTTCCCACGTGTGCCTCACTTAGATAAGAAATAAATTGTGTATCGATGGTTGCAATGTGAAATATCAGATTCCTGATCGGTTCTGGTAATTGGCTAATTTTTCGTCAGACAGAACATGGTTTGAAGATTTTATATCCTCGAATGACGTTTGCGTACCGTGTTGCAATCTGTGAAGAAATAATGTACAGCTACAATAATATGTAGCGCCAATAAGTCAATCGCGACTATTGGAGAACCCGAATGAAATATATGTCTAATTACTCCCGCTCCTTCGCAAAATAATAATGTGGAATTGAAGTCTGGCAGGCAAATCATACTTGCTACACACTCTGAAATCTCGCGCTATGTTTACAAATCTCAGCTCATTCATTAGGGAATTAAAAAAATCCACCCGAGGATTACAGCGATAAGACCAATTGCAGACTTTCCTGCCTCATGAAAGACTGCAAGGTCGCGCTCGAAGTAGCTGGTACAACTAGCTAGCAGGCACTAACATCAGCCTGAATGTATGCAATATGCATTTTTTACGTCTTCGACTTGTCCGAAAAGTTGCGCCTCGCAAGCGTTTACCTGGCTCAAACCAGTACCTACATCGTTCGTCCGATCGTGATAAAGCACACAAATTTGAAATCTGCATACTTCAGGCTTCATGACATCCTTATTATTAGTTTAATAGATCATTTTTTGTGCAACTGACGATCGGTTTAAAACCAGAAACTTTTTTAGATTCAATGAAGAGTTTTTGAAAATTGATTACTCAATCAATTTTAAAGCTGCGACTTCCAAAATTGTTTGTGTGAGATGATTATGTGGAGGCATTTTGGGTAAAAATCGCGGACTCTTTAACTCGTGTTTTTGCAGCGCTGATTTGCGCCAAGGATTTGATTTTAAATTTTCCCGGAAAACTCACCAATTTTCAGGGAATTATTTTTCCTTGTCGTTAACATAATACAAACACAATATATCCATTTGAGACCCATTTTTAACGATTTTACCCGCGGGAATGATGGGCCTTAACCTCGATGATTTCCCTAGAACCAGTGTATACAACTCGCCAAACCGTTCCGTGGTCACCCATCCAATACCTAACCTAGCCATCGTTGCTTAACTTTCATCCCTCCAACCTATCTCCCGAACAGAACTTGTCATGTGTATGATGGTCACCCATCCAATACCTGACCTAGCACAGTGTTGCTTATCTTGCGTCCCTCCAACCTCTCTCCCGAACAGAACTTGTCATGTGTAGGATGGCCACCCATCCAATACATGACCCAGCGCAGTGATGCTTAACTTAAATCTTTCAACCTCTCTCCCGAACAGAACTGATCATGTGTATGATGGTCACCCATCCAATACCTGACCCAGCGCAGTGTTGCTTAACTTTCATCCCTCCAACCTCTCTCCCGAACCGAACTGGTCATGTGTATGATGGTCACCCATCCAATACCTAACCCAGCGAAGTGTAGCTTTACTATCATCCCTCCAACCTCTCTCCCGAACAGAACTGGTCATGTGTATGGTGGTTACCCATCCAATACCTGACCCAGCGCAGTTTTACTTAACTTTCATCCCTCCAACCTCTCTCTCGTACAGAACTGGCCATGTGTAAGATGGGCATCCATCCAACACCTGGCCCAGCGCAGTGTTGCTTAACTTTCATCCCTCCAACCTCTCCCCCGAACAGAACTGGTCATATTGTGTTTGATGGTCACCCATCCAATACCTGACCTAGCGTAGTGTTGCTCAACTTTCGTCCTTCCAACCTCTCTTCGGAACAGAACTGGTCATGTGTATGATGGTCACCCATCCAACACCTGGCCCAGCGCAGTGTTGCTTATCCTTTATCCCTCCAACCTCTCCCCCGAACAGAATTGGTCATATTGTGTTTGATGGTCACCCATCCAATACCTGACCTAGCGTAGTGTTGCTTAACTTTCATCCCTCCAACCTCTCTCCCAAACAGAACTGGTCATGTGTATGATGGTCACTTATCCAATACCTGACCCAGCGCAGTGTTGCTTAACTTCAGTGATCAGTATTAGTGTAAAAAAAACAATTTGAAATGGGTTTTGAATGCTAAGCAAAGGGCAACTAAATTTCCCAACGTTTCGTAACTTTACTAGTTACTTCTTCAAGGGTTTGAGCAGTCCTGATAATTTAGTAGCCCTTTACTTAGCATTCAAAACCCGTTTCAAAAAGTTTTCTTAAAACTAGTGCTAAGGATAAATTTAGTAGACATGAGTCTAAAAACCATCATGAAGTATGAGTGTAGTTTACGTGATATTTTAAAATTCTTTCTTGACCAGTCATTGATTATTGTTGATCCACAAATAACAGAGTTTGATTTGGTTTGATCGCGGCTCAGTTCTTACAGATTCACTATACGATAATATTCTAGCATAACATGTTTCCAGGGTTCAAACCAGCGCTTACTCACAACACGCATTGCGTTGTTTGCATTGTTATTGTTTGAATTAATCTGAAACCCTTTTAAATCACTGCATGCCTTGACTTGCAAAGCTCTTTACTAGCGTCAAGTACTCACTTCTGCCATAGAACAAATACTTAAGTTAGGTAGAAAGGTATCTGGTAAAATGTATCTGGTATAAAGGTATCTGGTATAAAGGTATCTGGTATAAAGGTATCTGGTATAAAGGTTTCTGGTATAAAGATATCTGGTATAAAGATATCTGGTTGCGCAGTCGGTCAAATGCCTTGTCGGTCAGTTGCGCCGGGTGGGTAGTAGGCGAACCCAGTGAACGTCAAGGAGGGAACGTGGGTTGATAGGAGGCTGGTCTTAGTAGACTTGCCATCCTACATTGAAATGGCGAAATTTTAGGTAAAACAGAACCGGCTTAGTAATTAATTGTGAAGAAAACTCGTTTCAGAAAATTGGATTTTCGAACAATCATAAAATACTCCCAATACTTATGTGAAATGTGATTTAGCCTTAGAGAAAAGAATATGGGTTAGGAAGAGCCGTACAGTCTGTGTTAAAGTTTCTGCCAACTTTTTGGACCTTCTTTGGAACCACACCTTCTTTGGAACTGATATTAAACATCAGGATCTTACTTAGGAGGGTTCTTTACTTGTATGCTATAAAAGTGGAATTGAATCTTTGACTGCGGTATTTTCTTTCTGCAACTAATTGTTTTAAAAAAATCTTAATCTGAAACATTTTGGTAGGTTTCTGGATAACGTTTTATTTTTTAGTTTTATGCTATAAAATTGCGACTTATGAAATATTTTATCAACAGAAATAATCCGATCCCTTCAGTTGCTGTCACAAATTATTGCGAATTAGTTTTTCTGAACGATGCCCCCACACCGATTAAGGTTTACAAGTGCTGGACATTGACATGAACGCACGAAAGACTCACATGGACTCACGTGTGTCGAACGTTTTTAAGTTTTTGGTTTGCCCGATCGGCTTTCGGAAGGGAAGAAGTGTCTTTGCCCGAGGCGTTGGCTCGCGTAGTTTCCTTGATGTCCATCCACACTCTTTCCTAATTTTCACTAAAATTAAGTGACGGAAAGCGAATTGTCGATGTGAAAGACAGGGACCGTCCGAGTGTAGCCGGGACTCGGGGGTGTCAGGCGGAGAAGGGAAGATGAGGTAGCAGCAAGACACAATGTTCGTGAAGACTTCATTTACTTATTACTCTTCTTTGATACAATAATGCTGGCTGGACGGAACGCTTGGTGTGTGTGTTGCTGATCTGGCGGCCGGGATCCAAGAGAGTGAGCCTGGCTCTCGTACTCCAGATATATCCATCAAAACACTAGGGTTGCACTTTACTAGCTGGACGCTCTCTGACATTACTAGCACTATCTATAGTGGTACCCTAATACTCGGTGATGGTACTGTATCAACTGTAGTTGGTACACGAGAGCCAGTCAGGGTAAAATCATTCAACCTCGTGAGTCACTGCGTCCAGTATCCTTTCCATCAGTCGTGGTTCATGAAATGTTCGTTGCGTCACGTTAACGTAGGTTTGAAGTGCAAGTCTTGAAACGTCAGTCATCATGTCAGTCGGGGGGCATAATCCACCCAAGTCTTCTGTGTCTTTGTTAATGTACGTCTTGTAAAATAGCAACATTTCGTCGGAAAATTCCAGATCTTGATTTGGTTTAAATAAATTTATTTTCTCTCTCATGTCGATTTGGCATTGATCACATTTGCAATTTTTGATGCAAATCCTTGCGACATAGCCAGAAAAGTACCTAATTGCATTTGCCTCGAGAGACGCGGCAGTCAGATTCAATTCCTGGCAAGTAAAGAGAGCTGTAATTTTTGTCAAAAACTGACTGATGGGCCATGTAATCCTCCATAGTTAACTCGATCTCGTCTATCAACTCGTCAGTCTCTAGCCGAGATAGATTCTCGTCCATTGTCGGAATGTCAACGACAGAGTTCTTAACTATATCGTGGCCAGGAAGATCGATGATCTCAATTGGACACTCAGTATCAAGGAAATCCTCTCCGTTATCAGGAATGATAACAGTATCCTCTGAACTCGGCATGATGGTCAATAAGTTGACATCATTGTCTTGCCTACAATTTGTGTTCGATGACTTTGACACTCTACGGCATTGCAATGAAAGCGAATCAACTGCCGAGTCGTTGGATTGCGATCGAATCCACCACGAGCTCGAATCATCGAAAACAAACACTCAATAGGATCTTGGTTCAAGCGAGCAGTGAGGAGGAAATAATAACCCTCTGCTTTCAAATCATTCCACAATTCAAGGATAGCGCGGATGGTATTTCTTAGCTCTACGAAGCAAGGGGGATAAACCCTGTCCCGCGATGTCCGCTTACACACCACCCAAGTATCAATGAATTCCGGAGAATTTTCTAAAGTGTTCCGAGCAATCCGATTTTTCTTAGATATAGCACAATTATAATGGTTCGAAACCAACATAACCGAGCTGTTCAGTGCGTCAAAGAGATTATTGAGGAAGCCTATGAATTTAGCAGCGGACGATGCAGTTCTCGATTTTAACTCTCCGGTCCCAATCAACGTGTGTATTAACGCTGCCATTGACCCCGAGAGCTCTTGGACAGCCAGTTTCACAGACATTCTGTTAAATTTATTACGTGCAATGTGTCGAGTGCTTAACTTAACATTGTCCCTAGCAAAGTTTGATTCCTGGTCTGTGACATAAACATCTCGCACATAGCGCCAAGACACTTGCTGGACAACACCGTCTAGCGCCACAAAGAAATCTTTGCTGATCAAATTGTTTCCGATGCTTTTGAACAAATGTGGCATGTCGTAAAGAGCATATATTTTACGACCATTTAGGTGCTTGAAAAATTGTTCACCAGGCTCCAGATTCAACTTGTTCATTAGAGATTGGTTGTTCGGCCCCTGGTCACATGTGCAAGCACGAACGACCGCACCCGCTTCAAATAGGGCCGTGATATTTTGTTTCACTAATTTCAACATATCTTTCCCAGACACATTTGTGCCAGCCACATAAAATGACAAGGGCATCTTGTAACCAAGATTACGGCCACGAATCATAAACACAATAACATGTGATCCAGAGGTCGCCTTCCTACCTAATTCACCAAAATCTTCGAAACCTTCAATCAAGTCATATCGTGGGGAATATCTCTCTTCATCGACATTTTGTCGAAAACTAGAACGCACTCGCGCTCAACAGGGGAAATTTGGGCCATCTTTTCGCGCAGCTTTGACATCAGCGATGCGCATAGACCTGGCTGCAAGTCCAACTCACTGAGCCATCTCTCAATTGTAGACTTGCCCGGCTGATTGAAACCCAATCTCTCCCTCAAATCGGAATACAAGCCAGGGCCCTAGTAATGCATGTCGAGAGCGAGCTGTTTTTCAGCAGAAGTCCATTTCTGCGTTTTCTTATGCAGCAATTGCATTTTGAAAAACGTGTGCTCGTCAGGAGGCAAAAACGAAGCGGAAGCTATTGCTACATTGCCTGGATTTTGCTACGCTTTGCCGCTAATTTAGCAGCTCCTATCGTCGCTATGCAACTTTTCGACGCATTTGATCGATGCTTTAGTGTGTTCTACCAAACCCAAACCCATCCGCATTACATTGTCGGCAACTATCGTAATAGAAATTAAAAAAAAATATTTTTGTTAAACTACCCTTTCAATTGTGTCGATGTCGCAGGTGTATAATATTCTATTCAGTGAAGCTCATGTACCAAATACCAGTATTTGGCAACCTTTAATGAAATGTGTGGGCACTGCATGAAAGAGAGGATTAACACTTGTTTCCTGCCCTTTTCATTTTAAAGTGGTGTCCGTGAGAAAATAGGTAAAATGTTCGTACAATGCCTCAGAGAGACCGAAAAAAGGGCTTGCTAGCAATTTATTTTAAGCAAACATTCGGACCGTGGCTTTGCGAACGTTATTTGCCCGCCAAATATCCCTGGCCGTGGACTACTCAAAAATATTGGAACCACTACAAAGATTTTTAACTTTCCGTAACAGATTTCTGGTTGAAATTTTCTTGTAAGCACTATCTATATATTTTATCTCGTTGTTGTAGTGCTTCATGAATAGTGAACAAATACGTGTGCCTTATCTTCGTAATACACAGACAACATTTAAATCTTGAGAAGAGTAGTAGTACACAAGAAGTTGGGCTGCAATTGTTCACCCTTGCAATCAAATTAGGCAGTCGGTGTAGGTACCATGTTGTAGGAAGAGTTAGCTATTTGTTGCGTCAAATCAACTAAATTGATAGAAATCGCAAAATTGTGCCTGGAAATAGACAATGTAATACCTACTTCACAAAATCAGCAAAAAAAGGGTAGGTGAACTGATAGGGAATAAAAACAATTTTAAGTTGGCATTCTCGCGTATTATAGATAAAATGGCGTTGATGAAAAATAGTAAATTTTCCGCCACTTCGTTGCACTGAAGTTGCATTACTACCGACAGGTTAATTAAGAAAATAGCAAGCGATTCGTTATTGTAGAAGCGTTTAGAAAAACAATGTGTCCATGCGCGTCAACTTTTGACGGAGATGTAGTGCCTAGAAGGTACAAATCATGCCGATTGACGCCCGAACATAACTGAGCTACCGTTGTAAGCAAAGAAGTCATCTGAGCCACGATACCGACGATACCTTCTAGTTTGTGAAATATAGCGGTGGCTTATGTTCCCACCTAAATGTAAACATTTATATGTATTTGGAAATGCAAGCTAAAATTAATGTCAACTCTGGTAAACTTACTTACATCCACGTGACCGGCTGCTTCATGAAAACTTTGTCCCACGTGACACTGAACTGCCATCACTAAAACGCATATTTTTCTCGCAAGGAAATTACAACATCGATTATAGTCACTGGGTTTACATAAAATAATACCAATTTAACACTGAAAGCAAACGTTGAGCGTTTGCAGGAAAGAGCGAAAAAACGCGCGCTGAAATGATTGTCGCGACCACCTCGCACTATTCGCCTCAGCGACTGGCGTCCTGTTGCACCGCAATAGCTGAATTAAAGGCAACCTGCTAATAGCTACTATACCATCCCATTCCCATGCCATCTGGGACCTCACATTCGGCAATGCCGAAGATCGAACCCAGATCTCAATTACTATTCTTGAGTTTTCTTCATACAGTACTACGCAGAAAGACGAGACTTGACATGCTAATTCTTATCGAATAGCATGGACAAAAACCTTCCATCCCTACGTCTGCAGAGCTGTACCTAGTGTTAAATTAATATAATATCTAAATACAAATACAAATGAACAGAGCTGAAAACACAGAGGTCTCTGGATAGCCGATTGCATATGATCGACAGGGGAAAATCGCATTTTCGAGAGTATACTCAGCTTTGCTGGATTTCAGTGTGTTGCGTTCGCAAACAAGCAGCTGCAACCAGGGACCCGAACCGAAATGATTAAAGGTTCTGGTTCCGGTTCCGGTTCCTAATTTTCTCAAATAAGGGTTCTGATTCCGGCTTTAAGTTTAAAAAGGTTCTGGTTCCACTTGATAAATAAAGCGTTATTTTTTTAAATTTTGCTGTTGTACAGGTTCAAGTTTTAGTGGTTTTTAGTGACACTTAGTTTTGTTTTTCCATCTGCCAGGGACAGGTCTTTTTCCTCACATTGGGTTTCATATTCATATTCATATTCTTTATTCCGTAACACTATACAATATAGTATGGAACATGTCAAAAAAGTATAAAATAGTAAGGTATAAAATATATGTAAATCAAATATCAATTATAAATTTAGAGCTCAAGAAATTCTCTAATGGTATAAAATGGGTGATTAAGTAAAAATGACATAACAATACTTTTAAAGTTATTTGAAGTTGACCCCCTTGGCGTACATTCAGATAGTTTATTAAAAATTAAAGAACACATGTATTTAGGGTTTTTTTCGGAAAAACTAAGGTTCGTAGTAGGTAAAAATATTTTATTTTCTGATCGTGTAAAGTAGTTGTGTCTTTGTGAGACTAGAGGGAAAAGAACTCGATTGTTATTTACAAAGACAGCTGCTTCTAAAATGTATATATTGATTACAGTTAAAATCTTCAGTTTTATAAAAAGATCTCGACATGGGTGGCGTCGGGGAACTCCAGCCAATTTCCGTACGGCCCTTTTCTGAAGAATGAGAACTCTTCTCGTTAGCGGATCACAACCCCAAAATAAAATGCCATAGCTTAGTCTGGAATAGATTTGCGAATAATACACCAGCAGAGCTGCGTGAGAGCCAGCGACCCTTTTTACAATGGTTATCATAAATATTGCAGTCCCTAGCGCTGAGCTAATAATTTTGATATGGGGTTCCCAACTAAGAGTTTCAGATAGCGTTAGTCCAAGAAATTTAGTGCTAACTTCTCTCTTCACCGTTCTGTTACCCAATTTGACCAAAGCACTCGAGTCTGGTGGCTTCCAGAAAGGGTGGAATTGAATGTGGGTTTCAAAGCACACGAAGCCAGTTGCATAAAACATAGGGGTGTAACGAAGTCGTAATAATTTGTTTGATTCAATTTCTCTGCACCAGTAGAGTTACAGTGTACTACTATGTACGGAGTAAAAAAGGCAGGCTAGTCCATCTCTATAAGACAAAGCATGCACGACAAGGGGTTAGTTTGTTTGAGGCTTTCAAGTAAAAAATGTAAAGAAATGGATTTACGGTTAGACTCTGATGGGGACAGGCAAAGGGTTATTTAACACTAGACATAAAATTAACTATAAACTGGATAAACCAGCTTTTCAAAATTATAAAAGGGGGCCCACCTATGCGGGTTGTGAGCTTTAGAGGGCATTGCCGGCGGATCTTCAAATCAAAAAGGACAAGAAATTCAAAATTGTGCTCAAGAATTTTCTACTTGAAAAATGTTTTTCTACTGTAAAAGATTTTTTATTGTTTAAGGTAGAGACAATGAAAAATTGTAGTGTAAATGTAAATAGTATAGTACCTAAAAATGTTGCTATAGATACATAAGACGTATATGTTGTTTAAAATGCCTTGTGTTTTCCCCAAACAAAATCGTGGATACAAGATGAGTCAATGGATGTTTTCGGAACAAACCAGTGAAACATTTTTTTTTCGAGTGGAAAAATTAAAAACAAAAAAGTTGTAAACATAATAAGCAAATAATTTTAATCTGAATTTCTTAAATCTCAATATAACTTCGGAACCTGTATGGAACCTTTAAGGAACCGAAAAGAACCCATGATTTAATAAGGGTTCCGGTTCTTGGAAATTAATAATAACGGTTCTGGTTCCGGTTTCGGTTCCAAGAAAATACGGGTTTTTTCGGGTTCCGGTTCCAGTTTCGGTTCCGGTTCGGGTCCCTGGTTACAACCATGGGTGGCGTTGGTCTCCCTTTCTCACAAACACAAACACGCTCCGGAAACAGCTCCTGTCTTCATGATTTATTTAAATAACATGATTACAGCAAACTGTTTACACCGCACCACGTGGTAGGCGCCGTGTTTCTTCAGATTATAGCATTTCAATCGCGTCGTGACGAGGAGGGGAGACCAAATGAGTCTTAGCGAGCCGTGTATGCCTGTCTCCAGAGCTCTCGTTTTCAACTCCTTCACCCAAGCGCGAAATTTTCAAGATACGCGGATGTCTCGAAATTGACTGACAAACCAGATTAAAATATAGTCATTCACTCACAAAAAAACTATTTCCCTAGCTTTTCTCCATCAGCTAACAGATCTGAGACTCTTTTCCTATTCAATAATGTTTTATGCCAAGCCCAAATAACCCATGCGACGGAAATTCTATCACTAGGCAGGCTGCTTCAAACATTTTGCAATTTGCTATGCAGTTACATAAAACAAGTGGTTATCATACAATATACCAACTTCTTTATGAGAGCGAAATAATACATTTTGATCAATGGCTTATATGGGCCTCTACGGGCCATTTTCAAAGGGATCGTTAAGTAACTAACGGTTATTTAAAATAAATAAACCATCTAATTGGTTGTAGCCAAGCAAATAACAAGTTAACCAATAGCTACATTTTTAACGAGGCATTGAATAAGCGGTCCTGAGAAGGATAGATGCAGCCAAACGGGGTCCATATCCAACCCATATGCTTAAAGGGGCATTTACCCTTCAAAATTATTTTTTACCATAGATTCGTAACTGTAGTATGAGATGAAATTGACATATTAAAAATAATTTTCTGAAAAAATGGATCTGCAATTCATTATCTAAGATTTGTGGCTTTTCGCGCGGCGCGATCTGCGAGCTGAGTACGATTCTCTTGTAGAGTCCTGTCTTTCCCTGCGGTCGCTCTGTTGGCCGGCAGCGTGTGCGCACACTTCCCCTCCAACCAGTCCGACTCACATGCATTGCTAATGGTAGCGAGTTTAGCTGCGTTTTTTATAACGCGATATAGGTTATTTAAAATCTATTTTACACTAGAAAAACCGTTAATGTAACTTTTTAAAAGATTCAAAGAGACAGAATATTTAGATCAAATGTCAAACATTTGAGAGTTTTACACTTTCGTGTATAATTTTAATAATTTAACATGCCGTGTTGTTTCGTATTTGGCTGTTCAAATAATGCCTTAAAGAATGAGGGAGCCTTTCCATCGTCTGGATTTCTAAAAGTGTTTCTTTATCGGTTCCCGAATAAAGATAAAAATCCAGATCAATTACAAAACTGGACTGATTTGTTGGCGAGAAAAGGCAATCCAACGATCCACAGTCGCGTTTGTTCCAATCATTTTTTGAAGTCGGATTTTAACGCAGATGCTTTGTAACGAATGAGTGACCAAGTCACTTGAATCGAGGGGTACACTGTCAAGTGATATTCTCACCCCACTCATGGCAAAAGGCATCGATCCCTCGGAAACATAGCGATTGCGACTGCTATGTTATTCCGCTGCTGTAAGTTTCCGCAATTTTCAACAGCTTGCTTACATTGTACAACTTGCGTTTTTCTCGGCGAAAACATACCACACCATCATCAATAGCTATGTCAATGGTATAATAGCAAAAGTGTGGCATGAACACCGCCAAAGTAACATTGACAGCCTTTTGAACGATGAGGCTCCAGTGTGGCTGGCCGGAGACGGACAATACGACTCCCCTGGCTACTGTGGCAGGCTGCGAGCGCGTGTTATGGAGACTTCGCGACGGGGACCACGTGCCCATCGAGCTGATGGCGACGGACCGACATCGCGGTATCGGCCTCCTAATGTGAACTACATTTCCCGAAGTGCATCACGAGTTCGACGTATAGCACCAAAAGCCTCCAAAAGAAAATACGTGCGCTAGAAAAAAAAACGCCTCAACTTGCAGAGTGGAAGCCAGCGATCAGTCACCATTTGTGGTTGTCGTCGATGACCTGTAAAAACAATGCCGACTTTCCTCGTTTACCGCTTTACATCATTGCTGAACCACGTGGTAAACATTCACTCTTGGACAGGCGGCACAATATACAATGAGTGTGCTCACCCCCCACTCTCTGCCGACGATGTCAGAGTAAAGAAGTGGTTTAACCTAAGATCAGAAGCTTTTGCTAAATTGAAGGGAATAGTCGAGGATAAAACCTTCTTGAAAGATATTCGTCACGCCAGCAACTATTGCCATACTGGAGGACTCTAGGCATATCATAGCACTCGGCTAAAATGTTTACCCAAGCGGCTGCATTTTGGCTACGTAAGCATGCGTTTGCGGTCTATCATTGCTATTCTGGACCACAATAACAACGTAGGCAGGAAGGCAAAGTCGCAGAAAGCGCAATGTTCTAAAGTTTCTGCTAGGTGGGTATTGAAAAATGTTTACAAACTAAAAACATCAACATGGAAACGAGGTATCTTATCAGAGGTATTAGCTTGCTTCTTGCCGCCGGGGTTGAGTGATTTGCCCAGTGTGACAAAGCCAGCTGATTAGCCCGCTAACATTGCTCCTGTACCCCGACCATCTCTTGAGGCCATTCGAAGAAATTACCAGACGCGATATCCCAACAAACAATCAGCTGATAGCGCGCAGGCCGGTCCTTCATCAGCAGAATAAAATAAGATCGCCTTGCTGACATTGATTGTTCCTAACAAGGCTAAGAACGTATTTAAAATATAATTGTTCGGTTGATCTCATCTTGTATGACTGCTTTCAGTTTAATTGCACTAAAATTTAAAACTAATGCAACTTAGCGACTTCGGACTCACATATCTTCTCGGTTCAGTTCGGCGAAGTAGCCCACTGTTGTTTTCAGCTGATTCCATGAAACCAATATAGTTGCCAGCCGGATCGGGATAGCGCTTCCTTATCTTTTTTACAGCACAGGAGGGGACGACAATCCGGTTATTTTTGCCAATGGATTGCCACGAGTTAATCCAGCACACAAACTGTCGGTACGCTAAATGCCGCCAAAGATTGTTCGGAATAGGGTCTACTGCATACGACTTCTTTTTTTCTTTGTCTTTCGTGCTCAACAAAATATGATGTCGAAATATGTTCAACGATTCGGTTGACAAAATTATTGTAACAAATGTTCGGTGGTCAGTAATGCAAACATTGTCTTCTGACACTGTTTTTACGGCAGCTATTTCCATGCAGCACACGCTCTCGTTGCCCGTTGACATTACTTCGCATTGTCCGCATTTACACCAACTATTCTTGTCACTTCTGTCACAAGCATTTTCATGAGACTCTATCTGTGATCTAGCAATGCCAGTCCATTCTTCCTCAGTATATTCTGGCTCAAACAAAACTCCAATGTTTGCCATCGAATAAATGTACGAATAGGCAAGTGTCACTGTGGGAACTAAAACCAAAGACCATAGATAGGGTTAAGATATGAGACTCTCTGTTGGTAAATTGCCGAACTGTTTTGGTGAAAATATGACAACTCCGTTTTGTGAAAATATGGCACCATTGCTTTTCGATACCTTTTTAAAAAATGCGGGAAATTTTGAACGGGAGTTTTGGTACCAGCCAGTTCGCTTGTTGCTGAATACTTTTCCAAGTGACTTGATGAAACCAGTTTTTAAAATCATACAAAAATCTTTGTATTTAGAACTAAATACATTGATTTTTGTATGATTTTAGAAGCCGATTTCATCAAGTCACTTGGAGAAGTATTTTTCATTCTTCCAAGACTTGAAATGAGCTGAACAATTGTGTTTGCTGTATAATAGATACATTTATTATAGAAAAGTAAACTTTAAATAAGACATAATTAAAAAAATAGGAACTTATCTACCAATAGAGAATAATAATGTAAGTAGTTGGTAATCAGTTGATATTGAAGAATAGTTGCGTCTTTGGCAAAATAAAAATAGAAAGTGTTCAAAGTATAAAATCTAAGATAAATTATTATAAATAAAATATTGAACAGCTAAATGGTCTTAAATATTTAAAAAAAGAGTAATATTTTAACAAAATCCTAAGAAATAGGAACAATAAAAATATTGACGTCGTCTTGGTTATAATCGGTGTGGTCGATGTCAGGGAAATTTGATGTCTGGCCTGGTGATGTCGATGTATGTTGGCTGGTAGTCTTGGCCGGAACCGAGGCTACTGCAGCCGGATCTGAAACAACATAAAAGACAGTATAAAATCTACAGAAATGACTACTTGTAGAGACCTTTTCTGATCTTTTACTGCCGGGCAGTTGGCTTCGCACCAGCTGGTTGCCTGTCTTTCATGGCGTGGTTGCCCTTCTTGCAAAAGTGATGGATAATGACGCGGCAAAGGAGAGTAATCACTTTTACAGCCTAACGCCTGGCGGTAACGACCCTCAGGCATATAAAAGATATTCTAAAAATAATTAATCGTATAACAAGCACTTAGGAAGGAGATTCAGGTAACTTCAAAAGTTAAGCGAAACAATTTTGTATGCAAATAAATAATTTGGCTGTAATGTAACTTAACTTGACTTTGGTAGTTGATCACTTGAAAACAAAACTATACCAGCCAGCAGCTTTTGCTGCTACTTAGTTTAACTAAAACTACTGGACCCCTATTTACTAACGTGGTGCGTATTTGGTGTGGCTTTAAAAGTGCGGCTTTTGGCCGTCGACCGAACTCAGTTAAATCCGAAAGCCGCAAAGTTTTGTTTTCACCAACTATTTATATTTCGACCTAGCGCACAAAACGGTAAAATATCAACAAAATAGCTTATCGTTTACCAAGGCTGTCACACAAGTTAACGTCTCTTTAACCTCACATCACCCAAATACGCAGCTGCATCAAGCTAGGTTTGAATGCCGCATTCGGGTTTGAAACCCACGGCTTCTGACAGTAAAAAAGTTAGTGAATAGCGGTCCTGGCCGGTTCTAAACAATGTAAACTTCACATATTAACCTAACTTTACATTGAAATTAATCGACACATCGGGTAACTAACCTACTAATATAAATCGAACAACACCAAAAGACATAGCTAAATTAAAAGAGGGCATGGAAACTAATATAAAATAGTACTTCCTTTAGAATGCAGATGTTAAATCAGCACACGACTGCGTCTCTCGTCTCTCCTTTGTTATTCATTACCTGAAAGAACGATACGATTAAAAAATATTACGATAACATAACAATAATGTTAGGTTATTGTAGGTAGCAGCAGTGATAAACTGAATGATTGAAAATAATAATTAGGATACTTAAATCGCCAAATTAACTGCACGGCAAAAACAAACGGGTAACTATTGCATTGGCAAATATTACATTGAGAAAAAAACAACGCATGGCTTCTTTAAAATCAGATAATGTAAACCGAAAAATACGCGCTTGGTACGGAAGATAAACAACATTTAATTTCAAACGAAGATCAGCTACAAATGAACTACAACCCATACTAAAGTAATAATTAAATCAACAGTAGTATTCCTAAAATGCATGAACAGTAAAAAAACGTAGGCACTTACTTTATTTCAGCTAATTTCCTTCTTTTTCACAAATTCCGGCGTTGCGTCCGCCAACGAAAACAACGGCCATTTGCAATAACTTTGAATCACAGAAGGCACCAGGATAACGACCAATCAGATCCACGGAAATTATGACGAATAGCGCTCGTAGCGCCTCTGTGAGCGGATGCCTCACAACACTCTGCCTCAAATCCCCCTTACCAGCCTTCAGCCCCTTGACTAAAACGATGTAAACAAAGTATAATGAGACGGAGTCGCCAAAAGTCTATCCGATTTCTACCGATTCTCCCTTCGCTGCCGCTACGGCTCGGCCGTGGCACGCTAAGAGCGGCACTGCACGAAAATATGCAGCATGCTAATTACACACCTGCGGTAATTCGCTTACCGTGGCTAAACGAATAATTTTATCATAAAGCCAAATTAAATCAACACAGAGTACGGATGGAGGACTATGCTCAAATTATTTGAATTTTTTGTGATCAGAGGTTTGTCTAGGTGCTAGGGGTCGAAAAAGCACTACGGGTTATTTCTTAAGGGAGTATTTTTTCTAAGCACTCAAGCCGAAAAACGCGGACTTTGACAATTTCTGCAAGGATGGCCGTGGACAAAGGAGTTTTTTTTAGTCCATGTGCCATTATTAAATCTTGCAAATCCATGGTAAAAAATAATTTTGAAGGGTAAATGCCCCTTTAAGTATTCGTCTAAAAGTATTTACGGAATTCATCAAAGAAAATCCTACGTGTTTCAACCCACATTTTGGCGATTTTTCGCCGGCACTCGCGACCTCGCTTAACGAATGTACCTACGTACAGTCAAACACACTGCACATTTCATTGTTAGTAAATAGTAGGTATAACTAGTATTAACCAGTCGTAATTTGTGCAAATTATTTATTAATATGTTTTCTGATCAACAAGCAACATCAATTGAAAATTAGTAGTGAGAATCGGCTGTTCGAATTGTACCGTCCTTCGGAAGGGACGTTAGGCGGTTTTCTGCTGCAACTGACTCCAGCTCAACTTTTCGTTTCTATGGGCTCGGTTTGGTTATTATTGTCTTCATGGCTTATGCTTTAGCATGAAAATGTGCCGTTTGAGGACCCAAGTTTCTTCTACAAATGCTAACTCAACCACTCAAGATAACCAATCCCAAAAATTAAAAATTGAAAAAAAATCGTCACAGACTTGAGTTACTCTTTTACCTACAACGCTCTCGCTTGTTATCATATCTTGAACGTGTGTGTCATGCAATTGTAGAGATGATTGCAACGCTGGATCTTTTGTTCTACTCGAAAGACTGGCAGCGGTGTCTTGGCGCTTATCGCGATAATAATCCCCTGCATCCTCATCACATAGTTCCGTCAATAGATTTTGCGTCTCTGGGTTTGGCAAGCCCGAGTCGAGTTTTCGTAGCGATTCACATTGTACTCATGCAGCAGATATATTCATATATATGCGAATCGCGAATATATATTTTTTTAATAATGTAATAATATAAATTATATTATTGGCTATACATCCAATCTGACGCACGCACGTATTTCTTTAAAAAATGCTTAGCGTTGCCAAATGCTAACCATCACATTTCGGGAACCCAGTAAGGTTTAGTCAGTGATGAATTCATAACATTTTTAGTGGGGGTACGCAATAAAATTAACTATATTTGTAGTGAGCTGGAAGCGGTCAGATCTTCTAGGCGATTGCGCCGAAAGGAGAGAAAATAGGGGGTAGCCTCACGCAACATTTGAATCCAACGTTTGTTCTGGAGTAAATTTACGAGTAGACGGTAAAATTAGGCTTTGAATTACTTGGTAAGAATATCATATTGAAATACGCCGCCCACTCATACCGCTGAAAGCCAGACACAGGAGTTAGTCTTTCAAATTGAATCTGAGATCACACACAATGTTTTAAAAAACGTTTGCAATATGACAGAAAGCAATCTTAAAAAAGCATATTTCACTAATTGCCTGGGAAGTTTGCACGAACAAAAGACTCCATTGGATTTCCCATTTTTTTCGTCAGCAGCCTTGTATTCGAAGTAAAAGCTCCACCATACAGCATCGAAAGCCAACGAAATCAAATCACACTATGAACATTTATTAGGCTGGGATCTTCATAGAGGGGAAAAGTTATTGACATTTGAACTGCGCAAATTTGAGAAAAAATATTTGAAGAAATGGCTGTTGAGTAGAAATAAGTTGCGTATTTTGAGTATTTTTATATGTAAAGCATTGTGAGAATAAGCAAGAAATATAGGCACTTGAGTAAATTATGGAAAAGGTAAATACAAATTTCAGACACAATTATTAAAGTAGCAAAGCGATTTTGGAGCACTTATAGCAATTGTAAAGTAATAACTGCTGGTTCACTTGTTGTGCCCGGTCTACACGGGAGTATTTGTCTCGGCAGTAGACTCGGAGCCAGTCTGCTGCCGAGTCTGTTGTAGAGTGCTGGCACAATATTGCGTGCGTAGCTGTTTACGCAATACAGCATCGGCACAAGTTCTCTTCGGAGATGTCAGTTACAACTAGGCACGTCCCGTCAGCTGGCGGGACAGTCTCTACTTTCTAGGTAATAGAGCTTGTGTCAGGATCAAAAACCGTCACGATTTTGAGGATGGATCCAAATACGATTGATCTTTGCCGCGATATACAGTGTATTTTAGACTTAGTGACAATAGTTAAGATAGTAGTAAAAGTTTCCGAAATATTTAAGGCTAGAAAGAAAAAAAGAATCCGTTCTTGCTGGCGACGAGAGTGGGTAGCAAGGCGAGAAGTTGACAGTTTGGGAACCAGTCTGTAGAAAATATGATGGAAATGAAGAAATGTTGACTTTGGGCAAATATTTTTTATTTGTTGGTGTGAGGTTATTGTGTTCATTTGGTCACTTGATGTCGTGATTTCGGGACAGAATGATAGAGTGATTAAATATTTTATTACCTGTTGTGGTATTTCGGCAAAACTACGTTGCACAAACAGGGATTAGCTTCGTACAATTCTATTAATTGCTGGCACTCGACCCTCGTCCAAAACAATGTCATTTTCGGTGCCATCTTCTGAGTTTGGCGCAGTTTGGCGTCACTCAATGACAGACTGATGACACGCTCGCGGGTACATTTCTGATTGGTTGGTTTCAACGTAGATCTTTGTTCAAACAGAACATGCGCTAATCTAAAATCTCTGCGGCAGATATCTACTACGTATCTTGTGCAGACTTGTAGTAGCACATGTTTGACAAAAGTTTCCGTCTACATGGGTTTAGTTTTCTCGTGTGGGAGACTGCGGAGGCAGAGAGCCGAGAAAAATACTTCCGTGTAGACCGGGCTTAATTCCTTCCGTTTGTCTTGTTTTGCCTGCTCCTTGTCTACGAAGAAAATGCTCAGCCTCAGTCTCAGCCCATACTGTGTCAGCACATTATCGCCCACCTTGCATTGGCACTTAGTTCAAATTCGGGGTGACCAAACTATTTGATTTTGAAAATAATGGGCATTAGCAAAGCTTTGTGGTTAATGCCTTAAGCTAAGTGAAACACAATATGCTGTTCGCCATCCCTGATGGGGACATAACGTAGCCAGGATGAATGAACAAGTACTCCGTGGTCATATTTGGCTAAAGCAATCTCTTTCAACCTCCTTAAAAGACCACTGTGGTAATTTGTGACAACGCTTTTGAGACATTGTTTCGGCCAGCACGACTGGATTGTTGCCCCAAGCAAAGCGTTTATCGCATTTTTCTTGAACTGAAGAATTTCGCCTCAATCAGATGTTCGCCTTGAAATCATCGGGGTCGCACACAAACTTACAGCATTATTCTATGTCAATTTCTTTTGGGATTGTCTACAATGGATGTAATCGTTGTAAGGCAATGACGATCGTCAGCTGTGCCGCAGTTCATTCCAGTTATTGTTGTTTTCTCAACGAACTGTGAAATAGTTATTAACTAAAAATTCTGAGCTGCTAAAGCACTTGGATGACTGATTCAATAGCATTTTTAAATGGTAAACCAGTTCTCTATTGCAACCTGGGTGCAACCCAATGTCAAAAAGAAGGAATAGCCTACTGAAAATAGTTGCCTCTGGGTAGAAATCCCATTGGTGGTGCTGGGCCAAGTTGGAATGCAAGTTTGAACAGGTTTCCAGAGCCCAGAACCCAAAATGTTTACATGAATTTCAAGTGAATGATATTTTTCAGCGTCGAGATTTTAAATGAAAGAGAATATGAAAATCTGAGGTGTGCTGTGTGTTGTGTGTATGTTTTACTCGCACGTTTAATTTTTATCATGTTCATCGTCGACCTTGGCAACAAGTTTGCAAAACAGGGTTTGCAGTCATGCAAGACTAGCGTCATTTTTTCAATTTTGCCCAGCAAATTTGTTGAAAACCATTTTGACGACTTGCTAATTCTTTACTCGAAAGATGTACCGTTAGTATTCGCGGAAGCGTTATGTATGACGTTTTTTAGCGCGAGCAATTTGAAACAGTTTTTGGGCTAGTACCGATTTTGTTTCATCTGCCATTGACCATGCTTTGACCAGTACTTTTTAGCTCGTGAGGCCAATGATTAAAGGACAAGCGGTTCTCTCGCTAAGAACTTGTGTGGCCATAGGGACCTTACTCTATTAAAAATTATTCGATCGGGTCAATCGTTTAGTTTTGGTAATTCTTTTGCAACCCACATATCCAATTTCCTCTTAAAACCTGGTTTTTAGGGCATATGTGGCTGACAACACTTAAATCCAATTCGATGATTATCGCTGAGAGTGTTCTTCACAGAGCGTATTGACAGAGTATTTTTTTGGTACCCAAGTACCTGCTTTCAGTTGCTGTTTACCAATCTTAACATGACCACTTAAAGTTGCGATGCCTGCGTTTGCTTTTCAGAACCAGAGCCAGCAATGCAAGTCCCATTCCCTTTCTTCCTGTGCAAGACATAATCTCGCTCTTTGGGACTGCAAGAGATTTCCTCTGTTTTCATACATACGTCTGTTAGAAGTCTTGGGCCGAAAAAACGATGTTAATTAGCCTTCTGCATTTGGTGCAGTACGATGGCATTGTAAATTATTTCTGAATGACTTGCACTATGCCACTTGTCTTACTTCATATATCTATACATATAATTTCACAATACATCAAACATGTTGAATAATGTTGAACATGAAAAAATTGATTGTAAAAGATCTCGTAAAGGGGTACGTCGATGCTCATTTTTGCAATAACATGTTCATTACTTCAGCCCCACTTTAGTGCTGCCTCTACCGTACGAATTAAATTTGGCAAACCCACATTATGTTGTTCTTTTCTCGGCCATTTAATTCTAAATATTTCCCGCTAGCAAATAGCTCATGGTCCATCACATATTCTAAAGACATGGCCTGCCGGCGCTCTACCATCTGTACTATATTTGTATGGTGCCATTCTTCGAAATTTCACAGCAGATTTCAATGCGTTATGCTTCGGTACTCTGTTGCTTCAAAATGACGCCGACTTATCACGATAATCTGTCCCTCATTAATTGATTTCATTAAAACCACAGCATATATTTTTTTCATTATTTTAATAGCTTTAATTTTACTAATTTTACACAGCGGTCAAACAAGTGTTTCCACCCAATAAAACAATCGACATCCGGGCAACGCTGAAGCACTGACAATGTTCTCAGAGGCTTGGCCTATAAAAACAAGTGCCGTACACTGCGTGAGCTCAGTCTACTTGCGGCGTTCAAGAAGACAGGGTCGGTTTCGCCATTTTGGTTCAGGGTAGTAACAGTCTCGGCAACCTATTTTTGTTTTTAATTTACGTTTGCTTCAGGTACACTGTTTGTTTAGAGTCGTTTTCAACAAAATGTCTTCAACACAGACTTAACAATATTATGTGTCTTTATGTTTATCTTAATATTGTATAATCGCAAATGCTTAAAGCGCTTTAGATTCACAAATATTTTTACTAGTACTTTGACGCACTGGTCAGCATTTGTGTTTATGGTGCGAGCTAAAGGCCCGGCTGTGGTCGGAGACATCCGAGAGACTGTGGGAATGAAATAGCTGGCTGCAAGCTGTATGACCATGCATGGCAACACATGGCAGCCACAATTGCATTGCAACACATGGCGTTTTGTCACCCTCCTCCCGCCACTGGTCTGAACCTGCGCACAATAATGGGTTGTTCGCTAATTTTTCGGAAACAGTTCACTATAACTTCCGCTCCGATAAATGAGCTCCAATCCAACATTAAAACTGTCGACCGAGGTCTTGACTTTGGCCATTTTAGCGATGTCTCACTGAAGTTACAAAATCGGCACGCCTATGAACGTTCCCCCGATATGCCCGACATGATTATCGAATTCGGAAGACTTCCGAAAAAAGTTTTACAACTGGGTAATTTCCTCCTGGCACAACTATGTACGTTCCAGACGACCATCTTTGCTGTCCAACCCATTCTCTGTTTCTGATGTCTCCGATGGGCAATGCTCGTTTAAAAGACAAAACGGTACAACAGTCTCAAATTAAGCGTCACTTATTCTGGTTTTTACTGATTCCGGATTTTTAATAACCATACATAAAATGTCAGAGTAAAACATTTTTCATTTCGTTGCTGATTCAAACTAATTGGAAGGCAATCCTGCACCATTTGCGATGGATTGTATTTTTGTGGATAACCTAAATGATCGTCTTCGCGTAACGCCAAGTTGGTTGGAACTGGCTGCAACATTTTTGTTTTGGATCGGTGAATCAGCTACTTTTGTCTTTCTTCTTTCGGAAAAATAGTAACGGCTGCTATAACGTGATTTTAATGTTAACACTATGGGTTATGTATTTAAATTTTGAAAGACTTGGCAAATCCCCGTAGCGTGATAAAATTTCACCACGCCGAGTCGCTGACTAATTTAGAACAAGGTTTAGAACAAGAAACAGAATTTATATACACGCAGCTGTTTTTAATTATTCTTTATCAATAATTTAGTGCTGGGCTTGCAAGTCTTTCTGATTTTTGTGGCCACGGGATTTTCTGTCCAGAAATTACTAGGAGTGGCTTCTTGAATCGAGAGTTCAGAGACTTCGGGTAACCCGTCCGGCTATATCTTCGTGACATAGGCAGCCAACAAGAGTATTTTAACATTCGGACTATGTGAGACAAATTTTCATCATCATATTCATCAAATCAAGTGTTCGTGGTAACTGCACTGTTTTGGTTAGGAAGGTTAGCAATGGCATTAGCATCGTTTAGGAACGTAGATGTCTCGCGTAGGTGCGGTCACGAACCAGCAGTGCCGGTGGACGTCTGCTGACTAGGTGTCGGTACGTATTGGTTGAGCGCTGGGCGCGGGAGTCACAATACCGCTTTCTCGAAGGAAACCGTTTATCGTTTTCTTCCTGGGTCCAAATCGTCACACTCGTTAACAGAATACGTTTGAAAAGAGTAGCAGCTTACAAACATCCAACACTCCAAATATTTACGGATAGAAAATTATTGGTACGAAAAGGTTGAAGGTTCACTGACCACGATCAGAACGAAAAACTTGTACTTCTGGGGTGCGTGAAGGACCCAGTATTCCATTCTCTTTGAAGGATCAGAATATGTCTGAAATTGTTAGCGGCGTCGCTTTTGTTTCCGTTTTATGTCGTCGGTTTCTTTCCTATCCATTATCTTCCATCCATGCTTGGCCAAGAGAAAGATTAGAAGAGTTTTGTGCTGACTCTTTTATCTTTGTCTCCACCTGTGTTCAAGCAGCAAACAAGGTTGCTTCCAGAAAATGATCCAAAAATCCAAAAATCTGATCAGTGATCCAAAAAATTTTCTTTTCTTAAAACGTATATGAGGCTTCATGAGATTGCTTCTGCGTGGTCTTAGGTGTGGTTCAGCGTCCTGCTGGCGCACGGCCATTGCCGTTGTTGCTCCTTTTCCACTTACGACTGATAAACGACGTTTTTGTTTGGGGCTAGCCAGATAACAGTCAATTACGCGCGTGGAAATAAATATCATTGCGCCAAGTCACTGACAACTGTCCATCGCTTACGTCTGGATTAAAAATAATAACTACAAATGCCTGGTGTTAAACTTCCATTAATGATGGATCTGACAGATAAGCAGATTTGCAAACA
Organism: Protonemura montana; assembly: GCA_947568835.1. Taxonomy (NCBI): domain Eukaryota; kingdom Metazoa; phylum Arthropoda; class Insecta; order Plecoptera; family Nemouridae; genus Protonemura; species Protonemura montana. Next base: position 13,063,444 of record OX387611.1, read on the forward strand.
AATTAGCCATGGAGTTCATAAGTCGTTATTTGTAAAGCAATCTTGGCACCGATAGAAAAATAACTGCTAATAAATGCCATAGACATTACTAGAGTACCGATACCCGGCCAGCGATTGCTGCTTTTCTTTGTTGGGCTTTTGTAATTGGCAGTAAAATACTTTCTACCTTAAAGTTTCTCGTGCACAATGAAAGCCATGTTCCGAATCGCTCTGCTTTCAACTCGCTCAATACGATGTCATCGGAAGTTAATGTTTTCGGTGTGGTCTAGGAAATGGCTTCTAATTTAGAAAATGATCCAATTCTTTGATTTCCCGTCAACGTTTTCTCCCGTGCCTCTTGACTACTAGACGCCAAACCAACAACGGTGTTCCTTACGTTGTGAAAATTTACTTCATGTTGATTTGGACGACAGTCTGCAGACGACACAAACGCCCCATGGAAAGTAAGGCCGAGTTTTACAAAGTTATCATTGTGGATTAACATGTCTTCATTAAAGTCCAATACCATTTTAAAATATTTCATAAAATCTCTCCCAAGAATACCGTCACATAGCAACTTCATTGCTTCGTTGCACACTGCGAAACCCGAATACAAGTACTCGTATTTCCCTAATACGACGTTCAAGGAGGCTGTGCCCAAGATTGACAGCATTTCCCCTGTCACCGAGGTAATTGTGCAAGTTTCCGGCCTATACTTAATGTCACCCTCTTGAACTGATTGGCTTATAAGAGATACTTCACTCCCGGAATCTACGAGAAATGTGACTGGTGTCCGATATTTATCTGTCACAATTTCGCCTCGATCCCGCGTGGTGGAGACGCTTTGCACTCGCCAATTGCTAAAAACACGTGCCGAAGCCACATCGGGTGACCGAATATGGTGCACGTTTAAAAATCCTGTGGTGTATCACCACCTTGCGCCTGATCACTCTGCGGGGAACTCTTTGGCTGGTATCGCCCGTCCCCATGGTACCTTATACCATGGGCCGCGACCATCCCAGACCTTGATACCAGACGAGCTGCCGCCGGGTGGTTTTTGCCACATCAAAAGCATCATTTTACTGCTGTTGGCAACATTCAGATTCTATCTGCAAGATTTGAAATCTCAAGACTTGCGACGTATACCTGACGGTGCTTGAATTATTGTTGGCATTGAGCAAACCGAAATGCAATTACTCAAAATGTCGGAAGCTCGATTCTAAGAATTATTAAATAACTTGGCTAGCCAGCAGAGGTATATTTTTTTCCACTAACCAGGCTGTCGGTCGTCATTTTTACTTACAAAGTGAATTACCGCCATCAAGCGCAATCTTGTCTTGTTCACATGTCAGCAGTAGTCAACGTCTGCCAGCACAGCCTTATAGCGTTCTTCACGGCGATGTTTCTAGGAGGTCTGGCTAGCACGGCCCGTTGGCTGCATTCACGGACATGTTTCTAGGAAGTCTGGCTAGCACGGCCCGTAGGCTGCATCCACGGACATGTTTCTAGGAGGTCTGGCTAGCACGGCCCGTTGGCTGCATCCACGGACATGTTTTTAGAAGGTCTGGCTAGCACGGCCCGTTGGCTGCATTCACGGACATGTTTCTAGGAGGTCTGGCTAGCACGGTCTGTTGGCTGCATTCACGGACATGTTTCTAGGAGGTCTGGCCAGCACGGTCCGTTGGCTGCATTCACGGACATGTTTTTAGGAGGTCTGGCTAGCACGGTCCGTTGGCTGCATTCACGGACATGTTTCTAGGAGGTCTGGCTAGCACGGTCTGTTGGCTGCATTCACGGACACTATTCTAGGAGGTCTGGCTAGCACGGTCCGTTGGCTGCATTCACGGACATGTTTCTAGGAGGTCTGGCTAGCACGGTCTGTTGGCTGCATTCACGGACATGTTTCTAGGAGGTCTGGCTAGCACGGTCCGTTGGCGGCATTCACGGACATGTTTCTAGGAGGTCTAGCTAGCACGGTCCGTTGGCTGCATTCACGGACACTATTCTAGGAGGTCTAGCTAGCACGGTCCGTTGGCTGCATTCACGGACACTATTCTAGGAGGTCTGGCCAGCACGGTCTGTTGGCTGCATTCACGGACACTATTCTAGCAGGCCTGACCTATGAAAGCAAGAGACTCGCTGTGGCTGTGTACGGTCACTACGCCTCTCGGCTGGTGTAAATTGTCTACATGGCAACTGTTGTCGGGCTGCACCTCGGTTTAAACGTAGGTTCGCTGTCAATAATGTTGTGATCCTTTTCGTTAAATGTAATTGTACTGGTGTTTATGAGGAAATTGTCAGTGGGTGCCAAGGTATTAACTGAGAAAACGTCGGTCCGCCAAGGTATTTATGGGCTCTTAGGGTTATTAAAATGCCCGCCTCAGCGTCAAACAGTATATCTACAGCACCAGGGGTTAGCCCTGCTGCTGTCGTCCCAACCACTTCTTGACCAGGGGTTGAATTTGCGTCTCATCCACGTAGTTGTCGTGCCTATTCGGCCATTTTCACTCCTTGCTTGCATTACTTGCGAGTGCTTTTTTCATTGCTAGTAATGTAATTATAATAGGTGATCGACAACATGCATTGTTAAACATTGTGGTAATGCATTCTGAAGCTAAGAACGCACAAAAATATCGTCTTGAAGACTAGAATTTCGTTTTCTTTTTTGAAAATTCGAAAAGTCGTGTGGATTTAAGATTATCTGAGAATTCTTGTTAAATTCTCCTAAAAAAATTCCATTGAATTTTTTTGAACATTTTTTGGACTGTTGTCTTCAAGCACACCGTATGCTTCTTTTGTTTGCCAATGCGCGTATCATGTGTATGATGGTCACCCATCCAATACCTGATCCAGCGCAGTGTTGCTTAACTTTCATCCATCCAACCTTACTCCCGAACAGAGCTGATGATGTGTATGATGGTCACCCATCCAATACCTGACTCAGTGCAGAGTTACTTAACTTTCATCACTCTAACCTCTCTCTCGAACAGAACTGATCATGTGTATGATGGTCACCCATCCAATACCTGACCTAGCGCAGTGTTGCTTAACTCTCATCCCTCCAACCTCTCTCCCGAACAGAACTGGTCATGTGTAATAATAAAAATAATAATAATAATAATAATAATAATAATAATAATAATAATATTTATTGTCCATTTACATCATAAAAACAATATACAGACAGTCATGAAATTATACAAACTATGTTATAATATATACACACTAATCTATCATTCTTTCTTTCTTTCTTACTGAACAAGACAGCCGGCATAATATTCTTCCAGGCTATAAAAACAATTATCTAACAGATAAGATTTTAGGCCATTGGCAAAATAGTCTCCTTTTAAAATTTTCAATCTCTGCGGCAAAGCATTGAACAGTTTGCTGCCTGCATATATCGGACCCTTTGTAAGCAGTTCTAACCGATATTTTGGTAATGGTACATTGCCCTTATTTCTTAATCTATTGTTATGGCCGTTGATTTGAAGCTGGGTCATCGTGGTGTTGCCGACTATGTACCTTATGCAACAATAGATATATATGCATGGTAGAGGAAGGATTTTGATTTCTTTAAACAATGGTCTGCATGATACATTGCGTGCCCCATTTACATCAGAGTCCTTGTTTACTCTCGTTAGACATCGAATGGCTTTTTTCTTGTAATCTAAACAGTCTAGTGGCATGTGTAGAATGGCCCCATAAAGTTACTCCATATTGCAGATGAGAGTGAATGTAAGAGAAATACACTAACTTGACAGCGTGTAAGTTTGTAATTTTCATTAGGCGCTTGATTAAATAACACGCAGATGCAATTTTAGGAGCCACATGATTTACGTGGGATTCCCAGCTGAGGGTATTGGTTAGTTTTAGACCTAAAAATGACATTACTTCCACTTCCTCCATAGATGTTTTTTCAAGTCTGATAAGTGCACATTCACTCCTTCCTTGACGTCTTAAACTCCATGAAAAATGACTTTTTCAAATTCAGGAAGAGGGCATGTTCTTTGCTGTACAAAACCATTTCCTTGACTGCTTGTTGGGTGGCATCTTTAACATCACTAATTATGTGAGAGATATCATCAGCATACATTGTAATTTTGTTGAACTGCATCGAGTTTGGTAAAAAGTTAACAAACAGTATAAATAGTAACGGGGCCAGTGAACTCCCTCGAGTCACCCCAACATTTACAGTTTTTTCCTCAGAAATGACTGGGCCGTATCCCCCCTAATGACGACGTATTGTTTCCTGTCTTTTAAAAAGTCACGCACCCAGTTGTTTGCAATTCCTGTTATACCTAATGTGTCAATCACATTAAGTAGTATTTCGTGATTTACGGAATTGAAGGCCATACTATAGTCATAAAACAGCCCAAACGTTTTTTCCTTCCTGTCTAGTGCTTCGATGATGTCAGTAAACAGTGTTGTCATTGCGGTTTGAGTAGATTTACTTTTAAGGAAGCCGTGTTGTGAGTCATTCAACAGATCAAATTTATTTAGAAAGGACAATACTCTGGTGCTGAATGTTATCTCATATATTTTGGAGAACACTGAGAGTATTGCTATTGGTCTATAATTCCCAATTTCCATTTTATTCCCTTTCTTGTAGAGCGGGATCATTTTACTAAGTTTTAGTGCATTGGGGAAACGTCCTTGAGCTAAAGATTCATTAATGACATGTACCAACGGCTCCATAATAAATGTGCCAGTATTTTTAAGTATATTACATGGGACATCATCTAGGCCAGTGGAGTTCTTTTTGGTCACTTTCGCAATAATTTCATAGAACTCCTTTGGCAGTAGTGGTGCAAGGAAAATTACCTTTTTATATCCACTTGTTCTTCTTCTGATGTGAGAAGTTACCGACCCTTCCTCCTTCCTCCTTCCCTCGATTAACTTATCAACGGCTGCGGTAAAATACTCGTTGAAGGTGTTTGCAACATCAATTTGTGACGTAACAGTTATACCATCCACTACAATGTTGATTTCTTCCTGCCGATCACCTATTTCTTTATTCTGGTTCTTTTTTATTAAGCTCCAAGCTATTTTAGATTTGTTTGTCGCTGTAGTTAGTTCATGGGCGTAGGTGTTTCTTTTCACCTTTTTCAAAAACTGCACGTACTTCTTTTTCATTAATTTATATTCTTGGAATGCGGTCTCGTTGAATCTCAAGTTTTCTACTTTTTGATACACATTTTTCACGCGTGTTGACATTTCTTTTACTTCCTTCGTCATCCATTTGGGGTTGCTTCTCCGGCCACCGTATGATGGTGATCCATCCAACACCTGACCCGGCGCTGTGTTACTTAACGGGTATCATGCCAATCCCCATTCCGCTGTTGCCTTGTGTAGGACGAGGGTCTACTCCAGGCTGTTGCCATACTAATCTCGAAGCGATAGGATATTCATTTTGCAAGCTCCTTGTTTTATCCAGTCGCGAAGTATTGAAAAGGTCGAACTTTTCTGCCCACTTGTATCTTTCCTCTCATTCCACTGCTAGAATTCAGTCTAGCCAGGGAGCAAATTATATCATGTTGTAAACACTACCAGGCTTATCGCACTCGAAGAATTATTATTTATCAAGTAATTCCCCAACCAATGCAACAACAACAAAAAACCTACTTAATCGGGAGTTTCATTATTTTCTTGATATCATTGAGTTCGTGATAATATGCAGATTTCAAATCAATTTCAATCGATTTTCCAGCACAAGAAATGTGGAACGCCAAGTGCGTTCGCGCGCTGTAAAATAATGATTTCTCGTATTCTTGCAAATGAGTCATCGCTATCCGCTAAGCCTTCATATCGCAGGACTCATGTTTTCATTGCTCTGCGATTGAAGCTAGGCAATAAAATACTCGACAAAATTCTTGGAGATAAAAATTAATACATTTAAAATCAATTGATTTTTTGATTTCAAATCTTTGGTAATTACTATCGTAACTGCATCGACTCATAACTGATGATCGATTTTCTTAACGAACTTCAGAGTCAATTTTGACCGAGGAATAAAAAAACCTCGTGAGATGCCGCTGGTAAAAATGTCCAGAATCTTACGCACATTCCAATGCGGTAAAATCCAATCTCTCTATCGACCACTCAACGCAATCGCAAGAACTTTTATTCATGCGAAAGAAACGTACGCGCTAAAATTTGCGTATATTAGGTACACAGAGTGTGGAGCACAACTCATAATAGAGATAAATTCGCATCATATAAGATTTTCAGCCGTTATTGTCCCTTCGAGGGCTATAGGAAGTAACGGAAGAAGGGAACTGGAACAAGTTCAGCGTTGATAAAATGCACAATTATATCTTTGAATCCGTTGTTTATGGCAAGGCGCATGCACTAAGTAAATGTCAATCGCTACTATTGGAGAACACGAATGAAATGCATGTCCAACTGTTCCCGCTCCTTGGCAAAATGATAGCAAAATAATAATGTGGAATTGAAGTTTGGTAGGCAAATCATTCTTGCTACAAATTCTGAAATCGCGCGCTATGTTTATAAATCTCAGCTCATTCATTAGGGAATTTAAAAAATGCCAGTCGAGGATTACAGCGCTAAGACCATGTGCAGACTCTCTTGCCTCATGAAAGAGTGCAAGGTCGCTCTAGCTAGCTAGCCAGCTAGCGGACACTGGCATCAGCCTGAATGTACGCAATATGTATTTTCACTGCTCGTAAAGTTGTGCCTCGCAACTCGCAAGTGCTTACCTTGTGCAGACTTGCATCTACATAGTAGTCTAGGAATATCGAGCGGCTATCTCTTCAAATAGAGAAGTTAGGATATTCGGTGTTATGTAAAGCTGAAATTTTGATATTATGTGCCTAACACCATGAAGCAACTAATTTCATAAACCCGGACAAAAAATTTTCATCGGAAGACATTCAAAAAAATTACCAAAGTCAAAATTTCTTAAAAAATGAAAATTTCTTAAAAGTTTAATAAGTAAGTCATTTTTGGAGATAGAAACGTCTATTTTCCGCAGAAGCCTAGGCATTAATACATTTTATCGATACCGTTTTTAAAAAACATCAAAAAGTTTTTATTAACCTTTGATATGAGCCTAAAAATAGCTAAAAAAACGCAAAAAAAATATATACCACTTTTCACTTAATGCCACGGGACCAAATATTGGCCAAATGTTATAAAACGAGTTTGTAAAGAGAGCTCAATTCATTGTCTACAAGACTGCAGATCTAACTTATTGAACACGTCAAGTTAACAACTGAGATTTTTGCTTTTCCCTACGAGAGGTAACTCTTGGCGCGCTGCCAAGCGCCGATAAGCCGTGCGGCTGGCTGGTAAATAGCATGCGTAGTTTGCTTTGAATGGCATACTAGCGTTGAGTGCGCAGGCTCTTTGATACTACGTTAGGTCCGCACTTGATTTCATATTTTTTACCTAAAATTCGAGGCTTTTTGTTTTTTGTCTGTAAATTTGGTCTGTTTCTTGATTTTTACATAAAAAAAAGTTATATATTCGAATATATCAACCATACCTTGCTCTGTTTTAACCACGTGCAGAGGTTTGAGGATCTACAGAATTCTAGATAATGATTTTCAATAAGACTGCGAACAGATTTGTCGAGGTATATCCACTTGACATGAGTTTCGATGGCTTGCAGGGTTATTTTGATGGCTTGCCAGTTAGTTTCCTACTCACTTTCCAAGCAGGACGACGAATATTATTGATAATTTCTGAAAATTCTCCCAAATATTAAGAATGCAAATGGCATGAAGATAAATAACATGCGCGTAAACTCACTTGTTTACTCACTAATTCACTAGTTACTCAGCAATGATTTTGTATATTTGTGCAAGTGAAAAGATCGCCTACAAAACGGAATAACTAGCAATACGTATGGGTATGTAGTAATGCATGCTTCCTCATACTAGATCCATGTTATCATGACAGTTAATTTTATTCACTATTTTCACTTAGCAGAGAAAACAGGAGATAGCTGCGAACCCTCCACTTGCAGAACAGAATCTAGAAAAATAATTTCCACCACAGGTATTGGAAATTTTTTTCAGTTAGCGTTCCTAACCAGCGAGAATGTTCCTAATATAACAGAAAAGGGTCTAATAAGCAAAAGACAATGATATTGCAAGAACAATAAATCAAGCAAGCAAGAAAGGGTATCAAATTTTTCCTTACAAATATCAAGGCAAGGAAGTTGCAGAGAGCAGTACACCAACAAAAAAAATATTGACATGGCAAAAAACGTAGGCTCGAGTCCCCTAACTTAAACAGAGGTGAAACACCACCCCCAAACAAACGGGTATTGCGTTCAACAATGCCAGAGTTTGACTGGAGCATATACCGTTTCATTATCCATCAATTAAGAGATACAAACAAGACAGGACGTAAAGTTTCTCTCGTTGACATGAATCCGGAGTCTCTTAGGGAAAATGTATTGAAAGCAACCAAAGAGAGAAATGACGAGGTAATTTTAAATCGAATGACATTCGGTTCCCTCTTTGAGGTAAACGCCAGCTACCATGCAGATTGTTTGTCGAAATATCTGAGTGCTAACAGCATAGAGGCATGTAAAAAGGTCCAAACCGTCTCACAATACGATCGCGCTGCTGTCAACACACAAGCGTGTATTTCGGATAAAATGAGGAGATGGAAAATTATACCAATTCCCAACGTTTGCGAAAAATACAGGGAATACCTCATTGCTGAGGGTGTAGACACTTAAGTGGCAAGTTCGTGTCACCTACAAGTATTTAATACACAATAAACTAATTAGCAACAGCAAAGACCAAACCATCTCATTCCACTATTGCACAGGAAACCTCCCAGGCATCATGTGCTCAGATTTTCTTTCTATTGAGCTGTTATATCAGCAAAAACGGGATCAGTCGAGAAAAGCACCGATGCACATCGGTTCATTCCTGTACACGAAATTGCATTGAAAATTGGGCTCCCAATAAGTATCGCTTTACCTGCAGCCCCATGCACTGTCCGGCTGTGACACTGTTTTAAACGTTTTTCGGAATCGGTAAAAAAAGGATCTGGCGTCAACTGAATAAAATGACCCGAGACGAGTTGTCACTTTTGGCCAATTTTTCAGACATTTTGGGAAAGGTGAGTACCGCTCGAAGTTTGGTGGTTAAATTGTACGATACAAACAAGAAATTCCGACAGTATAATTACTCGCTAAATGCGCTGCGTTTTAAGATAGCAGTGTCGCGACCTATCTCAATTGCCAAAATACCCCCGAGCGAAGGGGCATTTCATCAGCACCTTCGACGAGCTGCATGGCAATGTAGCACTTAGGTAAACTCGCACGTGCAATTTCCAAAAATGTGGCTTAAGTTTGCCAAAGTAATATTCAAAGCAATTCAAGACGTTTTTGAACTAGAATTTAAATGTCGTCTCTATTTCTCTTCTTCTTATTATTATTTTTATTATTTGCGGTGATAGGTCCCGAAGACAGAGGCTGGTGTCAGAGCCTGGGCAGAAAGTTCGTCTTACCTGTATATTTCGAGGGTCAAACAGCCATGGAAATGTTCCAAAATTTCAGTCAAGTCCAAGAAATCCTGCAGCATAAACCCCACTTGCACGTGCAATAGCAATAATAATAATAATAATAATAATAATTTATTGTCGGTTTTTGTCCCTAGGGATATATAGACAGTCATGATGTTCATGGTGTGTTACATTTACAAAGATTTACAAAGATAAACATTTACAAATAGAAGAAATAACAAAAGAAAAAAATAATAATAATAATAAATACTAATAAATAAGTAAGTACATCTACAATACATCTAAAATAACAAGTCTAGAAATTATAGAATTCCTTTACGCTGTAGAAGCAGTTGTCCATTAAAAACTCTCTGAGTCTCGTCCTGAAGGACCGATCCTGTATTACTTTAATGCGTTCAGGCAGGGCGTTTAGAAGTTTAGCGCCTGCATATAACGGCCCTTCTGTCACCTTTTTTAGTCTATACCTCGGCAAGGTTAATACATTTGTGTGCCGGGTACTTCTACTCTTCTGACTTGCTTGTGATCTGCAATCATTTTGTACGACGAACATTATACAGTAGAAGATGTACAGGCAAGGCAGAGGTAGAACGTTAAATTGTTTAAAAAATTGTCGACACGAGTCCTTATAGTACACTGTTGCACAGGGATCCCAGCTTGCTCCTGCCAGCGTGCGGATTGCTCGTTTTTGGAGCTTAAATGGTCTACCGGCGTACCGCGAGTCACCCCATAAAATTACCCCGTATTGTAGATTGCGACTGTACATGTGTATAGTACACCAGTTGGATGCAATTGGATGCAATGGAATTGGATGCATCGACGTATGCAGGTGTGATAGGGAATGCTACAATGCCTATAGTGACATGATCGACAATGCCGACGAAGAAACGCTTCAATGATGTACGCACGCATGGATGTATCAAGAGCGTTCCAAGCAATAGCATGCTATTTGCTAGCCAGCCGCACGGCTTATCGGCGCTTGGCAGCGCGCCAAGAGTTACCTCTCGTAGGGCAAAGCAAAAATCTCAGTTGTTAACTTGACGTGTTCAAAATTAGATCTGCAGTCTTGTAGACAATGAATTGAGCTATCTTTACAAACTCGTTTTATAACATTTGGCCAATATTTAGTCCCGTGGCATTAAGTGAAAAGTGGTATATATTTTTTGTTCCGTTTTTTTAGCTACTTTTTGGCTCATATCATAGGTTAGTAAAAACTTTTTGATGTTTTTTAAAAACGGTATCGATATAACGTATTAATGCCTAGGCTTCTGCGGAAACTAGACGTTTATAAATTCAAAAATGACATACTTATTAAACTTTTAAGTAATTTTCATTTTTTAAGAAATTTTGACTTTGATAATTTTTTTGAATGTCTTCCGATGAAAATTTTTTGTCCGGGTTTGTGACAATAGTTGCGTCATGGTGTTATGCACATAATATCAAAATTTCAGCTTTATATAACACCGAATACGGACACGCCCCTTTTTGCCGTCGATATTCCTAGACTATAGTTTGTCCGATCGCGATGAAACACACATATTTGAAATCTGCATGCTTCAGGTTTTATCACGTTCTTTTATTACTTCAATGGATCATTTTTTGTGCAACTGGCGATCGGTTTAAAACCAGACACTTTTTAATATTAAATAAAGAGTTGTTGAAAATTTATATCTCAATCAATTTAATAGCTGTGACAACCAAAAATGTTGGTCTAAAAAGACCAAGTTAAGGCAACACGGAAAAAAATCGCGGACTCTTTAACTCGTGTTTTTTGTGGTGCTGGTCTGTTCAAAGGATTTCATTTTTAACTTTTCCGGAAAACTCACCAATTTTCCGGCACTTATTTTTTCTTGTCATAAACATACTACAAACACTATTTATCCGTTTGAGACCTATTTTTAACGATTTAACCCGCGGGAATGACGGGCCTTAACTTTCATCCCTCCAACCTCTCTCCCGAACAGAACTGGTCATGTGTATGTAGTCACCCATCCAATACCTGATCCAGCGCAGTGTTACTTAACTTAAATCTTTCATCCTGTCCCCCGAACAGAACTGGTCATATTGTGTTTGATAGTCACCCATCCAATACCTGACTCAGCACAGTGTTTCTCAACTTTCATCCCTCCAACCTCTCTCCCGAACAGAACTTGTCAAGTGTATGATGGTCACCCATCCAATACCTGACCCAGCTCAGTGTTGCTTAACTTTCATCCCTCCAACCTCTCTCCCGTCCAGAACTGGTCAATTGTATGGCAGTTACCCATCCAATACCTGACCAAGCGCAGTGTTGCTTAACTTTCATCCCTCCAACCTCTCTCCTGAACAGAACTGGTCATGTGTATGATGGTCAACCATCCAATACCTGACCCAGCGCTGTGTTGCTTAACTTTCATTCCTCCAACCTCTCTCCCGAACAGAACTGGTAATTTGTATGATGGTCACTCATCCAATACCTAACTCAGCGCAGTGTTTCTTAACTTGCATCCCTCTAACCTCGCGAAACTCGCGTACGAGTGAACTAGCTTTCCGCGCAGAACGCCCCCGAGGGTCACGACGCCCCCAGTGAGTACGAAGCCCCAATCGAGAACGACGCCCCCAGTGAGAACGACGCCCCAAGGGAGAACGACGCCCCAATCTCCCTAGTGGAAATGCCAGAAAACCAAAAAACACTGCAAAAATAGTACTTTAATTATTATTTAGATTAGATTGGTCAATGTCCCTATCAGTCAGAGGAAATAATCCCAACTGGCAAGATGAGTTACTGCCTGACTATCTTTTATCTGCAGCGGTGGTTCAGTGGTAGAATGCTCGCCTGCCACGCAAGCGGCCCGGGTTCGATTCCCAGCCGATGCATCTTTTTGAATTTTATTTTCTCTTGCAATATTGCATACATCAACGAGGCTAGTTTTTATTTCCTATAAAATCATATATTTTTTTTATTTGCCCTTTTTTGAAAGCACATTCGCTATGCTGCTGGTTCTAAATTAGGCCCTCATTTCTATTTATACATATCTGGTCAGTGATTGTACAAAATTATATATCACATCACCATTAAGTCAGGATGGCCGAGCGGTCTAAGGCGCTGCGTTCAGGTCGCAGTCCTCCTCGGAGGGCGTGGGTTCAGATCGTGTTGATCTGATGATCAGTGAGTTAAGCAACACTGCGCTAGTTCAGGTATTGGATGGGTGACCATCGTACACATGACTTGTTCTGTTCGGGAAAGAGGTTGGAGGGATGAAAGTTAAGCAACACTGCGCTGGGCCAGGTATTGGATGGGTGACCATCAAACACATGACCAGTTCGGATCGGGAGAGAGGTTGGAGGGATGAAAGTTAAGCAACACTGCGCTGGGCCAGGTATTGGATGGGTGACCATCAAACACATGACCAGTTCGGATCGGGAGAGAGGTTGGGGGGGATGGAAGTTAGCAACACTGCACTGGGTCAGGTATTGGATGGGTGACCATGACCTGACCCTGCGCAGTGTGGTTTTATTCTTATCCCTTCAACCTCTAGGCATGTCGAATTGCATCCACCTCACTCAGGTAGGTAAGCTTACGAGAATTGAAGACGTCGCTTGATTATTCCCATTCATAACAACGTCGAGTGTTTTTGGATGTAATGAGGAACTTTCAGAAGAGACCCCAATGTGTTTAAACGATTGTATAATCGTGTTTGTCGTGGTTATAATAATTATATATTTATGCAGAAACTGTGGAATGGGTTAAATTCTATGATTTTTTCATGCCTTATTATTGCTGCCTTATTTTGAGAAGCTTCTATGGCTTGTTTCCAGGGCCGCGAGCGCACTCTCTTGGCGCTCTTTACAACTGACAATACGAGAAACACTCGCCGCTGCGCTAGTGTAGCACGTAGTGTAACAACGTTTTAGAACGATCGAGAACACTGGGACTAGTTTGCTACGCGCGGGAAGGGAAGGGTCGCTCACATAGCTGTAACCAACGGTAAGACTAATTTCACAAACCAACATCTTCTTTAAAGCTTTACTTCTACTCGTGCACTGAGTTTAATTCAAAGCGTGGTTTCATTGCATGGCGCTTTTTAACTCGATATTATTACCAGCCGAGCACAGGGGATACATTTTATTCGCGAATAAATTAGTATGACCACGAGAACATGTGTAGTAATTCAGTACTTGTATCGTTGCTCGTGTTCAGTGCTTGCCATGTAAAGTATGTACCGACATGCCTCTGACCACCAGACAAGTCTCGTGTATTAAGTAGCAATACTATCACACGTCTGCTCTCATTCGAAGGAGAATCATTTGCCAGACATTTTAATAAATCAGAATTAATTCACCTGTTGATACTAACCAAGAACGTTATTTTAGTGTGTCTAGTTCATGATAGCATCATGCATTGACCAACACGTGCGTGCTATTGTATGAAGCTTGTCATCTCTTGATTGGTTTGGCTTACAGCAAATATCTTGTTCTAGTTAGTAGTTCATATTATCTATGAGGAATGTTCCATGATTTCATTCTGCTACTCCTTGTTTATTCAAATGTTATGTAATTTTAAAACAATATTCCGGCTGGTATCATCATCTTCGCTCTAACGACTAGAATTGCGTTCACTATCTGCAACTCGCGGGCGTTGTCATTTAATTTTATTACCATGTTAGTCTACCCTAGCAGGGTCAAATACCTCGTGGTTCACTTGTCTACTGCAGTGTACAATCAACTCTAATATCAAGTTATTTATTCAACAATTCAATAAATTCTCTCTTCCTCGTCGCTTGCATTGGGCGAGTATTGGAGTATCATGAACACAGCTACTCTCTCAAATATGTGAAACTCTTTAGGTGATTATAACCACGTGTGGAGATCAGGGTTCCAATTCCCATTCTGGCACCAAATTATGAGCGATTAATAGTGTTCCTAATAATAAAATACTTGGGGCGTTGCAAGCTCTAAGCCCTGGCGCTGGCAGTCGATCTATTGGCAGACAATTTATGTTGCCACGGTCAGTTGAATCCCTCCCTTGTCTTGGCCGTGGTCCATCCTGGGGCACCTGACTGTGTGACTAATGACGTTGTTTCATTGCAAGGTGGACTTCAATGTTGAGAGACAGCACTCAATCAAAACTGGGAGATCTTGGAGACAACATCCTGTCATCAAGCTGGGAGATCTTGGAGACAACATCCTGTCATCAAGCTGGGAGATCTTGGAGACAACATCCTGTCATCGAGCTGGGAGATCTTGGAGACAACATCCTGTCATCGAGCTGGGAGATCTTGGAGACAACATCCTGTCATCGAGCTGAGAGATCTTGGAGACAACATCCTGTCATCGAGCTGGGAGATCTTGGAGACAACATCCTGTCATCAAGCTGGATCTACTACTAAACCACGTGGTAAGTTTCTCACCATCGTGGTTCTTTGTCAAATATACAACCGTAGATTTAAAGTCATCTCAACAATCCCATATTTTTTACTGGCTGGATCCTATGCTCTATCCATGTTATTTGAGATCAGCTGGCTGGATCCTATTCTCTATCCAGGTTATTTGAGATCAGCTGACTGGATCCTATGTTATATCCGGGTTATTTGAGATCAGCTGGCTGGATCCTATGCTCTATCCACATTATTTGAGATCAGCTGGCTGGATCCTATGATCTATCCATGTTATTTGAGATCAGCTGGCTGGATCCTATTCTCTATCCAGGTTATTTGAGATCAGCTGACTGGATCCTATGTTATATCCGGGTTATTTGAGATCAGCTGGCTGGATCCTATGCTCTATCCACATTATTTGAGATCAGCTGGCTGGATCCTATGTTCTATCCAGGTTATTTGAGATCAGCTGGCTGGATCCTATGTTCTATCCATGTTATTTGAGATCAGCTGGCTGGATCCTATTCTCTATCCAGGTTATTTGAGATCAGCTGACTGGATCCTATGTTATATCCGGGTTATTTGAGATCAGCTGGCTGGATCCTATGCTCTATCCAGGTTATTTAAGATCAGCTGGCTGGAACCTATGCTCGATTCAGGTTATTTGAGATCAGATGGCTGGATCCTAAGCTTTATCTAGGTTATTTGAGATCAGCTGGCTGGATCCTATGCTCTATCCAGGTTATTTGAGATCAGCTGGCTGGAACCTATGCTCGATTCAGGTTATTTGAGATCAGATGGCTGGATCCTAAGCTTTATCTAGGTTATTTGAGATCAGCTGGCTGGATCCTATGCTCTATCCAGGTTATTTGAGATCAGCTGGCTGGAACCTATGCTCTATCCAGGTTATTTGAGATCAGCTGGCTGGAACCTATGCTCGATTCAGGTTATTTGAGATCAGATGGCTGGATCCTATGCTCTATCCAGGTTATTTGAGATCAGCTGGCTGGATCATTTGACACTTGATGAACATGATCCATGAATAGCTGCTATCAGATCTTATTGGTACCAACATTTGCATGGATGTGTCATTTGTTTACATTGTGAAATGCACATATTGGGTCACAGGCTTCTAGCCACGTGCGTCTGTGAAATATCTCTGATAAGTCTCCGTTGGGGCGCCAGCGTTCTTGCCTCTGTTTGCAAATTGCCCCATGGTTAAGAACCCGCCACAGCTTTGAATATTTAGTTCATTACTTGTATAGAGGGCAGTGTTAAACGCATCCGGGGGAGTAATACGGGACGCGGTGTGCATTTTCCCTTTCCACACATTTTCTACCTTGACACAAGGGGAGTGTATCACGTGGGTGTCTAGCTATGCGTCTGGAGATTTGATTGGGAACCATATGATACTGAATGTATAAGCCGATTGACGATAAAAATGTTCCGAGAATCGCTAATACCAGCGCCATTTAACTCAAAAATCCATCTGATGCTAATAATTGAATTTTGAAATTTTTTAAAGCACCATAACATTCGGCTCTGAGACTTGATTTCAAATCAGTTTAAATTTTTGTTCTAATGTTGAAACTTCCCTCTCTAGCATCAATTTACCGTGATCAACCAGCAAGATCACTGGGCTGCTCGTGCTCCATCTCGCCAAACCATCGTAATCGCCTGGCGATATTATTATAAAACCTAGTAATGCGGGAATTCCAAGAAAATCAACAATGAGATAAGCACCCGCCAAGTCAAAGTACCTATCATTTGATCGATTTCCGAAATTTGAAACAATCCACATTACTTTCCGAAATTTTCTATGCGGAAATCTTTTTTGATCGACATCCTAGCCCCAGATTTAGCGATTTGACATAATTTCTCACCCAACAATTTCAATGTGACATGGTCATGATCGTGAATTTATGCAATGAGAGGCTCCCAGCGACTTCCAAACGTGTTTTTATAAGCGATATCCACCGAGTTTATCGGGCGGCAATATGGTATCACAATTTAGTTCAGTAGCAAGCATTTTACTTGCCGAAATAAGCAGCCGACTAGATTTGACATATCGCGTGTACGATTTATAGCTAAGAAAACTCGTTCATGACATCGCTCTGAGGTGCATTGTGACAATATTCTTTCCGTACCAAACTGAACTTATCGGTGCAAGAAATTGAACTAATTAACGGTGTAATTAATAATGAAAATATACAACAAAGCAGGGAACAAGAAATCACCCTTTCTATACTTATTACTATTTTTTATTGATTTCTTATTGAACCACGCAGCACCAAAACTGTATGCACATGGCGCTAATGAAAGACCGGCAATTTGAATAGTCTAACAGGCCGAAAGTCCAAACGTTTTCATTGGATTTTACGTATCATGACGACATTAGGCATGAAGTTAGTAATTGAACAGACCACTGCCATCCCATTATGCCGCACAAGTTGACGCTAAATTTTGCCGATGATATTTCTCAAGACTCGGGCAGCCTCTGAATCTGGAAGGATTGAATGTGTTGCTCGCTCAGTCACTGCAGTCGCTCGGCAATTATTATAATCCTGAGCTATTTCCGTCGTGCGCTAGGAATTCGAATGCGATAACGCTGCTTCGACAGCCGCGACAGGGGAAAAACTAGCAGTTTTTGGACAGAGAATTGCATCGATTCACCTCTATGTTTACAATTAGGTAATGCTCGTGTACCGCCTAGCTCATTAAAGATAGAGCGTTCGTGATTTTTTTCAAAACAAATATTTACATAATCTAGTGTTCGGTCTTCGTTTTTATACGAAGTTTGCACTCCGAAAAAAGATATCAGCAATTTTGATAAAAAAATATAAAATGCATTTATGTGTGAACCAAATCGAATTTCGAGAAAGTCGTGGGCACAAAACATGGTTTCTGTGTCAACAACATAAGTGTTTAATTTCAAGTTTGTAGCTCAAGTCGTTTCGTGGCAATCTTGGCATAAGCTGAAAAACAGTCTCTTCTTCTTCGGTCAATTGCATAAAGAATATTGATTGGAATCGATTGAAACGTACAGGGCGGTAGGAGAACACATGCACCTATCCAAAGAATTTTGAATCATATTTTTAGGCTAAACGATACGGCAGCTGTGAACAAAAGATGTGAAATTGTAGCGAAATGTTGCATTGTGAATCGATGGAGAGGATTAGATGATTATAATCAAAAATAATCGCTGTAGCATATCCTTCAGCTCCAGGTGGCGATACTGAATGACTATTTATCAGCGGAATGTGCTGACGCTCGCAGTGCGGTCCTGGTCCTACTATCTGTTCCAAACTGACTCTCCCAATTATTTGCAATGCATATTAAATGTATAGTAGAGGAATATTTGAGTACGGTGGCTAGTAGCGACCTGGGGGATCCCTGTGGACGAACATCTCCAAATATGGTCACAAACTAAATGCGAGCCAATGATTGGTCGACTGAGTCACGAGTTGTGTAATCCGGAGGGGGAGCTTGAGGAACGCGCGAGGAAGACCAACGAAGGAGCAGGGAGTCAGCCCGAGGTCGGGAACGCGACAAGACGTGTCAGGAGAAACTGCTCGAGGCCGGTGAACCGAGCGGACGCAAGAAGGGAGACGTAACAGTCAAACATCGCAAGACCAAGTGGACGTGAGTCACCGATCATCAGACTGCGTATTGAAGGACACTGCCCCTGAGTTGTGAGCCGCCACGACGCCAGCTCGACATCGACGCACCGCTATATAGACGCTATCGTACTCAATTATCATTTATATTTTTATTCTAGCTACAAAGCTAGGAAGGGACTTCAGAATCTATGTACTTATTTTGTTTGTGGAGATAATAGGTTTTGTTTGTAAGCAGATTTTGGGTTAGTTAAAGTCTGTATCCCGCATCCTCCCCCTTGCAGTACCACACTGAGTGAGTCGGCAGCTTTTCTCTGCATCTGAGACAATTAGAGGTATTTTCAAGCGCCTAATTTACAACATCAGCTAATATTGTTTGTTTTTTCTTGCAGGGACTCGGGGAAAGCGTCGGACAAAGTGCAGGACTAAGGGCAGGACAAAGTGCAGGACAAAGTGCAGGACTAAGTGCAGGACAAAGTGCAGGACAAAGTGCAGGACAAAGTGCAGGACAAAGTGCAGGACTAAGTGCAGGACAAAGTGCTCCGTGAAAGTTTCAAGTGCCGTGTTTGCCTGCCGCTGGACGCAGGACGCAGGACGCTGGACGCAGGATGCAGGGGAGTCAACAATGGCCGCCACGTGACGCTGCTGAAGGAGAGAAGGGGAGGGGGGTGTTGGTGATAACCAGACAGCTGGGAGCGTAGCTAACACCCCCTGTGTTAGGGGAAGATATCAACAGTTGGTGTCGCTGTCAGCTGCTTGAAGACAAGGTGCGTGCAAATTCTTTATACACTCATTTCATGCCCGACACAACTCCGCTGCATGCAGTTTAGCCGTCAAGTTCGTTGAGAGTAGGCGCTGGTTTGCACCATGGAAACATATAATGCTAGAATATGATCGTAGTGAATCTGAAAGAACTGAGCCAATGTTAAATGCAACCAATGTTAAACTAAAACATAATTTTTTAGCTTCACTCCTCGTTAACCTCGATGATTTCCCAAGGACCAGTGTATACAACTCGCCAAACAGTTCTGTGGTCACCTATCCAATACCTTACCTAGCCAGTGTTGTTTAACATTCATCCATCCAACCTCTCTCCCGATAACAGAACTGGTCATGTGTATGATGGTCACCCATCCAATACCTGACTCAGCGCAGTGTAGCTTAACTTTCATCCCTCTTACCTCTCTTCTGAACAGAACTAGTCATTTGTGTGGCAGTCACCCATCCAATACCTGACTCAGCACAGTGTTGCTTAACTTGCATCACTCCAACCTCTCTCCCGAAAAAAACTGTTCATGTGTATGATGTTCACCCATCCAATACCCGACTCTGGGCAGTGTTGCTTAACTTTCACCCTCCAACCTTTCTTCCGAACAGAACTGGTAACGTGTATGATGGTCATCCATCCAATACCTGACCCAGCGCAGTGTTGCTTAACTTTCATCCCTCCAACCTCTCTCCCTAACAGAACTGGTCATTTGTGTGATGGTCACCCATCCAATACCTGACCAATACCTGACTCAGCGCAGTGTTGCTTTACTTTCATCCCTCCAACCTCTCTCCCGTACAGAACTGGTCTGGCGGTTACCCATTCAATACTTGACCCAGCGTATTGTTTCTTAACTTGCATCCCTCCAACCTCTCTCCCGAACAGAACTGGTCATGTGTTTGATAGTCACCCATCCAATACCTGACCCAGCGTAGTGCTGCTTAACTTTCACCCTCCAACCTCTCTCCCGAACAGAACTAGTTATGTGTATAATGGTTATCCATCCAATACCTGACTCAGAACAGTGTTGCTTTACTTTTATCCCTCCAACCTCTCCTCCGGACAGAACTGGTCATGTGTATGATGGTCACCCATCTAATACCTGACTCAGCGCAGTGTTGCATTACTTTCATCCCTCCAACCTCTCTCTC